>RCWM02000172.1:0-1200000 GCA_003667255.2 Euschistus heros
TTTTATTTTCTTCAAGATACTTTAACTTTTTCATTTATATTTATAGTTTTACTTACTAAGTATGCTGGCCTGAGGAAACCATGTGCCTATTTTAACATTATCCGGTTTCCCTGGAAGTGTTTCATTCTCCCACTTCATTAAAACCCGTTGCTTCAATTTACTGAATACAGACATAAAACTTGAGAGTACTGTGGGATCCATATTGGTCATTTTATAGTGTGAACCCCATGTAAAGAAAATAACACCATCTTTGGATTCATTCATGAACTTTTCTAAATCCTGAAAAAGAAAAAAAAAAAAAAATCAAATATATTCTCTGTAAAATGTTAAAACATAATGGTAAAGCCTTGGTTATAAAAATTTGTCAATGCTTTAATGCACATATGCAGGAACAATATTCATACTACCTATTGCCGTCATTATAAGTAGTTTGATATTCTTAACACAGATCTCTGTTAATTAGTTATTTTTAAACAAATAAAAATTGATTGTTTAATTTAACTATGGACTAGAAGTTTAGTATTGTGGTTAAATTAAAAAATATTTGTTAAAGAAATAAAAGGATAATATAAAAATTAAAAAAAAAAAATTATAAATGGATATTAGTGGGAAGACATTTGTAATTGAAATTGTAAAATGTTAAAAATATAATCATTACATATAAATAAGTTCTAGGTTAGTGCTATATTTGATCCATATAAGTAAACAAAAGTTGGACATTGTGCAGCTGGACTTTAATTAAGTTATGTGCCTTTTATTTTTAATTGGCAATAAGTAAAATCACAGAAATAAGGAAAACTAGTTTTAACTGTAATGCCAGATTGTAAAAATGGATGTGATGTAATTTATAACATTTTTTAGTATCCTGAAGATGGGAATAGAAGTCCCGAGACATGTCTACATTTATAATAAATCGAGGAGTTATGTCATACACATCTTTCACATAAATCTTTAAAATGTTTGTGTTTTTTTTTAAACTAACGTCTTGATGTAAATGATTATTATATTGTCAGTTCAGAAGAAGAAAATGGATATTATAAAAAAGGTTCTTATCTTTAAATTCAATTAAATTCTGTTCAGAATTAATGTAGACACCTGGAGATCACTATAGATCCAGCAACAATTATTTCATTATTAACACTTTGTTATAAACTTTTACAAGTTTTAATATCTTTTCGAAGTCTTAAGAACTAAGGTTATTAAAGTAGCATATGTAAGATATAATCTGTATCCAAGCCAATACCCATAATATCGGGTTAAACAGTTTAAAAAATATTTCATTTAGGTGATACATAACAACCATATCTCACTCTCTAGGGAAAATTAAACCATTAGACCATTTTTCAGAGACTCTACTTCTCTTGTTTTATCCTTATTTCTTAACTGATTTTATTTTCTAGTAAAAAAAAAATAAAATAATAATAACCCAGGAAAAAATATAGCAGTTATTTTCTCAATTGATTTTTATGTTGTTCTTTTTTTGGTGCTGAATCTGAATTTAAACTTAGCTTCCTCTAAAAGCTTTTGCACTCTGAAAAATCCACAAAAAGTTTTTTTTTATTTATTTATAAAATTGCTGTTTTACACTACAAACTCAAAAATATAATTTTTTTTTTTTTCTGAAACCTCAAGTTTATGAGGGATTAAAGTTGAAACACAAAAAAAAAACATATAAATCAATTGAAAAATAATTCTATATTCCCCTACAAACTAGCTGGTTACTGGTCAATCTTTTAAAAAGGTCATTTATAAAATATATATATATATGTGTGTGTGTTTGTGTATAAAATTGCAATTTTGGTTTATTTTCGGTGTCTTAAAAATGGCAAATTAAATTTCTTCTTCTTCTTCTTCTCTCACTATCTCCTGAGTGCTGTTAAGCGTGGAGTAGCATTCTCTGACCATCTTGTCCAACGGTCCCTGTCCTGTGTAAGCCTTCTCATCTCTGGCATGGTGTTTCCTCTTGCTGTGCCCATTCTCTCAATCAAGTCTGCATACATGAGCCTTGGTCTGCCTTGAGGACGCCTTCCTCCCGGTCATACTTCTAATAGCCATCTGGCCTTACGGTCATCTCCCATTCTGTTAACATGACCAAACCACTTCAATTGTCTTTCCTTGATCGTATCCAGAACGGATCGAACTCTTAGTTCACCTCGGACCCTTTCATTCCTTATTCGGTCTCGCCTGGTTTTTCCTAATATTTTCTGTAGGAATCTCATTTCCGCAGATACTATCCTGCTAGCATGGCGGTCCAAGAATATCCAGCTTTCCGATCCATACAGTAGTACTGGGAGAAAAACTGATTTGAAAAGCAGAATCTTTGCTTTCCTGCTCAACTCCTGTTTTCCAATAAGTGTCATGGATATTTGGTAGAATATTCCGTTGGCCTTTTGGACTCTATTCATAATCTCCTGGTCTATTCTTCCATCCTTATAGATCATTGTTCCCAGGTAGCAGTAGGCATCGGTTTGCTCAAGGGTCTCTCCATTGCAAGTGATTCTTAGATCATTGTTCCTTCGCACACATCACCTTGCTTTTGGAGGCATTGATCTGCGTGCTTCTTAGTTGCAGTTCTTCTTGCCACTCATCCACAGCGACCTGGAGAGATTCAGCAGTATCCGCAACCAATACCACATCATCTGCATACAACAATGCCTGTACCAACACTGGAGTCATATTCCAATATCCCACTATTGCTCTGGGTGTTCTCCTTTTACAGAATTTCCATATTGAATCCATAAAAATTATGAACAGTAGGGGGCTCAGGCTATCACCCTGTTTGACTCCCTTATAGAAATGGAATGACCTGGACTCAGTGCCGGCTAGCCTTATTACTCCCTGTTACACTTCGATAAAGGTGGGAAATAAAAAAAAAAAAAAAAAAAAAAAAGTTTATAGGAGGAGTTTGGAAGTCAAGTTTTAACGTTAATTTTTTTTTAATGTTAATTTTTTTTAACATTATTTTTTTTTTCTGATTTCGATTTCATGTTAGTTTTCCTTTTTTTTCAATTGCTTTAATAAGAAAGATGAATAGTGAAAGCTGAATGTTAAATAAAACAATGTTGGTGATGCCCCTATCCACGAATTATTAAATTCTAAATTTCTTTTTGTCAATAAATTTTTCCATTTTTTTTAATAATAATTTTCATTACAGAAATAATTAATATTGTTAATTTTATTAAGGTAAATGAATTGTGATGGTAAAATAGACCAGAATTAAAAGTTTGATAAAATACGTCGACGGATTAAGAGTGATAATAATAGGTGACGGAACGAAAACAAAAGCCAAAACCAAAAAACAGGTCCCAACGGAGAGAAGTGATTGTGTTGAGGTAGGAGACAGACGCGCATTAAACGGCAAGGCCGGATTTTCATTTCTTTCTTTGAAATTGGACTCCAAATATTGGAATTTCGGATTCTTACCCGACAGGGGATTTATTCATCGAAGAAAATTTATGAGTCAACGTCATCTACAGCTCTAAGTGGACTCAACAACAAAATTGGAGAAGAAGAAATTGTGGCCGTCCCTTGATACCAATACATCGCTCGTTAACGCCGAAGGGTGCACCCAGATAAGTTTTTATTTTATTTTAAGTTTATTTGTGCTGGTACCAGAATAAATCAAACAATAAATTATTTAATGGTTGCTGAATTTGGGTAATTAGTATTAAAAGAGAGAAATTGTTTAACTTTTGTTTGTTTTGTTTATTTTGTAATATTTTTTTTTGAAAGCGAGCTCGCAAATATTTTATATTTTTGGACCACCTATTTACAAAGCAATATTAGATATTGTTTGTTTAATTAATTTGTAAATTTTGTTAAATTGAATTTTGATAATCATAATATGTAAAAATAATTTTCGTTAACAGTAATAAATATGGTCCAATTTTCTTATTAACAAAATTGGTGTTATTTTTTTTTTTTTTCTTTCCTTCCCGTTTGAAAATTATTATTATTATTTTTTTTAATTTCTTTTTGCATCTTGGTCTCAAATCAATTAAAAACAAAAACCAGGAAAAGTGGTGACCAACATTGAAGGAGAGATAATTTTGATTATTGAGTAAAAATAATAAAAATAATAAGTGTTACCATTTAATGATTATACATTCAGATTTATGGAAATGGTCAAGGGTCATTTCTAAGGATTGACTGCATGGTGGTGAATTTTGAATTCAGAGGTGAGAATCACAAAATTATTAATAAAATAATTTTATTTTATTTTTATGTTTTCAACATAAATGGGTTTTTTTGGTTTTGATTACCATAATTATCGCAATTAATTGGTGGAAGTATATTTAAGAGTTAAACTATCTATTGTTTTCCTTACCTTTCTTCGAAGATTTTACAGTTTAAAATATTTTTTTCTTGGGGCTATTTTATTGATTTATTTAATCTTATTTTATTTTGTCTCTTATATTTTTTTTTATCTTAGGTTTTCGTCGTTTTACCATTAATAAACGACGTGGCGCTCAACAATATTTTTGTGTGTTTTTTTTTTTTGGGTTCTCTTTTTTTTTTTTTTTTTGGCTCATTCTCATTTCCTGACTAATTCTCCCCACCCCCTTCTCCATTAGCTAGCCTGAACTTACTGTCCCTACTTGTACAAGTACTTGTGGTAACATCCCTTTGGGTCTTGGTAAACTGATTTGATGGAACTTATAAGATTTTGTGGGATTCTCCTATCTTCCAATGCAGCCTATATTTCTTGTCTAGGAACGTGGTCGAAAGCCGACCGTAAATCCAAGAAAGCGAGATATACTACTTTTCCTCTATCCCATGCCTTCTCTACAATCATTCGCAAGGAGAAGATATGATCCTGTGTCTGCCTACCGGGCCTAAAACCTGCCTGTTCCTCTTCCAAATCCTTTTCCACCAATTTCCTTTATCTTTATTCCAAGATCCGAGTGTATAGTTTGTATACCACCGATGACAGACAAATGGGGCGGTAATTATCACATATAAATTAAATTTCAGTGTATTAAATTTGTGAAATTTTTAATGCACCGAAAATTCTTATTCGGCTATTCATTGTAAAATTATCAAAGTAGTCAATTTTTGTATTACAAATACTGTTTTACTTACTGAAGGGAGTTTTCCTGCACTTTTCATGGAAAGTCCTCCAAAATCAATTGTATTGGGCGAATAAGAGCGCGGATAGCTCAAAGAAAAATGATTATCCACTAAGAATAAAGAAATATTATTCAGCATATTTGACAGTGGTGGCAAATTTTCAAATCCTGGATAGCCCTTGAAATGTTCCTGCATGTATTTATTCTGTAATAATGATTAAAATAATATTAATTTTTCATAAACTAGTAACCATTTTTATTTTCAATGTACAAGCACTCACCATTGCCCATGTTCCATATATTTCATCGACAAGTATTTCTGTAAAACTAAAGAAAGTATTCTCTACTCTTTCCCAAAAACTCATGTGATCTGTGAGTGCTAATTTCATATTAGGAGTAGAAGCCATGGGATATGGATTCCCAGATACTGAAGCAATCCCTGGACTTAAATAAATGGTTACTATCGCAGCGACTGATGCACCATATTTATGAGCAAATGCAATTAATGGCTGCTGACAAAAAAAATGCTTCTATTATCAATAAATCGAATTTCGAATTACTGTCCTTCAGAAATTGTTGAAACTTTGGCATATTAAATGCAGCGTCTAAGAAAGTATTGCACATCGGCCAAAGACCAGTAAACTTCATAACAATACTGAGCAGTCTAAGGTTTTGAAATCCTGAAGATGCTGAAAAAGAAAACCATTAACTGTGAAAATTTAACTCTCAGTTGTGTGAAATATATTATTGATAAAATTTATATGAAGTTTCTCTGAAGCCTCAATTTTATCAAAATAATGCCTAAAAGGTATAACTGGTATGATTTACCAGTAAACACTATTTGGTGGAATGGATTATTTAACTCACATAGGAGTTTTATTTTTTCATTTTTTATTCATCTTTCTCTGTCATTTATAAAAAAAAAACATGTGCTACAGCCGATAAAGGATCTTGGGTTCAGTACTTGGTAAGGAAGAATTTTTTTGTGACCAACGGTTATACAAGGAGGTGAAGCGGTCAGCAATCACGCTGTACCGCCAGGGTTTCCCCCCAATAAGGGTACTCACATTAAACAAGTTGGATGCCAAGGAGGGTCTCCAGACCCTGAAGTCGATCGTCGACCGAAGTAACCGAATTTCAATTTTCTGCCTTCAGCCAGTCTCGAATTTAGGGTACGCAGCTAGGACTTCAGTGCCTTACCCATTAAGCCACCACGCTCCCTCTATCATTTATTTGAGGTATTTTTTCGAACTTTTAAATTACCTTTGCTAAAGAAAAAAATTGCATATAATATAAATTGTTATGTAGATGATAAGGCACAACAGGTTACGAAACTTATCAACTCATGTGACGCAGCTATGGTCCGCACCATCATGCATCACGCAAATAGAGCGGGGAAACCGGGATACTGGTGGAATCAACTTTTCGCAGACGGCCACATAGGTTGTAATGCAGCGAGGAGGTAATGTCAGCTAGCAAGAGTCCACCCGAAGTATGGGGTGCTACTTAAAACTCATAGAAATTAGAGAATGTAGACCGAAAGGCAATTAGAAATTGTAAACAACAGTGCTGGAAGGAACTTAGCGATAAAATTCATGGAAAAGGCCCAACAAGATAGTTATGAATGAGCTGTTACCTCCTATCACTCCTTCTCCCACCTGTCCTGCTGCCGTACAAAGGATTTTCGTCACATTTTTCCCAGAGCAGGTGAATTTACAGTAGGATATTACCATATGATGTAACACCAGTGTCTAGTTAGAAAATAAACGAGGTCTGCATGATCCTTAAGAGAGGCTAAGCTCAAGAACTAGATGGCATTTCGAACATTGTACTCAAAGTGGTGTTGGCAACAGAAGACAGCGCCTGGTCCAGATTCCAAAGGGCAAGGGATCACCATCGGATCCTTCGGCCTATAGACCACTGTGCCTTTTGAATACAATGGGAAAGGCTTTGGTAAAATAATTAGAACGAGGTTGCAAAAGACTACTTATAGGTGGTCTATTTACGGCCCAATACTGTTTAAGGAAAGTGAGGTCTACTGTAGAAGCAATCAACCTAGTTGTGGAAACGGGGTGTAATAATGAAGAAGGAGAGGCCCGAAAATATATTGTGTCATGATATCACTTAGAGTAAAGAATGCCTTTGATTCAGAGAGATGGTGTTATATTCGCAATGCTTTACAATATATGGGGAATTATTTTAAGTACAGAGTCCTGGTATAAACAACTGATTTTAGGCCGAAGAGTTTTAGGATAACTGGCAGGATGCCTCAGGGATCTGTGGCAGGACCCCTACTGTGGAATACATTATACGAAGAAGTTTTCAGGCTGAACTTTCCAGAGGGCGTCAAAACACGAGGATATGCTATTGGTATAGCGGGAGCCAACTGAGTGCCTTGATGAAGTTTGTATGTATATATATGTATATATATATATATATATATATATATATATATATATATATATATATATATATATATATATATATATATATATATATATAAAATCTTAAATCAAATTAAAATATTATTTAAGTTATGTTTCAATTAAGTTATATTTCAATTAAAGAAATACTTACCCGTGACTTGATCTAATGTATTATCAAGAACAATATCGTTGTAATTAGGAATAGGTTCCTTCTGAGGAAAAGGGCTAACCATGGTCACATTGTGTCCTCTATTGGCTAATTCTCTTAATATCGGGAGGTAGGCGTTGGTATGGCTGAACGTTGGAAAAGGCATCACAGCCAGTATATTCGCCCCATAAACATAAGGGGAAAATATGCAGACAAAAGATATCAAAATCACCTTCATCTTAGAACTTTCCTGAAATCATATACACTCTTCGTTAAAATAAAAAGTTATTTCAAATTTAATATAATCATTACAGTACATTTTGTTAGATTAACTAAACTATATATAAAAGATTCTTTTAAAATTGTTTTGGAGAGTATTTGAATAAACATTAAATTCATTCATTATTTTGATCAGCCACTGCCATGATGATAAAGATAAATTAATGTGTTACTGTAATGTTTATCCACGTTTCAACCTTTCTCTTATCAATTCTACCTGATAATGGAGTTTTTATTAGTTTATTTAATATTGTTCAAACAAAATTATGGATTCTCAAAGTAGTAGCCGAGTCATAACCCGTATCTAAAATCAGAATAATCTTTTTATTCGACTGCATTTCGACAATGCTGCATGCAAATATAAGAACTGTGCGATATTTAGATTAAAATAGATAGAAAATTAAAATGGATGGTTATTATTCAGCATAGATATAAATAAAGGAGACTGAAGGTCAAGAAAAATTGAAGAGCCCACCGACTGATTGTTGGCTTCTCTAAACCGGATTTGGGTTCGAGAAATGAAGATGACACAGCAAAAATTTTATTTTAAGATCGTAAGGTCCTTCCAAAAGCAGCTTAGTTAGAGTTTTAGATCTAAAATAATTAGAATTTAGATTGTTATTCTTATACCTTTCTACTGGTGAAATATCTACAATTTCTTAATGATTTTTTTTATTTTAAGTACTGTAGTCCTACTAGTCCTAAATTTGTCTAGGCTGAATCAATGAAAATCTAACTTTTTCAATCCATTACCAGAAAAGGGATCAACAAAAAATAAAAATCCTTCTTAAAATTCCTACAAAAGAAACGACTGTACTTAATTGTTGTAAAGTAAAAAATAATTATTGTAAAATATAAAATGAATGTTACATTACAAACGGAACTGTTAAATATAACAATATAATGTAGGTAACGAAAACAAAATTAACATTTTTAGCATTTATGTATTTTTGATTTTCTTATAATTAAAGAATGAAGGAGTGCTTTGTAATTATTGCTTATTGCCATTATCTACGATTGATTGTAATATTTGTAAAAATAAAGGCATGTAATAAAATATGACTTTGAACAAAAAATATGAGTAGGGTGTAGTAACCGTACGTCGCACAGTGGGGCAAAATGGCCCAAAATGAGTAAAAACCTCATATTTTCTAAACGGTTCGTGCTATAAGCTTGAAATTTTGGAATTATATATTTCATGAGGTGTTGAATTGAATGAAACCATAATCAGCTTCATCAGATGATCAAAAAGGGTCAAAATTTAAGAACAAACAGCAAAAAAAAAAATTAATAAAGCAATTTTGGGGTATATTTATATGCTATAGAAGCTGCTGAATAGAATAAAACCATAAACAGAGAAATCTGATCATTAGCATTGAGCCATGTTTTCAATTTATAAATTAAAAAAAAAAAAAATTAAAAATCAATTTTGTTATTATTACATGTATGTTTTATAGGTGATAAATTGAATGAAATTTACTTTATATACCTCTATTATATACCCAAGATTCCTTCAATTAGGTTAAAATTCATTATTAAGTTATATTTGGAAGTAAATTAATTTTTTTTTTTAATTTTTTAAAATAATTTGAAAAATGTAAAAAGTTTTACAAAGTGATTTCAGTTGAACTCTATTGGATGGATTGGACAGTTATTTAAAATTGTCAATCTTATATCAACAAAGAAGTTTGATCTTCATATTTTTCAATTTGATACATAATGAACTAATGATAAAAAAAAAAATCATATTTAAAATAATAAAAAAGATTATATTCACTCATACTACATATGTACACAAATAAAATATATTAACTATAAAAGTAAAGAAAAAAACAATTTTTAATTGTTCCTTTTTTTTATAACAGTAAATGAGAAGTTTCATCATTTAATGGGAACTTTTTTTTTTTTATAATCTGGTCTTAAATTACTTATCACGGGATCAGAAGTCACCATGATAAGATGAAAAACATCTTCATTTGTTGCTGTTCGAGAGAACTTTCTGGAATGATGTTCTCTGTATTGTTTATAGTTCTTATTTCTACTTTCCTGAGCTTCTTCAGAGAGCGAACCAATAGGAAGGACCGCGTGCTCTATTATTTCTGCTCCGTGAAATAGAATTTTATGAACAGTGGACGGCAGATAGTACCAGTAGTACTTTGTGACAGCTATTTCAGCTGTTTCTGCTGTATATTTCTTAAATTTTACAGGATCTATCGGTGACTGACCACAAATAACTTCCAATATTATTTTAAGTCTGTGAATCAATTGTTCATCGATATCCGTAATTTCAGCGGTCAATGGTGGATTTTCAAAAAATTTCCGAGAAATATTACCCGTATTGGTAGTTCCAGTTCCTTGTTTCACTACGTCAACGATTATACCTAGTTTTGCTCGTAGTTTTTTTTTCACTTCGTCAGCTTTCTTATCTCGTTGAATGCGAGTAGCTGCTGAAGTCCTCCAGGCTTCGATTGGTTTATTATAACTAAGGTGTAATATGTACTCCATAAATTTAATTCGGGCATGCAACGTTGACATACCCATTCGGAGAACTTCATCCTTCTGAAACTTTCCGAGTCTTGATAGATCGTTGAGCTGCGTTGGCTTACCTCCGCAAATTACACAATTGCTTGCCGATGGTGTTTCAGTTACAACTTGTGCCACTTTTCCATCTATCATAGTAAAATACAGGGCATGGGCTACTCGTAGAGTGCGTTCTCCACAATGTATTATCGAATCTTTGAGGTTGGCTATTTCAAATTCTACGCGATTTTTTTTCTCTTTAATAAGCGCAGGGGTTTCTTTTTTAAATTGAAACTTAAGAGCCCTGCAATATCGTGTTGAGTTTGGTCGATTATTCAACCAGAATTTTATATCGCTGTTATTTACAGGTGTTATTTGTACAGGCACTAGAGAGGTCATAAACAAATGTGAATCAGAAATATCTTCTGGTTGGCTAACATCATCTTCGTCTTTATCCTGAATAGTTACATATGGATATTCGTGCACATTATTAATCTGAAATGTTTGCATATATTGGCTTTGGCCTGATGCACCATCCAGCCCCCATTTTGTGTGAAGGACTAAGTTATCGTCCCATTGTTCCTTTTCGGCTAGTGATTTACTTTCTACAATCCTATTAACTGTATGATCAAGTAAATCTTGCAAGGGGACTTGTGCTGAGGTATCAGATATGTGGATATTTTCAGGATAACATTTAATTTTGGATTCCATTATCTTTTTATAACTGGGTAGTATATTAAAGCCAAAATCTTTTATAACCTTCTTTATAATATTGTATTGATATTTCGATAGTTCAGCTTGAGTCAAAAGAGCTAAAGCCTTATCTGTATCTAACATAGGAACTTTTTCCTTTTTTTGACCTGTCGATCCTGCCGCGTTTATTAACTCTTGGGAGTATTTTATTTTCAAATCATTTATTTTATATTGTTTAGCCTTTCTTCCACATTTATTAAAATCTTTTGAAGGCCTACCACCCACCTTTTTATCAGTAGGAGTACATTTTACTACTTTTTCAAAATTAATCACAAAATGATTCTGTAGCCACTCCATATTATTTTTGATAAAATGTTCTCTACTATGATTTACCTGTCTTAACTTTTTTAGAAACTGGGGCCGAAATCTTCTTCTAACATGATCGATTACTTGAGATAATCGTTCTTCTTGTAGACCGACAAACCGTTCCTTTAAACTGACTTCCCACGGACGAGCTTTGGTAAATAATATTTCGCACAACACTTCATATGTAACCGTAAAATCTTCCATTCTTTCTTTCCTTATAAATTGCCACTATACTAATATTAAACCAATTTCATAAACTAATATCACTACACTAATACAAATACAAAAACAAAAAAAATGAAAATAAGAGAACGTAATGAAACTCACAATAACTAGAAAAAGACACCCTCGTTTACAGGCATTGATAACCCTAGGGTTTTATGCCTTTAAACCCCAACAAACAAACAAACAAGACACTCTCGTATTAATTCCATATAAACAGAAGAGCACCGATTATCCGAACGTCAATTATTCAAAAGTCCAGACACTAAATATAGAGCGTAGTAAATTAAGAAGAAGCGTAGTTAATTGATTAAGAAAAGAAAATATATATATATATATATATATATATATATATATATATATATATATATATATATATATTAAATAAGACAGACTAATAAAAACAAATATACATATATAGTAAGCCAATTTTCACATCCTAGTTATAAAAAAAAAAAAATAATTTCTAAAAATCATTTTCTGTATAATGAAAAATAACACATAAATTCATCCCCTGAACAAATATGTCCGAAGCCGGGATTTATATTTATAACACGCTTTCTCAAATACCTGTACTTCAATTTGAACCCCTAAAGAGAGCCTAGTTCGGTGTAGCTTTTTTTGAAAGACCAAGTGAAATGAACATAAGTTAAATTTACGTGACAGCTAACTTCGAAAATTCCTGGCAGTCAAGGTTGTGGCTACATCAACAAAATAAAAATCGTCCATACACCAGTAAACATCAATAGTGAAGTTCAAAGGGTTATACAAAATTTTTGCTAAAAATTCAGTCTCAAAAAAAATTATTTTAACAGAACTTCAAAACCGTGTTATTTTCTCAACTCCAGAAAAGGGCAACTTCAAGGACGTGTACAGACTTTGGTAATGAAATAATCGAAAAAAGCAGTTCCACAACCTTATGCTACATTTTTTTAGGTATACAAAAATAATGAAAAAAAAAAAAAAAAAATCATAAGATTTGGAGATTTTTTCCACGTTTGCCCCACTGTGCGTCGTACCCTCCTGCAAGACTGGTGTGCCACCGTCTAACTAGAAACGGACATAATATTTCTGTTCTTGTTTACGCTGATGATTTGGTACTATTGGGTGAAGATGAGGAAACTATTAAACTAAGCAAAACTACGCTTATAAAAGTCCGTAATGAAATCGGATTAGTAATTTATACAGATAAAATGAAATATATTGTTAGTAGTAGATGGGGTGAAGACTTCGATCTAGATATTTAGATATTTCCGGGATTTAAAATACTCGTTATTTCTCGGTCGTAAAACAGGTCAGTTCGCGCTTACTTTCCAGAAATTTAAAAATTATATATAAGACGATTATACTATCAAAAGTTCTCTATGGACAATAAACGTGGCCACTCACGTGAAGGGAAAAACAACGCCTTAAAGTTTTCGAAAATACTGCTGCGTAGAGAATATGTGGTCTGAAAAAGGATGAACATACAGGAGAATTTCGGTGTGTATCTATGACAGCATATAATATATATCTACAATGATTAATCTTAAATTATATTTTGTAATATTTTTTGATTTGTGCCAGGCAGAGATATAGAGGCCCGCCTTCTAGGCTTGGTAGGTGACAAAGTCACACCTTAACTTAGCTAATGTGTCTCAGCTAGACCCAACATTACATCACCACGAGCAAGTACCCCTCCTCACTGACCAAATAGAATACAGGTCATTAGCCGACAGCAAAACCAGGAAGAATCCACGCTGACTTAAAAATACTAAGGGACAACACAATGGCGCATCTAATATTTTTTTCAGTAACAGAGGTTCATAAAAATAAAATGAAATTTTATGAGAATTGGTATAAATATTAAAATTTAACTAAAATCTTCCAGAAGGTCAGAAACCTGGAAGAGATAAATATAACACGTAACGTTGAGAGACTAGAACTAGTATCAAATTAAACTCAATTTGGAACAGTCAATTATAGAACAGTAATAATAGAAAACGAAATGTCTGACGGAATAGGAAAAGCAAATTGTGACTGGTCTACCATGTTTGAAAGAAAGGAATACGGATATTGGTCTACTGAAATTTTACATTATGGTATGCAAAAGGTGGAGTAATTTTGATTTTTATATGTTGTTAGTATTATACTTTAAAATCCAAGCTCTAGACCTTGTCGTGCTGCCTTTTAGGTCGTGAAGACCTGGTTGGATGAGCCCTTAGTCTGAAAGGGAATGAAATAGTTCCTACAAGAAAATTAAATTTTAATTTGTTTTTATTCTTATTCGATTAATCGAGTCCAGATTATATAGGCTACTCCATACTGCCGTATATTTTTGTTTTATTTGTTTATATTACATGATGCCTATTATGTGTAGGATTTATAAAAATGCTTAACACCTATTGCTTAATAGCATTTAATTTAATTTATATTATGCTCAAACACTTTTCAATCTTAATTTTCTCTAATATATAAAATATTAATACACCTTTTAAAAATTTTGATAGCATTCCAAGATATTTTGAAAAAACTCATAAGCTAGAAATAATTATTTACTGCGCTATTATGAACATAAATATCGTAAAACGTGAGGACATAAAAGAAATAAAGGCATATTTAAAAATATTGTGTTGACTTCAAGCACATTAGTTTCAAGCCCACACTTGGCTAATAGATACAAATAAAAATTAAACATTTGAATGTGCTGGCGCACAGTGGGACGAATGGCTTAAATTTCCAGACATGTAAAAAAAATTAAAACTATTTTATTTCAATCTCCGACCACTTTGCACCATCTCCTAACCTTTTAGGAATAAGAAAATGTGGGAATGTTTCAGAAATACGTGTTTAAAATAAAAAGGTAATGAAAATTGACATAAAAATGCACGAAATCGTTTCTAGTGATTATGATTGTTCCTGTAACTTTTTTTATTTTACTGATAATTATATCTCATAATCTCAAATAACAAATTACTTTCTAGTTCGTACTAGTCTATTCAAACTAAATAAAAATTAGTAGTGATGGTTTTATCATGAGAAAGAATTAGGATCTTATAAAACAATGGCATTTGAAGTAACATTCTGGGCGTTTCGAGTACATTATTGCGTGTTGAAGAAATCGTCCAAATTTGTTCGAAAAATGTACTTCATAGACTTTTACCTTAGGTATTTAATGAGATAAATACGTTCTATTACTTTCCGAATATGGCCGAATCAACCCGTGGTTAGGCATAGTTTATATACTTCTAATGTTGTAATTCGACCTAATTAAACCATCAACATTTTTATTTGTACCTTTTCCAGTTATGAAAAACAAAACAATATTTGTAATTTTTAGTTCAGAATTGTATTTTGTTAATTTTAAAATGTCTAGTCTAATTTATTTTATTTTCCTAACTTTTTCCACATTGCTGTAATGGTAGTCGGCGCCCTGCAATAGTTGCATATATTTCTACGCGTACTCATGCATATATTTCTCGACATAACGCATATTTAAATAAACATTTATACAAACTATTTTTATAATAATACATAAAATACTTTTAGAATAATACTAAAATAATTTAACTTTAATTTTAAATAATTGAGTTAAGATGAAATATAAGCAATAATTATCAAATGAATTTATACGCTAATTGATGATTAGAATAAAGATTGGAGACAAAAATAATTAAATTAAAAAAATATATAAATGAATAAAACAGAGAAAAATAGAAGAAAAAAAAAAGTATACATTATTAGGAGTAGGTAAAACTATATAGACAGTTCATTCGATTGCTTTGCAGATTTTCTAGATTCGATAAAGCACATCAAAAATCATAGAAGATAATATCCTTAGAATCACAACACGAACAAAGGAAAATTGGATTTTTTGGACAAACTATTGGTTAACAGCAGAATCCTGAAATAGAGGGGAAAACAGACTTCAGATTGGAATTCTACACCGTTGAAAACATACCCATACGAAATTTGAAGTCAATGTAATAATTTTTAGAGGCTCAAAATGCGATGTCCAGAAAAAACACCGTTTCGTCCCACTCTGAGGCGTGTGAAATGCTGCTAATCGAATTAAGACACATCCGCAAATTGAGTAATGTATGTTATATTATCTATGTAATGTTGATTTCTTCATTTTGCGTGCAAAAAATGACGAGTGAAAAATTACGTTTTGTAAATAATTTTAAAAATTACATACACATATGAGTTTTTAATTTTTTTTTTCGCATTATTGAATATTGAATCTAATAGTCAGTATTAAAATTATATTGAAATAAAGAGAATCACGGTTCAGGTAGAGATCGGTGTGAAAGATGTGCATGTTCTTGATAACCACCTGCAGTCATCAGGATTTCCGCAACAATCTCCCTACTAAGGAATTAATAAAAGTAGCCAATTTGTCTACCTAGACAAGATTAGTGTTTTCAATCATACATACTTAAGATAAGTATCGGGTGATTACGAATCACAGCAGTATTGACAACATAATACGATATATTGCCTTAATACTAAAAAGGTTCAGGAAACCCAAATCCACGATGTCTAAACCACACACCTCACTTCATCACAACCCTAAACCACAAGGTCGCCTTGAACCCATCTATGTCTTTGTCTATCTCTCGGCTGTTTACCTAACAGTTCAGCGCTATCTTCTTAGGATTCGGTAATTATTAGCTTCTACGTCTTTACAAGCACTTTTTAACCTGAGTGTACTAACCTCATAAATGTCCACCAATTCTGCTCACCAAGCCTTATAAAGCCTCCATTGTACTCATCCTTTTTCGGACCAAATATTCTACGTTATACTTTATTATTGAAAATTTTAACGCGTTCTTCACATTACGTAAGTGGCCACGATTACAATATAACGTGAGTTCAATAATATTCCTGTAATTCCTATTTTTACGTTTTTACACATTTAGCGTATACTGTGTTGTTTTGTGACTGAAAAATAACAAGCATTCTCGGTCTTCACATATTGCCTTCACTTCGCCATGTATTTCATTTTTCCTAGACATTCTAGAACCAAGATATTTAAATTGCTCTAATATTTCCAATCTTTTAGAAGTGGCATTACGCCAAAAAGCCACTGTAGGATATTGGATTCAGATCTGCCAGGAACTGACGATTTTAGGCGGCCGAAGACACATACTTAGCCACTCCTTCCCGACAAACTAGTTTTCGTATTTTTGAAAATTTATTAAATCGTTTTAATTTTTAAAAGGACATTCTCTCTTCCCGTTCAATCCTGTTTACAAGACACTTAAGGATACTATTTTGATTTCTTCCAGGATTTAACGATTTTTAAGGTGGTCGAAGGATATGCCGCCATTGTTGTCATTTTTAAAAATTGAATTAATTATTACTTTCTTTAAAAAGGACACTCATTAAATATTTTTAAATATTTAATATTGGTTACAATACTGTTAAATATATTTGTGTAGTTTATGTTAAACACAATATATACACCATACAATACACGATATACAAATATATAATATTTCATTAATTATATATCTATCGTCTAAATGATCACCGTTCCTACTACGAAAAATGTATTTTATTTTATCGATATTAATTACAGGACTTATTTCGTTACTGTATGTTATGTTTTTATTTTATCTTAGTTTAGTAGTTTCTCATCTTCACCCAACAGTAACAAAACAAGGGTATTTTAGTAACCATACAGACTTTATCTAGTACATATTACCTTCCTCATTTGCGAAAATAAAAGGATCAGATAATGTTAGTATCTCTATTTTCACCCAGAACCTCTCTCAAACTTTTCTGATTAAAATATACTGATTTGGGCTCCCGTAACATATTTCTAGACTTAAAATTTTTAAGAGTTAGTGATTGTTTCTTAAGCTATAGCAAATATCTTTATTTTTAACGTCCCCGTATGCAAGTACCTCCGTTTCACTAATATTTACCTCTTAACTCTCAGATCGTATTCTTTGCGTACTTGGAATTTCAACGCCCATAGCAAAATTGATCCTTTGCTCCACTAAACTTAAAAAATTGTCAAACCAGCTAAGTAATTCCAAAATAATGCTTCCATCAAAGTCTTGTCTTTGGGGTCACCTGTGGTGTAGTGGTTAGCATAGCAACCTACTAAACCCAAGATCGCGGGTTCGCAGCCCGGCAGATGACCTTAGGATTTTTTAAAGGGAGTAAAAAATCCTTAGCTATGCCGTCCTTCGGAAGGGACGTAAAATGGGGGTCCCGAGCCTGTGCGATGTCAGGTACTCGTTAACGATCCCTATCCTAATTATACCTGGATAGGCAATATTTAGGACTCCCACCGTAGCATCGTCCGATTAGCCATAGCAGCATAAAGTGACGTTAAACGAAATAAACAAACAAACAAGTCTTGTCTCTTTCACTAACAACGTTTAACCACACCTTTTAGGAATCGTGTTGCTATTAATTTTATTTTTTAAATCTCTTTTAAGCATTAATTTGCTGAAAAAATTAATATTATTCGATCCCGTTTTGAAGGAAAAATTGTAAAAAATATTATAAATTTCTTGATAAATATGATTCTGATTCCTATAAAATATTATATCTATAACATGGTTCAAATTGTAGATTGTTTTTCTTACTTAAATAGAGGAAACGGCTCAAGTTTTTCTCCTAAAAATGGTCCACCTCGTCAGATATATCTGAAAATTCACAGAAATTTCTTGTTAAATGAGAAAACATAAATTTAAAAATTACTGATAACAATTTGAAAGAATTAATTAAATACATATATAGATATATTATTAAAGTTTATTGGCTATCAAGTTTATGTGTCCATAGAATCGCATTTTAAAATTAGCAAATTTTATTACTAAAATGTATACTTGCCGTACATTCATTTCAAGCAATTTAATAAGGCATCATGTATCAACCAATTCACTATTTCAGATTATTAAAAATATTTTAATATTTTTTTAGTAGTAAAAAATGCATAAAGAAAATACGTGAAAATAAGATCTCTCAGAACAATAGATGTGTCGGTATTCGTGCCCGAATTGTGACTGAGTCTTAAGAAGTTCCCTCTCAAGGGCATTACGTTTCATGGTCGCTAGTAGTTTGGAGAGATCTAACGCAATCCCCAAACACATCCAGAAATGATTTGAGGGGTTTTCATCATCTTTTATTTGTATTAAAATATATTTAAACATTTCAGTTAATAATACTAACTGAACGATTGTATATGATATGGCGAAGATTTTTGGAAAAAAAAAATGGGCTTCAGAACAAAGAAAATAAAAAAAATTACCTATCAGCTTCAACTGATATCAAGAATTAATATTTTATAGAATTATTTTATAGAATTAATATTTAATTGTTTACTATTGAAATAATATTCACCTTGAAAATTTCATGTTTTGTTTAATCACATAGGGAAATGTCTTGTTCACACAATTATAGTTGTCTATTGTCAATAATACTAACTATAATTTGTGACAGACCTTATTCGAGAGTCGTGATCCAACTTTATTTAAACTCTTATATTTAAATATACAGCAATCTACTAATTAAAATTTAACAATTCGAACTCGTAACCTGTTAACTGATGATTGACAATGATAACTTAGGTTTAAGAGCAACCTGTTTGTTAGTAACATTTTTATTAAAAAATGAAAAAAAGAAAAAGATAAATACAAATAGAATATTTTTATTAATGGGCAGTCTACCGCTTGGATCTCCAAATAAGTGCTTAAATGTATACTGTGCTTCTAAATGAAAATCTTCTGAGTAGCCAGTATGTGAATCTTCAGCCGTCTGAAAAGGAGATGGCCTCGGGACCATTTGATATAGAACATTCATACCAACGGGTAGTTTCTCTCTACGAGAAACAATTTTTACGATATCATAATCATACGAGAAAACATATCATTGTAATCATTAACTGTTATATATAATCTATATAATTGTAAATATTAATAAATAGTTTTAAAAAATTGTTTTTTTGTTTTTGTTTTTTTGTTTTTTTATGTATTGAATACAAACTGACAAACTTGACCACTTCCGAAAACTGATGAATTTAAAAAAAAAAAAAATCCAAAACAAAACACTAATTTTGAAATTTAAATATCGCATTTCTTGTTTTTACTATAATTGGGAAAACTTGCGAAAATATTTAAAATTCACCTTTTAATGGCACAGGTAAATTTTGGATTCAATATTTTGAAAAATATTAAAATTAATGGAGCGAAAAATTTATATATTTTTTCATATTCGACTACAAAGTTACTAATTTTATCTACTTAATTTTTTCTTCACAGGATAATTTTTTATTAAAATTGATTTTTTTTTACTTAGGGAAGTGAAAAATTGAGAATCAGCATTTTTTTTTTTTTTATTAGTTTAGCATTTTTTTAAAAGAATCGAGTTTTATATTTGATCAATATCGCCAATTGTTCAATTTTGGAAACATATAAAAGAGAAATTTATGCTTTATTAATTTAATAAAAACACATTTCTGCCCAACTTTATCGGGTTGTTACATACACAGCATACTAATCTATCTATTTAAAGACAACAACATTTTATTTAACATTAAAATAACAATAATTCTTAATATTTCCCTCGCAGTCTATACTTATTTCACATTTTTCTTTTATTTATTTTCTTTTTTCATTTTTTCCCTTTAAAAAAAATAATATTATACCAACTTAATATATACAGATGCAAATTTTGCATTTGTATATATACGTAACTAAATGAAACATTTTTCCTACAAATTGTGATTTATATATGTACATATTTATTTTTCAAACTATTTAGGACCTCGAAGTTAAGCTAGTGAAGTACTATCCATATCTTTTGACTATGATAAAATGGCATTAAAATTTCTCAGGCAATAAATTGAATGCAAATTATATTTTTTTCGAGACGCTCGATTTCGTTGTCGAAATTTAGGTTCAGCAACAATAAGGCAATAAAATAAATTAAGAATAATACAGCTGTGTACTTCTCCTGATTTTAAACTAAACAATTGCTTGGTTGATCTGCTGTAATGGAGTTAAACATTGAATAACGTAAATAATTTTTTTGATTAAGCTCAATACTTTAGATAAAACACCAATTGCGTTAAATTTACTCTTGGTGTTTCTGGGTATATTTCCCTGGCTGTCGTGAAGTTGTTAAGTGTTAAGTTATTTAAAATTATACAGCTCTCAATTGGTCAATTTGATATTTTTCCGTAATCCTGTAGTTACTTCTTCCACCTTCCAATTCTTCTCGTATCCAATCCTTACAATTCAAAATCCTTCGTAAAATCCTCAATGCTCCTTGTTATGTCACAAAAAAACTTGTCCAACAAATTTCTTGTTTATTTGGCCTAAATATACTATTTGCTCAGAAATAGATACTTTAAGGCCTTATTAAGAAGCACAACTTAACTAATTTTTCATACAGCACATGTTAAAATCCTGCTTTAAAGGATAATAGTTAACCCATTATAAGAGGATTTATAACTACAACAAACCGTTCATCGTTTTCGACTTTCGACAAATGTTCAAACCATCCGATTAATTTAAACAGACTCGCATAAATGACAGTAATTAGACCTATTTGGATATACGTTGGGTATACGGGGTGAGTACCTCTTAGTGTAAAAAAACTAGATCTATGGGCGAAACTAGATCATAAATGTAGAAAAATGCCGCAGACCTCACCTTTCTATTCCAATCCGTTGCAGATATACGATCAATCAAAGACTTTTTTGAGGAAACCAGGTTTTTTTCTATAAAAGCTGTAATATATCCATTTTGTTTAAAAAAATTTCACATTTTTGGATTTAGCATTAAATTTTCTATAATAGTAGAGTAAATGACTTTGTTTCAATTTCATGGATAAATTTACTTTTGAAATCGAAAAAACATGGTGTTCTCATTTGGCATACAAATCAGTTACTTGTGTAAATAAAACAATATGACAATCCCTTAATGAAATAAGCATTTTAAACATAATAAACTCTTCATTGGAATAAAAATTAAATAAAAAAATTATTTTTTATTTTTTATTAAATAATTCTATAATTCTATTAAATAAAGAATTTCTCCATGAAATCGAAACAAAATCATTACGTTTAACATATCATTCGAAAGCTGATTAAATTTTCAAGTTTTTGTGAGATTTGCAGTTTTGTGGATAGTTTGTTCGAAAAACGGTGATCGTTGAAGTAATATAAGACATTGTAACTTCCCTAAATAAGGTGAAGATCAAACTATTCTTGAGGTCACAAGTTTGTAAAATTCAAGGTTACTTGTACTTTGCTGTTATATAATATTTAATGCTAAATCAGAAAATGTGGTCAAAGTTTAAAAAATATTTTTAAAAAGTGGAGATATTTCAGCTTTTATGGCAAAAAAACGTGGTTTCCTCAAGAGTCTTTGATTTATCGTATATCTCCAACGGATTGGAGTAGAAAGATGAGATCTGCGGCACTTATATACATTTTTGATCTAGTTTCACCCAATTTTTTTTTACACTAAGAGGTACTCTCCTTGTATATACTTTGGAGCCCCATTAAACCATCCGATTCGTCTTGTATCCAATCTTAACAATCCAAAATCCTTTGCAAAATTTCTCAACACTCCTTACTTTGTCAAAAAAAAACTTATCCGATATAGATCTTAATGTACCATAAGTTGCTGATTTACCCGAACTAGATATCTGTCCTTTCATAGTAAACTTCATAACCATTCAATCCACCAGTATCTCGATTTGTTTCCCATTCTATCTCTGATAATCCTCTGAGGCGTCTCAAAAGATAGCCTAGGAACATTCTGACTAATAGAACTTTTATTGGTGTTGCTTCAAAAACTATTGGTGTATTATTAAGAGCATTTCACGTTTACTAGATTTACTATGAAAGGGTTGGTATCTGGTTTGGGCTAAATCATTGACATAAGGAACATTATGATCTTTATGGAACTTATGGCACAGAAAACTAAAGACATGGAAGATGACTAAAGCAGAATCAGAACTCTATACAGGGTGAGCTCCTCTTACTGTAAAAAAAAAGTTGGTTGAAACTATATTAAAAATGGAGAAATATGCCGTATACCTTTATTTACTTGATGTATATATTTGTACAGTTGTAAATTTCATTTTCAAAATTTCAAAAAAAAAAAAGAAAAAAGGGGGGGGGCTGCTTTAGCTTGAACCTATGCACAGTAGTGCAAGGCTAATATGCCTGAATTACATTCCAGTTAATATATCTTAAATCAAATAAGTATGATGGAAGCTTACCACTAGCCCAGCTAAAAGCTATGCGTACGCCTCGAATGTGCGAATCTTCGCTGCAGGAAGATCACTGCGATCCGTTGAATGTTCGTATCAACGTAACAGATAACTAAGCTGTATTGACGGGTCTTTGTTTATATATTTACGTTTCTTAATGGCTGTTAATGGATATTAACTTATCTATTATCTAAGGATAAGATAAGAGGCTAACAACTGGACGGACGCAACATTTCGATCTTCAAAGCAGCATCGGTGCAACTTTGTACGTTTTAAAGAACTTATTTCATCATCTAGTGAGTAACATTGTTAGCATTCCTATTATCACGTGAAGGGGATCCCAGACTTCAATTAGCGAACAGAGGTAAGGAGTGAGGAGCCAAGCAGTGGGGGTGAGACCTTGCGATTTTGTAAGCAGCAATTATTTAGTAGTTTCCGCCACTGTCTTTTTGTCTTGGTATTTTAAGCATTGAATTACTTATAAGCAGTGGTGTGTCGCTACAAAAAAACATTTCTCGATACCAAAAAATCGAATATCAATACCAATACCTCGGGCTAGAAACAAATTGTTATTACAAAAAAGAATGCATATATCACCTATAAAAGCAAACGAAATCTTGTTAAAAAACTACAATAATTAGTGCTATTTCCATTTATATAGATATAGGTGTTCACACATATCTGTGCATACCTATTAATCTATACACTGGCATATATACATACTTATATGAGAAACAAAATCAATTGTCAGTGAAACAAATGCCTAAAACAAAAACAAATTTAAATTTATACAATGATATACTTATTGAAGCAAATTCCTGGGCATCGGATAGGCTGAGTTTGACTAACTTGATTTTTAATTACTACACATATTGGCTGCGTCTAACTGGGATTTAAGGAGATATTAGAATAGGAGAGTTTTTAATGAGTTTAATGAGGTTAATCTAATAATATCTACTGTTATATAAAAGGACCAGTCATTTTTCGTTTGTGATCACTAAAGCCCGGATTTCGTACAAAATTTTTTTTTTTTAAACTTGTAATAAAAAAATAACATTGACAATGTTCAACCTTCTACTGATTCTACTAAGTCTGCGGGGGTTTGTAGTTTGATCTACCATGGTATAAATATAATCATTCTTTATTTATTTACGTATAGAAATATTGGAATGTTCACAACAGTGATTGGGATAAGTTTTTCCTTGGGTTATCTCGTCAGGTATGTTTTGTTTCATGTATTTTAGCAAAAAGATTTAAAGTACTGCAGTTTATTGAATTAAATATTGAAAGCGATATGGTGTAACATAAATCGTTAAAAAAAACTTTATTTTTTTGCGGGTTTGTGTGACTGTTACTGGAGCTCGGTTGGATATTTGGACTGCAGTTTACTGAGTGTGCCCTCCCTCCAATTAATATAAAATATATTGGAAATAGTCAAATGCTATCGAGTGCTACTTATGAAAAGAATGTACTTACTTGAGTTGCAATGAGAATTCACTTGAGATTTTCGATCGGAACAATTGATTTTTTTGCAAGAAGAGGAAAAAATTGTTTTCCCATCTGATTTTAATTCTAACTATGGTTTTTATGTAATTTTTGACGATTGGCTGGCTGTCATTTCAGGAATATTTACTGTTACTTGTACTTGTTTACCGGACTAAACACTGCCGTAGAAATGAAATGAAAATAAAAGAGTAGGTTGGAAGGTGGAGTAAAAATAAATTAGTAATTTTACAAATTGTAATACGAAGATAACGTTGTTCAGCATTATAGCATTTCTATAACGAGTTCAAATAAATGATTAAAAATCATGGAATTTTTTTCTTCCCTGGAAAATTATGTAGGTAAATGTTATTCTTGTTAATTTAAAAATAAATCGCAACTTTCTCAAAATGATAAATAATTAAAAAAATAATATTTTTAATGAAATATAAAAAAGTGTGCTTTCGTGCACTTAAAACCTAAAATTTGCAGATTTGGGTAGTAACCCCCAAAACGTGCAATTGTACGGGTATCCGGTCTTAGTGTTCACTAACCATAAAAAACACAGAACCAATCTGTAACAAATTTTAAACAGATCATCTTTATAGATTCAGGAAGGTTTAGCAATAATAAAATCTAATGATTTTCAATTAACTTATCAATAAAAGCAATAATATATGAATTCCAATGAAGTTTGAAAACTGACCGATAGGTGGCGAGCGGCATTCTACATGAGAGGTTACTAAAGGTACGGTATTATATAGAGCTTGAAGTAACAATGATAACAAAATTAACTGATATTCAATTAATTTATAAAAAAGAATTAAATATGTGTTTCGACATATGGAACCCACTGAATTTCGAAAATCGGCCGATATGTGGTTAGCCCCATTCCGCAATAGAGTTTATAATGGGGTAACGGTCGGGTTAAGAGGAGGCAGCTCCTACGCGCGCCGAGAATACCTTTTATCGATTCATACCTTCTTTCGATTTATTTCGGTGTTTTAGTTGCTACTTTTCGAGGGGAAAGGTTATTCTCATTTATTTACAGAGGAACTTTAAGTCCCTGTTCAAAGTAATATTAACTTCTGTTTACCATATGATATTAAAATGTGAAATAAGAAAATAATGAAGTGGAAATAAGAAAATGTCAAAATATAAGACACTAAACCAATTTTGAATTAATTTTATATTAAATGAAAATTAATATAATGCTAAACCACCAGTAATGTTAATTCTTGATAAACTTTGTGATGTGAGGGAAGTGTAAATAACAAATTATAAATATTTAAAAGACAGAATCCTTAAGTATTTATTTCATATAACTCCTATTTATTTAACATTTGTAGCTTCATGTTCCGGAGAAAATGCTCCATCATCAGGCTTATAAAAATGTTTAAAATACATTAATCTATAACATTACACAAATAGTTTTACAATTATATAATATGTCATTTACTTCTTAATCAGTGATTATTTTCACATTGTCCATTCTCCATGTTATAAGGGATTATATAATATAAGACAGAATCCTTGTTGAAAGTTATGATGTTAATTTCTGCTATGTTTTCCCAAATTAGAAATAAGAAAATATGAAACCTATGATATACTTTCTCATATTTATTTTTAGATCGATATGTTTTATTGACATAATTATACAACTTAAATTAAATTGATACAACAAATAAAAATATATAAAACACCAAATCCATGTACAAATTAATGTTCTTAAATTTTGTAACACTTTTACACATTACATAAGAGAAAATAAGATTTGTTAACTCATTTTGTTAACTTCTGTTTCACTTATTTTCATTTAAGAAGACTAAATATATAATATAACACACTAAACAACACAATCCAAGTTGAAACTGTAGAAGTGATTGTTTACATGTGAGGTTATAGGAAAGAGCTATTGACAAATGTAAACTCGAAGTGAAGCGTAAGCATCGAACTGGTCGGTGTAGTGCGGGTCAAGCCAGTTTGCTGCCTCCTCTTAACCCAACCGTTACCGGAATAATAATATTTACAATAGTAGAAAATTGAATGTACAATGTTGAGTGGCAGAAACACAGCCACAGAAATACAGCCAGATGAAATCAATGGAATTACTTCTACCAAATTGGCCTTTCCATCCTGATTAGAATAGGTTGGTAACTTCTAGGATAACCCCTACTTCTCCCACTAGTTGGAGAACCTAAGGACGTTAAGCCCAAATAAACAAACCAAAATTAAATTTCCAATTCTCCTTTTAAGTAAATTTCAAACACCCAATCAGTGCAATTTTAAAGTGGTTAAAAATTACTGTGCGTTAAAATGTCTTTGAAGAAATAATGCTCAATTGCATAATTCAAGGAGTAGTTCCATGATTATAGGGTACAATAAAAGTTACCCTACATACCTATTTGTATGAATCAATCCTTGTTATTGTTATTAATATATTGACTGGAATAAGAAACATACCGTTTATAGAACAAGTGGCTGTTTTATAAATTAAATTTCAGGATTAAAATTAATTCTTTTATCTAAGCATCAGCCTTTCTTTTCTATTGGATTTTTTTCACAGTTTTCTGTATATTTTGTAGATAAATTCAAGCAGTAAACAGCGCTCAAATTTCGGAAGTTGTCATTGGGTACAATCAAATTTTTCATTATTTTAAAACCAATTTATTAAAAAAAAATTCAATTCCAGAGACAATATAACTAATTAATTTTAAGAATAATAGTATGACTAAGGGTACAAAAATTTACCATGTAAAAAAGTAAAAAGTTTTTATTTCTGTTTTAAAAAATATGGCTTACAACTTATCTTTAAGAAATCATTAATTCAAGTATTGAATCTAATATTTGTACTTCAGTCACGTTTACTTTTTTTGCCTCCTTTTACATTTTTCTTCTTTATGCATAGCCTGCATATAAATTTCACACTGTAAATGAAAATAGTTGTAAGTCCAATCGTTACTGCTACGAACAGAGCAATAACATCAAGCAGCCAATTCTGATACCAAGCTAGATCCAAAGCAGCTGGCCGCAAATGATGTGCACCATTATGCCTGAGAACATACTCTAACCAGAACATTGTATTGTTCATTGTGCTCATGGGCCTATCTTTGAATATAATACTCTTCTTTTTCGCATTTTCTTTAAATCTAAAACAAACAATTACAATAAATTTGATATGATAACTGCTTTTCGAAGGTGCCTAGTTGATGCAATAATTAGACAAAAAGCCAATAATTTCAATTTATATATATTTTTTTTACTCTATCTTTTGAAGCATTTATGTCTATACAAGTATTTAAATTTTATTAGAAACCTAAACTCCTTAAAATATGCAAAGAGCTTGTTTTTGTAGTGTTTGTCAATATATATATGTACAACTGGAGGGAATGAAAATGTCAAGATTAGATCTAGAAATTTTGTGGTAACACCAATTGTTATAATCGAAATATTTTAGGCTAATTCTATAGAATATATGATCAAGTGATATGTACTGTTATATTATACTCTATTTTATAGTATAGGATGCTAGTTGTATACTATTTTTTTTTTCTTTCACTTGTTTATATATATGTATAAATTGGAATTATTTTAATTATTGAAGGAGAAAAAAAAATGTTATAAAAGAAATTGTGAGGGAAATGAAATAAAATAAAAATAAAATTATAAATCTTAGTATTATACTCACATTATCTATATTATGAATTATTGTAATTTTATTATATTATAATGCTGTCATATTTTATTAGATAGATTAGTACACTGAATGTGTTGCAACCCAATGAAGGTTGGTAGCAATGGGTTTTTATTATGTTAATAAAGAATATCTTTCTCGATAATTATCCATATTTATTATGATATTGAATCAAATAAAACTCACTTTGGATCATTAAGTAATTTATCCAAAACTGTGGATAGTTCCTTCTCGGTAACGGTGTCTACATCTATATTCAAGCCCATTCCTGAATGTTCAACCATTTTTAAATTAAAATAATGATCCCCAAACAAAGGAGTTCCTAAAATTGGTACTCCGTTGTATACAGCCTCAGCCGTTCCATGGATTCCTCCATGACAGATGAATAATCGTATATTTGGATGACCTGAAAAGTATTTAACATTTATTAAATTTGTTTTGTAATAGTTATAATAATTTTTATTTTAAACCACTTATTTACTATATAGACATTAATGAATATCTTCAATACCTGATAAACTGCATGAAGAAGGCATTCAGAACTTTTGATTTTTTAAAATAGTCCTAATAAATTTAAATTATGTAAATTTACTGCTCATTTATTAAGTACTTATTTATTTTGATTAAAATGAATATAAGAGAATAATACTAGGAAAAAATTGATTAGCCGGTTTTTTTAGAAAAAAAAAAAGAGCCATTAATAAGGTTTGTTTACATTTGTTTCCTTTGCATTCTTCCTCAATTTTAGTTTCATTAGTTATTTGTTTATTTCTGATATTTTTAATATTATTTTGATTGCTTCTCTTGACTTACTGAAACTTAATTAATCATATAAGGAAATGGTTAAAAGGAAACTAATTAATTTTGTGCTGACATTTTGTACAAACATTGCAAACCTTCTAGGAATATTTGTTTTATATAAAATGACCAACCTTTAAATAGTAACCAACCTTTTTTATTTCATATGTTAATATTAAAATTGAACTAGATTATGTTAGATTGGTAAATTAAATTTATTAAACTCTGCCAATATTTCGAATGCAATGCCTGAAATGTAACTCTGAAATAAGTAAAAGTAAAATAATTTTTTTTTTTTTCAAAATTACATAAAATAATTAGTTGTTAAGGTAATGATCGTAAATAATACTAATAATAGAACATGAATTAACAATATATCATTTCTAGTTCAAAACTTTTTTTACAGTTAATCAAATTAAACTTTGTCCTACATATTACAATTTAAAATTTGTTCTTTAGTATGAAACAAGAATACTCCTAGTATTTGGCAATCTTTATATAAAGAAATTTCTTTATTAATAGTGAATACAGAAAAGTATTCAAGTAATTTGTTAAAATTTAAATAGTTAATTTTTTATGCCTTACACAGTAACAAAAAAATATACATATTTTTTTCCTTAAGATTTTTTTCATGAAAGGATCCTATTAATCATTAACTATTCCATGATTCTATTATTATTTCAATTGTTTTTATTTTTATTTATAGTTTTACTTACTAAGTATGCTGGCCTGAGGAAACCACTTGTCTACTTTAACATTATCCGGTTTTCCTGGAAGTGTTTCATTCTCCCACTTCATTAAAACTCTTTGCTTCAATTTTCCGAATGCAGACATAAAATTAGAAAGTATTTCGGGTTCCATGTTAGTCATTTTATAGTGTGAGCCCCATGTAAAGAAAATTACACCATATTTGGATTCATTCATGAACTTTTCTAAATCCTCAAAAAAAAAAAAATTAAATAAAACATTATTTTGTTTATAAAACTGGTATACTTATAAACCTATGACAACAAAAGTCTGTTAATGTTTCAAGGTTTTGTATGAAGGAAAATTATTCATACTGTATATTAGTGTAAATGAAATGAGAAAAAAATTATTTATCTATTACATAAATACTACAATGTTTACAGAGATATTTATAAAAATTTACATTCATTGAGGTTACAATGAAGTAATTGGAGAGAGACTAATAGACCTGATTTAAATCATGAAAAATAAAGGAAAATATAGTGCTTAGTATATGTACAGAATTCTATATGTATTCCTTATGGACCACAATAAATGAAGTGTTTATAAAATGCAGTAGTCTCATGGAACAGTATACATACGAGGTGTGATCAAAAAGTTCCAGGACTTTTTATATACTATGGGAATGCAATGTCTCACAGCGATTGCAGATCAATCATAACATCACTGAAAGTAACATTAGCACAGTTTGTTTGAGGTTAGTTTTATAGAGTTTGGCTATTCTATGAAAATGAATGTGAAAGAAGAGCAACGTGTTTGTGTGAAGTTTTGTGTGAAACTGAACAAAACGTTTTCTGAAACCTTTTTGATGTTACAAGAGGCTTTTGGTGAAGAATGTCTAAGCCAATCATGCTGCCATCAGTGGTTCAAGAGGTTTAGAGGTGGCCTTTTTGTGTAAAAAAAAAACGCAATCACTGTCATTCCTCAGCCCCCCTACTCACCTGACCTGGCTCCAGCCGACTTTTTTCTTTTCCCGAAGCTCAAGGGAAACCTGAAAGGATGAAGATTTCAAACAGTTGACGAAATTAAAGAAAAAAACAATGGAGCTGCTAAACACCTTTACAAAAGAAGAGTTTTCTGGGGCCTTTGATCAGTGGAAACACCGGTGGGAAAAGTGTGTAGCTTCCCAAGGGGAGTACTTCGAAGGAGACAAATTTGAATAACCTGTATGTTGTATGAATAAATGTATAAAAATTCAGTCCTGGAACTTTTTGATCACACCTCGTAAGTAGATCTGCATCAGATTGCATCTGAGCTTAACTCCTTAAGCCCAAATAGGTCTAATTACTGTCATCTAAATGAGTCTTTTATAATTAATCGAAGGCTTATAACGTTGATCTAGGAAATGTTGATGAAGTTGAAAGTGAGAGGCAGTTTCTTGTCATATTAGTCTTGTATGTAGATTCCAAGTAAAACAATTGTCCAGGTGAAATCCTAAGTAGCAGATAAGAAGTCATACATTTACAATGAATGATGAATGAAGTTCATTTGATGAGATTTGTTTGGATTTATTTTAATTCTACAATTTTGACACCATTCTTGAAGGTTTATGAGATGGGATAAAAGTATTTGGGAGGCAATGAAGGGACCATTACTTACTGGTACAAACGTGTAATCAGTTTATGTGGTGAGGTGGTGCTAGGATGAGTCGGGAAGCCAGATATTAATTATAGAGGAAGGAACCTAGGATACTTCCTTGAAAAACACCGACAGATTGGATAAAAAGAGAAGAATGGGTAAAGTTATGATTATTGTAATAGGAATGGATAATAGGGAAGTATCTAGATAGTAGTAATGTACGGAGTTTGTAAAGCAGTCCTGGGTGCCAGACGTGATCAAAAGATTGTTTCACTTCAAGAAACTATCAAAGTTATCAATTTGTCAATTAACTTTTTTACTTACTGAAGGGAGTTTTCCTGCACTTTTCATGGAAAGTCCTCCAAAATCAATTGTATTGGGAGAATAAGGGCGCGGGTAGCTCAGCTCAACGAATAGTGATTATCAACTAAGAATAAAGAAATGTTATTCATCATTGTTGTCAGTGGTGGTAAATTTTCAAATCCTGGATAACCCTTGAAATGTTCTTGCATATATTTATTCTGAAATAATGATTAAATTAATAATGATTTTTCATTAACTAGTAACCTTTTTTTTATCTTGAAGGTACAAACACTCACCATTTTCCAGTTTCCATATATTTCATCTACAAGTATTTCTATAAAACTAAAGAAAGTATTCTGTACTCTTTCCCAAAAACTCATGTGATCCGTGAATGCAAATTTAATATTGGGAACGTAAGCCATTGGATATGGATTCCCAGATGCTGGAGCGATACTAGGACCTATATATATAGTCACTATCGCAGCGACTGATGCTCCGTACTTATGAGCAAATGCAATCAGCGGCTGTTGACAAAAAAATGCTTCTATTATCAGTAAATCAAATTTTGAATTGCTGTCCTTCAGAAATTGTTGAAACTTTGGCATTTGAAATATAGGATCCAAGAAAGTATTGCAGATTGGCCATATTCCAGTAATCTTCATGAATACAGTGAATTGTCTAATGTTTCCAATGCTTGAAGACCCTGGATATAAAAATCATTAATTACAAAATTGCAGTTCGCAGTTGGTTGAAATATATTATTGATAAAAATTATTTGAATTGTTTCTTGGCATATTCCATTTTATCAAATTAAATAAATCGTAAGGTATAGTGACAGAATACAGAATATAATAGAAGCGGTGGGTAGGTGGGGGGAGATGGCTCCCGGCAAGGAGCGCTATCCCCACCACCTCAACCCCGGCTGTCCCTATCAGTACCACTGTTTCTCCCTTGTTTTTTTGGAACAATTGCTAATTGTTAGGCTTCTGTTGTGTGTATGTGTTTTTTTTTTTTTATTCCTCAATTGGATTAAATAATGTCGTCTTGTGCCGCGTTTGGATGTTCTAGGAAAGAGACCAACAAGGATTTAAACCCTCCAATAACGCTTCACCGGTACATTTTAAACGTACACAGTATAGTTTTTCAATAAATTGAGAAACAAATCTTCCTTCCCTTTCGCCACAGTAAAAATATGTTTATTGTGGAGCTTTTTAAACTTTATTGTTAAACTCCCCTATATTAACAATAATAGATATTGTAACCACATAATACAGAATATTCTGTATATTCAATTAGGATTGATAAATTAATTGCTAATTCTATTGAAATTATATTTATTTGAAAACTAGTTTCGAGTGTTAAACATTAAACCTTAAGAAGACGTTTTACATCAATAATATAGTTTTAGATTTGAATAAATCTTTAAAAGGTAAACAGTTCCAATTTTACCTTTTAGTTTTTCATCAGCTTCCGTTCAGCTGAAGAGGAACGAAATAAGTGGGTTCAAGCCCTGAGGCAAGAAAAATGGAAGCCAACAAATACAAGTGTTATTTGTTCAAAACATTTTAAAGATGACGATTTTGACAGATCTTCTCCATTTCGAGTAAATCTAAAGAAAGGTGCGATTTATGCGGTTTTTTGATTTCCCAGATCATTTGAGACAGACGATTATAAAGGTATATATAACTTTCTACGCTTTCCCCCTGCTTTACCAACATACGTAGGTATTTAAACTTAAAAGTTTAATGTTGAATTTTTTTTTTTTTTTTAGGAAAGGGGACCAATAAAAAGGCTTGCGACCCCGTTGAAAAATATTAGGTCTCCAAATAAAAAGAGATTTAAAAAATGTTAGAGATCACTAATAAAAACATAAACGAGCTAAAAAAAACAACTAGATGAAAGATCTGTACAGCTTCGAAATACAGCTGATTCATTAAGCTTCATTGAAAATTCACTTTCTAACCACAAAAAAAAATACAGGTTGAAAACAAAAAAACACATTTAAACCTACGCCGAAACGTTTTGCGGTATAAGAAGAAAAACTGTGCCTACAATTACAGTCTACTAAACCGTGCGAAGAAAAAGAAAATTACTAATTAAATAGAGAATAGAAAATTTGCTTTCGTTACTTCTAAAACAATACCTTGGGAGCCAGGGGGACCGTACGGCTTTGCTGTCTCTGCCGCTTCTACTATATTCTGTATTCTGTGGGTATAGTGAATAAAATAAATAACTGCTGTGAATTTTCAACAAACATTATTTGATGAAATGGGTTGTTTGACTGGTTTGAGAATAATATTTCATTTTTTATTCACCTATATTAATAATTATTACATATATTAAAACTAGTGTAAATTATCTATACAAAGAAGACAAAAATGTAATTATAATGTATATTTTTATACAGAGTAGGGCAAAATAGTTACAACAACCAAGTACTGATTACAACCACTTTAGTCTAATTGTAGTTACAACTACCAAATACATTTGTAGTAAGAAGTTAAAAACGTCTCACTACTTTTTTTTTTTTTTAACTAGTTTTAGGTTGTATGTAACTGTTAACTGCTAACTGCTAGATAATAAAAAATAATGGCACACTTTAAACTTACAATTTATAGTTAACTTGCAATAGTTGGTAGTTTTAACAACCTGTAGTCCAACTCTGTTGTTTTACAATTTTAATATACCTGCCCAATATTAATATTAATACTACAATTGCATTTTGTTTGCTATATAAGAAGAATATTGTGTATATAGTATGTACAATTATACACCATGCAACAATTTTTCTCACCTCAAATTTTTTTTTTTCAATTTTAGAGGAACATGAAAATTCACATTTAATAAAAACTTCTTTTTTTGTCAATAAAAATAAAATTATACTAATATTTTATAATGGAAACATGGAATTGTTGAGGTGTCGACTTTCAAAATGGATAAAATCCACTATTTCTCAAAAAAAAAATTGTTCTCTTAATTTCCTAAAGATATTTCTCCTCTATCACTTGGCATAACTGTTTCCATTCAAAATGAACTAAATGCCATTATAATTTAAGGTATTGAAACTTCCAAGCAAGTGGCATTTTATATTTATAAAAGCTAAAATATTTATTTTAAAAAACATGAAAGCCTACCATTTACATAAAGGGTACATAGTTACAGTATAATTGAATAAAGAAACTAAAACATAGATACAGGTAAGTATTTTCAAATAAGAAATTACATCAATAAATCCAGGGGTCCCAGTTGCCCATCTATTTTTTTTTTGTTTTTTTTTTTTTTTTTTTTTTTTTTTTTTTTTTTTTTTTTTTTTTTTTTTTTTTTTTTTTTTTTTTTTTTTTTTTTTTTTTTTTTTTTTTTTGGGGGGGGGGGGGAATTTATGGAAGTGGATGAACGAAAAGAAATGTATTTGTATTATGGTCTACAAAGTACTTTTAAACTATTGAAAGTACACTGGTTATTTCTTTTTTTTATGTATCTCTTGAAAAGTTTTACGATTTGCACTTTTCCCATTTTGAAAGACAATGCCTCAATTAATAGTGTTTTTCAATTTATACGACTTTTATTCTCATACAGTTCAATAATTCATCATTTTAGTTTGTCAAATATAATGTTTTGTTGGATATTCTCTCTTTATAATTACCTTCAAAAGCCTCTTTGGCATTGATTCCACAAGTTTTTGGTTGTACCTGCAGTTTGAAACTTTACTGTTTTCTGGTGATACCGGGAATATTTTACCAATCCCGTTCAATAAACAAATTCTTTATCTTACTCAACAATTAGCAATCCCTTTCAGCTGTTTCATTTAACACATATTTGTTGAAAAGGAAAAATAAAAAGTTCAATGAATAGAAAAGTAGTGTATGAAAATTACCGTTACTAAGTGTACTTATATTTATATATACCTATATAATCTTAATTCAACTTAATATATTTTGATTGAGTAATATTTTAGTTAAATACTTACCCATGACTTGACTCATTGTGTTATCAAGAACAATATCATTGTAATTAGGAATGGGTTCCTTCAGAGGAAAAGGGCTGACCATGGTCACATTGTGTCCTCTATTGGCTAACTCTTTTAATATTGGGATGTAGGCGTTGGTATGACTGAATGCAGGAAAAGGCATAACAGCCAGAATATTTGCCCCATAGACATTAGGGGAAAAATAGCAGACAGCAGCTATCAAAATCAACTTCATCTTGGGATTTCCTTGAAATAATGTAAACATTGTTAATTAAATTTAAAGAAGTTATTTCAGATTTATTATAATTATTGCAGAACATTAATCAAACTATGTCCTGAAACAATTCTCCTAAAATTGAACGTTATCTACTGTTGCTAGAGTGCTAAAAAAAAACCGCTTTTTGGTCTTCAGAAAAACTCTGTGTGCCGCCCATGTAATTCAAGAAATGTACAAGTTAATCTCAAAAGCTCTTAAACCATGAGAAAGTGCATTAATTAACTTTAGGAGAAATCTTACAAGATGAACATTAACTTTCCCTAAAGTTATCATTTCCCATACAAAAAATCATGTTCGTAAGGAGTAAATCTTTTTAGGTTGTTTTTGATTGTAGATACTTATTGTTTGGTTCAGACAAAATGAGAAATCTGTCCATAGTACATTGTCGCGTTTTCATAGAGTGAAATTCTTGAAATTATATACAGTGACAAACTTTTCTTTATCTAACAATATCACTGCCTCAGGAAATTATTTCATTGGTTCACAAAGCTATTTTTCATATAAAGTAACAAAAAGTTTGTTGCGATGAAACCTCTACTTTTTATACACACATTTTTAATGTTTTTTAATTTAAACATTTAACACTATAAATGTAGTCTGGAAAATCACTTTTCTTCTCTCTGCAGTTAAAAACTGCAACAGTTCTCTTAATGGGTTTGGAGTGACATAACTCCATCTGGTCTGAACCGCATTTTAAACCTTAAAATGAGCACAAAACCTATATTTGCAGGTAATTGAAAAATGATTCTTATAAATTAATTGAATAAGTTTAGGGAAGTAACTTGGCCAACCCATACCAATCTCCAGTTTTCGGGGTTAACAAAGTTACAGTTGTTTTATTACATTACATCCATATACAAAATTTCCAAATAAATCTACTTAATTTTAAAAAAAATAAACACATGAATAAGTTTTCAATGATGGGTGTACATAGACTTTTTTTACTAACTGTATCTAATTGAATTATCGCCTAATGTCACACAGTTATATAAGCCCATTTTAGCAAAATTTAAAGCTAAAATTAAAGAAATAAAAATGTTAAAAACTAAGTTTAAATTATTTTAATCAGATTTTCAACTTTCGATTCCCCCAATTGGCAAAAATAACTACTGTTAGACGACATAACTTCTCCTTTAAAAAATAAAGTGTTCCGGTGCATTTTGAAAGGATTTTTTTCTAGTTTAATTTTTTCTTGAACTTTCATATTCTGAACATGCAAAGTTTTCAATATTATAGCGAAAAAAAAAAAAGAAAAAAAATTTTGGTACAGCATATAATTTTGTGAAGTGTGGAAATAGCGTAAGAAATAAAGATAAAAAAAGTTCGAAAAATTAGAGATTTTTGCATTTTTCTTTGTGAAGCTAAAATATTAGCAATGGTAATAAATGAAACATATAATACTTGAAATATTTTTTATCTTAGATAAGAATTAGTAAGATTTTTTTTTTTTTTTTTTGGACTTGAATCGTTATGAACTTATACCTACATTAATTGTAGATTATAAATTATATTTGTTGTGTACTACTTTTTGTCTTGAATCAAGGTTTTAGTATCAGTAACGGTATAGATAATCAAAAAAAATGGTACCGAAGCATCATTAATAATAATTGGACATGCAGCAACTATTGTTAGTATTTAAAAAAAAAATCAAGTATGTTAAGAATTGTACGAACACAAACATAACATTGAACATTAAGTGGATAGATTTTGTAATAGATAAGTGTAGGAGAGTATTTAAAGAAATGTTATCTGTGGTCATTCATTGCCATGGTGATAATAACAAATTAATGCGCCATTGTAATGTAAACGGGTGATTTCAATATTTCGGGACAATTTCAAATTTAAAAAAATGTTCACTACATAAAACATGTAAATTGATTTTTTTTTTTTCACAAATTGTTTCTCTAAGGTGTGTGAAGTAAGTCTGTGAAGTGGACATACATAATCTGCAATATTTCTAGATATATTAAAGAAATAATAACTATTGAAATCTAGGAAGTGAGTTCATTATCTAGGGAGTGGGGAAAATATCATATTACATTTAAGAAAAGAAAAGCGAAATTAACTAGGTATATATATTATAAACTTGAGATGTATACATGAATTACATTTTCAGCCTTTTAGGTACATACTGTCACATCTACTTCAAAAACTTCAAACTAAACTTTAAAAATACTAAAATAATAGAAAATTGCACTGACATGAAAATGACAGTTCTATTAACTTTTAAACAATAAAACCTAAATAGATTGTAAATGATAAATAAGCTACGAAATAAAGACTATCACAGTAGGTATTAAATAAAATACGAGTATATTAAAAACATTGTTTTGATAAAAATAATGTTCCTTGAACTTTCATTATAACTAAGTAGGTGGCTATAACGTTTAAACATTAAATAAAAAAATAACGAGCAGCAATAATTGAATTCGTTGGTTCCTCTTGGGCTGATGTTGATGGTCCGGCTGTGCTGAATGCCTAGAAATTTCCCACAGTTAATGGTATGAGAGGGAGGAATCAAGAAATTTATTTTTATAAAAGCAGATAAACGCTAAAGCAATTTAAGTTCAAATATAACACGATATTCTCACTCAGTTGTAGGGAGTGTTCTAACCAAGAAAACGTTGGTATCACGCTATAAACGTAGCCTATTTGAAAAGTAAAACATGGTATCTATTGGTTTTTCAGTAGAGATTTGAATTTATCCTGAATCTAAAAAAATAATATGTTTTCAATGGGTTGATACACCTTAGGAAGTGAGGATGAATTAAAATACGGTACTTACCGAGCGGAGTCAATGCACCTCCACTTGTCTACCAACGAACTCAGTGCCTTGAAACAGATGGCAGTAGACAGGTCTACCAGAAATAGTGTTGCCCAATACAAAACACCCCTCAAATTTTCCTTTTAGAGAGCGATGGAGGGATTTTCAAAAATAATTTAGGGAGTGAGCTAGAGGGTTGTGACACTACTTCATGCTAATCGTGCTAAGAAGGCTAAATATCAATCACAAAATTATTTTTGGATAAAAAATAGAACACACTTATTTTCAAGCTAGAAAATAAGCGTAAGAGAAGGCCTTAAATATTTTCGAAATGCAAGCATTTTCAAGTTGTGAATACCTAGGGAGTGAGTAAATGCTATACATATACGACAATTGCTCCGGTTATATATGTAGATATATCATTATTGTTGGGAGTCCATAATAGTACAATGGGTACTTGGCCATGTAAACTAAAATCTAAATTTTATGTTCAGTACAATTCTCAAAATACCTTTGTGACTTAAATTTTACAGAAATTTTGAAATCATTTATCAATTCTACCTGATAATGGGGTTTTTATTAGTTTATTTAAAATCATTTACTACATGCTATCACCACTCAACTAAGTCTAATTCTAATTCAGTAAAGTCATACAAAAAAAAATCCTATTTAGTCCAATCAATAAGTGCTGAAATGAGGGGTGTAGAGTGCATGGAATATGCGATAATTTTTTACTTCGTAGCTTCGTTAACAATAGTTAGAAGATAAACATACCAAAAGTCCCGGCCCCAAGGGGGTGAGCTTACGGTGGGGGAGGGGAGAAGGTCCCATTTTTGGGTTTTTCGATTATATCTCGAAAATAGTGGACTCTAGGAAAATATGCTACGGATCAAAATTAAAGCTAATTAAATTTCCTATACAATTGTTTATATACACATTTGTCGAACTTTCAATGGTTTTCAAGATATACGTTATTAAAAATAGATAATTTTCGAGAAAAAAAAAAATAATGTTTGAACAATTATTTGTGTAATATTTGCTTCCAGTGTTATAAGTGCCCAAAAATACATGAAATTATATTAAATTTAATACTCTACAACTTTGATTCTGACGTTTGTTCTGAGAAATTATCGTGGAAGGCACTGGATGCAAATGTTTGACAAACAGTGAGGTAAAAAATTTTTTTTTTTTGAAAATTATCGTTTTTCAATAACGTATATCTCGAAAACCGTTGGAAGTTAGACAAATATTAATAGAAACAATTTTATAGGAAATGTAATAAGCTTTAATTTTTATTGGTAACATATTTTACTAAAGTCCACAGTTTTCGAGTTATATTGAAAAACCCCAAAATGGGACCTTCTCCTCTCCCCAACCGTTAGCTTACCCCCCAGGAACGGGGACTTTTAGTATGTTTATCCCTTAACTACTTCTAACGAATCCCTGAGGTAAAAAATAATCGCATATTTCATGCTCTCGACAATATGTTTTTCGAATGGACTAATTAACGTACGCACCTTTGATTTACAACATTAAACCATAAATTTTAGCAATTGTGTTGGCATTAATTTTATTTCATCTCCTGTACTAAATTATTAGCAATAAATAAAAGTAATAACTGCTATTTCTAAGGATATTTTTTTCTTTTTTAAATATCATAAATTTCTAGATAAAAATAATTCTGATTTCTGTTACAAATTATATTTATAACATCATAGTTCAATTTCTGTGTGTTTTTACTTACTTTACTAGAGTAGACTGCTCAAGTCCTTTTCCTAAAAATGGTCACCTCGTCTATATATCTGAAAATTTCAAAAATGTTATTGGTTAAATACGAAAGCGTAAATTTAAAACTTTTAATGATAATTTGAAATATATATATATATATATATATATATATATATATATATATATATATTTTAATAGTATATTTATAATAAACTTTATGTCACTATATAATTGATTAAAAATTATCAAATTCCATTCTTATAATATGTACATACCGATTTAGACATTAAGTTTAAGTAATGAAGTTAGACATTGTGTATTAACTATTAAATTCACTGTTGCAAATCATAAAAATATAATTTAATATTGAGTAAATAATAAAAACTTTGTAAAGAATATTCGAAAATAAATTATTAAGAGCAATTGATGTGTCGGAATTCGCGGCCGAATTGTGACTGCGTCTTCGTAACTACTCTCTCAAGGCCGTTATTATTTTTCATGGCCACAAGCGGTTAGGACAGATCAAACGCAATCTCCCAACATTTCTCGAAATTATTTTTTGATTTTTCATCATCTTTTATTAATATAAAATAATTTTTAAACATTTCGGTTAATAATATTCAACAGAAAGATCGGGTATGACTGAAAATATTTGTGAAAAACTGAGTTTTAGATCAAAGAAAATTGACTAGACGCTTCTACTGAAACTAGGAACTAATATTAAATATTTAAAAAATTAAATAATTTTATAAAATGTTTATCCAAAAGAATAAGGTACTTATTTTTTCGGAATATTTACATAGACTTTCGAAGTTATGCTTTAAAATTTGATTGACGTAATATATACTATTATATGAAAAGACAAGCCATTTTCGTTTGTGATCACTAACCCCGAAAACTACTTAACCAATCTAAACTAAATTTTAACCACATGATTTTTATAGTTCCTGGAAGATTTAGCAATAATAAAATCTATTGATTTTCCATTAATTTATTATTAAAAAAGCGATAGTATATGAATTCCAATGAAGTTTGAAAACTGACCGATAGGTGGCGCCATTCTGCATGAGAGGTTACAAAGGTACGGTGTTATATAGAGCTTGAAATTGATAATAAAATTTACTTAATATTTAAAAAGATTTAAATGTTTGGTGCTACTTGTGGATCCCAGTGATGTTTGAAAATTATGGTTAATCCCATTCTGCAGTAGAGTTTACAATAGTAAAACTGCTGAACCATAAATATCAAATTTTAACTATCAAATGTTTGTAGTTCTAGGAAGATTAAGCGATCAACAAATTTGCAAAAGTAAAAATTTAAAAGCACTATGTTGATTGGCAGAATAGAGGTTTGTCAAACCTTCATATACTCTTTTGGTTAGAAATTAAAATCCATCCTGATGAACTCAATTAAATTATTTCTGATGAATAAAAATTATTGCTAAATCGAAATGTCGATCCTTTGCATTTTGATATTGTTCGTAAACACATGAATAATGGGCTATCAGTAAGCGCTGATAATGCAATCCATTATCCACCAGTATTTCTTAATAGCCCCTGTCCATCTGGATTACCAACTCATACATTAAAATTAAAAATTGTGCGTCTAATTATGCTTTTACGCAATCTTTTAACACCTAATTATTTCAATTATAACCTAGTTAAAAATTACTGCTATGCGTGTAAATATCATTGAAGAAATAATTCTCTATTCCATAACTCGATACAAGCTTCTTATAAACATATAAAACTTCAATAATTAGTTCAAATTAATTAAGTTCTTTACTTATGAAAGCGGACGAAGTCGCGAGAGGAAATGCTAGTATCTGATAATCAACTATGTGCTATATGGACTTATAAATTAAATGTTGTTCCAATTATTTGACGAATCGTGGAAATTAAATTTTCCAATTAAATTTAGGCAAAGATGAACGATTGTAGTTAAATAAAAATTAAATACTGACACTTATCTCCTTATCACGTTTTTTGCTGTTCGGTCTTTATTTATTTTTCTTACAACTGAGAATATACTTAAAACCAGCAAATGTTATAGTAAAAAATAAAATAAACTCCTAAGACCATCTTCTTTTCAGACGACTCAAGATTCACCTACTAAAGACTGAAGATAAATTTGGAGATCCAGATGCTGACTACCCATTAATAAAAATATTGCATAATTCAATTCTTTTTTCTTTATTAACATTTTTAAATAAATAAATAGTATTAATAAACATGTATATCACATATAATAACATATCTGCACATTAATATTTGTTTTTTTTAAATAAATTATTTTAAAGCAATATTAATGTATTCATTTGCAAATACTCGCCTTTTCAATGTAACTACATTAATTCTTTCAGTTTAGAACTCCCTGAAACGAAGATATTTATAAGAGAAATAATTATGATACTTTCTAAATTCCTTCCTTCTGCATTCATATTTAGGTATTTACTCACTTATCTTTCCTGGGTAAATAAAAAAATATTTACACTTTTGGAGAGATAAACCAGAATCAGGAACAATGATCTCTATGACAAAAAGTCTGTTCACATTACGTCCTGTTTAACAAAATATAGTTTTGGCTCACTCCACATTAATATTTACAAAGAAAAATATTTAAAAAAAAAATAATAATAATTTTTTTTTTTCGATTTTAATTGATAATCCTGTAACGGTATTTTATAGTATTCGAAAGTAAAAATTTGGATAGGTCATTTGTATTTTCAGATGATATACTCATAAATACCGCCTCTAAAGAAAACATAATGAAAAGATTTTTAGAGCACAAGAAATAGAAAATGAAAAGTAGTGCACTTTTATTTTTAAAATAACAAATAATTTAATAGACATTATTTTGCTGCTCTATTTTTCAATTTAATTGAATTCAATATTATACAATAAAATATGAAAAGTTCTTTACAACTGATAACCACTGACTGTACGATTAACAGCGCTTTAAGCATTAACTGTTATAACTTTTAATAAATGTCCTTATAGATTTATGTAATTAATTTCGAAATTTTTTTTATTTATCCATTTATTGAAATTTACAACTGTACATAAATAAAATATATACTCCCAGTAAACGTGATTATAATGTGCATAAAGCAATTAGTTGTGAAGTATTTACCTTAATTTTCGAATAGAATGGAAAGCAAGTTGAGAAACTAGTGGATTTGAATTGTTATGGAGTATAATATGAAAGGATATTTATCTGGTTTGGGCCAAAGCAGCAACATATGGATCAGGTCTTTATGGATAAGTTTATTGGTGACAAAGTAAGGAGCATTGAGGATTTGGAATTTTGAAATTTTATTCGTTCTTTCGTAATAGTTTAAAAGGAGATAATTGATAAATGAGCCTAAAAAAAATATCAAACTCATGGAGCCTATGTCCGACCAACACAGGTGGGGACTTCATGACCTTCACCCCAACGCTCTTGACAATCAAGGTCCTCTTATCAGTATTTGTTTAATTTTGTGTCTGTGTAGATTTATATGATTAAACTGTTTTATTTAAATTGATTAATTTAAATTGTATTCCTTCTTTCTTCATAAATTTAAAAAAAAAAAAAAATAATAAATCAAGGGTCTATAGTCTAGCGGTGCCTGGGATACACCACCACTCTATGCCTCTGCATTTGCTAAATTTATTATTTTTATTACAGCTGTAAATTTTAATAAATATATTTTTAAAAAAAGATTAGCTTATTCAAAAACGAAGAAGTATATTCACTATAAACATTATAAAAAAGCAACCCAGTGAAAAAAACATTTAATAATAACTATCCAACATCAGAGAAGGGTTGGATTTTACAGGTTTTGTTCCCATAATACAGTCCTATTAAGAAATTATACGGATTTTAATTATTAATGTTAGTAATTATTAAATGTAGTTAATAAATTATATTAATTATAATTATTAATAAATTATATAGATGCTTACCACTAGCCCGGCTTAAAGCTATGGGTACGCCTCAAAATTCGCCTCGACCGTGTGAATCTTTGCCTGCAGGAAGATCACTGCGATGCGTTGCATCAACGTAACAGATAACTAGTCTGTGATGAGGATTCTTGGTTTAAATAATTACATTTTATAATATTCAGTTTATCTAACGATAAGATAAGGAGTTAACAACCGGACGGAAGCAGCATCGGTACAATTTTGTACGTTTTGATGACATTATTGTAGCATTTTTTTTTTTTTCTTTTTCTATCTCCTTTGTACAGAAAGGCGTGGAGTATTCTTCTCCATCTTCCATCTCTTCTATTCCGAGCTATTCTCTTCATTTCTGTCAAAGAGCAGCCTCTTTCGCCTCCAAGCCTCTCCTATAACAATTGTAGGGAACTCTCAGTCGGCTAACATAGTTGTCCAATAGCCACCGGCTCTCTGTTCATTGACCATTTTGCAGACGTGGTCGAACCACTTAAGCTGTTTTATTCTGAAAAATGTATATGACTCGTCTCACTCATGTTGCTAAAGTTAGAGATTGGAAAAGTGAGTAATGGAGGTGTTGGAGGGAATCAAAAAATTTGATATGCCTCCGCTTTATATATTCCGGAACAGTTGGAATGTCAAATATTTGGTGCAGTTCCGGGGGCTTCTTCTTCCGGAGCGTCGTTGTCGTAACAATTCTTCGAAGCATGGAGTCTTGTGTGCCTGAAGACAGCGCCATGTGCCGTCGGAGAGATGCGTAAACAACTGTGCGCCGTAGAAGAGTGCCGGTTGAAGAATGGAATTATATATCGCGTTTTAACCGGAGGGAAAGTGCTAGGGATGTGAGCAGGTGGTGCAGCCGATAGGGCTTTCTCCAAACCACTCGAACTTTATTGGAATGGTGAGCTGAGCGACTATTACAATCTCGTCAGCGTATATAAGCTCTAGACAAGAACAGGAAGTAGATTCCAGAACCCTACAGTGGCCCTAGGAGTCCTCCTTTTACATATTTTTCACACTTCATCCATTACAATATTGAAAAGAAGTGGAAGAAACTATTTTTTCTGCCATCTTTTAGTACAGATTTAACTGCGTTTATTAAATTTAGAGGTAACATTTTTTTTTATTGGAGCGTCCCATATTTATTGCCGGGGAATCGAGTCAAAAGCTGATTCCATATCAAGGAAACCAAGATAAAAGCTACGACCCCGATCCCAAGCTTTCTCTATAACCATTCGGGGCGAAAAGATGTGCTCCTGAGTTTGCCTACCTGGTTGAAGCACAGCCTCTTCTTTTTCCATATCTTATATTACGTAGATTCTCAGTCGTTGTTTGAGGATCCATGTGAATACCCTACATAAGGTAGAGAGATAGATCGGCCTATAGTTTTCACAAAGTATCTGGTTTTCATTCTTGTGGACTGGAATTATAATGTTTTCTTCCCACTCACTAGGGATTTTCTTTTCATTCCACATATTCTGGAAGAGGATTTTAACCAATTTCATACCTCCAAATTTGATCAGCTTAGGCACTATGTCATTAGCACCAGCAAATTTTCCTCTTTGCAACTTGATCTTTTCCTCCGAAGTAACATCTCCCATGTTGAGTGGTTGGATTTAAATCATGTCTCTTCTCAATATCACTTCATAAATTTCTCTCTTTTTATTTAACTGAAGCACTTCCACTGAAAGTCTTTTCTCTGCACTAGATTCTCGGTGTGATCAGTGTTTAGGTCAGCTCCTAATGTCAGTGAAAAATCAACTTATGCCGCCGGTATATATTAAATAGTCCATGGGGCTACTTCCCCCTCTTCCACCATAGGTCTCGTATGTAATTTTATGTATATGTTAATGCTGATGGTAGAATTTTAATACTGCTTCCTTTCTTTTGACTTAGCTTAATCCGATCATATCCACACCGTATTTTTTAATTTCTTTAACTAGTTCAGCTTCCTTTCCTATAAGTGTCTTCATATTTCAGGTAGCTAATAGTAAATCCTTATCCCTGCCGTGTTTTTGCCCTATTGGTTGTCCAATCCCAAGCCTATTATTTGTTGTTTGAATCGTTGATTCTCTAAACTAGTCATTCCCAACCTTTAGGTCGCGACCCACAACAGGGTCGCAGGCCAATTCGGGGTGGTTCGCAGGTTATCTTCTGGAATTGTGTCGCGACCTATGTTTTTATAAAATAGACTGATCTTCAGTTTATTCATTTAATTTAAATTCTGCTTTCCTAAGTAGGTCACGATGTTTGATGGTTATGAGTTTGGTGGGTCGCGAGCGCTGAAAGGTTTGGAACACAGCTCTAAACGGTGATTAGCCAAGTGTTAGTAGAGACCCGAGTCAATCCCAAGGGCATATTATTGTTGTTTGAATCGTTGATTCTTCCAAATAGGTCCATTCCCAAACCTTTAGGTTCGCGACCCACAACAGGGTCGCAGGCCAATTCGGGGTGGTTCGCAGGTGATCTTCTGGAATTGTGTCGCGACCTTGTTTTATAAAATAGACTGATCTTCAGTTTATTCATTTAATTTAAATTCTGCTTTCCTAAGTAGGTCAACGATTTGATGGTTATGAGTTTGGTGGGTCGCGAGCGCTGAAAGGTTTGGAACACAGCTCTAAACGGTGATTGGCCAAGTGTTAGTAGAGACCCGAGTCTGCACTATTGATTAGTTGCTTACTGCACTGTGTTTTTTTTGTGTGTGTTTTTCATACTTCTAACGTAAATCTTTACACGCCTTTTGAGCGTAGGGTATTGCTGACCCACATGTCTAATTGTGATTAGTAGTGTTTCAATCAACTGTTAAAAATTCCTCAAGGTCTAATTAGTGAAAACGAATAAATATAATTGCAACAGAAAGCAATAACAAAAAAAAATCGGTTTGTGCCTATGTCATGGACACGGCCGTGTGTTGTACGTGAATACGTTTATGTAACGGGTTACATTTTCTGAATAAATTTTATTTATGTGTTTAGGATAAAAGCAAGGAAACAAATAACTATTGTGTTACAATATAACTTTATTAATTACATGGCTGTGATGCAAAAGTATGACACAAATGGCAAACAAGATACATCGAATTTTCTGATAAACGTTAGATCAATACTTGTATTACCCAACGTTGTTGGAGAACTTTCAATACTGGAGTCTGGAATTCAATTCATGGAATTCAACTGGAGTCTAGCAATGAGCGGTAATGTGAGACATCGACATTAAAGTCTCCAACTATCATAACTGGTGTAGTAAGATCAGGCTCGTAATCAGTTATAATTTTAGGATTGTTTTGGGAATATTTTAAAAACGACCGTAACATAAAGAGTTTAATTTCTGCTAACGCTGTACCCGGGTTGATATACACACATCCGAATACGAATTTAAAGATGCCAATGACCGTTACGTTTACAAGACAGACATCACCAGGTGTTGCGTCTTTCATTTCCAAAAAAAATTCTGAAAAGTCAATGTTAACTCAATAACAATCAGTAAAGCTATTGATATTGCGATATATGGCGACTCCATCGGCTCTGCGACTTGATGATGATGATGATACCGCTACCGATGATGTAGTTGCAATTTGTCTGTTCTTGGCGGTATTACAATATAATCTCTGTCCAAAGCTAGGGATATTCACTGGCATGGTATTTTCCATCCAAATTTCGCTGATTGCCAAATAATCAGATCGGTTGATGATTGTATCAGTACACATGTCTTCTGAGTGCTTTGTGCATTAATTGCGGTAATAAGTATAAAACAATTGCTGTTCGGGAATACTATCACAAAAGTTTTGATAATATTTTTTATTCTAACACCATATTATATTCACTATCACTACTTTAAAGTAATGTTTTATATATAATCGATAGATGTTGACAACAGCTGACGATTAAACGAACATCGTTGCTTTTCCGAGCCAAAAGTTATACTAATTTCAAATATCAAAATAACTTCAAAATTGCGGCGCTTCTCCCTCCACCGCGCGCTTTGCAAAACTATTCTCGCTAATTTTAATGAATTCTTTTATCCCTTAGCTATCCAGTGGTATAATTTAATTTTGGATAGATTCGAAACTACAATGCCAAAATTTATCCCCTGATTTTGTTATCATTAGGTTTTTTGGATTGCCTCCACATGGTAGCAGATTCAAAGACGTATTCATGTCAAAATGAAAATTCCTGTTTATAAAAACAAGCGCTCAAAAAAAATATAACAGGACAACAAAGAAATTGATCTCAGGGCAAGATTTTACTATTTAAAAACCTAAACCAATTTATAATGTTGGAAAAACTCCTTTTAGTGTGTAAAAATCAATATCTAAGAAATTCATAACCTTATTGAAATTAATGTATATCTTTTGTTTCCTAAGATAATTATCATATATATTCCCTATTTATAATTTTAAACGGGTATTGACAATATCATTTGTCATTAGAAACTTCCCTGTTGTGGTAAATTTATATAAATATTTTTTATTTACATTAGATTTAAAAAAGAAAAAATAATAACAAGAACTATTATTGGGTTTTACATGGAAATGAGAGCCTCAGATAGCAGAAATTTAACTTGTTTTATTATATACGCCCGAGAGGCGTTTAGTGTTATTAACAAGGGGAAAATCGAGGGTGTTATCTCGCAGGGTTAATCCTAATTTTATCAGCCCTAATATCAAAACTTATACTAATTTAAAAATTCTAAAGTCTAATAAACCCATTTAAAACTCATCATTATTTTACTTAAACAAATTAAATACATATTCAAAATTCATGGTAAACTTATGTCTAGTGAGTCATAATATTATTTACTGGTTGTCAGACCTTGAGAGTAGAGTAGAGATAACAAGATAAGAGTCGTGTAGGTGACAATATCTATAGTTTAAGATAATTGTGTTTGTGCTTCGAATAAGAAACCAATGTGTTCAAAAGGTTTTGAAAAAAAAAACTGATTCTAGATTTACGGGTCGATTGTAATAGAGAACAATAACATATACAAATCTGTATATGTTTTGGATGGTTGGTACTACAGTGAAAGCTCTCTAGAACGGACACTCCATCATTAAGGGGAGTATCCGCCTAGGTGAAGGATAAGGGAGATAGTCTTAAAAAAATATGTATATATATAGTATAAGTCTTGAAAGAAGTTTGTTCATCTGGATGATACATTTACATCAATATCTCATTCTACGGTTTCTCCTCATACTTATGCTTCCCCATTTACCTTACATCTAATGTTTGTGACACAAAAAAGACTTGGAGAATGGTTTATTTATACAGATCTCTTATTCTTATTCAGGAACTATTTCGTTACCATTAGCCAAAAGGTTAAACGTTAGAAGAATGGCAGAACATTACCTAGAAAGATCGCCCGATTCTCTAAAATGTTTCACTCTTTCAATATGAAATCGTGAGAGCAGTCAATGATTTCCAAAATAATGGTGTGTATAAAAAAAAATTACCGTTTTTGAAACAAATATTTGTATTATTATTTCTCTGATATAAAATACAATTGATACTCAAAGTATAGCCCATTGTTATCTACCGTCATTACCCACCTGCTAGCCAATTGCTCGATGCCACGCTGATAACATTACTTGGGATGGTGGCTGTCAAAGAACTCATGGACAGCATTTTCAACTTCCGCAAAATCATCAAATTTTTCCCTTGAAGAAAATGGGCGATGGATTGAAACGAGTAGTAATCCGAAGGTGCGAGGTCTGGACTATATGGTAGATGAGGCAGGAGTTCAAACTTTTCTCAAATTTTGTAAAATTGTTGAGGAGTAAGTTCGTGAGGGACCAGTCTGCAGGTCTTTTTCACCTTCCCTATGGAGAGAAGATGGCGACTAACAGTATCTTTCGACACACCACACTCCCTCGCAAGTTCGCGAGTACTTGTGGACGGACTTGACTCAACAGCTTCCTTCAGAACCTCATCAATATCCATTAATGGCCGCCCGGAGCCCTTCTTCCTTTTCAACGTCGTATCTCCACTTCTAAATTTTTCAAACCAACGCCGCGCAGTGCGCTCTTCAAGGACACCTTCTCCTTCATACTTAATAATTTCACGAGCGGCTGTGAAATTTTTTTTTCCAGTAATATCTTAAAATAACGAGAATTTGGTAAGGACACTGTCATGTTTCTTCTTTGAAATAAATAACTGAACTGAGGCTTTTTTTGGAAGAAGTCCGGTGTTAGAAACAAACTTAGAGAAGGCTCTAAAGGGATTATTAAGTATTGGTAAATAATAAATAGCATTAAGATATTTACAGATTTATAAACTCTGGAATTTGATAAAACGGTCATTTTTTTTTTATACGCCCTATTAGTATTGCTGAAAACCTAGGAATGTTTAGATTCTTCACTTTCTTAAGCATTGGCCAGGAATCTATCTGTTATAGTATTCACTGTAAGCGACTGTATTTTCTCCAATTTTATTCTTAACGTTTTCTTTTATAGAGTTATACAGATATTCAAGCTATGCTATTTTAATGTTTTAAGAAACAACAAAAATGACTGAGCCATATAATGTTTAAAATACAAATACTTTTAAAATCGCCTAGAATCGAGTGGAGAAATGTATAAAAAAAGAGTGAATCTGAAAAAAAAAATCCTCTTTAGACGAAAGTAGTACTTGGAGACTAAACAAATACTAACTTCCAGGTATTATAATCAATGCAGGTACGTATGTATTTACCTAACGAAGTTTAATCTAGAATCAATCCATCATTATTAATTCTAAAACCTCGAGGATTTTAACATCACTTGTTCAATTTACCAAAACATAAAAACACTAAATATGTTTTCCTTAATTTTCAAACTTTTTTTGTATCCACTCTGAGGGTTAAATTTTCGCTTGGTGACGAAAATTTCGCATTCCACGATCTTAAAAATGCTGTCCGTTGCGAAGGGGTATGAATACTCTTACACCAAGGCGGGACATATTAAGACTGTCCGTTGCGAGGAGTGTAGATTGGAGATATGTGTCCGTTATCAGAGGTTTCACTGATTCCATTATGGTCCTGATACTTAAGACGGTTATTGAAATAAAATTGCTTCGCTGGGTTGTCATTTAAATAATTGAAAATACAATGCTCGATGTTGAAGTATCTTGTTAAAAAATATATAAATAATGTCATCAGCTATAATAAACAATTTGACATTTGACTCTTCTGTATGGCATGCAATTTTAGTATCTATTCATGATAATAAAATTGAAGAGTGCATCGTACTTGCTCTTCAGTATTTCATCACCCAAATCGTTTCGATTGTTTCCTTCGAAATCACTTCAGTACTTGTGTTGATTAAAGACTAGGCAATGGACAAATTACAATATAATATAGCTATTGAAAAAAAAACAATAACTAAATGTCTGCAATATGTTCAATAAAATACTTTAAAATATATATTATTAATTTGGAAGGAAAAAGCGACTGGCTTTTTACGGACACCTGGCTCGCATGAATCCCAAAAGGTTAACAACCAAGATATTGGCAGGTGGAGGCAAGGCTTTCAAGAAACAAGTGGATAACGTTAGTGAAGTCAGATCTGGAACAACTAGGGATCCCACTGGATAAAACACAAGACCGACTGCAGTTCCGACAAGCTATCCGACAGGGAATTATCCCAGTGTCCCTTACCAGTAAGAAGACCACAGGGACCAAATGGACAGAGGAGAGAGAGCTGGCTCATAGTCAGAAAATGAAAGAATTTTGGAAGAGAAAGAAGATCCTAATCGAAAAGTAGCTACGAGCCCGTGGTCCTTAGTAAGTCCAAGAAAAAAATAAATATTGATTTGTGAGTACTATATTTTCTTCATTGGCTTTTATGTATCTTGAGATCCCGAATCGAAATTTTAAGTTAATCACGTCTTTAATTTAAACTTTAACAACAGAAAAAAAATATGCAAAATTTCTCACCACCAAAAAAGCTATTTTTCCCCCCCATAATTATGCTTCCTGATGAAAAAAATCGCTTTTTTGAATAAAACGTACATGTATATGCAACCGGATGTAGATAATAAAGAACGATTTCTCATGACGATGCTCCATGCTTGAAATTAAAAAATAAATTAATTAATAAAAGAAATAAAAGAAAGAATTTTTCATAAAAAACATAATTTTTAGGGGGGGAAAAAAACCGACTTCAAGATTAAACCTACATATACGAACTTGAACTAAAAAATAAAAAATAACATTTTAATTGCTACGAAACAAAAATCATTAAATTACAATCAACGAAATTATCGACACTTATATACCTATTCACAATTTATGATCATTTATTTTTGGAGTCGGTGCCAGTCAAGAAAGACAGTTTAATCCTGCCTTTGCAATACACTTTCGAATGGCCGGAGACAGTTGTGTGGCGGTGATGAAACAGCGGGAGGATCTTTAAAATTACCATTTCTTTTCGAATTTTGTTTGTTTTGGTTGCCACCGACTCCAAAACTAAATGATCACAAATTGTGAATAGGTATATAAGTGTCGATAATTTCGTTGATTGTCATTTAATGGTTTTTGTTTCGTAGCAATTAAAATGTTATTTTTTATTTTTTAGTTCAAGTTTGTATATGTAGGTTTATCTTGAAGTCGATTTTGTTTTTGTTTTTCTAAAAATTATTTTTATTTTTTACTTTTTAGTGGTGAGAGTATTTTTGTTTATACAGTCAATTATCGATCTTCAAGTTACCCTGAAAATAGTTCGACTTACTGAACAAAGAATTATCGAGGTTGTCATTCCACTTACCTTCATATAATGGGAAAATTGAACACAACATTGTAGTTGAAATCATTACGTACATTTTTCATTAATGTGGTTGTTGTTTGTACATACATATAAAATCATTGATACAGAAAATTAAATACCCGTTACCAATTTATCATATAACTAAACTGCGCTTTTTTCTGAGGGTTTCTAAAAGTATACTTACCGCCTTCCACCAGTGGCGATCTTTTCTTTATTCTTTAGGATGGTTGAAAGAGAACTACGCGGAATTCGGAATTCACTAGCAACAAACGCCCAACTCCTTTCTCATTTCTCCACTTTACAAATCAATTTTAACTTTTCGTTAATTGAAGGAATTTTCAATAGCCACTGTAAGACCACTCGGGTGAATAACTAATAATAAGTGACTGGTGTAACTATGAACTGGAAAGATAAACAATGACGGGAAACATGAAAACAAATTACACATGAAATTCTTTAAATTTGAGTTCAAGTTATAGAGGCGATGACTTCTAATATGTAGTTCATTTCATAGAGGTGGTCCTAGAAGTTCTCTCTTTTGAACCCTTTTTTCAGTTCGACTTATTTACACAATTTTTAACGTTTTCTGTCTGAAATCGTCTCTTTGAGGTGAAATTTAATGTACTTCCGACCGTAGATTTTGTTCGAATTATTTAAGAATTAAGCTTATCGAAGTACGAAAAAAAAAAAAAAAAAGATGAGTTGAGAACCTCCTTTTTTTGGAGTCGGTTGAAAAATAGCATTTTTTTTTTTAGACGCAGAAATTTTATAGAAACCATAAAATTCAATTGAGAAAAACTTTCATATTTCTTCTCCGCCTTTGAATGAGGTTTCATTCATCACTGGCTCGACACAAAATTTTTCTTAGCGGAGGTACAGGCTTGGTAATGGGTGAAACTGTAAAAAAAAAAAAAAAAACAAATGTAAGTAACATCAGAAACCTCACCGCAATGTGTATCTGACAAAACTCGGTTATCAATCAAACATATTTAGAGGAATAGTCGCTTTACGAAACCTATTTTCAGCAGGACACTGAATGCCATAGCTGTTGGTGTCCTTAAATAATTATTAATATTAAATATTAAAAATTAATTATTTTAATTAAATATTAAATTTAATAATTATAATAATTATCCTAGTTAATCTACCTTCCTATCAAAAAACTTTTTTGTTATAGATAATTTTTATTATTATTATTTTTTTATTTCAATATTGTTTAATATTAAATACAAGTATTCTATTGTAACTCGTCTGTATGATTTCTAAGCGCTATTACAACACCGTAAGAGTCATAACCACTCAGGTCTGCCATACACAGGATAAGTGGAAATGACTGTTGACCGTTGTTGATTACAAAATTATAAAATGATTCAACATTTGAGATGAAATAGAAAGAAAATATTATTATCACGTTAAACCACAATGCAGAAGTATTTGATGATTTATTTATAAGTTTTTCGATTTTCCCAGGTGTGCCTCATGAATACTTTTGTGGCCCAAGAGGCAATAAAATAAATGAAGGAAATAATTCTTAGAGGGATAGATTCAAACTTATAATAATTTGTTTAAAGATTATTTATATTTTGCGTTCATCATCATTTCTGAGCGTTCTCATAATACAAAAATTCAATCTCCTAAGAGATTGTGAGGCATAGGATCGAAGAAGAGGGGAATGAGTTTGCTTTAGGGAGGCTTAAAATGAAAAACTGAATTGACAAATGAACTCGTCGGGAGAGAGAAGAATGATTTGAATTTTATAAAATATTTATAATCCCACCTATTCTAAAATATTTATATGTTGATACAAATATAAGTTGAAATTATTGATTTAATTAATCTAAATAAATGAAATCAAAAATTTTAAAATCTAAATTAATCACTCATAAATTCCTTAAAATGTAACTCATTTACAGTAAAAGGAGAAAAAAATAAAATATTAAGCATAAGAAAACATGAAAATAAGGGGCTAAAAAAAAAAAATTAAATGAAAAAAAAAATGTAAAATTTAAATTATATTATTGACAAGAAAAAACTTAGTTCACGGTAATTTTTTTTTTCCTCTATCTCTTGAAGCTATCAATTTCGAATACTAAAATGATTCCTTCGTCTTATAAGCATATACATACTCTTAAATATATAGAAAAGTTTAGTTCAAAACAAATATAGTTTTTGTGTTACGTGTGGAAATTTTAAGTTGTTATTCGCAGAATACATAACAATACTCAAAATATATTGAAATATAATCGATATTGATTCTTAAACAGTGCAATTTCGTTTTTCTTTTCTTTTTTCTTTTTTTAAATTAAATTTGCACCATAATCATTGAGAAAAACATATCTCAAATTTTAGGCTGAAACAATTGATACCTCTAGTTATCAAGTAACAATTGTTACATGAAAAATACAGTTAATTCAGTCTAAATAATTTTTTTTTTTTTTTTGGGGGGGGTGGGAGTGGAAGAACTGTTTTTTCATATGGGACAAAAAAAACTGTTGATGGTTATTGTTGTTCTAATATTTGAACGTAATGCCTCCATCAGAATTTTAACAATAACAACACAATTTAACATAAATAAACGTATTAATAAAATAGTGGAAATGGAAAAACCAATATAAAGCGAAGTAAAATATATAACATAAAATAATACATAAATGGAATTAAAACAAATTAATTTATATAATCTGATACTTCTAATGAATTTTATGATACTGTATATGAAGTTTGCGTTGAGGTGCATCATATTTTTCAATTATCATTCTGAATTTTTTTTTTTTTTTTTTTTATAATAAATATAACAATCTGCCTTCATCTAGAAGGATACATACAGTCCATATCTTACTACTCAGTTAATAAAATATGTGCAGTGAAAATAAATAAAAAAGATACTACACAATATATAAAGTAAACTATAATATAAACTATAATAAAAATAATAATGATATTTTTAAAAAAGGAATTAATGCAGTTTAACTCTCAACCAATAATGTCAAGCCGTTTCTAATATCAGGTTCATCAGCTAAAACACACTTTTCGAGTCCTTTCTGAATATTGTGGTCGTTTTTATTTTTAAAAAAGTTAATTTTTTTTAGGTAAATGGTATAAATCACAGGAATAAATTTCAAGTGTTCCGAAGTAAAGGTTATAAACTCGTTCACTGGTATACCAGTATAATCCAGTAGTACCAACCGAACCGGTTCTACTTAAAATGTATTTTCCATTTTTCTTTTTCTTTATTAATAAATTTATTTTAATTTTATAAATAGACATAATAGTTACCATGAATAAATATTAATGATAATTGTTCTATATATATTTAATTTTACATTACATAAATGTAATAATTGAATTTAGGCCTCTCTCATCTTGTCTCATCCTGACATCAGCTAACTGTATATTTACTGTATGTATAACTAGGCTTTTTGTATATTACTCATAGGCCAAGTGGACCTTCAACAGTATGAAACATCTTAACTTAATTATCTTATGATAAGATAAAGGACGTATAATTTAAATGTCGCCAAAGAAAGAGACCAGAACTCAAAGCAGCTTCGCTACGGCTGGTTGGCCGAAACAATACATTTCGACCAACATCTAGTGAGTAATATTATTTAGGTTATCATTTATATATATTTAATACAAGTTATACATTTCGTTTTTTAATTTCTGGATTAAATTAAAATATTTTATCACAATAGTTTTTGGTAGTAAATATAAAGTATTGTCTTTATAATTTTTTCGTCTTTTCTAGTTTAGATCGTTACTTTAATTCATATTTTGTTAGAATATATAGTTACTATTCTAAGGGATCTGCATCCCAGAACATAGAATATTTTCAATTATTGCTTTTACGATATTAAACTTTTAACTTGAAAGATTTTGAATCAGGGCGGGAAATACTAATTGCGGCAGTGTTTTTCCTTTCCTTTTTTTTTTTTATTTTTTTTTTTTTATTATTACATTTTAGTATTTAACAACAACAATATTTACTAGTTGGTAATGAAACATAAGGTAGCGTCTATATATATATTTTTTTTTCCCTGTTACTTTATTTCACATAGATTTAAAAAAAAAAAAAAAAAAAAAAAGTACTTAAATAAATATCACCACAAAATAGCATTTGAAATGAAAATTACATGTGTCCTTAAATTTATCTATTTATTTATCACCTACCATTTAAGGTATCGTTTATTTTTGAACATGTTCATTAATATTTTTTCTAACCTCATTAGATACTTAAAATCAAGGTGATAATTTATTGCCCCCCTTCCGGTTAAATTAAAAAAGCGGTAGACATATTTGCGGAAAACAAATCGATTTCAAAACACTTTAGTGCCTATTTTATATTTTATTTCAGATCTTTCAAAGCCATCTGTTTTTTATTACAAAAAAAATTATTGTTATATTTTTTTTCATATTAATTTTTTCCATATAAAAGCCTGTATAACTTTGAAAGGATAAACATACTTTCTTTTTTTTTTTTTTTTTTTTTTTTTTTTTTTTTTTTTTTTTTTTTTTTTTTTTTTTTTTTTATCATTTTAAAGTTAATTATATTTTCGTCGAAAATACTCATTTTTTAAAAAAATCTAATATCACTTGTTATTATTAAGCATTTAAGGGGGAAAAAAAATGTTTGATTTTATAAGGTGTATTACAAAGCAATATAATCTCCATCATTATTTATTTTAAAAACATATAATGCTAACATGATTTCTTAAATAGGCGACGTTTCATGGCTATTGTCACATTTTCAAGCCCTAAAACATGCAAAAAACATATATGGACGATAAATGCGAATAAAGTATTGACAATGTGAAACAATGTTCATCTAAGTACATATTATCTATTATATATTTGTCAAATACCACTCACTCGTTTAACACGAAATCTCAAAAACCACCGAACGGATTGGAATGAAATTTCGTATATGGCTTCCTCTAGGGCCGTAGGTGCTCGCTAAGAAAGGATTTTAAAAACTTTGGCCTGGATCGCGTGTAATTCGCGAAAAACACAATTTCTCACGCATAGGAAATTCTTTGAATTAACATTACAGATCCTAATGAAACTTATTAGATATTAAAATGAACGATAACAATTATTTTCTAAGTAGTTTGCCCTGTATCGGTACTACAAAGGGGTAAAATAAAAGTACTCATATAATTTTATTGGCAAATAATAATATATTTATTGTCATATGGTATATGGTGCTAAGATAAATTCAAAAATAGGTTAGATAACTAAACCGCACACTTTTACCGCAAATTAAGTTCTTTATTGTAGTAAACAAACAAAAATACGCAGCTAGCATGTGGAAACCTTATTATATGGTACTTTCTGTTAACTCATGGTGGCAGCAGAGTGTACCCTTACAAGTTTGAGTTTCGGGACTATTAGCCTGCTGTTGAAAGGAAGTTGAGGAGGTTAAAAGAATTATGTTCTTTGGTGATGACACGGAAGGCCACTTGGATGTACCCACCATCCTTGCTTCACCAGTAGCTTCTTCCCCAATTACTCTTCCTTTAGCTTCATAAGATAAAGATAAGTGTTCTGAACCTGGTCCTTCTCTAATCGGCATTTCTCAACCAGGCCCCTGGATACTGTTTTTAAGATCTGCTAGGATCTGACGATTTTTTTGTGGTCGAAAGACATCCTAGGCCACTCTGCTTCCACAATTGGAATTAGTTTTCGTCATTAAGGATGCTGTTTAAGATAGCGGAAGGACATCTTTAGGCCACACACACACATACACAAATGTATATATTAGTTTACGTCCTTAAGGATGATATGTTGAAATATTCTTGGATTTAACAGTTTTTATGTTATCCAAAGGATATTCCACCATTGTTGCCTTAAGGATACTGTTTTAAAATAATTCAAGATTCAACGATTTTAAGATGGCGGAAGGATATTTCGCCATTGTTGTCCTTAACGATATTATTTTTAAACATTAGAATATTTAATGATTTTAAGATGGCGGAAGGATATTCCGCCGTTGTTAACGCATTCTATGGAAACTTGAAGGTAGTTTTTCAACAAGTTGTACCTAGCCTTTCTGAATTTAATTCCTTGAACATAGAGATTACGAAACATTCGTCAAATATGCACCACTCACTCATCACGAAATCCCAGAAACCACCGAACGAATTTGAATTAAAATTTGGTATGTAGCTTCCTCTAGGGCCGTAGGTGCGCGCTGAGAAAGGTTTTTAAAAAATTCACTCGGGATCATGGTCAAACTGAAAAAACCGCGATTATGCTTTGTAATTTTACCGAAACATTCATTCCTTCGATTATTATCTTCATTTCTTTATCTTAATAATTATCTATATATATGTAAAATTAAAATATCTACAACTTCTGTACAATTCCATTTTTCTCTATCTACAATATATTTGTCAAATACCACTCACTCATTTAACACGAAATCTTAGAAACCACCGAACAGATTTGAATCAAATTTGGTATATATAGCTTCCTCGCTAAGAAAGGAATTTTAAGAAAATCGGCCATGGATCGCGGCTAATTCGCAAAAAAAGTGATTTCTAACGCATTGGATATTCTTTAAAATTACATTAAGGATCGTAATGAAACTTAATACATTGTTTCTTATTAGATGCACAATAACAATTATTTTCTAAGTAGTTTGTCCTGTATCGGTTCTACGGAGGGGTAAAATAACAGTACTCATACAATTTTTAGTGGATGAATAATAATAAATTTATTGTCGTATGGTTTATGGTAAGCTAAATTAAAAAATAGGTTAGATGCCTAAACCGCACACTTTGACCACAAATTAAGTTCTTTATTGTAGTAAAAACAAACAAAAATACGATACTGGCATGTGGAAACCTTATTATATAGTACTTTCTGTTAATTCATGGTGGCATGTTGTATTTCTCGAATCTAAACAAGTTGTACCTAGCCTTTATGAATTTAATCCCTTGAAACAACAATCTACCTTTGTTCTCAGTTCAGATGAGAATAACGCAGGAAATGATTCACAGATTCAGTTCACAACAAACAACTAAGAAAATCGGCTGCAATAATATAGTCAAGCACATGGTTGTTCGTTTTTAGCTGGAGGGGACTATAATAGGTTAACGCGACTGTGCACTCCAAGAGGTAGGAACCTTAGATCCGTCGTTTCATCTGGCAGATTCAGATCAAACTCAAAATTCAGATGGCAGATCTGTAAAACAGTGTCCTTATAGCATCTTAAAAAGTCCTTAAAAACAGGAGCCATCTCTCAATCCCGCCCCGAACCCCCACCGCCACTCTTCTATATCGTACCTTTTTAGCAAAAAGAGTAAACGGGAAGGAGTCGTTAGCGTTGAAAAACTATCTCCAGCCTCCCGTAGAATGGGTTAACAACGAATTAATATCCTTTCGCCATCTTAAAACAGTGTCCTTTTAATCAGCCATCTTAAAACCGTTAAATATTTTAAAACAGTATAAATATATACTTCGGATAACTTAAAAAACCGTTAAAACAGCAATCCTCAAGGACGAAAAAGCTAATTCTAATTGTGGATGGAGAGAGTGGCCAAGGATGTCCTTCGGCCTCGAAAAAAAAAAAACGTCAGACCCTGGCAGATCTGTAAAACAGTGTCCTTAAAAACAATTAAAACAGCAATCAAAAAAGCTTAAGGACGAAAAAGCTAATTCTAATTGTGGATGGAGAGAGTGGCCAAGGATGTCCTTCGGCCTCGAAAAAACGTCAGATCCTGGCAGATCTGTAAAACAGTGTCCTTAAAAACAGGTTTTTTTTTTCTTCCTTAAGGATTGCTGTTTTAACGGTTTTTAAGTTATCCGAAGGATAACTTCTGCCATTGTTGTCCTCCAGGATACTGTTTTAAAATATTTAACGGTTTTAAGATGGCGGACTTTTAGGATTGCTGTTTTAACGATTTCTAAGGACACTGTTTTACAAATCTGCCAGGATCTGACAATTTTTCGAGGCCGAAGGATATAGGTTAACAGGGAAGTAATTAAAAAATACAGGAAACATTATCCTGGAAAAACACTAGCAGAAAAGAGGTTAACAAACATAAAGAGAGCCAACCCGAAGTTAAAAGAAATGCTGTACACACATGATCACCCAAATATACATGAAGGGGCTGTAGTACATAGAAGTATAACATAACGCATCCTGAAATCCATAGAAAGTCTAAAAAAAAATACTTAGAAAATAATCCTCATGTTAAACGTGTTCAAAAAAACATGATGAAAGACATTCAATGGAAAGGTTGCAGCCATGGACAGGAAAGAAGCATTCAGGTTACAAGTATGACCCAAAAACTGAATATCCAAAAGACAAAACAGTCGATATAGGACAACGGTCAACATGCTGTAAAATGGGAGGACAAGAGTCCTGCCATGTGCTCCAGTAACGGAAAAGTCCTACTTTCTCCATTTCAAGAATACACAACCTCCTTACTTACGAACACCCTGAGGTTGAGTATTTTCTAAATAATATTTGGAAATAGAACGGTTGTTTCCAAATGACGTCCTTTGGAGCAAAAGAGATAAAAGAGGGACATTTCATGCCAACATTTACGGCAAGGTCAGGTATGCCACAGAATATGCAGTTTGATGCCTGGAACACAACAGCAGCCGTCTTTTATTCAGATAAATTGTGTTGGTGATGACAACCATGAAAGAGACATTTGCTGTGTTTACTTTCAGAATGTGAAGCCTGCATTGGGAGGCCATTCCAGAAAATTGTTCATGAACATAACAAGGATATCAAGGACTTCAGAGCTGCTGTTGAGTCCGTTCCCAAAGATCTACAAGATTTCCAGGTAGTTATCAGTGCTGACAAAAAGCCTTCAAATGCTCACTGAGGACGTTACAATACTCTTACCTCTAACGAAGTTGCCTGCTTGATTGTTGGCTAGGTGTTTGAAAAGCGAGACATTATTCTCGACATGATTCTCTTCAGTGTTGTCTCATATTCTGCCATGGAGAAGATGGGTACAGTATTAACATCCCTCTGCGTGACCCAAACACCAGTACACCACTTAAGAAAACTGTGTCTGCAGCTGATTTTTACACCAATATGTTGATGGAGCAAGAAGGCGAAAAACCTTATTTACTTTACTTTCGTAATCTCCTCAACCAATTTATGCTTGATATGTAAGGAAAATAGAAACAGCAACACTAAACACTAAAATTAAAAAAAAAAAAAACAAAAAATGATGAGAAGTGGAGACTATATTCACTTGAAGGATGCCATAATAAAAGCTGATGGTCTGGTATCGGAGCTGGGTAAGATGGTAGTGCTGCCTTGAAGCTTCACTGCAGGACTGTTAAAATTTTAAAAATTAACTGCTGCAAATTTTCAAATTTACTTATTGAAATTATTCTAAGAATGGAATTCTTTAGGTTTATTTAAGTAATAATAATTATCAGCATCAAGCTTAAATTTTTACTAATTTAAGTTGTTCTTAATCCTAATGATATTAAACCATAGAGGAGCAGGGGCACTTTCAGATAGTATATAATAAATGAATTACCCTTCTGTGTCCATTTACATTTGGATCAGTCTGATGAACAAAAATTGTTAACGACTAAAAAAGTTTTGTCACTAGTATTGCATCTTGTTGTCATTTTTCTACATATATTAAAAATTAAATGAATAAATAAATTAAAACAATATAAATATAAAAAATAAATAAATTAAAATATGAAAACATTTATAATGTTCTATTACACTGCTATAATTTTGCAAAATTTATTATTGTTAGTATGGCTATTGTTTAATTATTATAATTAACTTAAATAACGACAAATCTCTTAGAACTATAATTATGGATCACATACTATCTATCCCTGTCACTTCCTGCAATAAGGTCTAAAGGTTAAGTTTAAATATTTAATTTGTTTATCAATAGTTTTATCAATAGTTTATCAATAGGCTTCTACTTTTTGTGTGTCTTTTTTTAAATTTACAGCTATGTCCAAATTTTTTGTTATAAAAATGGATTCTAAAATTTTTCTTTTATAATTGTTTTTTTCATAAAATAAAATGTTGGTTTTTTAAAAATTAAATTTGTGATTATTGTTTATTACATGTAGTGCCAATGCTGTCTTCTTAATATTTTTTGTTTTTGGTATCTGAGTTGTGTTGTTTGATTCTATTTTCAAGTTTTTGTTTGGTTTCTCCTATATATATATTATTGCATGTTATGCATTGAGTTTTATAGATTAAATTATTTTTTTGCATAGGGTCTATTATCTTGTTTTTCCTGTTTATGATGTTAATGATTTTGTTTTTATTAATTGGGGCTGTTTTTTTTTTTTATTAAAATGGAATTTCTTGAGTTTGTTGATTATCTTATTTGTGAGTCCTGGTATATATGTTATTCTATGGAATCCCATAAAAGGTTAGTTCTTATGAAGATTTGATGATCTGATTCATGATAAAATGAATTTCCTGGATTAGAGGGGGTTGCCCAAATAAATTTTAAGAAGCACCCGAATTGCACTCAATTTTAGTTGTTATGTGCAATAAATATATTGTTTAACCTTAACAAAATAAGATACAATATTATCTATCGTACTTGAAATTCTCATTGGTGATCCCATTAAAGTAAAATTGCCATCTTTTATTAAATAAATTACAAAACTTTTTTTTTCTTTTTTTTTTTCAGATAATCAAAATGAAGTTATTCATTCTTCTCTGTACAGCAGTTGCAGCTTATGGATCGAATATATTGGTTATGATGCCCTTTCCTACATTTAGTCATTTAAATGCTTTCATTCCAATCATGACAGAATTAGCAAATAGAGGTCATAATGTGACTATGGTCAGCCCATATCCTCAAAAAAACAGATTCCTAATTTTAAAGACATAGTTTTACCTGATGTAACAAACAAAATTTTTGGTAAGGAATTAATTTTAAGTTTTCATATAGTATAAGCTAAATTAAATTTACTTTTTTTTTTCTATTTACAGTTTATAAATTGTATTTTTTTTTTTATTTTCTTTTAGGTTCAGGGGGTGGACTGGATCTCAGACCAAATTTTATAATTTCAACTTTTCAGAAGTTGACAGGTTTATTGTTTATGTGCTCGAAGTTTTTAGATCCTATTTTCGAGTTACCAGAATTTCAAGAATTTCTCAAAGACAGCAATTCAAATTTTGATCTTGTAATATTGGAAACATTTTTTTTTGCCAACAACCCTTTTTGGCATTTGGTCATAAGTACGGTGCACCAGTCGTAACAATGATCAGCACCAGCATGTCACCTACCATCTCAGCGGCAGCTGGAAACGCTCACCCACTAGCGTACATTCCTAATTTGAAACTAAAATTCACAGATCGTATGACATTTTGGCAAAGGGCTCAGAATACTTTTTTAAGCCTATTTGAAATGATTATTGACGAAATTTTTGGAACTCGATTAATGGTGATTATTCATACCTAAAATAAACTATATTATAATCAAAAGTATGTTATTATATATACATTTTTTTTTTTTTTTTTTTTTTTTTTTTTTTTTTTTTTTTTTTTTTTTTTTTTTTTTTTTTTTATTACAGGAAAGCTATATAAGAGACCATTTAAGCAAATATACAGGATTTGAAAATGTACCATCCATATCAGAAATGCAAAGAAATATTTCATTATTTTTAGTGGACAATGATTTTTCATTTAATCACCCTCGTCCTTATCTACCTAATATTGTTGAATTTGGTGGACTTTCCGTAAAAGGTGGAGGAAAACTGCCAGCCGTAAGTAACAAAATGTTTTAATCTCAAATATTTCTATTATGTATAAATATAATAGTAATTTATTGGAAAAAAAATTAAGAAAAACTAACTTATTACCTTTGGTTAATAAGATGCGCATTTGTAATTTTTTTGGTTATACTATTTTTAATAACATTACATAGACCAGGAAGTTATATCATTAAACAAATTTCTTTTTAAATTCCTGTTGGTGTTGAAATAACATTTTTCTATCCATGAAAATGAAAATTATTCAGTTTACCATATTATTAGTATTAATATCTGCATTTTTAAAAAATAATTAAGAGATTTAAGAAGAACTAAAAAATAAGTAATATTAAAGCATATAATAAATTTATGACATAGACTAGCTATATCAATTAGATATATTATATATTAAGGATTGATGCCACTGCGATGGACAGAAAATAAAAACGTTTAAACAAGTAATAAACTATACCTCAATTTTTGGAAATGACAGATTTTAATTGTTCTGGACTATAGTGTAATAACTTGTGATATACATATAAGTATGTATTTTTTTAAATTTACTAATCAGAATTTACAACTGTACAAAAAAAAAATGCATTTAGTAAATTTTAAGATAGTAATTACACTAACATGTCAATGGCTTATAAAGCAACAACTAATTTATACTAGAAGGCCCTGAGACCATCTTTCTAGATACCACAGGTTATAAGGAATGATAAGGAATCAAGATCAGAGACTAGTGGGTTTGAATAGTTAAGTGGTTTATGATGAAAGTATATGTATTTGGTCTGTATATAAAATATATATATAAAATCTAAATTTAAAATTAATTAGATATATATTAAATCATTCCAAAAACAACAGGTTACAATAAAAAAAAAAATAGATAATAAAGATATGGGGTTAGCAAAGAAGTCCTTTCGGTTTTATGTTTATTTTTATATCCTTACGGTCCATTTCTTACCTGATGAATTAATCCCTAAGGTGGATTGTTTACTCTGTTTGTAATATGTAAACAAACATTCCTACAAATCCTTGTTTACATTAGCTTAGTATTGTGGTCGCTATTGCACTGTGAACATTGAAAAAAATATCATTCATTATCGGCCTATTTTGCTGTATTATATTACAAAAGGTAATCGTGCCCATAAAAAATTTTTCAGCGTTTATGCACCAAACGCACCTGTCAAAATTAGTTTGCCAAATTTCGTTCAGGAATTTTGACATCAATGACGCTCCACGATCTGGTGGCCCACAAGAAATTGAAACAAGCTATTGCCATCAGAACAAACAATTGATTCAACTCTTTACTGATCGCAATTAAAGTTGAATCAATTAATTTTAAAAAAGCGCCCAGAATTGGCAAATCAAAAGGGTGTTGTTTTTTTCCACCGAGACAACACAAGTTATTAAGCTTTGGATGAGACCTTTTGCCCCATCCTCCATATTCACAAGACCTAGCTCCAAGTGGCTATTATTTATTCCAAAACGAACAGGACATCAAAAGCCACTTGGATTAGTTTTTGACTATAAACCCCAGACGTTCTATGAACGTGGTTTAACCAATATGCAATTGGTCAAAAGATGGGAACAAGTTATACTAAATAATGGTGAATATATTTTAGATTAAAATAGATTTTATGTCTATTATACTTTTCTTCTTCTTTCTTTCTCTTCCTCCTTAGTGCCTTTCAGCATGGAGGTGCCTCTGTCCAGGCAAACCAATCCTCCCTATCCCGAGCCAGCACCTCATGGCATTCCAGTCTTTGCCTCTCTTCTCTCCCACCTTGGAGATGTAATCCATCCATTGAGTTCTGGGTCTCCCTCTGGGACGTTTTCCTGTTGGTCTGGCCTCAAAGTACTTTCTCGGGTCTCGGTCCTCATTCATCCGGCAGAGATGTCCGAACCATGTAAGTTGCCTCTTTTCAAGGGTATCCTTTAGAGAGACAACCCCTAGATCCTCTCTAGTCCTATCGTTCCTGATCCGATCCCTTCTGGTTCGGCCCACTACTTTCCGAAGGTACCCCATTTCCGCTGCAGTAACTCTGCTTAGGTGCTTCCCTAATGGTACCCAGCTTTCATTTCCATATAGAAGAGTAGGCAGGTAAACAGCTCTGAAGATATGTAACTTAACATTTTTCTCCACCTCCCTTTTCCCTATTACCGTGTTGCAGAGGTGGTAGTCGATTGAGTTTGCCTTCTTTATTCTGTTGGATATCTCCTGGTCTACCTTTCCATTCCTGCTTATCACTGTTCCCAAGTAAGTGTAGTCATCTACCATTTCCAATGCTTCACCCTTGCAAAATACCTCAACGTATTCTTGTTCCCGACCAATTTGCATTATTTTACTCTTCTTGACATTAATGGTCATTCCCTTCCTTTTAAGCTCGGCCTCCCATTCAATTACAGCTTGCTGAAGGCTCTCTCTGGTATCACCTATAAGGACAATGTCATCCGCGAATAACATTACTTGAGCAAGGATTGTCCTCAGTCTGTCTATTATACACAGAATTTTATTTCACCCTCAAAAACCGAATGGCCTTATTTGCCAACCCAATAGATTACAAATTTTTTTTGTATTGTATTAATTTTTTTTTTTTTTTTATTATATGTTAGTTTATGGAATAAAACTTTTGTGTTGTAAGTTCAAGTTAAATAGAAAATAAAAAACTTTTTTATTTAATTTTGACAATCACTGTTTCTTTTTATCTTCTTTCATGTATCTTTTATTCAAATATTCCTTGGATTTTCCAAATTCTCTACTCTACATTACCTTTATATAACAAACATTATTTGATGGCACAACTGCTTTATGTTTTTTAAATATTTCAAAAAACTATAAACAATGATAATCTTAATGTGATTCCTTAGAATTTAAATTTATATGATTTTTTTTTTTTCAGGATTTAGAAAAGTTCATGAACGAATCCAAAGATGGTGTGATATTATTTACATGGGGCTCCCACTTTAATATGACTAAAATGCCTCCAGAATTACTTGAAAGTTTTATGTCTGTATTCGGAAAATTAAAACAAAGGGTTTTGATGAAGTGGGAATTAGATACACTTCCAGGGAAGCTGGATAATGTTAAAATTGGCAAATGGTTCCCTCAAGCCGGTTTATTTAGTAAGTAAAATTTATAAATCTTGGCTAGAATAGGTTGATAACCTGTAGATTTTATAAAAGAAATTGATAAATGAAAAATGTTTCATAAAACATAATATAATACTTAATAATACTAACAAAACCAAAGTATATATAATATTTTTATAAAGCAATTTCTTGCCAAGATTAATTACGAAACCATAGTTTCCAAGTAATAAAATAAACATTTGATATGAAACTATATTGCCATAATAATAATCTTGCTATTTTTTTAAAGGTCATCCTAACATGCGTTTATTTATCACACATGGTGGAATTCACGGAATAACAGAGGCTATCTTCAATGCGATCCCAATGTTAGGGACACCAATCTTCGGTGATCAGCATTTCAATTTAAAGATTGCAGAACAAGCAGGATTTTGTATTAGCGTTGAAATAGATACAGTTACTGAAGAAGAACTAGACACAGCTATAAACAAATTACTTCATGATCCAAAGTAAGTTTTAAGTTTAAAATTGGATAGTTATCTAAAAACTATCCTCTATCTACATCCATCTATTACTGAACCTTTTATTCGATGTAGAATCTACCTTTTGAATGCTAGATCATTTTCATTTCTTCTGGAGATTGCCAATGTTTGGGAAGCATAGGTAAGAACAGGGCAAATCAGAGTCTCATAGATGTTGAGTTTAGTCCATATATTTACAAGCCTGCTGCAAAATATCTTTAGTAGTGTGTAATATGCCCTATTAGCTGCAACAAACCTCTTCCCTATTTCCACAGATACATTATTGTTTGGTATGACCTGAGATCAAAGATATATAAATTCATTTACCCTTTAAATTAAAAATTTAGAAAATTTAAAGCAATCCCTTTTTTTTTTTTTAGGTTTTAGTTTATTTCTTACTTATTTAAAATTTCTTTGGATTAAACAATGGAGCATAAACCTATTAAGAAAGGCTGAGCGTAGATTTTATATTTCAGTGAAAAAGACCTCTCACTAATCAGAGGAAAAAATAAATTTTTAAATAAAAACGATGTAGAGCATTAGGATTGCTCATTACAATTTATTTAACTCTCCCACAAAGAGAATTGTTTAAACATATATTATTATGTATTCGATAGAATAATCTATTGTTCGACAATATGTAAGCGTTAAATTTATTATTAAATTATTTTAATGCATGACTTTCGTTAGTCACAGTCACAATACTTCTTTCCATACTATGGTAAACAGTATAATTAAAAAAAGATATATTTGTGAACAGATTTTTTTCATTACAGGTTCAAGGAAAATGCCAAAAAGAAAAGTAAATTTTCAAAGATAAGCCAGTGAATCCTCTGGACAACGCAGTCTACTGGGTAGAGTATGTCCTCAGGCATAATGGTGCACGTCATTTGCGGCCGGCATCTTTGGATTTGGCGTGGTATCAGAATTGGCTGCTTGATGTTATTGCTCTGTTCGTAGCAATAGCAATTGGACTTGCAGCCCTTTTCTTTTACAGCCTAAAATTAATATGCAAGCGATTCAAAAGGGGAAAAAATCAAATGACAAGACTGATAAAAAAAGTAAAAAAGATTGAAGTAAAAATATCAGATACAACTAAGGATAATAGTTATTATGTTTTTAGATTTGTTTTAATATTTCTTGTATTATAAATAGTAACAATTTTATACTTTGAATAAATAATTAAAGAATACACATATTTTATATATTTTCGTCAAATTTTAGCCCTGATCATCCCTCAATTTGCTATTAGAACTGAATAAAATCATTAATACATTTGTCCTATAAACAATAAATATCACTATAAAATATCTAATAGTGATTGATAATTGTTGAGTAAGAGGAAGAATTTATTTATTAAAGAGTATTTATTACTAGAATAATCCCAGTATCACTAAAAAACAGCTAAATATTTTCAAAATCCAGATAAGACCAAAAAGCTTGTTGAATCAATGCCAAAATGACTTCATGAGACAATTAGGATGATAGGATACCCAACAAAATATAAGATTTTATTTTTACATGTTGAAATGATCAATTAACGAACTGAATGAAATTGAAAGTCATATTAATTATAAACACTATAATTAATTCATTGTTTCTGGCATAATATAAATTTATTTTTATTTGACGAAAAATAAGTTTTTCATTAGTATGATTGTGTTTTGACATGTATGTTTTCTTGTGTAATGCAAAATGTCGCTATGGCAACCTAGAGACTTACGTATTGGGGACATTGGAAAAAGCTGTAGATCATAGATGGACATATCCATGATACTTTGTTTTTCCCAGTCAGAGAATTTTTTTTTCCTCTCTTAAATGGAAAATGAATTTTGGAGGTGAAAAAAAAAAAATAGTATACTATGAGGTATGAATATGACTGTCACTAACAGTTTATTAGTCAGGTATTGAATAATTAATTATAAATATGATTTCTGGATCAATCCTGATTATCCAATAAAATGTTACGTTCATGTTTTTTTGAGTATGATTCAAACCAGTATAGATCTTGTGGAGTATCCTGGTTGTCAGTATTTGGGATCACAGAAATCAGATCTCCTGTAATGGACAAGACGATTTTATTAAAATTGGGCAAATCAGCAGAAATGAATTGGAAAATGAGGTGCCTACCCAATAAAAATATAGGCTTCTACAAGCCGGAATTCAAACTGAATTGAGTATGAATAATTGTAAACCTCCATGGAATAATTAAAAAATTATATTTTTATTTCAATACTGCATCCGAAAACTAAAGAATTATAATAAAAAAACAATAGCCTCTGTAGAACAGCGAGTCCACCAGTTTGTATCAAACTAAGTTGAATAAAGTGGTTCTTGTATAGAACAGATGTACTTTGTTTAACCTTAAACTTCAACAGGTATGGGCCCAGTCGAACCCTGAAGTAAGTTCAGTTATTCAGTGTTTCCGGGAGTTTTTAGTGCCGTGAAAAATAACGTGAATTGTCGGGTAGTGTCCAACGGTAACGTCAGTGTTAAATACGAGGAACAGTATTTTCTTGAAAAATGGAAACTCCTTTCGCGATGCAGCATTGACAAATTGATGGGACAAGCAGACTGGACTGACTGGAAATTTCAGATGAATATTCTTCTGAAAAGTTCAGGTCTAATGGATGCTGTGGATGGAAAGCTGGTCGAGCCCAAGCCGTCAGATTCAACCGATTATGAAGATAAAAAACGACATGCTTATGAGAAGAAAGAATTTGGTGCACAACAGGTAATTGTTTACAGTCTTTCACCTGCAGTTAGACAATTAGTAAATATGTGTCGAACAAGCAAGGAAATGTGGACCAAGTTACTAAGTGTTTTACGAACAAAGGACGGAACAGCGCCAAGATCGTTTATTTAATGAGTTTTTTTGGTGTAAAAAACAATGGCTCTGATGGCGTCGCCAAGCATATTCCGTCTTAAGAAGTTATGGTCAGAACTTCAGGATGAGACGTGGAAGGAAGATAAAGTGAAGCTTCCTGAATCTTTGTTTATTAATCGAATTCTGAACACTTTGCCTTCTCAGTATTTTTGAGTTGTGAATGCATGGGAATCCATGCCAAAAGAACAAAGAACAATGAAAACATTGACTGAGCGTCTTTGCACTGTGGAGCTCAGGTTACAAGAGAGGGAGTCTACACAGAGTGATTCTGCATTTGTTGCGAAAAAACAAAGTTTTGATAAGAGAAAGTGGTGTGTTATGGTTGTAAAAAGAAGGACATTTATAAATATAATTGTCCTGAGTCGAAAACAGAAAGAAAGGAAAAAGATGGAAGCCAAAGAAAATGGAGTCAATGATGTATGCTCACGCTCTAGCGGCAGATGGAGGTAACTCCCAAAGGAGGTATGTTACAGTGTGACAGTTGGGTTATCGATTCTGGTGCTACTTCTCATATGACCAAGCATAAAGAACTCTTTGGTGATTTTGACCCTAATTACTCTACTAAAGTGCATGTAGCCAACAACACATCGTTGAAATGTGAAGGTAAAGGCGACATTGATTTAAAAGTGTCTGGTACTGACAAAGTAATAACTAATGTACTTCAGGTACCAAGTCTAGCAGCAAACATGCTATCTGTTAGTAGGCTGACAGAGAAAAGTTTAGTTGTAGTCTTTGACAAACAAGCCTGCCGTATATTCCGAGAAAAAGATTTGGTTTTTAAGTGTAAGCCAGAAATAGTCGCACCTCTCACAAAATGGTTGCTATAAGATGAAATGCGAACAACCTATAAAAAAAAGAAGTAGCTTATCTTGCTACTGATCAACCCACATGGCACAGGAGACTAGGACATTTAAATATGTGTAGTATGAAGAAGTTGAAGAACATGTCAACGGGACTTGATTTCTCCCTCTGAGACCTTTAGCACATGTACCAGATGTTTTAGAGGGTAAGCAGACCCATAAGCCAGCTTCTCGAAGAAGAAAAGGGAACCGAGCTAGTGAACCGCTAGAAATTATTCATTCAGATCTGTGTGGTCCCATGAGTGAAGCAACCTTCAAGGGTTATCGTTATCTTCTTATGTTCACGGATGATTATACGAGGAAAACTTTGGCTACCTTCTAAAGTACAAAAAATGAAGTTTTTTTGAGAAGTTTAGAGAGTTCAAAACTTGGTAGAAAATCAGTTGGATAAAAGAATTAAAATACTCCGCACCGATAATGGAAAAGAATACACATCAAATGGTTTTGAAAATTATCTTAAAGAAAAAGGGATCATTCATCAGAAGACTGTGCCATATACTCCAGAACAAGGGGGAGTTTCTGAAAGTATGAATAGAACCATTATTGAAAAAAGCCCGATGTATGCTACTGGATGCAGGTTTAGAGAGGAAGTTTTGGGGTGAAGCGGTAATGACAGCGATCTACTTAAAGAATAGATCACCTACAGCTGCATTAAATAACATAACTCCAGAAGAGGCCTGGTCAGGACGAAAGGTTGATCTTAGTCACCTTCGTGTTTTTGGATCAAAAGCATATGCTCCCACTCGTAAGCAGGGACGAAGAAAATGGGATTTGCGTGGAGAAGAGTACATTTTTTTGTAGGCTATGAGGAAAATTCTAAAGGCTATCGCCTCTTAGATTCTCTTGCTTCTGGCTGTGTTATAATTGCAACAGATGTACAGTTCTTGGAGAATGAGACTGTTTCTCAAGACTCTAATAGTGCAAATGTATCTGTCAGTACTGTGATATTAAGTAGCCCTTCAGAAATTAGCCATGATACTGATGAAGTGAAGTCCAAGGCGGACTCCACTGATGATGAAGTATATTCATTTCAACATTCAAAAATATATCACAGATCTTTTTATATTTAAATATAAAAGTATGTGTGCAAATCCTTATGCGTAAAAATGTTCTATACATTAATCTACATATTATATAAATATGAACCTATAAAACTGACAATTAACAGATCTATACAAATAGATAGATCATGTCACTCAAAAATAATCTATTTTTAAAATATGTTCGTTATTCATGATGTTAAAATAGATATAAATTTTGTAATTTTATTATTCACGAATAACAAATCAAATGAAAATAATAAAAACTTGTATAAATCTTAATTTAAAGTATATGTTGTACTGATCATTAAATTGAAAATTTCAACATTACCTAAGAGCTATAAATTTAAAATTTCTGAGAAATAAATGATGTAGTATTCACTATTTAAAATTTAAAAATAATATCAAATGAATAAAAATATAATCTTATAAGAAACTTCATTCACAACAGTTATACATTAATGATTAACTTATTAACGAATATTGACAAAGTCTGATTTAGAAATTAACAGCAATAAAATAGATACCAAATGACATATAGTCTATAGGGATACTTTAAATCATAATTATAAAAGTTTTACTAAAACATAGAGATGGAATTCCTACTAATAATGCAATAAAAATAAATAAATTTAAACAGATCCACACATCCTAATATATATCGAGAGAGGAAGGAAGGAACAGGAATGTTCACAAGTTAAAAATGTGGTAAACAAACTTTTCCTGCAAATAACTCAGACATTACTGTAACCCATAAGGAGAGTACAAATAATATGTATGAAATTCCAACTTGATGGCTGTTCGGCAGTTGATAAGGTTGTCCTCCGATTTCATCAACATGGAAGCCCATAGGAAAAATTACAGCAGCTAGGCAGAATAGAACCACTACAAAATAAATAATTGTAATCCTTTAATAGAACAGTAGCAACTGGTTAGTTATAAAAAATATAATAAAATAAGCAGTTATTATTAAAACTTTAAAATTTTAATATCCACCTCCATTATTCTCTCATCCATGAACTTAAAAAAAGAAAGTAACAAAACACCATCAGTACCAAAGTTAATAGAAAGTTAGTCATAATAACTGGAAAATTAAAATCTACTGTTAGATGTCATCCTACAAAATCTGTATTCCTGATCCTCAGGCTATGTTTGGAGTCAGTTCCCTGAACAGATGTATTTGAAGGTCACTATTTATGAAATAATTATCATCATAAAATAAAATTTGATGTCCATTGCAGTGGTACTAGTTCAAAACCAAAATAAGAGATTCTACCCATATTCAATGAACACCATCGAATTTGTTTTTTTCTTCAAAATTTCTTATGTGGCCCCTGTATAAATTACAATAATTCCTTAAATAAACATAATGTTTTAGTTTCTTGATGAGAGACCACAAAGCAAAAAATCAATTAAAACTCTAACTAATTGTGATATAACTATTATAGTAATAATAATACTCATCATCATCCCAATTGACCTCAAAAATAGCCTTCTACTTTTTTCTGTCTAGGGCAGTCGTCCACCAAGAGTTCGAGCATCGGCAATCATTCTACCTACACATCTCGACTTTGGTCTCCCCACTTTCTTTTTTTCTGCTGGTCCTAAATGAACAGCTTCAATGATATTTGCTGCCAAGTTCTGTCGGGCAATTGAACATGGTTGACTTGGCAAGTCAAAGTCAAATTAGGGGAACCTCAGTTACCCTCCCTAACTTAGATACCAGTATTCCAAAAAAGGCAAGTGAGTTTACATTTTGGATGGATAAAAATCCACAATCAAATAATTGTGTGTGCCTGCCGGAATTTCGTTGAGACATCAGGTGGCAAACATTTCTCGACATTCATAAGAAAAAGTAAATGCCATCGACAAAACAATTTTTTCTGCTTAAAAAGTAATAAAAGATTACATCTTTATATATTTGAAGTTCCATTTTTAGTTTTTCAATTTAAAGTCATATTGTCTTGGTTTTGATTTATTTTTATTTAAAATGTTTTCTTTTAGTTTATATGGCATTTGAGTTGATTTTATGTTGATACCAATGTGATACTGAAAGACTGATTAATATTTTTTATTATCTTACTAACAATTATTTTTCATGAAAATGTCCTGTAATTTCCTTGAAATAGGATGCATTTCAATATTCCTAAAATCTCAGAAAGCAGCTGATGTTTATTTTAAATACAATGTACAATTTGATGACAAGTTTAATGAGTTTTAAATTTTTATCCTTCCTAATTTTCCTAGATGGTAACCTGGCAAGAACTACAGTTCCCTTTCATATAGACAATAATATAAATAAGATAAATGAACATAAATTTTGGCCGGATTGGATAATTGTTCTAGTATTTATGAAGGCTAAACATTGATTTTTTTCAAAAGATTTTCAATATTATCCCAAATTTTCTGTTTTTTCCAAGAGAAGGGTTAAGATAACTGATATGTGTTATAAATCCTTCATTCATACATTACACTACAAACAAGTCAATAATTTAATTAAAAAATTACATAATTATATTTACAAGAAATTTTTACCAGATATCAATAAAATACACCCAGAATTAAATTAATACTTACTTGCTGTGAATCCGACCCATCTTGCATATGGGACAACATTCCTGTCCCAATGTGATGATATTAGAAGTATTATTGTTGTCGTAATACAAATGCAACCAATGAAAATACAAACAAGTGCTAATAACCATTCAGGCTGAAGGCTGGGAGTAAAACAAACTTGTGGCCTGTTATATACTGTCATACAGGTCCACATTAATCCAAGTCTCGTATCACCTGATAACAAATAAATTGTCAAATACTGTATACAAGTTGGACAAAAACAAAATAACAAAGATAAAAATGGCAATACACTAACAACTAATTAATAACATTATTCTAAAAAAATTGAAACCAGTGGGTAATTCACAAGCATTTTAGCTTATATCCGGCTCAAAGGTAGAGGGCACTTTATATAAGATGCACATCATAAAGAGTATCTGAGAAGTGAATATTTGAACTTTAATAGATAAGGAAAAAAACAGGTAGTTGTTCCGTCCTTCCAGCCCTAGTTGGAGTACATAAGGATGTTAAGCCACAAAAAACAACAAAACAGGTAAAAGAGTATCATTTCTGATCACAACACCGCCTAATAAAACAATTGGTCATGAAACAGTACAACCTTATCTCAGACCCAATACCCTAAACCTCCAATGGCTGAAGTAACAGTACAAGATTTATTTAAGATTTAAAAATAGAATATTTAAGTTATATGTTTCCACAATTGTTTCTTTAAATGGGGAAAAAGCCAACCATGCATAGGCACTGGGAAATTTAATACCGCGTTTTTTTTTGTAACACATTACATGATATTTAAATAAATATTAGAGAGGTATAAGTAGTAATGCTACTTAAAACTCCTAAACATTTTTTTAATAGACAGTGTACTTTTAAAAACAAATTAATTTAATTAATTTTTAAAAGGACATCAATGGCAGACATTCAAAAGGAAAACAACAATCTGTGACCATAAAAAATCATAAGAACCTAGCAGATCTCAAAATAGTACCCTTAAGTGTCATGTGAAAAAGATTGAATGGGAAGAATGGTTGTCCTTTTAAAATTAAAACAATTTAATCAATTACCAAAAATCATCAGATCCTGCCAGATCTGAAACCAGAATTCTTCAGTGGCTATATAATATTGTGTGGAGTTATGTGAAACATAATAAGTTATCTATTTTTCCAATTGGACTGAATTTTTCCTACTAGGCTGAATTTCATAATGTGATTTTTAAAAAATAAATAAATAAAGAGTTTTGGTTAATGAATGATACAGATATGTTTCACCAGCAGAAATATGTTTTTGTAATAAAAAAAACTAGTAAATCCAAAAATGGGTAGTTTTGAACTAGTGTCTTTCACTAGTAAGCCAAAGACATAATTGTGAAAAAAATGTATCATTAAAAAAATATTTACATATCTTCACCAAAATTAGAAAACCTTACAACTCCATAAAAGTAAATTTTACAGAAGAAACAAGAAACTATTTATAAAGCAGCAATTTTTCTTTCCTTAACTAGCTATTCTCTCTACTTATATTCTGAAATTAATGAATAAAAATGGAATAGAACTGTTTTTTAAAATAGAAATATCAGAGTTATGGGATTTTTGTAGAAATAAATATCCTACATTTAATGGGAGTAATAACTTTTTTTAAATTAGAGTAAACCTTTGTAATAAACTAAAAGCTAGTAAGGAAATAAAACCAGGCCAACTACCATTCTATAATTTTGCAATGTAACCCAATAATTAATCAAATCTTCTGAGAACTTAAAATATTTATGAAAAAAATACTATTGATTATTTGTTTATTTATATCAAATTTAATTTCATTAGCTATATAATATTTTGGTATTTCTAAACAGTTTTATACATTTGAAGTATATATCAAGCAAACATTTAATAAGGCCATATCATGAAGCAAATAAGGAAAAAAATAATGGACAAATATAAGCTAATCCAAGTATATCTCTGAAATAACATTACCTCCAACATCTGTAATAATCCAATCAGGCATGGCAAGGCTTACAATAGCAAATATGTCAGCGGCCAGAAATAATGTACCAGATACTAATGTTAACTTATCCATTTTAGGATATTTAAATTATAATGAAAAATTTACATTTACGAATACGATAGCAAAAACTGTCAATAGAGAAGGTTTGACAACTGTAGGTTATGTTATCATTAATCATACCAACCTGACAGAGATGCTGACCCTTTTTATTAGCCCATTTTTGTCTTTTGTGGCTTATATGTAACACTAATTTAACATTTTATTTTCTTATTTTTTATAAGTTCAAGCATTTCTCTATTTCATTACACCAGTTTGTCATTAAGGTTTTGCAATTATTTAAAAATATATTTTTTTTTTTTTTTAATCCATTGAAAAATAACAGTACTAATTTTTCAAGTCCTTTCTTTACTATTATATCTATAGTTTCAAAATGTTTGACTGTGCCGGATGCATTGTTAAGAATAATAAAATTGGGATATTGGATCTTTGGCTGCTTTGAAAGAGTGAGCAAGAGGTCTTTCTTTGCCAGTCCAAGATCGTTGGGCTGCCACTCTTATAGAGGTCATTTTACGCCACATAGCTCCAGGAACCAGTCATTTCTGATCGCCGGAGAGAGGGTATTATGCTCTAGTCAACCATCCACAGTACGATCATGTGACTATAAATTATTTCCTATATTTTGTGGACCCTGTAACAGGTTAAAAGACCGTCATTACTTTAAGGAACTTAGGTTTCACAGTTAAGTATATTTTTCAATTTAAATTTCAGGTGCCAACACCCCAAATATTGAAAGAATGTGGAGGGAAGTAAGATCCAATATTCCTGAACAAGGCAGGGCACATCATCTGGTTGGGCACCTAGCAAATTCTATTGGAAGTCCAAGTTTCAAAGTAATGATCACCTCCATCATTTTCTTTTTGAAGTGGCAAGAAAATATGACCCAGCCAGGAACTGATTGGTGAGAAATTTACATTATATCCCTTATAACAATTAAAAACACTTCGGTGTCTTTATTAGATATCATTTTTAATCCCCTAATAACCAATTTCTATTTCTTGTTAATTGTTTTTTAAAAACCTACACTATTGCTTGTTAGAGTGCATGATTATATAGAAGGATCAATATAATCATCAATCCTAGTTATATTTCACTAGTATAATTATAATTACCTAATTATATTATCCTAGTTATTCTTATTTAAAAGTTTTCTCTTTTATGTTTCTTTTCCTTTTATATTTCTTTTCATTTATAGTTATTTATTCATATGCTCTTCCCTATTGAATGAGACCCAACTTAAAAAGTGCGTTTTATTCAGATCCAATATTAAACAAGCAATTTGATCAAAATATATCTGTTACTAGGATTTAAGTTCCTTGAAAAAATCATAGTCACATTTATGTAAAGCAGTCCTCATAATTTTAGGTACAGTGCTTCTCTGATCGGCCTCTTCTGATATGCATTTGAGCGACTATTCTGGCCAATTCTCCTGAACTGAACCCAAGACCATTCATAAGTGGCAAGGTTTGTTTGTTTGTTTTTTTAGCTATTTTTACTTATTTGTGGTAATGGTTCTTTCTCTGTACCTATTAATTGTTTGATTGATTTTTGTTTGCTGATTTTAAAAATATTTTGATATTATTAATTGAATCTACTTCTTCACTGGACAATATAATTGTATGTTTACCTTATTATTTAATTAAAAAATAAACTAAGCTATTAAACTTGAAGTTTTTAAATTGTCAAGTCAATATTGTTTTGCTGTTTATTGTTTTTAGTAATCAACAAAGTGGCTCAGTATTAAGATGGCAGTAGAAGAAAATGTGAATTGTTCTCAGTAAGACCCCATGCCTTTGTAAATATTCATGAAAATCTGATTCATCAGTCCCAATATCAGGCCGTTGTATCTCCCGTTTGTCTCAGCTGATTTCTATGAAATGTTGCCTGTAGACAAAATTGGTAGACACATCCTATTGTCAGCAAGGTTTAACTTAGGTTCAGTTGATACAAAAAGTTATTTTGTTATTATTGACAAAAGTTATGTATATAATCTGCTACTTTATTAGGGGACATATCTAATGCATCAGTTGCCTGTCGAGGGTGTGGGTGCATTAGATACATGCCAATAAAGTGGTAGATGTTATCAAAATGTTCTTATGAACTTAAAAAATTTATATCTGTTCTCCTCTGTAACCTAAAATGAATTTATTATTTGAATGAATTATAATGAATAAATGAGTCAAACATGTTTTTAAAAATGCTTAGACGTACTTGAACATCATATCAGGTAAATAAGTGGAGCATTATTATAATTAGAACACAATGCCATTGTAAACATCTGCTTCATCAAGTTCAATATTGATGAGGTTTGTTCGTTAATAATTCTGATTTTTATGCTATTGTAATTATATTTCAGTTTGTAAATAAGTGTTATGTTCTTATTTGACCATTACTCCTTTTAAATCCTGTACAGTTTTATTCTGGAATAAATATACAGTTAGTAAACAAATTCTGTGTACACCCATTATCAAAATACTTATTCATTTTTTTTTTTTAAATTAAGTAGCTTTAATTGGAAATTTTGTTATAGGTGTAATTCAAATGAATGCTAAGTCATGCACATCAAACAACTGTTTTTTTTGACATGATTTCAGAATTATAGAAATTTAATATGAAAATGTATACCAAAAAAGTCTGTATAGTACTGTTTGTAAACAGAAAATATCCAACCAAAACTTGTTTAATCCTCTAGAGGATTACTGGTATTGCACTCTTAGCTAGTTTTAGTCTTTTAATATTTGTTATCCTGCAAGGAAGTATATTAAAAATTATAAAATTATATTTGTTCTAATTATGGAGATTTTTGTAGAAGTTCGAGAAATAGTCATAATTTCAAGTAAGGAAGTAAAGTTTTGGGGGGGGGGGGAAATAGGCAAAACAATTATTCTGAAAATGACTTTAAGATAAAAAATCATTAACAGGTTTGAAGAAATTGGGAACTTTCACCATCGGGGAAGGTCTGGACTATGAAATCACCCTAGGATCCCTTATTTTCCTGATGCCTACTGTTTCGTTATAACCTCTGTTTATGCTTTTACTTATCCCTCAGTGTCGCTCTTCTAACTTCATCTCTGCACTCTTGGACCTATGCCGAAGGAAGGAGAATCACCTCTACTAGGGATGAGAAAGAATAAAGAGACATCTAACACCGTATAGGTCTACAGGCTCCCTCCCAGCTGTCAATTAGTTCTTGGAGCATCTGATCGTTACCAGTCTGCCTTAGACCGGTCCTGTTTGCTGCAAGACACACATGGCAATTGAACTACTGAGAGTGCAGAGAAGTGCATCTTACTTACGCTACTTGACATTTCCTCTCCCTTTGACAGTGTGAGGTGGCCAAGCGTACTAGAGTTCAACACCCCACTATGCATGTAGAAGAGTTGTGCGCGAGTAAGATGAGAATATCTGGAGCCATACCGGCCATTCTTTTAAGAGGCTTCATGGAGAGGACTCACCTTATCAGCATAGAGATAAGAGGTGAGAGAATAAGGCCAGGTGAGGAGTTTAGGTATCTTGGTGTGAGGTTTAGAAGATGTTTTGATGACACCCCTCACCTGGAATTCATGGAATATAGAGTGACCCAGTCAGTAAATAAAGTTCGTAGAATAGTGGTGGGGCCTCATGATGATCTACAAGAGTTTGGTCTTGGGTACCCTGAGGTATGCATCCTGTGCATGGAGACATAACCTCAAGCAGCTACAGAAGAATATTGTCAACACTAAAGAGACTGGCTCTGCTCAGGGTACGAATTATTACAGAACGGTTCTGCACGAGGCAGGTGGTCCTCCTGGACTTAGTGCTCAATCAGGACAGAATTAAGTATCAAGTAAAGAGGCAGGTGCTGTAAGTTGTATGGGAGGGATTCCGAAGAAGAATCGGTGACATCTCCAATCATTGGAAGAGAATATTACAGGAGGATACCACAGAGAAGTGGAATGGATGGTGAGTGTTGGACATTAAAGGAACTATTCTGAGGAAATTCTTTCACAGTTAGTTATAATCTTCTCTTATCAGTATTGAAATATGAGATAGTAAGCTACCTATAACTATTACTTATGTTTTTCCTTAGGCATAGCAGCCATAACAAAGGAACATAAATCAGTAGTAGAACTGTTATTTAGAGATGGCTTGGATGGTTATAAATAATTTCATTAAAATAACATTTTTGAGAACACAATAAAAAAAACGGAATGAACAAATGAATATTGCCCAAATTACTGTTTGTACTAGAGCTGTTAGCAGTAAACTTTTCATATTTATTTTTCTATATTTTAAAAAAATTAGGTCCAATTGTTTATGGAGCTGCATCCCTGGCACAGTCTTAGTAGAGTAAACAGATTGTAGACTGACATTAACTTCTGTGAGGTTCATCACCAAATACCTCTGCAATAACTTCATAAGCTTATCTTAAATGTTGATTCAAGAATTTGTTAAAAATAAGATAGGTATCTTGTAAAAAGATAAAAATATTTACAAGAAGAATAACAATATTTATTTAAATAAATCAAATAAAGACAAATACTATTTACATAATACACAAACACACTTAGGTTTCAACTGTTTTGTAGGCAACATACACTACTTCGAGGACTTTCATCCTGATTTCTTGGGCTTCAAGAATGTTTTCATTCGTTTTGACTTTTTCTTGCTTATTTCTAAATGATGCAGTTGTGAATTGACTTCTGCAAAGATTTCCTTTTGTTCTTCCTCAGGTATAGTAGCCCTATATCAAAGTACCATATATAAATACTAGAACCTTGAAAATAAGTACACAAAATTATAGTGATACCTACCTGTATTGTTTCATTAAATCAAATTTCTCCCAAGGCTTTTGATGTTTAGGAATTTGCATTTTCATTTTATCTGAAATAAGAGTCATCATGTGCTCCCTATTGATACCTTTAAAGTCTGTCCTTTCCCATCTTCCTACCCACGGTCGAGGTTTCAGGATAACCTTTGAAACAAATAATCAGATTAACCAACATTGGAGATAATAAAAACTATTTTTTAATAAATTGTATAGAACAAAACAAAAGTATTTTGAAGGCATCAGCTTTAAATCAAATAATATATAGCATTTCAAAGAAACATACAGTTAGTAGAAAAGGACTGTTTACACCTATTATTGAAATACTTATTCATGTTTTTTTTTTTTTTTTAAAGTAAGTAGCTTTATTTTGAAATCTTGTTATGGATGTAATTCAAATGAATGTGCCAACTGATACACATCAAACAAATTTTTTTTGTTGGCCTAATTTCGGAATTATAGTAATTTAATAATAAAATGTATGCCAAAAAAGTCTGTGTACACTGTTCATAGACAGAAAATATCTAAAAAAACTTGTTAATCCTCTGAAGGATTACTGGCATTGTACTCTTCTGAGCTATTTTTAGTTTTTTAATATATGTTGCCATTCAGGGAAGTAAATTAAATATTATATTTGTTCTCAATATGGAGATTTTCTTAGAAATCAGAAAACTATTCATCATTTCAAGAAAGAATGAAAAGTTTTGGGGAGAAATAATCAAAACAATTTCTGAAAATCACTCTGTAATATAAAAAAATCATCAACAGGTTTTAAGAAACTGAGAACTTTCTAGTCGACGAAGATCTGGACGTCTAAAAAAACTTTAAACATTACATATGCGAGAAATTTTGAAAACTATTCACAAAAGCCCAAAAAAGTATTGCCTCCATCGCAGGTATGCTAGAAAATGATTATGACTTTAAACATAAACCACAGACAGTGCAGAACATAAATAGCGCAGGATATAACTTCTACTCAGCTAGGAAATAACCCTTCATAAGTAAAGTCAATAGGGTAAAACATCTAAATGTTGCAAAAGAATATATTAAAACGCCATATTGTTTCTGGGAACAAGTTTTATTTAGTGACAAATGTAAATTTAATGTCTTTTCATCTGATGGAACAGTTGGGAATTGGTTAAAACCAAAAACAGGCCTAGATACTAAAAATGTATATTCTACTGTTAAGCATGGATGGTGTGTAATCCTGGTCTGGGGGTGAATTAGTGCATCTGACATTGGAAAACTTAAAATGATAGCCCGAACCAAATTATGGACCTATATGTTTATCACCCAATTTTTTTTTTTTAATCAGGATGAAATTTTACACCTCTCCCACTCTTCGAAAAATGAAGGGTAATTTTTTTAGTTAAATTAGGCACACTGCGGAAGTCAGATTTTTATTTTGATTTTTCAGTTTTTAATCCATAAAAATAGGCATACCAAATACAACAATAAGAGAGGCCTTCTAAATTCTGTTGCAGTAGAAGAAAATTCCTGTGTTGTTCTGAGGGAAAAGATGGTTATGAATCCAATAATACTAACATAAAAAATTAAGAGCCAAATATTGTTTCATAAAAATAAAGATTATACAAAAGATATACTCAGTACCTGTGTAGTATTGACAGGAATTGGAGTATTATCAGGAAGAATTTCTGGCTCCATATCAAGAGGGAAAGTGCTGTATTCGGGAAGTGCATCTCTCAAATAAAAAAGTTCATCATCTAGCCGTTTTTTTCTAATCTTATAACTTCTATTTTTTCAATCGTAGGATCATATAGAAAATAGCTAATTTCAGTTCCTAAAAGAAAGAAGGGAGCATTTAAGCAAAAAACAAATAAATCTCTTAACTTGGGAACAATATAAAACTTTTAATGCCTAAAACAAAGTCTAAAAATAAATAAACAGGTATTACACATTTCAATCTAAATAATCCCTCATCATAATGATAACAAAATACATGAAAGAAATAACCTCCCAAAGAATGGGTCTGGTGAAAAGTGAAGGAATCTGATCCTACATTTAGAGGTTTTTCATGCCAGTTTTAAATTGCTCCTAATAATGGTTCTATAAAAACTGAAACATGTAGTGTCTACTTAATCATTTTTTGGAGTAATAAAAAGTTTTTAACAAATATTAATTTTATTTCAATGACCTAAAGCTTATTGTTAACATAATAAAGTAATTTAAAATTATATTAACTAGAGACTAATAAACAATTAAACGAGCTTCCTGAAAAAACAAAACAAAAAAACATTCTTAATGGCAATTGATTTTTAAAAAATAATCAGTCAAATAAGATTTATAATTAATTAATAATCTATTGTAAAGATGGATAAATATTCTAATTATGGTGGAAGCTTTGTAACATGATGGATAAATTACCTAAGTTATCAATGACGTTCCTAAGAACAAAAGTTGCTCTAAGACCGCAACCTTTCCTTTGAATACATATTCCCAGGAATCTATTCTTTTTGGATGCTGAATGGGGATTATATGAAGTAACAGCCATAATTGTCCCTTAAAAAATAATTTACTAAGTGAATTATAAAGAAATTAATAAGACAAATAATTATCAAAATAATAAATAATCCAACTTTGATGTCGCTGTGAACAAAGTTACACTATATATATCATTATTGGAACAGGTTTGATCAACCAGTAAGGTCTACTCATACAGACAATTAATAGTTGTTAAATATTATTGGTTTGTAATAATTTCTTTATTAGGCTTTCATTTCTAATTCTTTCTTTATTTTTTATTTGATAGCTTCATAAATTTATAACTAAAGATATATTCAAACATAAAAAATATTATAACAAATGATTTCACTTGATAATAATACTTCCAATGAAGTTTTGTTGTAATTTTATTTTTTTATTGGCTTTAAAATCAAGTAAGAACAATTTTGAAAACAAAATAAAACTGTATTATTTGTAAACATGGGCAATATATCAGTCTATACTCAGAAGCGGTGCAATTTAATCAATTTAATGAAAACAGATTAACTTTTATCATGGCAGACCATGGATAAATTTTCAACAACTCACTTTAACAATATTAAAAAAAAATAAATAAAATCCTGATACTTTTATAGATAATGAAAAACTAAATAATATTTTACTCAAATCTACATAATTTGTAATCAAAAATTTTAAAAGGATACTTTACACAATAAATATTCATAAAAAAGATTGTTTTCTTGTGATATAAAGAATATTAAAATATTGCCACTGCAATATAATAAATACATACCAACATAAAACTCGGGAATTTCAATTTGTGCACGCCTTTTTAACATATCTTGGCGCTCTAATCTTTCACGTATGGGATTTCTCCATTCTACTTTAGGATCAGGAAGAAATTCGGGATAGATAAATCTCTGTTCCAATTTTATAGTGTGCTTCTCGGTTTCTTGAACTGGCTCAATACTAGTTTCAGCAGCTACCTCAGGTAGACTACTGGCGAAACATTGACTCCATTTACAGAGAGGAACTGTGAATAACAGTACATAATAATTAACCAAATATTTAACATAATGAATACAAAAAAATAGAAACAAAATAAAAGACAAACTTACATAAATTATACACTAATTGTTTTTCAAGCAGACACTGCCTATAGAGATTGGAGAACATCTTGGTTAATAACTATAAAGGAATTTTAAAATACTTTTTGAAGTTCTAGCATTGAAATCAACTAAAAAATGTTTATCTAACAGAATAATAACGAAAATATCAATGTCTTTTCTTGTCAACACAATAATGTGCTTCAAGTAGAGAGAGGTTAAAATATGTTATATGTCTTCAGGTTATAAACACTTTTCTAAACCTAACAGAAAATGGATTTACATTTTTATTTACTAAATAATGGAGTATAAATCATTTTAAGTAAAGTCTTTTGCTGTTTCATAATATTTTATTTAGTAGTACACATTATGTGCTTTTAAATTTAGAATCTTCAATATGTGTTTCAAATTTTATGCTGTTAAACAATTCATTTGAAAAAATATTTTTTAAATGGATTTTAAACATTTAAGTACTATTGATTGCCAACAAGGAGCTGTAAGAAAGGTTCGATTTAATGGTAGGGTTATTTTGATTAGTTGTGTTTGTTCCTTATTTTCTTCTGACTTCATTTAAATCATGCTGCTTATTTCTAGTGGATGGAGTTTATTGCATTTCTTCTGGTTCTGACAGAACAGTAAAGTTATGGAATCCACATAAAAAATTATTTCTTAAAACTTATTCAGGTCATGGAAATGAAGTTTTGGATGCTTGTGGCTCATCTGACAGTAGGTAAATCAGATAAAAATAATACTTTGGAACCTTATTTATTTATTCTATCTAAGAATATATTTGATTTCTTTTAAGTTTCATATTATCGGGAGGAGCTGATAAGAGTATCATTCATTGGGAGGTAGAATCTGGGAAGCCTTTACGCAGATTAAGAGTCCATGTCAGCAATGTAACATGTGTTAAATATAATGAAGAATCTACTTTAGCTTTTTCAGGATCTCATGATAACACAGTTATGATATGGGACCTGAAATCTTTTAATTTTCAGCCCATACAGGTATTTAGCTCGTTTGTTTCTTATATACCATATTGCTTGTTATATTTTTTTTCAAAATAGCATTTGTCAGATTTGATTGAAAGTTTCTAATATAAAGAAATGCGTAAATTATCTCATTAAACAAAACAACAACACTGTTTTGAGGTGAGAAGTAAATAACATATTTTTACAGTGACACAGTTAAAAAATAATAATAATAATTTGTATTAAAGTTACAGCTATTATAGCAGTAACTTTTTAGTAATTGGATGGAAACCATCAATTGATATTTTAATAACTCCTATTATGAATCTGTATATCATTTTATAATTAATGTGCAATCTTTGTTAAGTTTGCCTGTATTTGGCTAATGTCTGAAATAATGTGATTTTGTGTTTTTCGATCCTAATACTGCCTCAATAGGAAGAATTTTGAAAATAGTTATGTACAATTCTTAAAAGACTAATGTTTTTTCTTGTTAAAATTTTTTAATACTAAAAAGTGATCAGGGATGCAGTCGGGTTGATAAATGATACATCCAAGTTTAAAAAAATAAATAAAAAATTTTGTATGGAGTGCCAATGTTCAAGGCAAAAAGTAACAAAACTTAGATGTGACCAAAATAATACAGAATTAGCCAAGTAAATTAATTTACCAAAGAATTAAGAGCTAATTACATAATTGATAGAATATCTTTAGGGTTAATTACAGAATTTTTCATATTCAATTCTGTAATTAACACTATCGATATTCTTTCAATTATGTAACTAACTCTTAATTCTTTTATAAATTAATTTACTTTGCTAATTTTGTATTATTTTGGTCGCTTCTAGTTCTTGTTATTTTTAGCCCTGAAGAAGACCACAAGGCAGGTCAAAACGTCGACACTCCCTTTATAGATTTTTTTTTAACTTGGATGTGTAATTCATCAACCTGAATACTGCCAACCATAGCATTTCCATTAAAAAGTAATCATTTCTGCCTTTTCATAATTTTTGTTTTTATTAATCTAGTTCAAATCAAAATAAGTATTAAATTTATTTATTTGTTTTTAGATACTTCGAGATGCCAAAGACAGTATAACTTCAATACAAATAACTGAAAATGAAATCATAACAGGGTCTTTAGACTGCAAAGTAAGACGATATGACATCAGGTCTGGTATTATGACAACTGATTACATTGGAGGTACGATTGAAATAAAAATGAAACTAATAATTTGCTAAGTAGATCAAGAACAGAGTAAAAATTTTAGTAACAGTAATTCTACATGTAAGGATTACTATTTCACATATTTAAATTTTCTTATATTTATAAATATAAATTTATTTATCATTATTTAAAAATTTTGGCTTTGATTAAATTATGGTATTTTGATTGTGTTGGTAAAAGATTACCAGATAAAAGTTTAAATGTCTTATTTCATTCATTAAATAAATCAAATCTATATATTGTAAAGATTATAAGAATCCATAACTTTGCTCCAGTCAGAGATGATTAATTTTTAAATTTATCCAAATGTTTTGTTTTAAACTGAAGCAGTTGCTTTGAAACTAATTGCTTATGCTTAGTATAGTAAAATCATTTATATTGGAAAAAAAAAAATTGTGATCTTAAGCTTGTTTTCATTGCTAGATTACAGTCATATTTGCCTCTTCATATTATATGAATGTCTGCAAAAACTTAATTTTATTTTTGCAATGGATATTTTCAGAACCAGTAATTTCTGTCAATGTAACCCAAGATGGTCAATGTTATGTAGTTGGTTCAGCGAACAAGGTATGGCTTTTCGACAAGAGCACTGGTGAACTACTTAATGAGTAAGTTTTATAACAATTTTTTTTTTAATTATTAAAAAAAATTACTCCATTCGACAGGCAATAAACAACTTCTAGAAAGAGGATTTAAAATTTAATTTACTTTAAAATAGCAGCTAGTATTTCATGAAATCAGATCAAATTTATTTTTATTTAAGACACTTTTGAGTTAGATAGTACTATTAAGACTTGTTCGGTGAATTCTGATAAAATAACCTTGTAATACAGAATAAATAAATCTTATATCAAATATTGTATTTTAATAGTCATATAAATCCTAATATAGGAATAATATTTAACCTTATTAACAATTAGATTTGGTTTTCTTTTTTAATTTTAATGAAAATTAGTAACATTTAATCTGCTTGATTACCTCATCCTAAACCTTAAATAATTTATTTAGTGTTGTCTTTAAAGCCAAAGTTTGAGGTTTACCAATAACTATTGATTCCACAGTGCGTAGTGTTTCAAGCAACCTCTCAGTGTTAAGCCTGAAGTAGCACCATTTTTAAGCCTAACTAGTATTTAATGGACCCATGCTATGAATAACAACCTTCTCACTGTAGAATAGGTTTAATCCTCACCCTTTCTTTACTTGTTGGAGCATACTATAGCTTTGAACTAAATTATAAACAATCAATTAACATGTCTAAATTTAAAAACAAAAAACTTTAGATTATTAATTACTTCCGTTGGTAAATACTTTTTCATTCAGAACAAGGATTATATGAAGTGTAATGAAGGAATTGCGGAAAGACAAAAAAATAAATAGAATTGCCATTAAAATAATTTTATTTATAAAATATTGTTTTAAAAGTAATATATTAAATTATTTTAAAATCTATTTACGATTCATTTTAAATCTACTAACAGGCCGTTTAGGTTCAGTACTAATTAATGGTATTGAAGGTTTAGAAACGTTTTCATAAACTGTATCAGATACTGCATCGGGCAAAGAATTCTTTTCATTAGTTATAGATACTGGTGGAGAAGAAACAACACAAGAATCTTTAATTTCTGTATCATCTGGTGGTAAGTTAAAAGAAACTGATTTCTTTTTTGTTATTTTTTTATCACTATTAATTATTGATGCAGGTTCACTCTCTATGATTTCACATTTCTGTTTAAGATTTTCAACAGGTCTTGAAACATTGTCTATGTCATCATTTGAAACTTCACTTTCTGTGCTGTCATCATCTTCACTACTTGATTCAGTGTCACAACCCAAACGGTTCAGTTCATCTTCAAGTTCTTCTTGTAACTCTAAAGCCTCCAAGTGTTCCCAGATATCCTTTTCAGTATTGATGGTAGCAGAACCAGTTTTTTCTTTGACTTCTTTCAACTGTTGTCTATATTGTTTCTCTTTTTCCCTGTGTTCTAATTGCCACTGTTTTTCTTTTTCTTCATCGAATGGTTCCACTATTTCTTTACTATCTTCATTCTCAAAAATGTCCTTTCCCTTAGAAAAATCTCTCATATTTGCTAAAAGAGTACTTTCTTTTTCCCATTTGTCAATAAGTTCATCTGCTGACTTTATCCTTCTCTCACAAATCTCTACTTTTTTTTTGGTACTTGTCTTAAGGAACCAACCACATCCTAAAGTGACCCAAACATCATTTGTATGGACCAACTTACCTTTAATATAAGCTTTGCTGCCTACTGGTAGAAATATAGAATGTTGATGCTTTTCATTGTAATATTGAGGTTTTTTATCACATCTTCGTATTTTTCTTTGTATTCTTTCCATTTAGTCAAGTTTTTTTTGTTGTCAATCAAGGCCTTAATGTATGCTGCTTGAAATAAAGTGTTTTTCTGTTTGTCTGGTAAATTGTTCATTATTGCTGCTGTAGAATTGTATTTAAAATTATATCACTAAATCTGAAGATTTATTTAAAAAATAAATTAACATGACTGAAATTTCACATTTGGCGGCGTAGTTAAACAAGGGGAGGTAATAGAAGGGGTTATGTTGTTGAGGATATTTCCATAGAGGTCAACCTGATTGAGGTGAATTCTTGTAACTAAAGTGATTTTTTTAAACACAAATGCTTGGCGTGTAGAATTTCTTGTAATCATATTTAATAAATAATATTTATTCCTAAATTATTATTAATATACTAATTATTTACCGCTGATAACACGATTGGATAGATGCCGTTTATGCTAAAAAAATGAAATACTTTAACAAAGGTGTTTTTTATTTATTTTCATTTTTTATCTCCCACTATAGCCTCTAATTTTTTCTTAATATGTCATTTAAGTTTGGTTCTTTGGATTTTCTATATTTAATAAGTAAATGAAACATTTTAAAATTTGCTGCTAATCTTAAAATACTCAATTTCTTCTCAATTTTTATTTAAAGAATTAACGGCATTATGAAATCTATTCACTAACTATTTTTAAAATAGATATTTGCTCCCATAATAATGTTAATCTTATGTAGGACAGTCTGTTTTTAAGTAATATAAGTGTTTTTATCCCTTCCAAGTTCTTGGTAGGAACATTTTTAGTTCATTTCTTATTGACCCTATTTACCAGATCTTTTTCTTTATAAATATTTTCAAAGCTACATTATTTTTAAAATAAAGCAATAATTTCTTGTAGTAAGTAATCTTCCTTAATTCTTTAATGTTACGAACACAATTTATTTCACATTCGACTCGTACAAGGCTAATTAATTGCTGTACCCTTCCCACTGACATTAATTCAAAAATTCTGGTTCAACAGTTACAAACATGGATTGTTCGCGTTTTATAGACTATTCAAAATCTATTTGTTATTTTCCGTTCTCGACAGCTCATAAAAACATCTTCCTATTTCTTTCAATATATTGTCACTAAGATTTTAATTAAACTTCACTTTTTATTCCTTTAGTAAATCTAATTGAAAATTAATATATTTTTTTTTTTATCTTAGGTACATAGGGCATAAGACTGGAGACTATCAGGTAGAATGTGGCGTTGACCGGAAGGACCGTCACGTCATAAGCGGAGCTGTGGATGGCAACGTCTACTGTTGGGACTTAATTGGAGGCGGCATAGTTTCTAAGCTTAACCAAAAAAAAAAACTACTGCTGTGCATTCTTTCGATTACCATCCTACAAGTGATTTTCTCGTGACTGCTATTAAAGAGAATATATGTTTGTGGGGGGAGAAAGAAATGGAAGATGAACCAGAAGAAGAGGATGAGAGTTAAAAGATTGTTGTTTTTCGTTTTACATGTATTGAAACTTAGGTTTTTATATTTCCTCTTTAATGAGTCTGATTCTCATTCACTATGATTAAATGAGTAACTTAAAAAAAAAAAAATAGTTTGGCTGCTGGACTTCAACTTTTCATTTTAAATTAAATTATCAATGTAAGGTTATTGAGATAATATTTAATATTTATAATGTAAAAATGTATTGCATAAAAATGATGTAAATAAACATTATTTTACTCTAAAAACTACATAATTTTTCTTTTTTCATCAGCCATCAAACCATTACATAATCAAATTCATTACTTTGGACAATCTCCAAAGAAGAATAATGATAGTTTCATAAGTAATACAAAAGAACATTATTTTAAAATATAGACTGTGGCTCCTATATTCAATTCTAAAAGATGCAAATCCACATAAATTTGTACTAAATCATCTTAGTAGGTCACATACTACCTATATATTTCTATTTACTGTTAAAAAAACAAAAAAAAAATTTACAAACGGTTTCTTGACAAATTAAAAGGTTACAAAAACATTCTCAAACAGGGCTTCAAAACGATAACAATTCAGATTTCTGGCAATATTTAAAGAAGACTAGAAATGGTTAGAACCTACTGAAATAAGTTTTTTTTTTTTTTTTTTTTTTTTTTTTTTTTTTTTTTTTTTTTTTTTTTTTTTAAGTTTGAAAGTCCAGCTTTCGTAAATGCATAACGGTACATGTATGATAATTGTTAACAAACTAAATGTCCTAGTTTGTGACAGATGTGGTTGTAAAAAAAAAACAACACAGAAATATAATATATTAACATATTTATACAAATTATAGTGCTGTTAAGTTTCAAGGTATATAAAGGTTTTCATATTTTTACCATTTGTCCACAAGGTCATTTAGGATGAAAACTTTGAATTTTAATTACTACCCAGTTATATACAGCATTATAAGATACAAATTTTAGCGAGGTAAAAGTACCTCCTGACTTAACTATTTAGCTTTAGTGGTGACACATAGTCTGCAAAATTATATTGGAATAACATTTAAAATAAACCTCTGCAATTCTAAATAAACTTCTCATCAAGTCTTTCTCTAATAAATGTCAAAATTCAGGATCTTTCCTATAGAAGCAATATTGTAAGTTGGATTTGGGCTGAATAGCATTATTTTAAGTACTATTATACTTGATTTTGTATAATCTAATTATATTTAAAGTTCACAATACAGTTTCTTGCCTTATGCTTGTCACTCATGCAGCATACATTTCTGAAACCATGTTGAGTAACAAAAATATTGTTCGAAAAACGAATGTTTATTTTTAATTCAATTTGTTCTTAAAACAATTTAAATCAGTGAAGTATAGATAGTTTTTATTCCTTTTCTTGTCCATTCAAAATAAAATTTTAACATTTGAAATAGCTGCTACTATAAAATGAATGAGCAGTGAAAATGGGACGGCTATATCGTTGAAGTTCAGGGCTGCCAGTCATCAGTGATTGATAACCCTTTCATCGGAATTGGTTAGTCAGTCGATGACCAGTCATGAAGAGTTCTTGGACAGACCATCATTCTCGATTGTCCCCGGGACTCACCTTCAAACTGTCTCATGTTTTCGGTGTGTTTCCTCTGCGCCTGGAAGACGGAGGCTTCGTAGTCTCATCGACCGGCCTCATCTCTTCAGCCCTGATGACAACATCCTTGGCCTTTTGCCTTATTGTCCACGTCTTTGTTCCAGCACCTGCTGTTTACGCTACTCCCTTCACTGACGTACTCAATATTGTCCAACAACTTGGCTGTGACGCTGTGGTTCTAGCATCCGTTTGGTTCGTTGTTCACAATCGTCGAGCTCTCTCCGACGTTTTGAATACATTGGTTCAATTCGAGTACGCCATGTTCAGGCTAGGTGTGCATTAATTTCTTCTTATTTCTTCATTTATAACGGGTCTTGATTCCGTGTGTATTAACTAAATAAATAGACCATGTGTTCATGACTATAATTGTCAGGAATCTTATAATTAAAAAAAAAAAAAAAAAAAAAATATGCTGGCTGTGATATCGTCATAACAAAATGTAAAAATTAAAACAAATAAAATTCATTAATTTGAATTTGACTGCTTACATTACTATCAATATTCCTTGGTAAATCCATATGTTTACTATCGAAGCTCCTACTCATCTACGAATACCTGAATAATTAATTGGGTACAACTAGAGAATGTTAAGCTTGGATTTTATTTGCTTACTAACAAGTGAAAATATTATGGCAACGAACCATGTAGTATAATAGATTTTTATTATTTTGATATTGGTATTTTTTTCAAATGTCGAAACATTTTCATTTTAATGCATAAAATTTAAAAGCTATATAATTCTCTGATGAGAATAATATGAGAATACCTTAAATGCTCCTGATTAATGATATACAAAAATGTTTGCACATGCCAATCAAAGGAAGACGGTCCAAATATAAATGATTTTATCTGATTAATACGGTTAATTACCACATTTGGACAAAATTATTTAAAATCACCATTTTATATTAAGTCTAGAATTTCCTGAACCTAAGAGTCTATATCGATTACTTAATATGTAACGAACTGGTGATGTCATTGTTGCTTTTCAGGTCAAACCTCAGTCCTCAAACTCTAGCTTTTAGTATAACTACGCCATTTTGAAGGAAGTGGAGGAAATAATTTCTTAAAGTGGATCGGAGTGGATAGAGGGTTGCCCCTTGATGAAATATCACTCTACGCCATTATAAAATGTGGATGGCCTTTTCAGATAATCTATAACTGAATTTCGTACAATCACCAAAGTTCTTCTAAGAATTCAAACTTTACTTGACATTTACATTTTTCTTTTCCTTTTTTAAAAACGTTTTTTTAAATGTTTTTAGGATTTCATGGATTTTTGGTACGGGAGGAGGAGGGAGAGGGGAAAGGCTGATTACAAATACAAGACATTTTTTTCAAATGTAGTCAGCCAAACATACTTGTTATGAAATACCGTAATCGGGTGTTACACTGAACAAACGTGCTTTATAAAACGAAAATACTTCTGGCGGGCTCAATTTACAAGCTAGCATCCTCCAGTTTGTTTTATTTATTAAAGGATTATACATAAAATGTGCTGCGATCGGGATAAGAACACATATTTTCCGTTTTTGGCCGATCTAAGCCAATTTTATGGCATCAATTTTAACTGGTGTTTTTATAAAGTTGTACGTACCTCATCTGTCCTGGCGGATGTGGCAGCAGGGTTGTTTCAAATGAGTAATACATTGATGACCAATTTATTCAGCAACATTTTGGTTTATGTTTCATGTCTTTAATTTTATATTATAAAAAAAAGGCAACGAGAGGGCCACTTTGAACAAATTTGTTGACACGGTTTAGAAGACGGTGTTACTTGAAACATTGTGCTATCGTCTGTTTCGTTATTTTATTTTCGCTAAGCTGTTTTGCTATTATTTGGCCCAAGAGTATTTAAAATATCCACAAGAATCCGGTTACGGTCATTTTTAGTATTATGTAAATTACAAGTTAGATAAAAATTAGAAGTCAATTTTAGAAGGTCTCGAGGCCATTTTCTATTCAGACGGGAAGTATGGTTATCGGGAATATAATTTGGTAGCAAGTTGAGAAAGTAGATTTAAGTGGTTATAGAGTTTGTTTTGGAAGGATATCTGAGCTAAATTAAAATCTTTATGGATGCGATTATTTGTGTGAAAGTAAAAACATTGAGGATTTTTCGATGGATTTTGGATTATAAGGGTTGGCTGCGAGATGAATTTGGTGGTTTAGTGGAGTCCCAAGGTCAATTCCGCATGTCCATATATGTCTAATTATTTGGAATGTTTGTGTGGTAAATGTTGAAGAAATGGAAAAAAACAACAACAAAAAACGAACAGTTTCTTGTTTGAGCCTTGATTGTGAATTCCAAGTAAGAAGCCTCTTCAGATGGAGCCCTTTATTTCATAAAAATAATATTTAACAACTACAAGTCACCCTAGCACCCTTCTCATTACGTAATTTGTTGGAACCTGTATAAGTAAATAATGATCTCTTCATTGCATCCCAAACTCTCCAACCCCATATCACAAACAGTTAATAATGGTGTCGAAATTGAAATGTGATAACTTATTAAATTGATGATATTCCAATGTAGTAAAAATTTCGTCGGTTTACGACGTAGAGAAAAGGTTATTTAATATTTGTTTGTATTTAATTTAGTACTTCTATTACGACACCATTCTTAAAGATTTATGATATGAAGTTGCAGTGTTTAAGATGCAATGAAGAGATATTTACTACGTATAACACACGTGTCAACAGCGTACATGGTGAGGACGGTGTTAGGATGAGTCGGGATGATTGTATATTGTTTTAAAGACAATTTTTTTTTTGTTGGAATTTTTTTGATAACTTTTATAAAAATATAAATTGAAGTAATCGGATATTTATATCGTTGCTTCAGGAGTGGAGTTAGAACCACTTCGATGGTACGTCTGGAGCATGACTACTCTCCTAGTTACCTGGTTAGCTTTTGGATTGGATTGCTATTCGTTGGCAAGCCGGAGTCTCAGCAATATATCCTACTGTTTTAGCCACTACTACTTGATCTCCTTGGTCGTCCTCGTCAACTCCCAGATATCCTGGATGGCGGGATACATCGCCTCCGCCTTCGGCTGCCTATCGTTAGCCCTCGAAGGCCCAGGAGACCTCCACCAGCTCGTACAATGGCACCGACGGCTCACATTGTGCTGTAGGATGCTATCGAAGGTGTACTCCGTGGAATTACTTATTCTTTTTGGCACTTCATTAGTAAGCTGTACAGTAGAAGCTTACCTTACCTACAAAATCTTGCAGACACATCCACTGATTCACATAACAGTGTGTATATATTGGACCGTAATACTGTACAGTATCTGTTTTAAGATCATTGCAACATGCGTTCAAGCCAAGACCAAGGTAAGTGGTTGTGTAGTTCAGTAGTATACCTAAATGTGTAGGAATTGCATTTAAATTTTGCATTAACTTAAGTGCAGAGATTTTTTAATTGTGATGCAATAGTGAATACGAGTATAAAATGTTGAAAAAATTATTTCTTTACAGGCCTCGGAGTTCGATTCTGCGATCTATAAATCCATTGTATTTAACAAACGGGGTGATTTTTCATTTTATGTAAGTAAATGACGATTCAATATTCCTATATTTAATGACTGTTATATTGAGGGATAAGTAACTTATAACTACTTCGACCATTTGTAAATCAGTTATAAACGAAATTTCGATTACTTTAAATCTTAGGAATTCACACAAAGATTTTATTTATGTTAATCATTTGTTCGAATACATTCCATGCTACTAAATTTCTATCTAGGTCTGGGAGCAAATATAGCTGTCACTCTAATAAATATTCATTTTAAAACTGAATATTTCAGTCCAGCATTCAACATCATCTAATTGTTCCAAAAAATATCTTGTTGCGATTTAAATTTAAGACGCACATGTCTCTCGCAAACATAATGATGAATAAAGGTCTAAATATTCATCCTAGAGTAATCCCTGTTTTGATTAAAAAGTAAGAACATGTTTGTTTGTAATTTTGACTTCAAAGAATGCGACTAATTCGATAGAATTATCAAATTATTTTGAACTGTAAGTTTATAAAAAATTCCAAACGATACCGTATGAGTTACCACATCAAACTCGGCTTCTGAAGAAACAACTGAGGGACTTACTGTCACCGTATTGATTGAAAATTAGCTGTCGACATATCTATTTGCTCAGGGTTCTATGAGTCACAGGTTTAAAAAAAAAAAAAAAAAAAAAAAAAAAAAAAAAAAAAAAAAAAAAAAAAAAAAAAAAAAAAAAAAATGTAAATATTATTTAGTATGTTCCTTCAGATTCAAGGACGAATTAAAAGTAGTCTGTAGAAGATTTAATTTTTAAATATTACTATTTTTCTTTTACATGAAACAGTACGTAAATCCTTCAGCAAGATTAACCTTTCTAAGATGTTTAAACGGCATTTGATTTCTGATTTCCTGAGTTTTTTTGAACTATATTTGTCGGAATTCATCTTAAATATATGGATACATAAATAGATACATAAATACTATGTAGTATTTATTAATATATTTGTGAAATATATATTATTGTTGACATTGCTATGTTACAGGGCCCAGCCTATAGACTGTACTTCCACTTCCAAGGCAGCGGCGGTGTTACATTTGATGCGTTGGGATTTTTCCAAATCGACTGGCAGCTTGCCAGAACGGTAAGATTATGTATTATTAAATAATTATAAATTAAAACATTGGCTTGACATTTCACAAAGTACAGATAACATTTCGTATTGATTGTCGGATAGTAATGAACAGATGTTACGCCAGTCAGATGTTTATTTCTTCACACTTTTATTAGGATTTTACTATGATTAATATGGTCATCAAAATCATTTCTTCAAATATCGTTTCACACAGGCTAGACGGTAGTTATGATCTTTGACATTAGTGTTGTTTCTATCTACTCCTTGCATAGTCTCCAGCATGTGTATTTTCTCGGTTTTCGTAATCTCGATCTCTTTGCTATGAAAGAAGCTATATACATATATAGCTAATACACTATAATATATGATATACACCGGTGAAGCATATGTGATTCGTTCTCGGGTTACTGTTTTATATAAAATATGTTTGTTTTTAGGGCTTAATTTAGATTTTTTATTGAAGTAGGCGAACATTTTGTATAAAAGTTGTTTAGGTTTATCTTTTTTGTTGTTAATATGTTCAGTGTATGTCAATGATTTTTCCAGTGTAAAACCTAAGCAATGTCCAAGGAATGTCTACTTCGTTTAAATTGACTGGTCTACTTTTTGTGAAGATGATTTGCTCGGATTTGCTTTTATTCACTTTCAGTTTCGATCTTCGGCAATAGTTATTATTTTTTTTGTAACTTTGTTGCAACCGATTTACAATTGTGTCGATGCGGTAAGAAGCTGTGAATAGTGCAGAAACTTCTGCGTATCTATATATTGTTATGTAAGGGTGTTTTGGAAAAATTAAAATTCAATACATACAGTAAAAACATGCAGTATATATATGTATTTTTGTATGTTATAACTTTATAACTGTATATTATGTATGTAAAACGTTTGTTCGTTATAAAAGTGATTTTCTCAATCACCTTGATGATCGGAAGTCATTAAAATGCAATTCGACTTTCCGCGGTTTTCCAGCCTCTTGCCATTTCGTCTTATTTTTCGTCAATATCAATTTTCAATATATATTCTACGCAGCTGAAAAAGTTAGAATAATAACCTCTAATTTAAATTGTTCCAATATAGTAATATATATTAAATCAATGGCCTTACAGTTTGGCAAATACTTAGTAACTCTCTTACCGGAATTTAAAATTCGTGTTCAGAAAATAAAGCAAATAAGAGCAGCTAAATGTTTCATATAACTTCTAAGAAAACTCTACCATGAATTTCAGAGAGGTACTTTGCGGTACTTTTTCGTAAAAGATCATTTTAGTTTAAAAAACAAAACAAAAAAAAAAAAAACGGCACGTTTAAAAAGATTATATAATACGTCCAATTATTAAATAATTATTTGTAGAATAGCTTACTAGCATAAAGATCGCCTAATTACAAAATAAAACTGAAAAACTTTCAATACGATGATACACAAATCTCAATTGACAGAATGTATGGTTTAAACAAAATGTGACCTAATACCTGCTTCTAGTTTACATTATTGGGAATCCTATTAAACAGACTATCATTTATGACTAATTTTCGACAGAGGGATAGCATTCGACAGGGGCCCGCAGGAGAAATGGAAACGCTTAAGTCTTTACAAAAGACTGAGACTTTTATATCCATTTCTACATAAACGAACCGCATTGAAAATTATACGAAGCCTGAATTGCTATTCTTCTACTAAAACCACTATAGATGTATTCCTCAAAAATTTACAGCAACCTTCCTATTCAATTTTTTTTTAAAGGTTTGCTTCTGATTCACTAATTGGCGTACAGCTGTAAAACTCATCCAGGACAGAATAAACGAAGAGAGGTACAATATTTATGAATTAGAAATTCGTTAGCTGATCAGTTAGATTTTATGCATCAGATTACATTTTTTGCAAGAGCTTGAGAAATAAATAAACTGAGAGTCTCTGTAATAAGTCATGAACAACACAGAAAATTGAAGAATCAAACTTTGGAGGAAAAAGTAAGTAAAAGAAGTAAAGAGAAAAAGGCATGTCATGCGACAAAAAAATATATCAATTCAAGGATTATCAATACTAAACTGTTATAATTTAAGATTTTTAGTCAATGTTGTTCTAGAAGGACTCGTAAGGTTCAGATCCTGGCACAGAATGTGACATCAAAATCATTTGATCTAGGTGACCAATTTTTCCACTGTAATATAGATCCTAAAGTAATACAAAATTAACATGGGAATCACAGTGCTTCCTTCAGAAGCAATCCAACATTGATAGCAATCCAATCCAAAAGCCAACCAGGTAACTAGGAGAGTAGTCATACTCCAGACATACCATCAAAGTGATTCTAACTCCACTCCTGAAGCAACGATATAAATATGCGATTACTTCAATTTATATGTCTCTAATAGTTATCAGAAAAAGTGCCAACAAAAAAAAAATTGTCTTAAAAATAATATACAATAAAATGGAGAAAGCCTATTACCTCACCAGAACAACATATGCCAAAAAATGCCTATCCAAGAAAGCAAAACTAAGACACTATGCGACAGTCATACAACCGGAGGCTCTCTACCTAATCCTGAACAGAAGTATGGAACAAATTAAATTAGTCGACAGAAGAATGATCAGAAGGATCCTGATTCCAAAGAAGATCGAACAATGCTGGAGGCACAAAAGCAACGAGGAAGTGTACGAGTTCTCAGAGAGCATCGTCTACAAAATGTGGAAAAGACGTCTCGCCTTTTACGGACACTTGATGAGGATGGATCCGAACAGACTGACCAAAAGGATATTCGACTATTTTGGTAAACTCAAGGCATATAACAATTCATGGATCATGGAGTGCAGAGCTGACCTGCAACGTTGCGGAATACAGGAAAGCGCAACACACAACAGAGCACAGTACAAGAGGGAAGTGGAGGAGAGGGGGGGCGGATTGAGTGCGGAAGGGTGAGCAGGAGAGGAGGAAGGAGCACAGTGAGAGGATGAAGGCGAGATGGGCGGAGGTAAGAGCGGGAAAGAGATGCTGGAGAAGATGACTGCCGGGTTTCCTTCATGACGAATAAAATTGTAGCGTGAACCACAGCGGTCTTAACGAAAAAAAAAAAAAAAAAAAAAAATATATATATATATATATATATATATATACATATACATATACACAATAATCCTGTACGCTGTTGACACGTGTGTTATGAGCAATACAAATCACTTGATTGAATCTTAAACACTGCAGCCTTATATCAGAAATTTACCTTATTTCAACTCTACTGTTTATGTAAATCAGGTATTATTTATATACCATGTCTATTTACCTGAGTCTCACTTTTCTTCCTAGATTGGTCATTCGTCCCACTGTGCTATACTTTGAAATAAAACAAAAATAAAATTATTACTTTTTTTCTTATTTTTCTTTGAGTTATTATATTCATTTAATTTAACTTTAAAAGTGTAACTGTTTTAGTCAGTAATAGTATTCTGTTATGGTTAAAAAATCCAGCATGAAAGAGTAATATAATACCGAACCGTGTTGCCCCCTAAGGATGTTGACAATAGCCTATTGACTGTAAGATCCCATTATTAATACCAGTTAAAAAAAAAAGAACTTGTCTCCCGGTTCCAAGTTGAATGCCAGTCATTGTCTTGATAATGACCTAGGACGCTGGCGTTGGAGCGATCCCTATGACGTCAAAGCGTACCTAGTCCGCATTTCTTGGCGGACCGGTTGTTTTCGCAGCACAAATAGATCGCCGGTTTTCGCAAGGATTATCGACCGTAAAACACGCTTGGAAATGTTCCCGACGCAGGAGTCTTGTTGGCAGCTCGACTGGTACCGGTATCTCTTTACTAAATATATTTTGACTGTGAGGTGCTGCTTCCCTTTGTAGAGTGTGAATCTCATAAACCAACTTCATGTGGGAACTTTCAACTTAAATGTTATGATTTTGTTCACCGAATTTCACAATTCAGTCCTTATGAAGGTTGACGTTACATGAGTTTATATCCTAATTTCGTCAACCTATACTGATAATTGAGGAAGGTGTTAGCTCAGTTTATTTTTTCAAAAATAACTTTTTTTTGGCTATTACAGTTTCATCCTAGGAATAAATAAATAAATAAATAAATGATGATTAATTTTTTTTTTGTTTTATCAATTTATTGAAATTTACAAGTGTACAAATATATACAAGTAAATGTGTAAATGACGATTACAAAACATATCAAAGCTTGAAAAGGCCTACTCGTCAGTAGCACTTCAATTAAAATCCTACACTAGAAGATCTCTAGGCCATCTTTTTTTTCAGACGCTTCGGAGGATTATCGGGAATAGAGTGGGAACCAAGTTGAGAAACCAGTATATTTGAGTGGCTCTGGATGAAAGGGTTTGGGTTAAATCAGCAACATATGGAACATTAAGATCTTTACGGATACGTTTATTGCTAACAAAGTAAGGAGTATTGAGAATTTTCCGATTAGGGATTGTAAGGATTGGATACGAGATGAATTGGATGGTTTAGTGGAGCCCGAAAGCTCATAACTAAATTTAATTATTAGTAATACAAAAATGTTATTATAAATTGAGTTAAAGATTGATAGTTGAAACTTAACCAAAGTAAACAATACATTAATAAAAGTAAGAAAGGATAAAGAAGAAAAGAAAGAATAGAGATTAAAGTATAAAAAAGAGAAAAACTAAGCTTCCTCTGCTACTTCTTCCGACCACCTCAGCTATGGTATTCCTCTCTTCCTTGTATCTGGTTTGTCAACAGTGTCATAGGCATTTCATCAGCCATCCTGGCAATATGCCCTGCATACCCCAAACGCCTAAACTTCATTGTTTTGACAACAGTTTCCCCAAAGGCTATGAATAGCTCCTGGTTAGTGCGCCTCTTCTTCTCCAGCTTTAAGACATATGAAAATTCAGCTAAGGTCTTTCCTTTAGAAGGTCTTTTTCAGTAACATTAGATAACGTCTAGCATTCCGAACCATACAGAAGTAGAGGACGCATAAAGGTTTTGTTGGAGCTTATTCTTCCTTGGGAGTAGTTGCCCACTCAGGCTCTTGATTAGTCCAAAGTAGAATCGTTTCAATATCAATTTTCTTATCTTTACATCGGGGATGTTATCCTAGGTGACTACTAATCCTAATTACTCTAATTCCGATAACTTTTTAATTTGTGGGTCTGTACAGTCATACTTCTCCTCTGTTACCATGAACTTGATTTTAAACTGGTTAACTCCCGGTCCAAGTCTACAGGCTTGTCACACCGGCAATAACTTTACCTGGAAAAAAAGCTGATAAGACAACAACATTTTAGCTTTATAGTCTAGTAAAATTTTACATTTTGTTATACTGAATGTCGGGTGGTTCTGATTATTTTATACGTTGCTAATGCTAGGCTTGTGTACTAAAATCCAAGTTTTGAACCTTGTAGCGTCAACAATTTCAACCTTTTCTACGTTTACCCAAAATATGTGTTGAACGGTTGGTTTCAAAGAAACACTTGTGTCATTCAAGATTAAACTGGACTAAATTTGAGCAGGAAATGAGCTCTATAGCGTAAACGGGGATTGAGATACAGACTTTCAAATCTTCGAATTTTTTTTCAAAAACTGGTTGAAATCGTCGTTTATTTTTATTTATTTATTTTTTTATGGATTCTCTCTATAGGTTGTAACAACGACGTTTAGAGCAAACTTCATATTGATAAATTTTAAAGGTGTGTTAGTTGTTAAATAAAACTAACAAGGGGAGGACACACTCAGTCTCTCCCGGATCTTGTTGGAAATGTTTTTGGAGGTTCCTGGTCAAAAAATATCAGACACGTGTTTTGCCGACCAATGGGCCCTAGAAGCCGAGAAAAAAAATGAAATAGCATTAAATTAATTTATTTTATATCTCGAGTTTAAAAAATCATATCAACATGATTCTTGCACCAAGATTTTTTTTTTTTTGATTGCGAATTTAAGGAAACATACAGCTGCTCCATAGATTTTGGTTTGGGCTAATTAAATTCTAAAAAAATGATTAGTTTTTAAGCAAACTACCTCTATAAATTTTTTTACACAAATTGACGTCTGATCCTAATTCAGCATCCTCAAAAACATTGAAATACATTTATTCAATAAAAACAAATATCATTTTTTCATTGAACTACGTTCAATATACTTTTTTCACAAGAACCGACATCGGATTCGAGTTCAGCATTAAAAAGAACCTTTAAATACAAAATTTCATCCAAAAATAAAAATAACAATTTGTAAGCTTCAAAATCTGCCTGACCAAATGGTAGGCAATTTTTGTTTAAACTGACAAAAACATGAATTACGCTTAGACGGTTTAACGTATCAACTTCATGATTTAACACAAAATATAAGGTGGTAATACGCTTGAAATGGCTTTGGTTTCAGCATCCTATCTGGTTTCAAACTCAAGTTAAAAATAAAAATGTTTTTCGGATTTTCCAATTTTTTTAATATTCAATTTTTTAATTTTAATAATCCAGTTTTTGTTGATCAAAATTTCCATTAATATACATCAAAAGAAAGCTGAGGCTCTCCTCTTTCCAACGATACCAATGAATGAATAGTGTGACAAAGTATTAGCTATTTAAAGGAAAGTAACCAATAATCGTTTTAAAAATTTCTTCCCCTCAAAGAGGGTGAAAAATGATATTTTTTGTTTTTATTAAAGAAACATTTTTCAATGGTTTTGAGGATACTAAATTAAAATCTGACGTCAATTTTTGTGTGAAAAAATCTATAGAGGTGGTTTGCTTAAAAATCTAATCATTTCTTTAGAATTTAATTAACCTAAACAGAAATCTATGGAGTGGCTGTATTTTTCCTTAAATTCGCAATCAAAACTAAAAATCTTGGTGCAAGAATCATGTCGATATCATTTTTTAAACTGGAGATATAAAATAAATTAATTTAATGCTATTTTTTTTTCTCGGCTTCTAGGGCCCACTGGTCGGAATGGAAAAATAAGTGTCTAATATTTTTTTGACCTGGAACCTCCAAAAAATTGCCAGCAAGATCCGCGAGAGACTGAGCGTGTCCTCCCTTTGTAAGTAAAATATAGTGTTTCAAAAGAAAATGCTGCAATATATAAATAACTGTTTTAAAAATATATATGCAAAAACATTTGACCAGTAAAATTAAAAAGAAGGAAGAGTTTTGATTTTTCCGTTCGCTAATTGGTAGCGTTAAAGCTTTAACAATTTCGATCTTTTTTAATTTCTTATGGTCACTCAATATCCTCGATCATAAGTGTCCGTCCTTTAACCTACTAACTTATTCTTCAATTTTTTTATTTATATTTGTTTAAATTTTATTGCAAAATTATATTTTTTGAGGAATTTGAGAATTATATCTATATTATTACTATTATGACCAAGAATAGTTCGGAGGTTTTTTTTTTTTTTTAATCATACTTCCTGAAAATAACTATCCCATCGAGTCCTCTAGAATGTGTCTAATTGCTAATTGTATATTGTTGCATGTTACTATCCTTTGTTATAAGCTAACCATGGGTAAGTTGCGTATGGCCTTTTTTAAGTCTTGTTATAACAATTTATTTTCTTTTGTTGTTGCAATTAGAGCTTTTCCATATTTTTATTTCTATTTAAACAGTTTTTAATTTGTTTTGATCCTCTACGTTTTCCTAGACTCAGACTATTTTGACTCCTTTGATGTTTTAAACAGTGGTAGAGGTCTGTTGAGGTGTATATACATGATGAGTCCCTCTTAGTGTAAAAAAATTGGGTGAAACTAGATCAAAAAAAAAAAAAAAAAAAAAAAAAAAAAAAAAAAAAAAATGCCGTAGACCTTACCTTTCTATTCAAATCCGTCGCAGAAATACGATAGTTCAAAGACTTTTTTGAGAAAACCAGGTTTTTTTTGCCATAGAAGCTGTAATATCTCAAATTTGATTAGACATTTTTCAAATTTTGACCACATTTTCGGATTTAGCATTAAATTTTCTTTAAGTGCAGAGTACATGTATTCTTGAATTTTACAAACTTGGGACCTAAAGAACACCTTATTCACCTTATTTAGGGAAGTTACATTGTTTTATAACACTTCAATGCTCACTTTTTTTTTCGAAAAATCTATCCACAAAACTGTAAATCTCACAAAAGCTTGCAAATTTAACCAGCATATTGCATGATTAAATTAATGGTTACCTATCGATTTCAAATTTACTTTTAAAACGGAAAACCATGGTGTTTTTATTTGGTATACAAATCAGTCACTTGTGTAAATAAGACATTATGATAATCGCCTAATGGAAATATATATTTGAAACATAATACATTCTTCATTAGAATAAAAAGAAAGGAAAAAAATTATTGTTTAATTGAAAATAACGGAAAACTTTCAATAAAGCGATACCAGGTCAAAAGATCTTATGTTATTACATTTATTATTATTATTTAAGATTTATTTTTTTAGATTTTCAATGTATGGTTTAAAACTCAATGATAATGAGCATGGACCTTAATTTTGTCGTTGGCATCTGAATGCAGATGCTATTGAAGAATACCAGGTGAGTTTTATGGATAGATGAGTCTGTTTTTATTGGGGAAGGCATTTCTACCTATCCGTGTGGGTATCGCTGGTTTATTCATTTTTGTATTGCTGTCGAATAGTGTTGAAAAATCATAGTTTGCCCAACAGATTGAATGATGAGACCACTAAGATTTGTTACAAAATATCCTACCACAACTTCATCACGATATTCCACCTGAAGTTTGGCAAAATGTGATTTTCCAACACTATGGTGCTCCTCCACATTATTCGAAAGAAATACAAATATAAACCAACCATATACATGGATAGATAGAAATGCCTTCCCCTGTTAAAACGGGCTCATCTGCCCATAAAATTCACCTCAAAAAGTAGTATTCTTCAACAGAAGCTGCAAGCAAAATTGAGGTCTATGTTCATTATCATTGGATTTTAAACATTACATTGAATATCTAATAAAATAAATCCTAAATCATAATAAATAGATAAATGTAATAACATAAGATCCTCATAAATCTAGTGTCGATTTATTGAGAGTTTTCCTTTATTTTCTATTAAACAATAATTTTTTTCTTTGCTTTTTATTCCAATAAAGAGTTTATTATATTTAAAATGCACATTTTAATTTAGGGATTGTCATAATGTTTTATTTACACAAATAACATTTGTATGCCAAATGAGAACACCATGTTTTTTCGGTTTCAAAAGTGAATTTCTCCATGAAATTGAGACAAAATCATAACGTTTAACATATCATTCGAAAGTTGATTAAATTTTGTGGATAGTTTTTTCAAAAAACGGTGAGCGCTGAAGTAAAATAAGGCATTGTGACTTCCCCAAATAAGGTGAAGTCAAGCTGTTCTTTAGATACCAAGTTTGTAAAATTCAAGGTTACAGGTGCTCAGCTATTATAGAAAATTTAATGCTAAAACCGAAAATGTTGTCAAAATTTGAAACCTATTTAAACAAAATGGAGATATTACAGTTTTTATAGAAAAAAACGTGGTTTCCTCAAAAAAGTTTTAGATTTATCGTATATCTGCAACGGATTGGAATAGAAAGGTGAGGTCTGAGGCATTTTGCTACATTTTTGATCTAGTTTCACCCATTTTTTTTTTTTACACTAAGAGATACTCACCCTGTATATCACTACAGTTTTGAATTAAATGACAGCTAAAAAATATTACATTGACATATCCTACAGGAAGAACATTGAACGACAAGGACCGGGAACAGCGGATATAGGTCAGAGGTGGTGAAGTTTGTCGTGATCCGCGTCACGTAGACCAAAAATCTTTACTGTCTGAGCTCTGGGGTCTCTAAGGTGTTCTTTCTTCAAGGTTCAAAAGACATCCTTGTTATAAAATGGTACCTTCAATCTAGGAATATTCATCTTGCCCTTGACTATATATTGTTGTAGTCAATATAATGGAATGTAATTTGTTGAAACATTGGAAATTATGCATTATTATTATATTAGCAATTATTTACCGAATACTTGAAAATTGTTTTCTAAATTGTTCTTGAAAAGCATGATGGTTCTACGTATAGTGTATATGTGTTACAATATACCTGCAGTACTTGCAAAAGTTCTAGTAAACATGTCTCTATTGTTTTTAGTAGAATAAAAAATATACTAAATTGAAAATGAATGTGTTTATTTATCTGCTATTTTAATTATATTTATAATATTTTTAAAATTTGAAATATTGTTTCAGATGATTGGTGCTGGAATCGCTTACGTAGTCATCTTGGTCCAGTTCTCATAAAATGCTCTATATTTATTATGTTGTTTTTCATAATTGTATTTTATTCTTAATAAATATTTTTTTTAATAAACATGTACTTCGGTAATATTATTTTATTTATTCCAACAATACTGAGAAGAAATTATATTGCATTTTTATATTACACTTACAGTTACTCAAGTAGATAACACATCTATTATTCGACATAATAATTCTACCCAAGCATGATTGACATTACAAGTAGGACAAGAGTGGAACGACATGGAAGGAAGACGCTATTGATTATTAAGTCTCAGCACATTTCGTCGATCAGTACACTGCGACATGCTACCGTTTATCTCCACTACGTTCCAATTTCTCAAACGACATAGGTAAAATACTTAGGACTTGAAATGGGTCTGGCAAATTATGCAGAAACGGACTTCCTTAAATTAAGGACTCAAAGTAATGCACCCAGTATAAGAGAAGTAATAAATTAAAACTAGAAAGAAATTACGACCAACGTTCACCTTCTAAAACCTATGTGAACTTATTCATCACAGAATTGTGTTCCTACTAAACAGACTCAGAGATTACAAGATTAATATATATTACAAAGTCAGGCTTTATTGCAAACACTAAACTATACACATAGTCCAGTCAATGAGTGCTGAAATGAGGGGTGTAGAGTGCATGGAATATGCGATAATTTTTGACTTCACAGCTTCTTTAGGAATAGTTAGAAGGCAAGCATACTAAAAGTCCTCGCCCCTGTGGGGGGGGGGGAGCATACGGTGGGTTGAGGAGGGGAGAAGGTCCCAGTTTAAAGTTTTTCGATTATATCTTGAAATCCGTGAACTCTTTATATACGTATTTGTCGAACTTTTAACGGTTATCGAAATATTCGTTATTAAAAATCGATACTTTTCGAAAAGAAAATAATGTTTACCTCATTTTTGTCAAACATTTGCGTCAAATGCCAAAAAGTATAAATAAAATTTAATTTAATTTAAGACTAAAACGACAAGAAGCTGCCCATCGTTACAGACTACTTAAACATTTACTAGACAAACGTTCAAAGCTCCCAATCAATTAAAACAGACTCATAAACATGATTGTGATTAGACCTATTTAGACGTACGGATTTTAGCTTTGGGGCTCCACTAAACCATCCAATTCATCTCGTATTCAATGCTTACAATCCAAAATCAGTGCTCCTTACTTTGTCACCAATAAACTTATCCATAAAGACCTTAATGTCCCATATGTTGCTGATATAGCCCAAACCAGATACCTATCCTTTCATAGTAAGTTCTATAACCACCCAAATCCATTAGTCTCTCAACTTCAATCCCACTCCATTCCCCATAATCCTCCAAGGCGTCTGAAAAGAAGATGGCCTAGAGATCTTCTAGTGTAGAATTTTTATTGAAGTGCTACTGATGATTAGTTCTTTTCAGGTTTTGACATGTTATTGTAATCGTTATCAGCTCATTTACTTAATTTATAAATTTGTGCAGTTGTAAATTTCAATAAATTGATCTTAAAAAAATAAATAGAAATAATTTAATGCTCTACAACTTTGATTCTGATATTTTTTTTTTTTTTTTTTTTTTTTTTTTTGAGAAACGATTTTGGAAAATACGAGAAGCAAATTTTAGGTAAATATTATTTTTTTGATAAAATTATTGATTTTCAATAACGTATATCTCGAATACCAATGGAAGATCGACAAATATACACTGAATTAATTTTATAGGAAATTTAATTAGCTTTAATTTTTATTAGAAACATATTTTTCTAGAGTCCACTGTTTTCAAGATATATTCGAAAAACCCAAAAATGGGATCTTCTCCCCTCTCCTCATTGTTAGGAATCCCCCTAGGGGAGGGGACTTTTAGTATGTTTATCTTCTAACTACAAACGAAGCCCTAAGGTAAAAAATAATCGCATATTTCATGCAATCTACTGCACTAACACTTATTTACGCATAAGAATTCATCTATAAACTCTACAAATCTTATTTGTACACCACTCATGCCTGAGAATACCAGGAAGAGATTGTATGAGAGACCTGCTAACATAAAAGTAAATTCTACAATAACAAAGAAGGAGTTAATTAGTTACTCAATGGTAGAGTACTATCTCTTCTTGTGTCAGTTTCTTAGATTTCTATTTCAACAATTCTGCTGCCATTAAAGTATTTGAGAGGTAAGGATTAAGAAAAATAAAACCAAACTTTTTTTATTTTATTTTATGAAAAACTAACACTATACTGATAAAAACTAATACTGTTTTTCTAACACTATATTTTTAATACTGAACTAAATAATTCTAAAGACTAATATTGATAAATGAGGCGGGAATAATTAATTCACCAATTAATTAAATAAATGTATTTATTTAAGAAGAATGACAATTACATAAAAAACTAGTTTTATTTCTAAATAATCTTCAAAGTATGTACTAATTCATCGTGTGTTAAATAGAATTACAAAGAAAATCCATGAGTGCATGGTATATTGTTTTATACTTTAATTTACTATTTACTATAAATATATTAATAGTAAAATAAACTATCTATATCTGGCTTTGTAATAAATAGTTATTTATGAAATAATTCATTGAAATACTTCAAACAAAACTATCGAAGCTCTTTAAATGAAGTGATTCAGTTGAATAATTACTATAAGGTAGGCACATCCTGCAGCCATCATCTACGAAATTGAAATTGATAATTAGTAATAGTAGGTATGTATGGGTAATTGACATTATAAACAACAATATATATATATATATATATATATATATATATATATATATATATATATATATATATATATATATATATATATATATATAAATAGCGACTAAAAATCAAGAAGTGGGTGCTAGCCCATTCAATTGGTGTTCAAATCAGGCTGTTTTAGAACATAATTGCTGAAATTAACATAATGAGTTATTTTCTTAACGATTTTATATGTCTTTTAGGGCAATCCGTTTTTACTATTTTTTCCTTATATCGTTGACTTGTGACTAGCTGGCTTCTCCAAGAAAAAGGCAAACTAACTCGAAATTTTAACCCATTTATTTAGTTTTTCAATTATACCTTAAAACTATTCATTTTTAGAACTGACCGATTAATACAGATTAAAGTAGTCAAAATATGCTTCGAAATGCAAAAAGACGATTTTGATTTTATAAGGAGCACTATCAATACAATATGGTGGAGGTGTTTTTCATATTTTTCTCTTAACATCTTCACATATTAGAAATATATTAAATGTTAGGGAAGTCTGTTGCAGGAAATTTTAAATACTTTTACGAAGTATAAATTTTATTATTAATAATGTTGATGAAGAAGAAAGACCGAAGAAGGATGGAAGATACCGAGCGTTTTCCAGGAGGCGACAAAATTGCATTTTTTAGAGCTCTCTAGTGTTAATTATGATCTCAGAAGTGGTGAAGTGCATTTTATTGGAAATTTACACTACTTTAACATGAGGAGGTGAGATGCAAAACTCGTTCGTTACATTTTTTTAAAAATTGATATGTCAATGGATTCTAAAAGATATTAACTATCTTTAAGTATTTATCAATAAATATCTTTATATATATTATATTTCTAATCTAATAATAAATTTATCTTTATATCTTTATCTATAAATATCTTTATATATATTATATTCCTAAAAGATAATTAATATCCAACTTTTCAAAAAAATGGAACGAACGAGTTTTGCATCTCACCTCCTCATATGTATTAACTCATTATTTCAAAAAAGCTAAGAATATTAGATGATCTTAAAAATATTCTTATTTTAATTTTTCTATTTTTAATTTTCGTTGTAAAGCCAACCGAAATGGAAATTCGTGGTAGCGAAATGGAAATCGCTCTAAGCATTCCAAAGCCTATTCAAACTGAAACTCTTTTTATGTTTAAATGAAAGCATTCTGGTTAATATTTGTCAAATATATGAAAAATAATAGGATTAAGTTCCAGTAGCTTACCGAATACAAAAGATTCCAATCCAGCTTTAGGAATCCCGAAAGCGTGAAGGCTACTTCAGGTTTGCCAGAAAAGTGGAAAAATAGTTTCAATGTTGTCATCTGAAAATTCAAAAGATTATTTTTGCTATATGTAAATGCTCATTTTTATTATTAGTATATATATATATATATATATATATATATATATATTTTTTTTTTTTTTTTTATACCGTCTCAAATTTGAAGTAGCGAAAATGGTTTTATATACATTTGCAAAAGTTGATCAGTGCAAATACTGTATTCTTTCACCTACTAAACTAGTTGATACAACTTAGTGGGCTGCCATTGATAAATATATGATGGATTATCACTTAAAGACACAGGATCCAAATAAAAAATTTAGAAATGAGAAATTCTGTCCGGACCATAAATTCTACAATGGTTGTATTTGCAAATGAGGCACCTTTTCGAGCCTGCCAGAGTACACAGTTGCACAACAGTCAAGAGGATATGAAAATGGCAGTTGTTTATGACACTGAGAGTATTACATGTTAGTTTAACACATTTATTTTATGTAACAAGGACTTCTATGTAATCCTTTCATAAGTTAAAAAAAAAAAATCGGATGATATCATAAAATTTTGGAAAGATTGACAATATCTTGCTAATTTACTAATATCCTAAGGGGGAAATGTTATAATTGAAAAGGTCGATACATTTTTTAATCAGTATACAAATTTTTACAATTTGAATATATTTAGAAACTAAGCTGTTGAACATTATAGGCCTTGTCGATTGCACTGGCATTTTTTCGGTTGCTTTATGTTTTTTTTAAGTTCTGTTGATGGACCCTCTTACATTTATAAGCCAAGACATACTGTAGTTTCACTCCATCAGGTTCGAATTTATTTTTTTTCACGTTTCAACCGTTGTTACCAAGTTTATTATACGAGAGGGTTAGCAGAAACAAAGAAAATTATAAGACAAAGAAAGGATAACCACAACGACTTTCATTGGAATCTGGAGTAAAAGTTGTATTCCAAAAACCTGTTATCGAGTCGACAAATGTTCTCCATTCACTTCTACATAATAAATAAGGCTTGACAAAGCAATTTGTAAGATGGCAAATGTACATTTGTATCAAATTTCCAGCCCTGTCAACCGCAAAACTTAAAGAGTGTATCTTTACAGGTCAGGATATTTAGAAATTTCGTAAATATCGAAATGTTAAAACAGAAATAGAATTTTCTAAAAAAGAAGCCAGGGTCACCTTTAAAGACTTACTAACCAAGTTTAGGAACAAAAAGAGGGAGTCTAATTTCAAGTCCATCAAAATTTAGGCTGTCGATGAGTTTTAAGGTTCATTTCCTATATGCATATTTCCTGAAATATAGGCGCGGTTAGTGAAGATATCAGCGTGAGATTTCTTCAGGACAAGCGTAAAGTAATGGAGAAACGCTACCTAGCAGATGGAATACTACAATCATAGCGGACTATTGCTAGAGGTTGCATCGAGATGATGGCAGAAGACCTTATGAACGAAAAAAACCTGAAACAAAGCATGGAGTGTGTGTCGTCTCAATGATAAAAATGGGGAGTGTTCTATTATTTATTCTGTATTTTAATCATATATTGTATTGTATATTATAAGCCACAAAATAGCACGTTTGATGCCAAAAGAACCTATTTAAATATAGCACCATGTCTCATATTTCTGACATTAACCATCGCTACCCCTGTTCGCTCTCATAAGTAAAGAACTGAGATAATTTTAACTTATATTTGAAGTTTTATTTGTTTATCGATGAAAATCTTGGACTGTGCGGCAATTCTCGTGGGTAAGCCTCTCAAATAAATTTTTATTATTACAAATTTTATTATTGTTAAACCTTCCTATGAAAATGATTTAGTTAAATTTTGATACAGATGGGTTCAGTAGTTTTATCATTTTAAGCTCTGTTGCAGCATGGTGCCAACCTCACACCAATTGATTTTCAAATTTAACTGGAATCCACATGTCTAATAATTTAACTGAATATGAGTAAATTTTTGTTATCGATTTTAAGCTCTATAATACACAGTGCCTTTCGTAACCACTCGTGTAGAATTGCGCTCGGTTAATTTTCTCAAACTTCACTGCTAACCACATATCATTGCTTTTTTAATAACAAATTAATCGAAAATCAGGAGATTTTATTATTGCTAAACCTTCCTGAAACAATAAAGATGGTGTGGTTAAAGTTTTATACAGATTGGTTCAGTAGTTTTCGTGGTTAGTGATCACAAACGAAAAATGGCTTTTCCTTTTGTGTAATAGCACAGCTTTGGCATATTGCAAAATGCGAAAAATGCATATGGAACGTTAAGATCTTTATGGATAAGTTTGTTGGTGACTAAGTAAGGAGCATTGAGGGTTTTTCGAAGGATTTTGGATTGTAAGGATTAGATACGAGATGAACTGGATTTGTGGAGCCCCAAAGCTCAACTCCGTACTTCCAGTCATTTAAATGTCTTTTGTAATTAGTTGAGAGGTTTGAACGTTTGTCTAGTAAATGTTGAGGGAAAATACAAGTGAATTATACATTCATTTAATAATTATTATTTTTAATAATTTATTCGTCAACCTCAAGAATTAAAGTTTGAAGGAATGAATCATATTATCACTATGGCATGTTGTATAGCCTGAAATTTCAGCTTGCAGTTCATCAAGTGTCTTTTCTTTTGGTCTTTGGAGGCTATTCTGACCCCAAAACCTTTTATTAGGATTTGGATCTAGTGAGCAAATGCGTCCGAATTTCTTGCTCTTGTAGAAATCATTTCCGAACGTCTTTGCTCGTAGTAGTAGTTTTTTTTCAAACTCTACTATTGAAAAACATGATGTCGCCTTATACAATAAAAAGACTTTTAAAAATGTCTAATGAAAATAAGATGAACAGAAGCTGTAATCGAAATACTATGAACCTCTATGTGAAAAATAACTATTAATAAATAATGTTAATGTTTTGAATGGTCTAATTGATTAGGATTTGTTTATTATCAATGTAAAACAACATTATAATAATAAATCCTTAAATGTTCATAGCCAGTAATTTTAATGATTCTCTCCATTTGCATTTTAATTTATAACAATGACCCCACAACTTACGTTCTGCGTCACTTTTGCTGGACTCTTGTAAACTAGAAGCCGATATAGAGCTGCATCGAATTTTTTAGCCTGAAAAAAATCATTGGTCTTTTATTAAAATTCACAGAACGTATTTAATAAGAACATTAAAGCGTCTCACACACCAAAGCGAAAATAATCGCAGAGCGAATCCTCTGCAGAAAAATTCGCTATGCGCTTATTTTCGCTTCGGTGTGTGTGACGCTTAAATCTTCATTCTGTCGCAAAGTTTTCTTTAAAAAAGATTTTGAATTCTCATATATCTGCAACAGATTGGAATAGAGGCATTTTTCTTCACTTTTGGTCTAGTTTGACTCAATTTGTTTTTCACACTAAGAGGGGATACCCCTGTATATATTTGTATATGTAGTAATTAAAAAATGTAAGACAAATAATAAAGATATTTCTGACAAGTATCATAAACTAGGTGAGTACCTAATTTTCATATGTTTTTAGAACTGATGATGAAAGTTTAACATTTGAAACTATTTTTCTAATTAACAAAAAAGCTATAAAAGTGGCGAAAAAATCGTAAATAACTCAAATATTTACGAAAATATATGTGGTATTCACGAAATTAATGCCTAATGAAAGTGAGAAATATATAAACAAAAACTTAAAAGTATTATAAACACCAACATAAACAACAAAACCGTTTCATATCTATTACATATCTACAAGTGAAAGTGTTAAAATAATAAATGGTTTAATCTATGTCACTTCATTCATTTGGGTCACTACTCCGTGACATTGGATCTTAGCCAAGTGATGTCTCCCCTAAATATAATTTATTACGACTCTCAGAGGTCGAGCTGTCACAATATACGACTGGCTATTCCTCAAATAGAATGTTTTCACCTGAACGTCTTCTAGGAATGGAAATCTGAAGGCAGTAGGATCAACGAAGCTTTGCCAGTATCCGTCATACGCCCTGCCAGTAATCTTTCAACTTAGTCAACAATATCAAAACAAAAAGTCCTTTAAACAACCTTCAAATTAAAGGTTAGAAATAACGATGATTTCAAAAGAAAAGTAACAGGCGATCTGCTGAAAAAAAAAATAAATAAAAGGACAGAGAACTCAAAAACAATTATGAGGAAACTAATGACTTAGAAAACTAAGTTTCCATGACTTAGAAAACTAAGTGCACAGGATGGATCCCAAACCTTGAATAAGCAAATATTCGATAAGATACACAACGGGAAAAGTCTAAATAGCCCAGTCAATAAACATATTGTAGAGAGCATGTGAAACACGATTATTTTTGACCTCAGGCCTTCGTTGGGAGTAGTTAGAATAGTTAGAAGTAAATTCTTTAAGACCTAAGCACAAGGGGTGAGCTAACGGTGGGGGAGAGGGGAGAAGATCCTATTTTTGGGTTCTTCGATTATATCTCGAAAACGGTGGACTCTAGAAAACTATGTTTCAGATAAAAATTAAAACTAATTAAATTTCCTATAAAATTGTTTAGATACATACCTGTCGAACTTCCAATGGTTTTCGAGATATACGTTATTGAAAATCGATAATTTTCAAAAAAAAAGAATTTCTACCTCAATTTTAGTCAGACATTTGCTTTTAGTGCCTTCCACAATCGTTTCTCAGAAAAAAATGTCAGAGTGAAAGTTGTAGAGCATTCAATTTACTTTCATTTCGTATATAGGTTCCTGGCACTTGATGCAAACGTTTGACAAAAAGTGAGGTAAACATTATTTTTTTTCGAAATGATTTTTAATAATATATATCTGAAAAACCATTGAAAGTTCAACGAATATGTATATGAACAATTTTATAGAAAATTTAATTAGCTTTAACTTTGATTTGTAGCATTTTTTTTTTTTTTTTTTTTTTGAGATATAATCGAATAACCTAAAAATTAAACCTTTTCCTCTTCCCCTTATCGTAAGCTCACCCCACAGGGGCGGGGACTTTCAGTATGTTTACTTTCTAGTTACTACTAACGAAGCTGTGAAGTCAAAAATTATCGCATATTGATTGCACTCTACACCTCTCATTGAATGGACTAGATTGGTTATGCTAAACAAATGCAGGAAGAACTTAAGGGACTTGGAATCACTGATGGGAACTGCCTGGACAGAGAAAGATTCAGGAATTGTCTTAAAAACATCAGGGTTATTGTCGAAGAGAGAACATGGCAGGGGCTTGGGAGATGGGCGGAAGAGAGAAGACTGCAGCAGTCAGAGCGAATGAGGGATTATTGGAGGAGAAGGAATGAGCCTGTCATAAGAAATAAAACGATATCAGAGTGGGACTTTTTAAGCTGGTTCTCAATTAAAAAAACAAAAACAAAATAGAACTAGAGTCTTGATTAAAGTATATTTTCAGTTGATGTACGCATAATATAGAAGGATAAATAGAATTAGAAACTAATAAATTATTTGCCACTTCTTTGATAATTAGTTTATTAGAAGGCTAGTGATAGACACATCTGATAGACTCATCTTCTATTCTGACTACATAAAATCATTCAAAACATCGAAAATTTAATATATAGGTGGCATATATTAAATGTATGTAAAAATGGACAAATAGATATATTTTTTCAGTTGTGATCATTCTAGGTAAAATCATAAGGTTACCATTTTACACTACCAACTGCAACAAATTATGTTGTCTCTCCCTGTCTTTGTTGAGTGTCAACATGAATTTGATTTATTTCGTTATTATATTAATATAATAAATATAATCTGTATATAAATTTGCTGATGCTTTGAATATTTTCATGTTTTTAGCATTGAAGATGAATATTTAACATTTGAAAATTGTTTTTATCAATTTCTGAACTAATTATAATTTTATGGTGTTATAATATAATCCATACCTCCACATTGACATTAGAGCAAGAGTCGACAATCCTGAAAAACAAAATTAACAGGACGACGGCCCAGAAGAACAAAGTAAGTATCGAAGGCATATACATGGTTGTGACGATGTTAGCTATCATTTCATAGGAAGAAGACAATATCAGAATAAAAGAAGCGATGAATGTAAGTGTTAGCCCGATGGTGTAGGCTTTGTTGAGTTTCTTCGCAGCCTTTGTGAGCAGATAGTGGAACTTGAGGAGCAGCTCAACGTCCCCGACTGTGGCAGCCTTCTCCACACAGTTCGTCAGGCCACTAAATCCTTCTGCCAGAGCGTCTGTGAACCACATGAAAAGGGTGAAGTCCCAGATGAGAGCCTCAACTTGGAAGTAGTACCCCAAGGTATTAGCGAACCCGTTGGTCGACAGGTCGTAAGTGAACGGGTCTATGATCATGATGAAGATGAAGGTCAGGGTCTGGATCACTGACGAACGGATCCTCCGCTTAGGTTCCCATTTGATTCCATACAGTTCTAAATATTTCTTCACCCTGGAAATAACTCTTAGTACATAGGAGAGCTTATCCTTTCGCAAAACTATTGTTACAAGATGAACTATTATAGTTAGATTCAACGTTCCGTAGTCGATGATGTACGTGATCTCTTTATTAGAAGAATCGTTGGTGTAGTATACGCTCTCAGGGCAAAGGAGGTGAGCTAGAAGACAGAATAAGAGGATGGAAAACATAAGAAGGCAACTAAGTAGGCCAAAGAATGACAGATGAAGTTTGCCATCGTGGATCCTGAGTGGAAAAAGCCCAAGCAATGAGGCCATTAATCGATGCTTATCGAAGTTTCGAATCAGTTCTGTATCGATTTCTGTCGAACCTTTTAGTTCCATTGCTGCCGAAACCTGACTGATGTGGCCAATACTGGAATGGTCAAATTGTTGCGTGAGTAAGGGGCACAACTAGATTAAGAGTTATTACTTCAATCAACATAACGAGTTTTTTTTCTGGGGGGTAAAATCGTTGATGAATGAAACTATGAATTATTTTAACGGTCTCAGCATAAAGTTTAAAAGACCATCATTTTTTTTTTTTTTTTCAATATACAATGAAGCATAAAACAGCACAGTTGGTAAGGCATTTACTAATAATTTTAAACCATAAAAACATTAAAATCAAGGGTTTTGGTACGAGCTCAGTTAGCCCGAAAGTATATTTGCACCTTTAGTATCCTATTCAAGGCTCTGAGTCAAGAAGCCCCCCTAGAGTCCCAATAAAGAGATAATAAAAATGAATTTTGTTAGTTTGAAGGATAATCATAGTCTTTACTGACTACGATCATCTTATTTACTGACTACGCCAACACTCTATGTAACTGTTAGCCTTGAAATTGTGCTTCATTATCGAATACCATACCTATTATTTATCATTTAAATATTTAAAAGAATGTATATTATCATAGAGAATATTTATGAAGAAATTGCACATTTTGGGAGTTACTGCACAAATTTGGACATTTTACGTTTTAAGTGTACGCAAGCGGACTTTGTGATATTTCATTAAAAACATTGAAGATTTTTTATTCATTTCGAGAAGTTGTGATTTATTTTGAAATTATCAACAATAAAATTTACCAACATAATTTTCCAAGAAAGAAAAAAAACCATGCTTTCTAATGATTTCTTCCAACTCGTTAAAGAAATGGTATAATGTTGAAAAGCGTTTCTTTGTATTAACATTCGTAGAATTTGATTTTACTCCACCTTTCAGCCTATTCTCAAATGCATTTCATTCAACAAGAAAACGGTTTCCGAGTTATTTGATCAAACAGCCCTTTCTCACCCTTCCCCATTCCTATACAATTACAACAGTCTCTACTGTTTTCTCTCCAGATAAGATTTTGCAATTTTCCAATCTTTTTCTCCTGCTGAGAAAACTATCAGACCGACGGGCATCTTTTAGGTCTCAAATTAAAGCAAATCAAATATCCTTTAAATGATTTTGGAAGGTGTTTTTGTGAAACCATTATTTTCGGCAATATGTGGCCGAGAACTTGACTCTATGAGAAAAATGTGAAAAATCACCATTTTTTGGAAAGCTGTATCTCCGCAACCAGTCAATCAACAGAGCTGCGTTTAAGCTTAAATTGTGAAAAATTTAGTGTTCGTTAATATGGTATGATATATCAAGGAACTTTACATACTTTAAGAGATATATGCGAAAAAAAATGAAAATAGTGCTAAAATTCGCGGTTTTTCGAGTAATACAAAAATAGCTTCAGGTTTTGAGGACTGCATACTTGGATTGGATGGGCTCTAACAATATACTAAAATATAGCAGACACCTGCGTTTTTCTAACTTTGCCTTTTACTTTTTTAAATCGCCTGGGCCACACGTTTGCCAATGTCTTTTATTTTTATTTCACATTTTTGCACGTTCAACTTATTTTTATTGCACGTTTTTAAAAGTTTTACTGCAAGAAACTTTATAAATCTTAGAATATCCGTAAAAGTATCAAATTACAATTTTATTTTTGTTTATATTTGTTATGTCATAACTTATTTTCTTGTTAATGTATTCTTATAATAGTTGTTTTCTCATTTTTATCATCAAAAAGAATCTTCTTCAGTTCGATATATCTTTATATATTTTAACATTGTATTTTTACTGACATAACCGGAAGAGTTCTGAGAAGGCTAAAAAGGAGCTGAACGTGAGACCTTTTCAAATATATATTATTTAAATTATTTCATTTCATGCCTTTAGGAGGGAGGGAGTATTGATTACAGTCACCCATCATGCCTATCAGGCCCAGTACCTCACACATTGACAACGAATTCAATTATTGCTACATTTGTGGCAGGCGTGAACAAAAATATTAGCATAAATAAATGTAAATCACTTTAATCTCAAATGAAATGTATAATCGATTAAAAGATACTTTCATGATAGATCTGATACCCATAAATGGTTTCAACTAAATTTGTTGGGATCAACTATCAGTCTGACTGACAGTATGTTTAAATCGAAATAAATAAATAATAGACATAATTAAATAAACAACATATAAATGTAGAATTATAATGTTTTTATTAATGATTCTACTTATGAGACTATGAGCCAGCAAAATTTATATAAGTACCTGATTCTTAATTCGTTCGCAAGAAGCGATAATACTCATGCTGAAAGACAATAACAAAATGGACCAAATGACACTTTTTAGTATTAATGGTGCGGATGTTCCAAGAAAAATATATTCAATAGCAATATAAAACCGTGCGTATGACAACGCAAAGAAAGCTAATGAACTAAACGCAAGATAAAATGAATAGACGCTGTTCAGTTGATTTGAAGAAACTGTCAGCAAATAATGGAACCTCATCAAGTTTTCCAGTTCGTCCCCCGAGCTTGACATTTTGACACTGTGCTTCAAGCTTCTGAAACAATGCATCAAATAATCAGCTAACCAAGCGTACTGGTCGAAAAGAAATACTTTTACAATGATCAAGTAACAAAATGAACAAATAAAGGCTGCATGTCCAACAGTAATTCCGTTCTTGTATAAATGCATGTGCTTTATTATAAGAACGAAGGCAGTTACAAGAAATGCGGTGATAGACCGTTTCTTAGGGTTCCAAGGGAAATTGGCGGATTCCAGGAAAATCTTTGTAGATGATAGTTCTTGAACTATTTCCAGAATTAACTGTCTTTTTTGGATAGTTCTAAAAATAAATATCACGACAGATAAATGAAGAGCTGCGTAGTCCAAGGCAAACACGACGTTTTCTGTATACGAGAAGTCTTTAAACTCTTTAGGTCGAAGAAAGCACGCTTGGACGACAAGACAACCCAGAAGCAAGGAAATCATCCAGAAGGAACACACTAAACCTGGAATAGTGACGACTAGCTTATTGTCTACGAGATCTAGGGGGTACCCTCCTAAAAAGTATGGAATTATCTTGTTCCTGTTGAAATCCTCGACTACATTCCGGTCGATGACCAGGTTCGGTTTACTTAACATTTTGTGTCCTGTTGGGGAATGACGACAGGACGGTCAAATTGAACAACGCACCAATTTGCCACTTAGAAACAATCACACTGGCATTATTCCATTTAGGACAAATGGCCTGTTTTATCGTTTACATTATTCTATTTACCTAAAAGCTAATCTATCTCTTTTATAGTAAGCCACTTTTAAAACAATTCTCATTACAGCAATAGCCAAACTGAAAATAGTATTAAAATCACAATATTCTAGTGTATTGGAGAAGTTGGCCAAACTCCATTGAAAATGAGTCAAACAAGGTTTATTACATAGTAGCCAACAGAACAAAAGTTTAAATATTTTAAAAAGTGATTATTAACTACATAACAGATTTTTGTATTTCAGGAATATTTGTGCCTATTATTTATTTTATTATTATGTTATTTTTTAAGACATATATAAAATATTTCTTTATCCCATATTTATTTTGGTCATGTCTTGAGGATAAAAAACAGAAGGTGGGCTTAATAATATATAAATACACGCCAGATAGGCCTAGATCAAGGGGGGGGGGGGGTTTATAGATCTTAGATAGACAGGAACGATCTTGTATAAGCTGTACATAAGATTTCCTACATGTGAAATATTATTATGTAATGTGAAAATATTTAAAAACCTTATATTCCCTAAAATAGTATGTTTGAGCAGGCTAAGAACCGCCCATACGTCTGTTACGCTGTTAGAAGAAGAGGACATGTATATTTTACCCCGATGGTTGCTTATAATAAAAATAATTATTTAGTTAGAATATTTCAATAATCCTAAATTTATTATAAATAGAACTTGGGTAGCCCATGATAGCTTAAAACAACCCTTTCTTCTCAGAGTTTTAAAGTGCAGTATTAGAGTAAAATGAACCATGCTGTTTCGGGTTATGGCTCCTAATGCAAGCCAAACGAATTAATTTTTCACAGCATCTTTTTTTTTAGTTTCAAGGTTTTTTACACTAGGAATACAATTTATTTAACTGATAAAAAAATAATAGAGAATAATACTTGTTATTATTTATAAATGGTTTGAAGGATTAAGGATCCTCTTACTGCAGGTACATACAGACAAGCACCGATTAGAGTACAACAGCCTTTGTACTTATAAGGATTGACCAAACCTTGGCCCTTTGTTGGCAGCCTAACCGGCAAGTCAAATAGAACATCTTCAAAGAAGTTAAGCAAAGGATTCAATATTTAAAAGAAGAAATTGAAAGGTTAGATGGAGGGGAGTATACTCCTATTTAAGAAGAACCGAAAAAAAAGAAGAGGTATTTTGGATGGAAATACCTGAAGTGGAGTAAGCTGCTAGACCTTCAGGTGAGGAGGATGATATAGAAGATCATGGTCAAAGTAAAAGGTTGAAGAAGACCCAGAACAGCTGAGCTGTGATTTAACACAGAATACTTATAATAAACAACCTTATATTATAAATTGCCAGGATAGGTAAATAATGTAAAATGTGTGCTGACCTATTAGTAGATTGATAGGCTGGAGTAATAATCCATAGACTCTTACTTTTAAATTAAAATCATCATCAACATTATTAATCTATCATTACCTGATTGCCACTAATAGAATTATCTAGTATGGCAGATAGACCAGACATCAACAGGTGGGGGCTACTGTGTCGTTAGAGACACGACCTGAATTAGTAAAGGTAAAGGATTTAATAAACCCAAAACATATGTGTGTAAGAATATAGTAGGAAATTCCAAGATGTATCAGGTTACAACTAGAAATATCAAATATTTTATAATTAATAACATGTACATACCTTATTCTTGACTTTTTCGCAAGAACTTACAATCCTGTAGCAAAGGAAAACCAACAGAAGGGACCAGACAATGTTAAGATACACCATGAACATAGACTTTTTAGTTGGAGCGTTAGTGATAAGAAAATATGCTCTTGTAAGTGACATAAAAAAGAAGGCAATGAATGCCATTGTGAGAAGAAAAGAGTATAAGGAACTAAGCTGATTCGACGCCGAACTCAACACATAGTGTAACTTCATCAGTCGTTGTAGCTCATCACCTGAAGTCGCTTGCCTAGCGCAGGAAGCGAGACCACTGAAGCAATGCGCCAAGAAATCGGCAAACCACACAAACTGACAGAAAATCCATATTATGATAAGAATCAAGTAATAGAACGCTGTAAAGTTTGCTGCATATCCTATTGAAATGCGAAAAATAAACGGCTGATAGATCTTTAGAGAAACAACAATAAAAGTCATAAAAAGCGAAATTTTTATCCTACTCCTCGCCCTCCAAGGTATTCCAGATGATTCCAGAAATACTTTTATGTTAGATAGTTCTAGGATAATGTTGAATAATAATCGCTTTTTACGAATAATATTATACAGGCAGACAAATACAGCCTGATGCAATAAGACGTAGTCTAACCAAACCAAAATGGATTCCATTAAAGAAAGGTACACAGCTTCTGGAGTTGGGAAAATCATCTGGGCAAAGGCACAGCTCAAAAGAACCGACATCATGAAGAAGAAACTTGTCAAACCGCAGAAGGAAATTTCTAAGTCATATCTTTTCAGTGTAAGAGGAAACCCTCCTAAGAGCATCGCAACCCTGCTGGTCTTGTTAAAGTGTTTAACAACTTCCGAGTCAATGGTTTTCGGTGTGACGGTCAACCATATTACGGTTCCAGTTTAAAAGTGACGGCTTGGCACAGTGCTTCATTTCCCAACTGCTTAATAAAGAAACCACTTCAATGTAATCTTCGAAATTGTGATAAACGCTTCTACTCTCATTTTCCCATTTCCTAAGTTAAACAACTCAATCTCCAAACAACATAATAAGGTAGAATGATCTTTGAATCGCTTAGTAGTCCCTAATGCAATCTTCATTATTTTGACAATCTATGGTATTTTAGTTTTTATCTAATTTATTAGCCTTAGTTTCGAATTCCCTTTATATTATATAAAAGGACTAGCCATTTTTCGTTTGTGATCTGCATACATTTTAACCAGACCATCTTTATAGTTCAAGGAAGGTTTAGCAATAATCAAATCTACTGATTTCCAATTAATTTGTCGATAAAAAAGCGATAATATGTGGATAACAGTGTAGTTGGAAAATTTACCGATAGAATTGGGAGCACCATTCTGCATGAGATGTTACAAAGCTTGAAATGGATAATGAAATCTACTTATTTTCAATTAAATAATCAAACATATGGTGCGTCTTGTTGATCCCAGTAAAGTTTGAAAACGACCAATATGTGGTTTGCACCATACCGCAATAGAATATACGATAGTAATATCACTTAACCCATTTACCTACCAAATTTTTACATCATCATCTTCATTATTTTAGGAAGTTTAGCAACAGTAAAAATTTACAATAATAAACATTTAAATGTACAACGTTAAGTGGCAGAAACGAGGTTTGTCACATTGTCATATGGTTAGAAATTGAAATACACATTGTTTATTTTCGGAATATGATAGATAAATGGTTTACTCGCTTATATCTCAAAGCAGTGAACCAAGTTTGAACAGGGTTGAGACAGAAATCTAGATTAGGAATAGAGAGTTGTATATTTCAGCATCACTGGGTTCCGAATGTATATTTTTTGATCGATAAATAATACTACAATACTATGGCCACCGCGGTGGAACTATGAAACCTAAAAGCGCTTGCTTTGTTTGGAGCAGTAAGGATCCGTTTTCCCCCCAGTTCCAACTGATAATCCAACTCTGATCAAGACTAGATCATAAAAATCCAAGAATGTGACAAATTGGTGTGAGGGACACAACATATACAATTTAATGATATTGAGTTCTCATATAAAACGCCCGTTTTCGGAAACACTAAATAAAAAAGTAACATACAAATCAAATATATTTTATTGTAAATCAACAGACTTCTCCCAACGACTAATAAAGTTTCTCATGCCTTATGAGCAAGTTATTATGCCAGCACTGAAAAAGTTTGTGCCATCTTATGAAACGAAGCCAGAAAAGCAATTATTAATATTTGAATTATTTGTAAACGATCAATCATTATAATGATATTTTTTCCACTTATTCTGCTATGTCTGAACATTATAACAAAGTACATTATTAGCGCTGATTGAAAAAGTTTATCTTTGCAGTTTGATATAATAACTTTGGAAGCCCCTCTTGTGACACACGGCGAACTTTGAAAACCCATTAAACTCAAGAAGGAAAGATAAGTTATAGGTCGAGAGTTTACGTAGTGAAACATAAAACTTCTTGTAGGTATTGGATTTCAATATCAATAGTTTATCTCATTCTCGATATTGATAATATATTTTTTATAAACTTATTCTAATGGTTTATATTGATCCATTGGCTGAGAGATAGATCTAAAAATGTTATAAAACGCTTTGAGAAACAAGGTTAAGGGAAAAAATGGCTTTTGATTAGCAGTTTAGTTTTGCGATTGATATTACAACAATAATAAATTAATATTTATGTCAAAAGACTTATTTACATGACTGTTATCAGACTTTTTTGGACATTTGGAGTTGGGCTTTGCAGCTCCACTAAACTACCTAACTCATCTCGCTCCCGATCCTAGCAATCCAAAATCCTTCAAAACATTCCATAATGTTCCTTACTTTGTCACAAATAAACTTCTTCATAAAGACCTTAATGATCCACACGTTGCTGATTTGGCCCAAACCAGATACCTATCTTTTCATAGTAAGCTCCATAACCATTCATATCCCATTGTCTCTCAACTTGCTTCCCATTATATTCCTGACAACCCTCCGAGACGTGTTAAAAGAAGATGGCTTTGGGACCTTCTCAAATAGAACTTTTATTACTTTAGAACTTATACTACAGTGGGTAGTTCCTTCACAAGCAATTGTCATTTTATTATTTTTCGTAATTATCTCATTTACTGGATGTATGTTTGTATGTACAGTTGTAAATTTCAATAAAAAGATTTTTAAAATATATATATATATATATATATATATATATATATATATATATATATATATATATATATATATGTTACCTTCCTTTGTCAATTGAATATTGTTTAAAGAAAAAAAAGTCTAATAATGTTAACATTATTGTCAACAGTTTAACAGATTGTAATAGTTAATAATATAAATATGTGGAACAATAAAAAAAAAAACATTCAATTATGTAAAATTCTTAACATTGTTTGATCCTTTTATTGTAAAAAATATTAACTTTTACATATACTTTTATATTACCTTTGACCCCAAGAGTCAGCGTTATGAGGAGCATATCTGGAAGGAAGTTTAATCAAATGCAAATATAATTATAATATTTGATGTTTTCTAATTTAAATTAATTGAAATGTTTAAAATATTTGTGATATAATCTATAAAAAAACTTATAGTATAGAATTGTTTAAGATTTATTGTTAGTCATGATGGAATATATTGTTCTTGAATTAATGGTTCGAAAATTAATAATAATAAGCATTAATCAAGCAGCCCAGTTCTCTAAATGTTCCGTTAATCAGTTTAGAATCAAAATTTTATTTTTATAACCTTATCCAAATAGAACTAGCAATTCATGTATAATGTAAAATTCATGAGGTGTGATGAAAAAAATATCGTTATCTTCCTCCATAGATCTAGAGAAGAGTATCGGAAGAAAAATATCGGTATTCCATATCGACAATTCTTTGAGCTCTGAATATTGATGCACCTAAAAGCCAGTGAAGGATACTGGTTTCAGATCTGCCAGGATATGAAGATCTTTAACGGCCGAAGGAGGTAATTGGCCACTCTCCTTCCCGACAAATATGTTTTCATCCTTTATGATTCTATTATGTGATGCTGGGACTTTATGATTTAAAACGGCCGAAGGATATTACACCGTTGTTGTCCTTTTGAAAATTATTTTGATTTTGAAAAAGGACATCCTTGGCTATTCACTTTCCCGCCAAATTAGTTTTCGTCCTTTAGGATCCTATTTTGAGATCTGCCAGGATTTAAGGATTTTAAACAGTCGAAGGATATTCCGCCATTTTTGTCCTTTTGAAAATAGATCACATTTTTTGATTTTGAAAAATGTTACTCTTCCAAAATTTAAAGATTTTCTTCTGAAAATTAATTAATTAGTTCCATTTTTACAAAGGGCACTTTCTCTTCCCATTTAATCTTCGGATTTTCGTCCTTTTGGTCATTACATTCGTCGGGAGGTTGAAGATTGAAGTCATTTACGCCTAAAAGCCAGTGAAGTTATCAGGAATTTATTTATGAAATCAGGTCATTTTTTGGTAATTCTCCATCTGAAAATTTCTCTTAGCTTGAGAATCACCCGTATATAAAAATATCGGACTTCCGAAAAAAAAACAATAGAGGTATGTACTTTGGAAGGTTGAAAAAGAAGCAAAAAAAACATTTCCAACGAAGTTAAATTCTGCTTTTATATTTACAATAATAATAATTAAAATGTATTTTCAATTTCTGATTTCGACTTTATATCGAAGATAAGCTAGAGTCCAACTGGCAGTATCTTACCTTGAGAGGTTTTTCCTTGAGCACACTATTACACAAAGCTAAGATGAAGAGAAGTGCAATAACCTGGATAGTGGGAGATTCCTCCTTCCCCAATAACGGAGACAAATAGAGACGGATGAAGATTAAGCGGCCATTTGTGTGATTGTAAAGGATGATCTTAGTAGGGCCTGACAGCTTCCACTCCCGCTGGGTCTTTATTACTAACTTAGTGTTCTATATCCCTGTCTAATTTATGTCTGCGTCTATGAGGAACACTAGGTATGTGATACCTCCAGCGATGATCTACAACAATCATTGCAAATGGTGAGAAACATATAATTAAATAAGTAATTATTTGTGATATTGGGTTGTCCTGAAAATAAAGTTTTATTGTTTTGTTGAAATCTCCGCTCTTTGAAATAAACCTCTGGTATTTAATAGATCATATTTTATTAATGAATCTCTATAATTACCATTCCTAGTCTAAACAATTTTTTTTTTTTTTTTTTTTTTACCTCTAGCACTTTATTACATCGAAGTAATTACGTCTTTATTCACAAGTTAACACCTAAATCCAAAGGTTTGGGATCAAATAACAAAGAAACACACATAAAGTACGGGGGACCGTGGTGTGTGCACTGTACAACAGAATTACTGACTGGACAATGAGTGCTGGAATGAGGGGTATATAATGCATAAAAATATACGAAAATTTCTGACATTATAGCTTTGTAAGGAGTAGTTTAAAGGAAACATACTAAACGTCTCCGCCTCTGGGGAGTAAGCTAACAGTGGGTGGAAGGGGAGAAGGTCTCATTTTTGGGATTTTCGATTATTTCCCGAAAAAGGTACACTCTTGAAAAATATGTTACGAATCGAAATTAAAATCCCTATAAAATTGATTATATACATATTTGTCGAACAACCTACGGTTTTCGATATATACGTTATTGCAAAATCCATAATTTTTGAAAAAAAAAAAAAAAAAAAAAAAAAAAAAAAAAATCCCTTTCACGATCGTTTCTCAGAAAAAATGTCAATATCAAAGTTTTAGAGCATTAATTTTTTTTTTTTAATTTCACTTATTCGTTTCTGGCACTTGAAGCAAATTATTGAAAAAATGTGAGATAAAAATAATTCTTTTTTCGATAATTTACGACTTTTAGAAACGTATATCTTGAAAACCGATGGAAGTTCGACAAATATGTATAAAATTAAAAAACTTTATAGAAAATTAAATAGCTTTTAATTTTGATTTCTGGCATATATTTCTAGAATCCAACATTTTCGAGTTATAATCTAAAAACCCAAAAATGGGACGTTCTCCCCTCCCCCACCGTTAGCTCACCCCCCAGGGGCGGGGACATTCAGTATGTTCACCTTCTAACTACTCATAACGAAGCTATGAAGTAAAAATTTTTCGCATATTCCATGCACTCTACGATCTGTTTATTGATTGGACTATAGTTTAACTGTTAAATCATTTCTAGAGTGAAACTTCAGCCTTTAAGACAAAGCGATTGGTGGTAGGACTTCTTCCCTGGATGAAGATGTGCTGTAAGCTTTGGAGGATGAAAATATCAAAATTGTTAGAAAACTGACAGAGAAAATAACAGTTAGCAAATTAAACGCCACTAACCACCTCAAGCCTATTAAAAGAGCTCAAGCATAGATTGGCAGAAAAAAAAAAAATTGGTTTTGTCCAGATGAAATTGTTAGAGTTAAAATATGAGTCTCTTTGAATAAAGAAAAACAAACAAAAAAATCAAAAAACTCATCGATCTGAAATCTTTAGAAATCAGTAATAGCTGATAATAATTATTTTAAATTTTAAATAAAGCTCAGAGGTGCCAAAACGTTGGCAGATATGTATATAGACGAATGAAGCGTATTTTATTTTATAAAAATGTTATATAACAATTTATTTTATGGTTTGTTTTTAAAAACGGGAACGTTTATTAATTTTCGGACAACTCAATAGTTATATTAATTAATAAAATTATGAATTCTATATTTACAGAAAATAAAAGGCCCCAGTTGACTTCTGTAAATTTGAACATCGTGAATGTTACATGCTCCTTGCTTAGGAAGTGAAGAAATACATTCAAAGAAGCTGTCTGAAAAATAGATATCAATTTAGTGAATTTTAATTAATCACTGGTTACAGACTACTTCAACATTTACTAGACAACCGTTCAAAGCTCCCAATTAATTACAAAAGACAAATATAGATGACTTTGATTAGACCTATCGGGACGTACGGAGTGGAGCTAAGGGGCTCCACTAAACCATCCAATTCATCTCGTATCCAATCCTTACAATCCAAAATCCTTCGAAAAATCCTCAATGCTGCTTACTTTGTGACCAATAAACTTATCCATAGAGATCATAATGTTCCATATGTTGCTGATTTAGCCCAGACCAGATATCTATCATTTCATAGTAAGCTCCATAACCACTCAAATCCCCAAATTTCTCAACTTGCTTGCAACTTGAATGTTTATAAAACAATTTTTCTTCCTATCGCGTACTCTTCAAAACACAAAAATCAAAACGAAACAAATATGATGCACTGCCTTCGGAAAGTGGAAGGATCCGAACAGAAAGTACCCAGAACACCAGCATTCAGGCAAACCTTGCAGTTAAAACGGTCGAGACCATTCTAAAGGAAGTGGTCTCGGACACTTCATTAAGATGGGACCAAGAAAAATTGCCAGAAGTGCGAGTCTCGTGTCAAGAGGAACACATTACTTCGACAGTTTTCAGGAGGCGTTTCTGAAATGAAATATAAACTGTAGATGGACCAGGAGTTTAAAAAAATTGTTTCAGACTGCAGAATGCTACCCCACACTGATTAGCGGTACCCTGGGGATTTTGATTATGATGATGATAATGATAAATCTTAATATTATTCAAATGGTAAAGATATACGCGATATATGAATATATCAATGTTCTACAATTTTTCAAGGCTAGACGAATAGAGTAGCTAGACCATGTACTATCTATCTATCTATCTCGGCGCTACAACCCGTTGCCGGGTCCGGGCCTCCGCCAGCAACTTCCGCCACCACGGTTTTGTGCAGCCACCATCCAGTTGCGCAATCCCAGGATGCTAGCGTCAGTCGCAACTCCATCCTTCCACCTGCATCTCGGCCTTCCTCTTCTTCTTGTTCCATGAAGCGGTTCCTTCAATAGCCTCCCAGGTAATTCTTCTTCCCCCATGCGAGCCACATGTCCCGCCCACCTTAATCGGGCCAGTTTGATGACCTGAAGGATATTCTGTTCCGCAAATGAACTGTATACCTCCTGGTTTGTGCGTCTCCTCCAGGTTCCGTCCACCATAAACTCCTCCAAATATCCTACGGAGGATCAAAAACAAGGAGATTTTGTTCACTACTCTTGGTTGTAGTCCATGTCTCTGAGCCGTATGTTAGAACTGGGCGTATTATGCTTCTATATAAGTGCAGCTTCGTTTGACGTGAGAGGATGCGGCGACCAAGTTGTTTACTTAGGATTTGTTGGCAGACATTATTCTTCTTCTAATCTCGACTTCTGTACGATTGTCTTGGGTTACCATCGAACCAAGATATATGAAGTCAGTGACTTGCTCGAATGTGTAGTCACCAAATGTCACTGTTGTATTGCGTCCAGGCGTCTCCTCGGTCACCAAATATTTAGTCTTTGTTGGTTCACTTCCAGTCCAAGTTTCTTTGCGGGAGCCACCAGTGCCTGAAATGCTTCTCGACAGTGCGTTGAGACCGGCCAACAATATCAACATGTAAGCCAAGAGTTGCACACTTCGATTGAAAATTGTGTGCCCAACCTGTATACCCGACTCCCTCACGGCCTTCTCCAGAGCAATATTGAACAACAGGCACGCAAGGGCATCACCCTGCCGTAGCCCTTTCGTCGCTCGGAATTCTCCTGACAAATCTCCGTTGATGCATACTGAACACAAAACCTCGCTCATAGTCATCCTCACCATGCGTATGAGCTTCTGAGGGATCTGGAATTCCTCCATTGTTTGGTAAAGCTCCTCTCTGTTAATACTATCGTATGCGGCCCTAAAGTCGATGAAGAGATGGTGAGTCTTTAACTTGTATTCATATCCTCTCTCCAATATGGTCCTCAGGCTGAAGATTTGATCCACTGTCGATTTCCCGCTTCTAAAACCCACACTGGTAGGGGCCGATGACTCTATTGGCATAGGGGAGAAGACGTGTGAATAATATATTCGAGAGGACCTTGTATCCGGACGTTAATAAGGATATGCCTCTATAGTTGGAGCATGTAAGGCGATTACCTTCTTGTGAAAAGGATAGATGATCGACTTTTTCCATGCTGAGGGCATCACTTCATCCTCCCACACTGATTGTAAGAGAGCTTGCAGTACCTTTATCAGTTCACTGCCTCCAGCTCGCAATAGTTCCGCAGGTAGCCCATCATGCCCTGGAGCCTTGTGGTTCTTCAGTTTTTCTATGCATTCGCAATCTCTTCTTCGCTGGGTGGTTCAGACTCAGCCTCCATCTCTCCATCGTCAGGCAGCGCTCTATAACCATCCCTGGGTCGGCATTTGGTGCATGTCTAAGTCTGTCAGGAGTTCTACAAAGTGTCTTTTCCACTCTATCAAGACACCTGCTCTGTCTGTGAGAAGGTTACCTTCTTTGTCCAGCAAGAAGACTTTACGTTGGTAGGGAGTTTCCTTAGTCTATTTATCATGCGGAAGAATTCCCTTACTTCTTTACTTCCATGTAGATCCTCGATTTTTCGAAGTACTTCATGCTCTTTTAGCCTTTTCTTCCTACGATGGAGTCTCTTCTCCTCTCGTCGGAGCCTTCTGTACTCCTGGACATTACTTCTTGTGCCCTCTGTGTCATGGCTTGATATGCTATAGCTTGACAAGGCCCTACTTAACACAGAATGACTGTGGATCTGTGGAAGAGGAGTGGGAGACTTGTTCTAAAGCCCTGCATAGGACAGCTGAGATAATCCTGGGACCAGCTCAGAAGGAGTGTCGCTCCCATGGTTTGATGATGAATGCGAAGGTGCAACCCAACGCAAAACTATAGAATAAAAAAAAATATATAAATGAATAAAAAAGAGAAAAAATAGAAGAAAAAAGTATATATTGTAGGAGTAGGTAAGACACACTATTGGTTTTCAGGGCAACTTAGGCCCACCCCGGGCTTGATGAATGGTATTTATGACTTAAATCATATTTTGGAAGTATTGCGTAGCGACTTGTTTTCCAAACTATCATAAAACGTTGGGAGGCTGTTTTGCTTCTTCACCCTTTTTAAGGTCTAGTTCCCTTGCAGTTTTCGGCTAAGCATGATGGTGTCTGTACCATTGACCAGTGCTGGTGATTGCTGCGACCGAGTATATGTGTTGGCTTTCTTGTCTAGATTTACCGAGTTCAGTCAAGAGGTTTGTAGTTTCGAGTAGGGATGAATTCTTCACTACAATCTTGGAGCTATTCCCTTGTGACTGGATTAAAACCAATATACAAGCCTATACATCCATAAATTATATACAATGTAATTTAGTGAATAAATACTAATAAAACTAAGCTGAATACTTACTGGTTCCGCGACATTTGTAGCTTGGTTTTGAACAATTTTTTCGTAAATGCCGTCATCAAATTTCTTAGCCTAAAAAGAAAATCTAGATTTAATTGCTTCTATTCTTTGATTCGTCGATAATGAATGCGAAGATACATTTCTATAATACACTATACAGTAGCGTTGTAGTGAGTAGCAAAGAAGAAGGAATGCTGTTAAATTATCTATATTAACTAAGTGCTCTTTTTGCTAGCCCTCCTCATTTGAAACAATATTCTCTTGTATGTGAGAACCCAAACCTAATAGATGATTCTCTATTAATAGGCTAACCTTGTGCTTTTTAATAATTTCCAAATCCTGAAACGAATAGCTTTATCTTAAAACATTATATTCATTTATGCGAAACTATAACGACTAATGGATGGATTATTTTTATACTAACTGTAACAATATTTGCTAACCAAAGGTTCCAGAATTTAAAAAATAAAAATAATAATAAAAAAAAATATTCATTTTATGAGAGGGATTATATAATTGATTAAAATAGTTACATGTTAATTTTATTTGTTTGAATAGATAGGTTTAATTTGAGGTGAAAGTTATATTTATAAAAATATGAATATACCTAGTTCTTAAACGTTCTATTTTGTTGCAACATTTATCAATTTAAAAAAAAAAAAAAGAGATTTACGTTTGATTTTGAAATTAATAAATATTATATGAAAATGCAGTGGCATAGTTAAAATATAATGGTTTTTGATAACAAATCTAATATAACAAATAACGAATTTAAAATATATTTTGGGAGAGTATATAGTTACCTAGGAATAACTTGTGAGATTAGCAGATGGCAGTGAGGAGTTTAGGAAGAAGTTCTCTGCAGGAAAAGGCACTTTGGGATTAAGGATCGAGTCAAAGAACTCATCTTGGGACCAAGGCAACATTAAGGAGTTATTTGAAAATAATGAAGTATAAAATATTCAAATGAAATTACATCTGTGAATTTATGGCAGAGCGACAAATTTCTGGTGATTCAAAGGAAGACTTTTGAAGGTTGTACAATAATTTTTTTTAGTTCATGAACTAACACTAACATACTAAAACGGGTTTATGGACACTTTTAATTATCAAATGAGCGTGTTACGTATAAGTATAATTATATGTTAGTGATAAATCTTTATATATGTATATATATATATATATATATATATATATATATATATTTATATATATATATGTATATATGATAAAATAATTTTTATACACTGCCTATAGAAGGTTTTTTAAAACTTAATTTATCATCAATATATGTAATAGTTCCAAAACATCCCTCAGATATTTCATATATTAACAAAACAAATATTTTTTTTTTTAATAGATACTCTGACTATGTATAATTTACTATTTAGTTAATAGAAATATTACATTACCTCATTCTTTAGAAACTCGCAGGAATTAATGACCCTATAGCATATGATAAGGTATTCCAAGACCCAAAAGAAAAATATCACAATCTGGCCCTTATCGGTATTGTGCAACAGACCGGTTATCACCTGAAATGAACCGTTCAAGAACACAATGGAAACGGTTGCGAAGGAGAAGAGAAACTGCATAGAGTAAGCGTCGTTGAGTTCCTGGCAACATTCATTAAGAGTCATCTGGAACTTGATCAAATACTCAAAGTCCCTATAACTCGCGGCACGTTCTACCGACTTTCTGATGCCTTGGTAACATTCGGCGATGTTGAAGGCGAACCACATGAACTGCGATTGTGCTTCGTTCAGGAGAACACTGTTATAATAATAGGCAATTATATAGGGTATGTCGGCGAGTTCGGAAGTTGTGTAGATGAGATCAAACAACATGGACAATATTAATAAAAGTCGAAACAAAAAGAAACTATGTAAGGACGAGTCGGGTTCCAACGTATGCTCTGATTCTTAAAAGACTCTTTAAAAGTTGTGAGATTAAACAGGATAAAGTACAAAGATCTTCGCATGCGGATAGCTGAGATCGCGAGGCAGATGGTGGTGCAGTTCATGCAAATCCAGACGGATACGTTGGAGAGGAAGTCGGCTTTGCTAGCGCCGTAAATGAGGGAACTCGTAAAGAGGATCTGAATAAGGACAGTGATTGATATAATTAACAACATGAATAGCGTACAGGTAAGTCCTGTTGATGAGAGAACCAGACCAGCCTGTGATAGTTCTAACGGGAAGAGGCCCAGGTATTTGGCAAGCCTCTTACTGACAGCCAAATCTGCGAACAGTTCCCTATCGATTCTGACATTCTGACCCATGTCAATTCGAAGCAGCCTCTTAACTGGCACACAGTTCCACTAAGCGCGGAATGGCGTGACACTACATACACTAGCCATCCCAATTAATGTTGATCTATTGCTACTTGTATAGTGGATTATTTCATTTGGAATGATGAGTAAAATAAAATATTTACGTATTAATGAAATTATAAAATTAATTGAGGTACACCATGATGGTATAGAAGGATCAATACAATTAGGATTGATGAATTAATTGCGACTTCTATTAATATTATCTTATTTGAATACTAATTTCATATTCATTTCCAGTTTATGAATGCTAAAAGTTCATATTCAGTTTATGAATGCTAAACATTCATCAATCCTACTTATATAAAATTAATTTTTTTTTTAATTTTGTTTTTTATGCTTATTCCACCCGAGATTTGTGCTTATCATGGTACATCGTGTTATGACTTCTGGGAGACACCCAGACCCCCGGATTATCCCAGTTTAGATCAAGGATCAAAACAAAGGTACATGATACATGTTTTTCGAATAGTTTAAATATATTTACACTAGTATGTACAATCATTTTCCGGTTACATAACAACTGTTATTGTTGTAGTAGTATCCATGGTTAATTATACCTTGACCTGTACCATTTACAACCCATAAAGGGTCTTTGATTCAGTACTTAGGTAAGGCTGTACAGTTTCTGAGCCAACGGTTGTGAAAGGAGGTGGTTTGGCCAGAATTCACGCTCAACAGCCAGGTTTTTTTCCCCAATTAAGGCTTTCCACTTTTTAAGAGGCTGGGTGTGCCCCAGAAGGGTCCCCGACCTCGAATTCGATCCACGGCCGAAATGACAGAATATAAATTTTCTGCCTTTAAATTTTATGACTTCTGGGAGACACCCAGACCCCCGGATTATCCCAGTTTAGATCAAGGATCAAAACAAAGGTACATGATACATGTTTTTCGAGACACCCGCGCCATCCTTATTATATCTTAATATATCCTATTATAACACATCAAGAATATTCTATATAAATGTAAAATATTTTATATATGTTATAAGATGCGTCTTTTATTTAATTGTTCAGATATTATACGTATATATTTATTATACACCACTGATCAATGAGTGTTGTATATCCTGAGCCAGAATTGGGTAAGATAAAATAATAGGGTAAAAAAAGTGTTTTGAATGTAAAAAAAAATAAAAATTCAGTCTTTTTATCAAAAATTTATTACACATTTGCCACTTCTGTATTTTGTTTTGCAAGAAGATTACGTAGCTTATATAAAAGAAAATACATTTTAGAAATATTATAATAATTCTATATTAGTACTTTACAATAAAATGATTTGGCGTCCAATTTATTAAAGGAGTTTCAAAGCTTTGTTTAGTCTTGCTTGCCAATTGTTCATCAAATTAAAGGTATTTTCAGAATCATGTAAAATATCAATTCATAATTAATTTTGTGGAACACTTGCAATAGTTTTAGAGAAATAACATTGGACGAAAACACCTTAGTTTGTTGACAGTAATTTGTCAAAGAAGGTACTGAAATGGGTCAGAACAACTTAACCATTGAACAGAGAACTCTGAAGTGGTTTTCTTATGACGAGGTTCACTAAAACGTTTAATGGAGTGGAAAACCTTTCAGTTCTATATTTTTCTATTGAATATATATCTTAGTCATCGTCTAGAAAGAAGTTGGCTTAAAGGTTACGAGATGAAGAAATTATTCAGGTAAAATCATGTAAATTTATTACCTCTATTTATAACCTGATAACCATACAAAACTATTATATATATATATATATATATATATATATACATATATATACATACATATATATATATGTATATATATATTTTTTTTTTTTATTTTTGAAGAGAAAAGATTTGACCCCGGTTGGGACTCGAACCCAAGTCTCCACCTCTCTAGCGTGGTGCCTTATCCACTAGGCCACCGAGCTCGTATCCGAACCAGGGAAATCTTTTCTCTTCACTGATCCATACCCCCGGGCACTCGCAATTGCGATGTACAATTCGGGGATGAATGTTCAATTTGAACATTACTTTAAATGGATCTTTTGACGAACTGTCCTATATATTAAATTATGAAATAATTCTTGATTATTAAATATTTTTTAAATATATTTTTTATTTTTGAAGAGAAAAGATTTGACCCCGGTTGGGACTCGATCCCAAGTCTCCACCTCTCTAGCGTGGTGCCTTATCCACTAGGCCTATATATATATATATATATATATATATATATATATATATATATATATATATATATATATATGTATGTATATTCACTACTTTCTAGCTTCTAACAAGCACCCTCTAACTTGAAACTACTTTGAGAACGCAATATACTTCTTCAGTGAGTATAATTAATTAAAAAGCTGGCCACAGAAAATGTTTGAGTCCTCTGTCTGGCGCAAGCTCAAAATACAAAACGCTTTTGAAGCTCCTCGTAACACTGAGCATAACATTTTTTTTTTTTTTTTTCAAAGCGATCTAAACGAACCTAATTCCGGCAGTATTTAAAGCGACAGTATTTAACCCAAAGTAGTCAAAACATTTCTTGGCAAACAATATTTGATTCAAAATATGAAAAAAAAAAATTAAATTTATATTATGTTTTTTATTTTTTTTTTTATTTTCAGTATTTTTAATAACTCTCACCCACCTTTCAGCCATTTATGGAAGTGATAAAATTGAAGGGACGGCATCACTTCTTTTTTAAAATCTTGCTGCATTCTTGCTTCCCGTTGATTCGTTATTTTCTGTGACTTGACTCCATCGATCCAATGATATTCACGAGCAAAACTTTAATCCTCTTTTTTTTATAGAAAAATCCACTATTTTTATCATACAAATAATTATTACAATTGAAGCGGTAGGTGGGAAAAGGGCACATAACACAAAAGTGCATTTTGAGATAATGCATTCTAAAGTTTTTAATTTAATGGTGCTAATTTCTTGCATTGTTGAGGTGTTTGAATATGGCCAATTGGTATAACACATTTAATTTTTTAACGAAAGGAGAACTGCAGCAGATAGCTCAGAAAGTTAAATAAATAACTTTTGTTTGAAGCGCTTTTGCCAGAGAACGAATTTTTGTATGGAAATCCTTAAGTAATGATGTACAGGTATTCTTGAAATTATAACAAAAGATAATATTTGGATTATAAAAAAAAGTTTATTAAAAACAAGTAAAACAAGAAAAAGTTTAAAAAATGAAATTTGTTTCCAGTAACGATAAAAATACAGGGAGAGTAAAAATAGTTTCTTAATATTATAAAACATTGAACAGTTGACATTGAAGTCGTCTATCTGCCGCAGTTCATCATCAGAATAAAAGGTTTCGTGAGCATTAACACACTTTTTTTATATATCAATTTATTGAAATACAACTATACAAATATGTACATCAAGTAAATGAGCTGATGACAATTACAATGACATGTAAAAACTTGAAAAGAACTACTCATCAGTAGCACTTCAAAAAATTCTACACTAGAATATCTCTAGGCCATCTTACGACGTCTCGGAGGATTATCGAGAATGGATTAGGAAGCAAGTTGAGAAACTAATGGATTTGAGTGATTATGGAGCTTACTATGAAAGGATAGGTATCTGGTTTGGGCTAACTCAGCAACATATGGAATATTAAGGTCTTTATGGATAAGCTTATTGGTGACAAAGTAAGGGGCATTTAGGATTTTTCGAAGGATTTTGGATTGTAAAGATTGGATGCGAGATGAATTGGATGGTTTAGCAGAGCCTCAAAGCTCAACTCCGTACGTCCAAATAGGTCTAATAACAGTCATATAAATAAGTCTTGTAATGAATTGGGAGGTTTGATCGTTTGTATAGTAAATATTGAAGTATTCTGTAACGGCGAGCAGTTTCTAGTCGCTTTAGTCTTGTATGTGGATTCCAAGTAAGAAGTTTGCCTAAGTGGAGTCCTAGGTAGCGGATCTGTTCGACAGGGATTAGTGGAATATCATTGAAGGATACTGTTGGACAGGAAGTCGTAGGTTTACGACAAAGGGTAAACGTTATTTGATGAGATTTGTTTGGGTTTATTTTGATACTCCATTTTTGACACCATTCTTCAATGTTTAGGATATGGGGGGATTGGAGTGTTTGGGAGGCAATGAAGGGATCATTGTTTACTGATTATAACCATGTGTCATCAGCATAAATGGTGAGGACAGTGGTAGGATGAGTTGGGATGTCAGCTGTATACACCGTGTAGAGGATGGGGCCTAGGAAACTACCTTGAGTAACATCGGCAGATTAGGTAAAGAGGGGAGAATAGGAAAATTTATGGTTTACTTGGAAAGTTCTATCACTAAGATAGGTAGGGATAATTAGGATGTACGTTGAAGGAAGGAATTTATGGAGCTGGTAAAGTAGTCCTGGGTGCCAGACTTGTTCAAAAGCCTGTTCCACGTCGAGAAAGTCTCCCATGCAGTACATTCCACGCTCCAGTGCGGAGGAAACAACATCCACCACACGATGACATTACTGGATTGTGGAGTGGGATGTCCGGAATCCATTAACACACTTAAACAGTTTATTATACACGAATTAAACATAAACAGTATAAAACAGGTTACCATTATAAACAGGGTCCACTTACAGCCTTCCGATTTATTATTACAAAAATATCGATATCACATTAAATTTTCAAGGTATCTATTTATTACTTTCAGAGGATATTATTTAGACGTCATAAAGTTAACAAATATGAACTACTATGTGTCCTTTTTCCACCTACCGCTTCAATTACTAAAATTAAGCTTTTGTTTAACCTGTTTTTGTTTTTTTTTAATTTTTTTTTAGAACTGACAAGGAAATGGCAGAGGAATTTGTGAGATTGGCCGTGAACAAACGACTGCTGCTCGGCAGACTTTTACTGTTATTTCCGCATTCAGTAGAAGGAAAAAGGTTCCACACAACACTCACCCGTAGCTTGCTATGTTGGGTGGTAGCAGTTCTACTGACAGCAACATCTATAGCGGCTATGGTTAGGGAAATCCACAAGACATCGTTCGACCCCCTACTGTGGTTTCCGTTGGTATCTTCTTACACGACCCTTTTGATAAACCAGATCTGGATGCACACTAAGAAGGATAAACTCAACGATTTCCTTTTAAATCTTCAAGAATGTCGGCCATATTTAGACATTGACAGCAAAGAAACCGTTATCGGACTGTACTTGCCTATAATTTGTCAATTTATTGTTAACTTTGTCTGTTGGGTAAGCATGGCGATAAAAAAAAATAACTTTGATGGGAAATTGTCAATGGTTTTCCTTTTCTTTCAGCTTGGCTTATTTTTTTGTAATGCGATGCTGGAACAATTCATTCTCCTCCTCTCTTTAGTCCGCAAGCAACTCTCAAGAACCAACCTGCTTTCCGACACAGATCAAGATGCTCTCAATGCAGCTGCGGTTGACCTCAACAAAGTCTTCTCCCCCCACCTCCTGATCATCATAATGACAATGTTCGTAGCGCAGTTAGGAAAAATATACAAAACAATCACAAATGGAGATATTGCAGACGCTTCAATCGTCCTGATTGTGATTTTGCAAAGTTTTCCTACTTGGAGAGTAGTATCTCATTGCCAGCAGTTCGTAAAAGAGGTACACATCTCAATGATTATCTGGCAAAATGAAAAAAATAATCCATTTATTAATTAAAAATGGGTTTTAGGTGGAGCGGTTCTACAATCGCATGTACTACTACCTGTTAACACATAAACACAAAATTGAAGTAAGCCAACATTAACAGACGTGTGCAGTACGTCTTGTTCTTCCTCCTGTTACAACTTGTGCTTTATCCTCATATTCCTACATCTTAATATGATCCATTTTTTTTCAGAAAAGAATAGAGTTTCATCTGAGTATGAGAAGGAAGTTCGTATTCTCTGCTGGTGGAATGTTTAATGTAGATTTCCAACTTATATGTGGGGTATATAACCAATCATAGATATTTCCGACATTTTTTTTTATAATTAAAAACGTCTATTTCGGATCAAAACCTTAGAAAAAACGTTTATCGCTACAGTCAATTCTGAATAATTTGTACATTTTTTCTGGCTCAAGTAAAATTTTTCGGTAATTTTTACATCACCGGACAATTGAGAGGTTATCTCTAAAACGCATTTTTAAAATGTCGATTATACCAAGCGACTAAGAATAATTCAGATGTTTTATTATATATATATATATATAGCTTGTATATTTTATCAAATGGAGATGAACAACTATACAAAAACCAGTAAGAATAATGTACAAAATAAATAGGGAAATCAGAGAAGGACTAATTATATTCAAATAAATTATTATATTAGCCCACTAGCACCCCCCCCCCCCCCCCACCCCCGTCGCGGCTTCACCCCCTCCAATAAGTAAATAACTTATAACAAGTAAGTATTATTTGTTTATCGAAAAAAATCTTGTATTAAAGTAATGCAATTGAGCATTATTGCTTCAATGATATTTTCACGCATAGCAGTAATTTTTAACCTGGTTAAAATTTCACTGATTAGGTGTTTGAAGATTACATGCAATCATAATTAGACATCAAATTTCTATTTTTAATGTATGAGTTGGTAGTCCAGATGGAAAGAGATTATTCAGAAACTTGCGGATAATGTACCACAGTGTCTGTTCTTACAACCAAAGGCCAATGGATCATATTTTTACACACAATATCACAAAGCAAAGGATAACATTTTGATTTGATAATAAGCTTTATCCGGCAAAAACAATTTTATTGATCTCATCTTGTTAAATTTTAATTTCAAACCATAAATATATATATTTAGTTGCACATTTACAATATGGTGCTAACCACATATCGGTCGATTTTCTAACTTCACGGGGATCCACATGTAACACCACATATTTAAATCACATAAATTAATTGAAAATAAGTAGATTTTATTATTGCTAAACCTTTTCTTCTGCTAAAACTAAACTATTTCCCCTTTGTGATCACTAACCACGACTATAACTACTGAACCAATCTGTATTAGATTTTACCTGCGTCATCTTCATAGTTCTAGGAAGGTTCAGCAATAAGAAAATTTACTGTTTTGTCATGGATATGTCTTTCGGCTTAGGGTAAATAGCTTTCTTATGAAACGTTTTCTTCAAACTCAAAAATGTAACATTTTTTTACGCTCTAGCTCTGTTGCCCGGACCAAAAATTTGAATACAGTTTACTGATTAGAAATTTGATGGAAAATATTTTTTGTTAGAGAAGTTGATTGTTGGGGTATGCAGCCATAAAGATACACAGCTTGAAAAATAAGTTTTTTAATTTGTAATGCCAACGTTTCAACTTGTATTGCAAGCCTTCATCACGACTAGAAGTAGAAAACACACAAAAAGGTATAACTAAATTGTAGAGAGTATAAAAAACAAAGATATGAAAAGAATAAATATATATTAGAACTGACATAAAGGCAATATCTAAAGGCCATGAAGACAATACATAAAGAATATTGAAATAAGATTAAAATTAAAATAAATTAAAATGAGTAATAGTTAATTAAGTACTCATTAATTTTTTTAATTTCTAATTATCACTAGGATCGAAAAATAGCCCACAGTTTCCTGATCGGAAATTTAAAGGAAAATATTTTTTTTCTAAATAAAATTTGTCACGAGAACCTCGGTTTGAATGAAAAAAGGCACGTTTAAAACCCTTACTTACTCTCAACTTGGTTTATTTTCAACAATCATTGACTTAATAATTTGGGTAATTTGATGGTTTTAATTCTAAAATGTCTGCAAAAACACTAAATAATGAACTAAACCGTACGATCAAGCCCATGGCTGTAATGGAAAAACAAGTAAATAAATAAAGAACCTAAGCCGTTTGTAGACCGATTATGAACCAAAGTCCAGATTGGGAATTCAGGAGTCCTGCGTGAGATCAGACCCATTATACCGATTACCCACCGTTTTTTTAAAAAAACGTTTTATAGTAGTTGTAAATAACATTGTATATTAAACTACCCCAATATTTTCACTAAAATATTTGTCTGTAACCATTGTTAAACAGATGGTGACAACTACTGCTTCGTATGTGGTCGTATTACTTCAGTTCAACACTGATAAGGAACAGCTGGCACCAGGACCATGAGTGCAACATCCTAAACGGGATCTTATGTAAATTTCCGAAAATATACTTGATGAGAAAAATTTGCAGTTTAATCTTTCTTTTCTTCTATAAACCTTTTTTTTCAACTACCAGAAGTGATTATTAACCATCAAATGTACTTATGTAAATTGTAATATCTGAAGGTGACATTAGTTTAACTTCAAAAGAAGGAGAAAACAGGTATTTATTTTATGTTATGTATGATCAGGAAATTAAAGCCTTAAATTAAACTGGAAGATGCTGCTGCTAAAGAAGAGAAAACTGCGTTCCCGGATTCCTGAAAACTGAACAGTTCTCAAAAACCACCAGAGGCACGCCAAACAGCAGTGCAAAGAGGTTTATTTAAGTATTGCACGGTCTTAACTTATAGTAGATTTGTTGGTAACTATTGGGCCAAGGTTCCAGAAACAAACAGACTGTAAAAGACCTACCAAGATGCTAACCAATAGCAATTACAAAACGGCAGTGGAGTGAAAAAATGTGATGTATGAGAAACTTGGTTTACACATCAGTATAGGATAGTAGGATAATATGACGCACCTAAGTGAGAATGGCCTTGACATCGAAGCTTTTTCATTTACTCCAAAACTAACCAAAGTTGTTTTGTAGGTCATATCTGAGAATCATGCCTGTCAAACTAACAGTTTTTCCAAAAATTACATTTTCCAAAGGTACCTCTTTGCGCCATATTGTCCTAAGGTGCGGGTAATATGGCGCAGTGCAAACACACTCGGGAAATCGATCCCAATGTTTCTTGAAAAACTGGTCGGCACGGAGCAGTCTTAGTGCGCGCAGCCACCAAAAAAAAAAAGTGGACCGTCCGTATCATCCGTCCGTGCAGTCCCGGCCCATTGCGTGCTACGCTTCAAGAAAAAAGTAAAAAAAGTTTAATTTCATTTCTTATCATTTAAACACTGTAGGTACAATGCGACAAGCGCGCCATATACCCCATTGGTTCTGCATCATTTTAGCCGATTTGACTTGGTTTGAAAAGCTCAAGGAAGTTAAAAGCTAATAAGGTATATGAAAAGGGCTCTATCTAAAAGGTAGGAAAATAAACGCGTAACTTACTAAATCACTTCAATTTGCTGATTTATACTGTCAAGTATGACCAAATATTGTACATAAATTGTAAATAATGAGGAAGTTAAAGTACCACTGCACTGAATGTTTTCACATATGTGAGCGGGACAGCACATGTGTGGAGGATGTCTTTGTCCATGAATCATGTTGTTGATCGCTAGGTGGCTACACCTTTCTGGTCGCTCTAAATATCACAGTTACTCCCAGACAACCCTGCTTCATATTACCCTACTTCCCATTACATTATCTACAGCAAATCAAATTCAAATGATCAATATGCTGTTCTCTTTTTGTGGAGCTCATCTTCAGAAAATGATCTAGCAATCAAAAGGAAGGTTCTCCGTCGATAGGAGGATTGAGAGGGATATAGAAGTGGTCAGGTTTATAAAGCTGGAAAACTCAGTTGGGCTGGCCACTAAGTAAGAATGAGGGAGAATGAGATTCCAAAGAGAGCTGTGAACACCGTCTTACACAGGACACGACGTACTGGTTGGTCGAAGTTGGTCGAACGTATCAAGGGTTGAAGTACCACGTAGGAGAAGAAAAATACTAAAAAATAATAATCTTCAGCAAATGCAGCTTCAACTCCACGTTAAGAAGAATACTTTTCTATAAAGAACTGAAAATATTTCTTAAAAACAATGCATGTAAATAACTTGTGAAGAACTACTCACTAATAGCACTTCAATAAAAATCTACACTAAAAGGTCTCTAGGCCATCTTCTCTTCAGACGCCTCGGGGGATTATCGAAAAGGAGTGGGGAGCAAGTTGGGAGACTAGTGGATTGGAGTGGTTATGGAGCTTACTATGGAAGGATAGGTATATGGTTTGGGCTAAATCAGCAACATATGGAACATTAAGATCTGTATGGCTAAGTTTATTGGTCACAAATCGAAGGATTTTGGATTGCAAGGATTGGATACGAGATTAATTGGATAGTTTAGTGGAGCCCCAAAGCTCAACTCCGTACGTCCAAATAGGTCTAATCACAGACATGTAAATTAGTCTTCTGTAATTAGTTGGGATTTTGTAATTAATTGGTATTATTAGGTTATAGATAATACCTAAATAACAATAGTTTATGGGACCAAAAACTCGAAGGCCTTGTTAAACGGTAGAATGAGTTAAACGGTGTTTAAATAGATGATATGAACTTTTTGGGATTTTAGATTACGTAGTGTTTTAAAAACAGGATTTTACTATAAAATGTTAGTGGAATGGTGAAAAGGTTTATGAAGAGTTGTTTTAATAATAATGTAATATTTTTATATCAAACCGCAATAGGTCCTTCCAAGTAAGACAAAATATAAGAATATACAATAGGAAGAAGAAGGTAACTAATTTTATCAATTTTTCTGAGAGCTGTAATTAGACAGTTGGTAGTTATTACTTTAAAATGCTAAATTTATTAACCTTTGCCCTATGGATGATCAAATACAGCCCAAGAACTATTGTTACATCACTGGTGATATTTCCGGATTTATCAAGGAGTATTTATATATTATTTATAGAACCAATCCTTATATTAATGGGTATGCGATCGATGAGGAACTGTTAAGGTAACGAGCTGTGACTAGCGAAGCCTCTGCGGGCAGTCCAAATATGCCACCCGCAGCGAAGAATGTTCAACAGAGGACATTTCTTCGCTCCCTCCGAATCGCTCTACATATAGCCACTGTTTTTGGTGTTGTGCCGTACTCCTTGCGAAGATACAACGTCGTTTTGGGGATCTGGAAGTTGTTCTATAACGTCTTCAGTTCCTTTATCACACCCATATTCGGTTTCTTGGGGCTGGCATTACGGAACGTTAAACTTAACCGTTCTTTCTTTTCCATGTTTGTCTTTACGTTTCAGTATATATTTTACTCTACTTCAATAATTAGCTTTCTCATCTCTAACATCGTCTACCGTCGTAACATGAAAAATGCTAGCTTACAGTTACTCAAAGTGGAGAGATTACTTTTCCTCCTGAATGTGGAGTCTAAGATTAGTTACAACTACTTGCTTGGCGTTGTTTTCCCACTCTTTGTGGTGTGCTACGCAGCAGGTTAGAATTTTTAAAAAATCAGATAAGGTTCGTCCACACTAAGGTGCGATTATTTAGCATAGCTGCAAAGAAGCATGATTAATTTCCTATTAGCAATTACTGGAGATAAGGCGACTATAACTTTGGCCTATTATTCACTAGTCGACTAGTAAATATACTTCTAGTATATTTACCTCAATACTAGTCTTGTTAAATACTATTTTCAATGAGGATTAGTGTGAATGAACCTTTTTAACACCGATATAATGTATATATTTTATATAAAGTCTTGCTTTGTTCCTTGTTTTATTTAGTTTTGGAAATTTTCTATTACTATTATTTTTTTTTTATTTTATAAACGAAATCAAGGCAGAACATTTAAAAATATTATAAAAAAAAATAAATCTAATTAGCTGAAATACCAAAATAAACTCAAGATATAATCTCAAACTAAAAGGAAGATCTGTAGGACAAGGATCTGGGCCTCCTTCACACTAGCCAACCAATCTCCACGTAGGACCGTGGTGCCAATATAATAAAAAAATATATTATCATGAAGACTATTTTTTTCTCCACTACCTCTATCTGAAACCTATTTTTCTATATATGTTATAAAAAAAAGGTATTCTTTATTGTTTCTGACACATTTTGGTCTAGGTTTTTATGAAAGTCTCTAAACTTCTTTGCATTTCTCATCCTTTTCTTTGACCATTTAATGTCTTTTAAATAATAACAATCAATTTTTATTCACATAAAAATCACATTGATTGATTTGCACTCATTAAGGCATTTGCAACCTCTTTCTCCTATGAATTATAAATTGATATTACAAGCGCTTGTTTCATAATATTATTTTATGTTTTAGCGCATATGATTCTGGGAAAAGTGTCGGATTTTTCTGAAATGACGGTATTCGTCACTTTCCATTACGGCAACCTCTACTTCATATCAACGAAGGTCCTCATCCTCTTCTTCCTGGATACAATCCAGCGGTACCTGGATACCTTGCTCCACCGGGCTTCATCCAGAGAAGCAGTCCTGGTCCGGTTGTGCATCATCCAAGACAGGTTAGCCGATGTCATCTCGAACATCCAGAATCTCTACGGGCTTCCGGTTCTGTGCACTCTTCTAAGCGGTTTTGCTTTCATCAATTGCAACTTCTTCATCATAATTAAAATGTATAACAGGCCAGGAGCATTAGCTCTCATTGGTTGGGTCTTCATTGTTTTCTCAATAAGCTTCAAGATTTTCAACGCATGTGAAAAAATGAAGGATAAGGTAATTATCAATAATTACACTAATAGGAGTTAATAAAAGAATTGTTTCTATATTTTTTTTCTGACCATGTGACCAAATTAATTATAGTTCGTGAGATGGAGAAAGGCAACTGGCAAAAAGTAGCGGGAGTGGGGCATAGCCTGCCAGAGCCTCGATTCATCGACCAATAGACATCGATGTTTTAAAACACTCATGTTAATTCACATATAATGTAAGCCAAGCTGAAAGTTTACCACTAACTATCTTTATTAATATGATTGATATTAGTTAAATGAGCGCCAAACAACTTATTTTAAAACATCCGTGTTTTCATATTTATATTAAGCAGGATTATTAATTTAGCAATCAAATTTGTCTGAAAACATCAGTGATTCTTAGATCTATTAGAAGCCAAATGTTAAGGTTAGCTGATAACTAATAAGTTAAATAATTTAATAAGTTGCACCAGTACTGGCACGGAGCCGAAGACAGTAGGCGTCGGCTAGGCCCTTGACCGGACAACATCAGGCGGAGCTGGAGCATCTGGAGGAGCTGGAGACTAGCAGGAACGCTGATTAACCGCGAGGGGCAGAAATGGCTCCTCAGCCGAAGTGAGGGCAACCTATTATTCTTATACAAGCTGAAAATCCGTTGTCTCTGGGCAAAGGGTGGCAATCATCGTACGGAGTATAACTGGATGCTGCCTCGGATTCGGACATACGATTCGCAACGTGGAACATAAGATCGCTATCAGGAAATGTAAAAGAATTGATTGAGGAAATTAAGTTGTACAAGTTGGACTTGATGGGATTGTGTGACCATAGGAAAAGTGGTCACCAAATATTGCCTGACGGATATCACCTATTGAACTCCTGCTTGTAGAGCGAAGTGCAGTTGCTTTTGTTATAGGAGACGAACTATACACATATAATACAATACAAGAAGAAGTAGAATCATGGGAACCCATCTCCTCGAGGATCATTTCAATAGACATAAAGTTGTAAGTCGGAAAAGCTACTATTATACAAGTATATGCCCCAGTTGGGGATGCAACAGTTATTGACAAAGTACAGCTCTATGAGGATCTCCTGAGGACAGTTGATGGCACAAGGAGCAAGAATAGAATGATATTGATCAGTGGTGACTTGAATGCTATAACAGGTAATGGCAATGCTATAGCGGATGGTGTGATAGAGGCTGGGAAGGAGAAGTTGCGATAAATTGCAATTGTTAGCGACTCATCGAATTTCGCATAGAAAATAATATGCTCATAGGCAACTCCTGGTTTAACCACAATTCATCCATAAAATAAACATTGTGAGTGGAGGAGAACGAAGCATAAGGAAAAGCATCATAGATCACTTCATCATTGATCGGGATTTTCGGACGTTCTTCACAGATATCTAAGTCATTAGGGGAGCAGAACTTAGTACAGGTTACAAGTTACTTGTAGCTGATACTAGGGTCATGAAGCCAAAGAAGAGATTCAAGCAAGTAAATTGTGGTAACGATTTGGAAATTCTTTGGAAAGTGAAGAACTTCATACTCAATACCGGCAGAGTGGTGTGTAGCGCAAAGAAAATTAGACCTTAGGAAAGGAAGAGTTGATGACATATATCCTATAGAAATGGACGATGCGATTGAGGAGGATGAGGTGGAATTGACAGTTACCAAAATTCAGATGGGAACAGCAGCAGGACCGGATGGAATTGCCACGGAATTAATAAAATTTGGTGGTAACGTAAAATATGGTGGTAACCCTTTTCTTAAGAATATGGGACCTCAAGAGGTTATCACAAGATTGGGAGAACAACATTACAATCCCAAAATACAAAGTGAATGTGGTAACTATGGACTAATATGCCCTTCCTCAGTTGTGTAAAAGATTTACGTTAGATTATTCGAGTAACATCTCCGTCCCATAGTAGAAACAGATATTGAAGAGGAGCAAGTTGCGTTTAACCTAGTAAACAGACAAAGGATCACATTTTCTCCCTCTGTATGATAATTGAAAAGGCATGGGATTGTGTCAAGGAAGTCAACATGGCATTTATTTGTTTGAGGAAGCTTTTGATTCCGTCCTGAGGCAGGAAAAATGGGATACACTAATAAGAAGACGTGAAGACTAATGATAACCTGGTGAGTGTCATTAAATCCACATAACAAAATCCAAAGAAGATAGTACAACTCAACGCTCAAACATCAGAACCATTCCACTTTTATAAAGGAGTAAAGCAGGGGATAGCCTTAGCCCTAGGATATTGTAATAGCTCGCCCAAGCCATGATATGTGCAGATGATATAGTCCTGATAGCTGACTCCCAGGAGAATCTCCAGGCATCATAGGCCGAATGGCAGGAAGAATTCCCGCTAAGATGTCTCAACATCAATGCGAAACAAAGCAAAGTCATGTGTGTTGGAAGGGATAATGTGGAGCTTAGAATCATATGCAATGGAAAACCCCTAGAAATAGCGAATACATAAACGTATGTGGGGACAATCATAATCAAGGACAATAGAGTAGACCAGGAGGTTCTAAATCGGGTGATGAAGGCCAATGGATTATTCTATCAAGAACCAATCAAATATCAAGAAACATCATTGGCAAGCAGGAAGTGAGTAGAGAGGGCAAGCTTAAGCTCTTTAAAGCGGTGTTTCGTCCAATGCACCTGTATGGATTGGAAAGCTAGACAACCTTCGATAAACATATTTATAAGGCAAGAACGGCTGAAATAAGGTTCCACAGAAGAATATTTGGAAAGACCAAGAGGGACTGCGTCAGAAACGACAGAATACATAACGATCTGGGAGTGAAGTCTGTACCCAGCATCCTGGAAGAGCGGCAATTCCAATGGTTCGGCCAAATTTGCAGAATGACAGATACCCGAAAGGCCAAGTGGTTCTTTGAAGCTAGACCGGAAGGTAGACGTCCTTTTGGCAGACCTAGGAGTATATACATTGACTACATTGGAAAACTGGAAACAGCAAGAGGATGCACAATACCGGGGATGAGAAGACTAGCAAGATATTGAGACCAGTGGGCTAGATGGACCAAAACTGGAACCCACTCTTAACGGCGTATAGGAGTCAGAGAGAAAGATGAAAACACGTGTATTAAGTAAATCGAAATAATAGATGTTTTTTAACATTCCTTAAACAGTGATTTAACCATAACATTAACATTGGACCTGAAAAGTATCTGTTAATTTGCATTGAAAGAGTTCAAAAGTGTCAGACTATAACCTGTAACCTGCGGTAGCAGGTAGAACCGGCTATGTCTGTCCACGCCTCTCCAAAACCCAGTGGCCTTCCCTAATCTCACGAACTATAAATTTAAAATGGTAAATAATATAATTAGATAAGGTATCAGAAAAAATATGATATTGTCATGTTAGTATAAGAAATGTAATAATAGAGATGTAATTCAGTTCAGTACTAGTTAACTTTATTATAAGTCCTCCTTAATGATGTCTTGGGCCCAAAAAATGATGCCCCCCCAAAAGGGACCAAACCAGTCTGAAGAGAAGATGATACATAAACAGTCTGCATCCCAGAACATTTCCTCTAATATTTTCCAAGTATAGTAATTAAAAATACTTCTACAGCCACATATAACGGTTATAACTTGTTATGCATAAATCAGAAGAGCAGCATCATGTTCCCGTCTTCATATTTTTTCTTTTTCAAATATTCCATTTGAAGTAGTTTTATCTTCCTCACGCAAAAAGATCAAATTCATAATATTTAGGGATAAAAGATTGACAGAAGGATTTTTCTTTTTTAATTATTTCAATCGTTACTTTTTTGAATTTTAAGAAGATGGCTTCGAGACCTTCTAATATATGTAGAACTTCTATTAATGTGCCACTAATTGTTGGTTGCTTTACAAGTTATTGTCATATTGTTATATTCATGTTTCCACACATTTACTGGGTGTATATGTACTAAATAAATAAAAAATATTAAAGTAAAGAATTTTAATAAATACCAACAAAAGAAAATAATCAAAATATCTAAATCTACTTAATGCAAACTATATTTCCTTTTGTGATATTTCTTTCCTTCCCAGGAAGCCTTTCTTCAGGAAATTAAGATATCTTACTACCACTCTATTCCCCTCCCTAATTTGTCAGTTTGATTTATCCGTGCTATGGATACATAAACTTATAAATATATGAATGTATGTGTGTGTATGAGTATATATATATATATATATATATATATATATATATAGCATATTATATTCTTTTAAATAATATATATTATTAATACATTAGGGTGATGAATTCCACACACTTCTCTACAGAATAATGAAAAAAGACAACAGCTACAATCTCCTTAATAATGTAAGTATATTTGCAATAAGCTATCTTTCCTTTTCTAGGTTTAAAAACACAGATAGCTAAACAATTTAATATTGCTAGCTACAATTGAAGCCATTGGTGGAAGAAGGTGTTAACTCAGTTTTGACAAAAATAATGGTTTTTTTAATTTTTTTTATCCACGTATTCTCACCAGCTGTTGTTTGATATAAAAATAGATAGGGTGAATTAGGTTATATAGCACAATTAAAGAATGGTCAACTCAAGAGATTGTTTTTTGTTTTTTTTTTCATCAGCAACGATTTATTAACAGATTTATTTAAAAAAAAAATAGTGTATGATTAGCCATATGACCAAAATAAACAGTAGATGAACATTTTAATAAAATTGAATTAATACCTCTATCAATAGCTTTAATTATAAAACATATTAAATATACAAATAAATAGAAAAATTATAATTTATTATTATTTTTTTTTTTTTTTACAATGTTCAGCACTATCTCAGAGCTCATTTATTAAAGAAGAAATCCTTTGCTGTCAATGCTGCTGGTTTTGGTGAAATAGATTTGAAATTCTTGGCAGGCGTAAGTACTCCAACATAGCAGAAAAATGTAGTTTTAAAATATTTAAGTAAATATTACTAATTCACTAATTCACTTTAGTATTATTTTTTTCAGATGATTTCTGCTACGGCAACATACACAGTTATCCTCCTTCAGATGGGAAAAAACTTCTGATATGGAAGAGGCTTTGTTATATAAAGTTTGTAATTATACAGTAAAAATAGTTAAAATAAAATGTATTGTATAAATAAATAAATAAATATAAAAAATTATATTACATATTAATAGGATAGTTTAATTATTTTTTTAGAACTAAACCCTTTTTATAGATAAATTTCTATGATTACTATTATATATATATATCTATGAATATTATATAAATAGAAAAAATCTTATTAGGAAAATATTACGATCTACCTTATTGAAGGATTTCTCATTCTAGAGTCTTACTTCGAATGCCCTGATGCAGGTTTACAAAGGAGATAAAAAGTTGCTCCATTACACCTATCTATACTAAACAATAATTAGGATATTGGGGCTCAACATTATTTGTATTTATTTATTATTATTGTTTTATGTGTATTTATACACGACTCAATAAAATAAACCTAAACATATAATTTAATTCTAAAATAATACCTACTACCTACCTGGTGCCAGTGTGGGTGACATTTAACTGAAAAGAGGATTTTGATGTATTTTTTAGGGAATCAAAAAAAATTCATCATTCTTTCGTCAAACGTTTTAAAATTTTTGTAATTTTTAAGTCATCATTCTGTATTCAATCGATTTACTGTGGCCCCTTTTATGATTTTTTCAATATTGTATTTTGTATTGTTGTCAAACTGTAGTAAATTTAGTCTAGTCTAATTTTGAGTATAAGAAGATTTTCTTTAAAACCAACTGTGCTGCAGATATTTTGTGGAAACGTAGGAAGTTCGAAATATTCTAGAATCTGACGCTACCTATCAGCGCCATCGCTCGCTTTCGTTTCAAGATCCAAATTAGGATATTCGTTAAAAAACACAACAATGACAACATATCAAATAATCAAAACGACACGATCTTATGCATGCCAAAATGTACGATTTTACTGGACTATTAAGGGATTCTGGAAAAATATTTTTCCCTTACTTCCAAACTCCGGTTTTTCGTAAATAATAAACAGTTCAAGTATCAATTGTAGAAATTATCATGGTCTGCAATTCAAAATATTTATTTTTCTATTATATTTATTTATTGTTATTATTTTATTTTTTATTTTTTTTTTTAGCAGTCCAAGTCCCTTACAATGTAACGTTTTTGAGAAAAACGCAGTCAAAATTCTGAAAATTTATCTTACAATCTTTTCTTTCAGACCGCTTTTTCTCTGTTCGCCAGGGCTCAGATATCTCCTCCATCGAACCTATTTTAGCAGGAGTCCCTCAAGGCTCAATTTTAGCACCTTTTCTATACTTAGTATATACCTATGACATACCAACGAACAATAACGTGTTAACTGCTACTTACGCAGATGACACTGCAATCATGACTAGAGACGCGGACCCTACACAAGCCACCTTAACACTTCAACACAACCTCAACGAGATTCAAACTTGGTGTAAGAAATGGAAAATAAAACTTAATTATGACAAATCCCTTCATATTACATTTACACTATGACGCAAGACCTGCCCGCCTGTTTACATTGACAACCAACCTTTACATCAAACTGAAAAAGTGACATACTTAGGACTTACGCTTGATAGAAGACTGACATGGGGCCCACACGTCAAGACAAAAAAAACAGACGTTACAGTTAAGACTGCGACTTCTATACTCAGTACTTCACAGACGTTCAAAACTACCTTTAAAACAAAAGCTTAACATTTACAGTTACTTGATTAAACCCATCTGGACGTATGCATCGCAAATTTATGGACCGGCCAAAAGAACACATATTCAGAAAATACAGACATTTCAATCTAAATTCCTAAGACTGATAACAGACTCCCCTCTTTATGTGTCAAACGATATACTACATACAGACTTACGTATTCCGACAGTTAAGAGCCATATTCATAAACTTTATCGACAATTTCATGAGAAACTACGTGGACACACTAACAAACAGATACATAATATGGCAACAGTACAGATACCAGACATAACTCAACGGAGGCTGAAAAGGAAGTGGATGAGGGATCTCCTAGTCTAATCGCTAATAATTTAATTTCACGCCTGGAGATTGTACCACTGGGTGCTGACTCCCTCATGCCTGATCATGTCTGTTGTATCAATGTAATTTCACATTCACTGGTTGTCCACTGTGTACAGTTGTGAATAAAGTTATTATGTTAAAAAAAAAAAAAAAAATTCTGAAAATGAGAAATATGCTATTACTTATGTTTTGGCCACAAAGTTAAATACTGGTTGTGACTATTTTGAAATTTAAATAAAGTTATTATAGAGGGAATTTAATATTCTCTTTTATGAACCAATGTAAATCGCTTTAGCTTTAGTAGTTAAAGGAAAATAAAGTCAATTATTTGTCAACAATTAATAAGTTATTGCAAAAATTTATTATTATTTTTTTCTAAGTATCTTTCATAGAGAAAGCATAACGCATTTGATCTGCATCAAAGAGGGCAATTAGTAATATGGATGATGATGGCTCAATCACATAGAAGATAAAAAAATATATAATAATGAAAGAGCCTTATAATATATAATACTATTAATAAATCGAAAAAAAAAAAAATAATAACCTCAAGCGATGAAATATATAAAGTGTAAAAAAAAAACCAATAAAATAAATTACATTAAAAATAAAATAGAATATATATATATATATAAAACATTAATATTAGTAAAAATAAAATTAAAATAAATTAATTTTAAAAGTGAAAACTTGTCCCTACAGTTTTGGAGAGACAAGCCAGGTTCAAAGATATCCCAGAGCTTCTCTCAGCTGCATCACTGGAAAAAGAAGAGGAAAAAACAGTGGAGGCTGAGTGCGAGCGCTATGATATTATAACTACTTTTAAACGTAGAAACAACAATGAGACAGTTACTAAGCGCTTCAACCTGTACGATTTATATCTCACTTTCCTTATTTTTTTAAGTAACTGGACTCACAACAAGAAAATGAAAATCAAATTAGTTACAATATACCTACCATAAAATTAAGAATAAGTTAATATATATATTTCATTTTGTATTCTGTCATCTTAAAGAATACGATCGATAGGGGACAGGCAGGGTAACGAGCTGTGAGCGGACACGCCAGGACCGGCAGTTGAAGGATGCCATTCGCTTCGAAAAGAGTTTATCCACAGAGGACTTTACTTCGGGCTTTGCGGACTGCTTTGAACTTTGCCGCAGCTCTGGGTGCTGTGCCCTACACCTTGCGGGGGCACAATGTCGTCTTGGGGACTTGGATTTTGCCCTACAATATCTTCAGCACCTTTATCTTACCCTTACTGGGATGCTATGTTTTAATATTTCCGAATCCTTTATTGACAATATCTGACTTTTCAATGTTCGTTTTCGTGATTCAATACATCTGTTTCACTATAGCACTAGTGGTTATCCTCATATGCAACATCATCTACCGTCGTGATATCAAAAGTGCAACCTTGATGTTACTCAAGATAGAGAGGACGCTTTTTGTTTTAAATGTGGAGCCGAAGATACTCTACCATTTTCCAAAGAAAGCTTTTTTTCCGTTTCTTGTGGTGTGTTGTTCAGCAGGTTAGAGATTTAAAAATTCCAACAAGTTGTCATATGAAAAATAATTTCTTTCGATACAAACAGAATTAAATAACAATCAACGAAATTATCGATACTTATATACATATCCACAATTTATGATCAGTTGTTTTTGGAGTCAGTGCTACCAAACAAGCAGAATGCGGGAAAAAAATGGTAATTGCAAAGATACCCCCACTATTTCATCACCGTTACACCTCTGTCTTATGCCATTTGAAAGTTTGTATCAAAGGCAGGATTAAACTTCCCTTCTTGGGCACCGACTCCTAAAATAACAGATCATAAATTGTGAATAGGTTTATAAATACCGTTAACTTCGTTGATTGTCATTTAATTCTCTTTGTATCGAAGTAATTAAAATATTATTTTTTGCATTTCAGTTCAAGTTACTACATTTAGGTTTAATTTTGAAGTCGGTTTTTGTTATTTTTTTCTATAAATTATTTTTATGGTTAATAATTTCGATTTAGTCACCATGGAGAAATGTTTTTATAGTGTATGGTTATATAACAGTGATTTCTTATTAATTGTTTGTTTTTATTTTTCTTAAAAATCACTTAGTTGAATTATGCACCACCTCTGAAGTATCGATTAAAAATTGATGGAGTAATCGCATAACAAACATAAATAAATAAAAATACAAACGAATTGAGAAACTCCTCATTTCTGAAATCGGTTGAAAATAAACCGGACAGTAAAGGTCCGTCCATGCCACCATGAGCTGGCCGGTCAGAAATTATGTAAAAAACACTATAACTATGTACCAATTTACTAACATATTTTATATATTAATAATAATAATTAGATGACTGATAGTAACGTATTGGAATAGATCCGCTCTTGGTAGAGTGGATTTACCTTTCCGCTAATGCTAAATATCTTTTAATAGAAAATAACGGTAATAACAATTAAAAAATATAGTAACACTATAAAAGTATTTAATTGCAAATATATTTTCCATTATTAAATTTAATTAGTAATTAAATTTAAAATGAATTATTATCACTAGTGTTTTAAATGAAAAATTAGTCAAACAAATTTGAAATTGTAAAAGGTATTGAAAGAGGAAACAATGTTTTAGAATAGAATTATAAAATATTTTAAGTCTAGGAGAAAGCCCCGTAAGAATAATAAATAAGTACAGGAATAAATACCAAATATACCTGGTCAGAGACATATTAAAAAGAAAACATTAAAGAAAAAAATAATATTAATGGTGAATACATAGAAGTTGTAAAATATACGGTAATACATCTTTGTTTAATTTAAAACATACAATAAAAGCACCTAAATGTTATATTAAGCAATAATTAAATGCTTATTATGTGGATTCTAAATTAGACAAACATTTATTCCTTGGACTCTGGAAATTCAAGAGCACGATATAAATTAATCAAGTAGGTAGATAGCAAGCGTCACCTTCAAAAAGGATGAGGTACAAATAGAAGTATTTAAAACATTGAAAGGATTTTGTTTGTCTGATTTGAGTTGGAATAAAATAGAGGGTTGGAATGCAGAAGTTCTTTGGGAAGAGGTGTTTAGATCAGATAGGCGGGATCTTTTGTCTGTTATGATGCCAGATCTAAACTGAAGCATATTGTAAATTTAGGAAGGGTAAAGGATATTGATAATTTGGTAAAGGAATCTTCCAAGGAAATATTGTCTCTGCGGAAAGTGGGACAAAGCCAATTGGAATAGTGGTGGAACATGGGAGCAAATCGGCATATCGAAGAAAAACATGACAAAACAGCCGATACTTCAATCTGCTTTTTAGCACCGCTAGTTAAAGTACCTCAACTTTAGTCAGGGTAAATAAGAGGGAAGAAACAAATACCTTACGTGTTGACTGGGGTAAAAGATTACGAAAATGATGGCATACTTTAAGTGAATATAGTGTCAACTTCTCAACTTTTTTGATTTTTTCGAATAAAGTTTAGTCTTTCTGTTTCTATTTTTGCGTACACATCAAGCATAAATTGGTTGAGGAGGAGAATCCTGAACACTTGCACAGCCTCCTTACTTACGAACATCCTGAGGCTGAGCATTTTCTAAATAATATTTGGAAATAGAACGGTTGTTTCCAAATGACGTTCAAATGGGAAGATATAATGCCAACTTTTAAGGTGCGATGACAGGTATATATCACAGAATAGAGAGTTTGATGCCTGGAACACAACAGCAACCGTCTTTTATTCAGGTAAATTTTGTTGGTGATGACAACCATAAAAGAGGCATTCGCTGTGGTCACTTTCAAAATACCAAGCCTGCATTCGTAGGCTCCAAAACTCCAGAAAATTCTTCAGGAACATAGCAACTATATTAAGGACTTAAGAGTCGCTGTAGAGTCTGTTCCCTAAGATCTACTAGATTTCCAGGTAGTCATCAGTGTTGACAAAAAGCCTTCAAATGCTCACTGAGGACGTTACAATACTCCTACCACTAACGAAGTTGCTGTCGTAATTGTTGGCCAGGTGTTTGAAAAGCGAGCATTGTTCTCCACAGCAGGGACAAAAAACTGATAAGAATCAGTGAGTTCTATCAAGTATATGAATCTCTTCAGTATCGTCTCATGTTCTACCATGGAGAAGATGGGTACAGTATTAACACTCCATACACCATACATCAAACAAACACCAATACACCACTGAAGAAAACTGTGTCTGCAGCTGACTTTTACGCCTAAATGTTGATGGAGCGAGGAGGTGAAGAACCTTATTTACTTTAATTTCGTAATCTCCTCAACCAATTTATGCTTGATGTGTACGCAAAAATAGAAACAGAAAGACTAAACGTTATTCGAAAAAATAAAAAAAGTTGAGAAGTTGAGACTATATTCACTTAAAGTATGCCATAATGGTGGTCTGGTATCAGAGCTGGGTAAGATGGTAGTGCTGCCTCTAAGCTTCACTGGAGGACTATCAAAATAATAAAAAATTAACTTTTGCAAATTGTAAAATTTACTTATTGAAATAGTTCTAAGAATGGAATTCTTTAGGTTTATTTAAGTAATAATAATTATCAAAGTCAAGCTTAACTTTTACTAATTTAAGTTGTCCTTAATCCTAATGATAATAAACCGTTGCGGAGCGGGGTACTTTCAGCTAATATTCAAATAAATCAAGTGTTGAGGGTCGATAGACACACTATTTGACAAAAAAATTATAATCTTGAGGGGCAATTTTCATGTCATCAAAGGTTAACAATTTGATCCCATCTGATTTATTGGATTGCAGCTGAGTATATGTTCTAATCATTAAAGACACTAATGATTCGTTGCAGGTCAGAGTACAACCAATACATTCCTATAAATAAGCAATTCATAATAATTTCAACTATTGACTAAATTGATTATAATAATCAACTTATGCAAGAAAATAAATCAAATTTCAAGACTTAAGGGGGTAGGAAGGCAAATACTGGTACTGTTGGGATGAATTAGTCTGGCATTGTCGTATTAACTTAATATGCGAAGATAATTAATATTTATGTAAAAAAAAACAATCTTAACGCTAAAGGGAAAATCTTACATCAGGAAAATTTAAATTAACTCACACAAAGCCATTTTCTTTAGCTCAAAAAAGATTTACAGGACATCCAAAATAATAAGGAGTGATGATAACTACTGCTCTATGGTTTGCCAAAAACATAACAGACGACTTTAACACTAAACCTACCGACATTTCAAGTGTACATATCGCTCATGTATTTCAAAAGTGGCACTACTCAAAACATCTGTATTTTGATCTATCATCATGCTTAATTTCAATACTCTTCTATGAAATGTCAAAAAGGTGCTCAATGTTTAAACGTGGGAGCAAACTTGTGGCGATTGACATGCGACCTTCTTTATTTATTATGACTGAGATTATGAGGCATCCATTATCCTAACTTTAAACTTTCCCTAATTTCTCCTAGTGGCGGTTAACAGTTGATTGTGATGTATTCAAGCTTTCTGCTATACCTCTTGTTGATTGTCGTGAAGTTTGCTCTAACATTGCCTTTAAAAGATTGAAGTCAAAGTCGGAAGGTCGTCCGTCTTTGGTTTGTCTTTAAAGGTCGTATCTCCAGAACGGGAATTTTTTTGTTTTGTTGTTTATTTGGGCATAACGTCCTCATGTACTCCAACTGGGCAGGAAGGACGGGCTATCCTACAGTTTACCAACCTATTCTAGCGATGGGAAGGTCAAGATTCATTTCATGGGTCCGTCACGAAATAAATTTTAACCTGACCAGTTGAGATTCGAACCCGGGGAATTTTAAAACCAAATTCAAACTGCTAGATCAGTAATTAGTCATCACCATATACACTGCTTATTTTTTCAGCAGTTGCCTTACCACGTTGCTTTTGTAGCGGGCAACACTGTTTGGAGAAGGTTATCGGCTATCAGTTGGCGTGATAACCAAAGAGGTTATGTGAAATGGATTTGCCACTGCCGCAGTTAATATATTTACATTTTATTTGTACCATTGTTTTTATATAAATGTATTTTTAATTTATAATTATTTTTGTTTAGAAGTTTACCTAATTTTCATTTTCATATAATGCAGTGGCAAATCCATGAGAAACTTCACTCCAGCTGATACCTACAACCACATATACTACTGTTACCTGTTTTCTATTGTGTGGATATAAAATATTAATTGTTGTATAAATTTTTGACTAAAGCTTGTATAAGGACATCACGATTGGAATTACGATTTGGTTAGGAATAAAGAGGAAAATAAAATAGTGTTTTTTCTTAATTGCCACGCACCTCACACTTTGTTTAAATTCCCAAATCATTCCATTACTCTCCGTTTCAGAGGTTAAAAACACAGTTTAAAGTAACGTGTATCACACAAAACAGTTGACAAAATATTAACTGTAGCCTCGCCTATACATATGGTGAAAACAAAAACTTGTCATTATAACTAATAGCGGGTTGATACGAACAATAGATTCTACTTAGCTATATCGGAGGTTACTTATGAATCGACCTGATAATTACAGATACAATCGCATTGTTAAGTTTCTGCATATTTTTTATCTTATTTTTACACATATCCTCTTTGCTTCAGTTACATTCCTTTATCTTGTATGTATCCTATGTATTGTATATGTACATGTAAATCAGATTATTGTTTTCATACCAGTACATTACTATGCAATTTCTTAGTCTTATTTCAAGTCTTCACTCACTTTTCCCGTGTTTTAGGACATTTGACTGCCATCGGAGAATTAGATTTTCCACTAGTGGCCATGTTCCTGACTTTTCAATACGGCAACTTCCACTTTTTCGCTGTAGAGAATCTTTTTGTGTTCCTCGTGGACACCATACATCACTACCTCGAAACACTGGTCAGCCGAGCTTCATCCAGAGAAGCAGTTCTGGTCCAACTCTGTGTTCTCCACGACCGACTAGCCGATGTCATCGCTAGCTTCCAGAAGCTCTACAGATTTCCAATCTTATTTATGGCTCTTAGCAATTTCTTGTTCATAAATATCAACGTCTTCTTATTCGTGGAAATAGCAAAAGGCTCACCTGCGGCAATGATGTTTATTTGGATAATCGTGGTTTTCATAATGGTCATCAGATACTCCATTTCTTGCGATCGAATGAAGGAAAAAGTAAATATATAATATTAAATCTTCATAAAAAGCTTAAAATAACTCACTCCAAATCACAACAGAACACATTACGAATAATGTAATTTAACCAATTAAAATTATAACATATAAAATAGATTTTATGAGATAATTGTAGTAAACGAATAGCAATAAAATATTTTATTTATTTTAGGATAATGGCCCTCGGAAATTTGATAGTTCTCTCCCTCAGAGAAATTCTATAATTTGAATTCACAACTATGTTTTAAAAAAATATATGGAATTATTAAGAATACAGGAGACGAAAATAAACAATGTATACATTTTACATAATAAGATCGTTTTAAAATAAATAAATTAAAAAATAAAAGAAGATAATTTGAAAAAGTAATTTCAAATTAAATTAAAGAAAAATAATTATTATTTTTTCCCATTCGTGATACATTAAACATCATCAAGTGTCTTTCAATTACGTATGAGACCTGTTAGTACTATAGCGGATCTAGATGAATCAGTATTAATGCCATTACCTTCATAATAGTATCCCTTCAACATTACTACTTCTAAAACTTTTAATTTTAGTAATTTAATTTAATTCTACTTTTTTTTTTTTTTATTCTTTTATTAATAGAAATTTACAACTGTATTTTAAAAAAACACATCAAGTAAAAATATGCGGTATATATGAGACATAAAGACATGAATAAAAGTTGTAGAGGAACTACCCATTGGTAGTACTCTAATGAATATTTTCATAAAAAGATCATGGAGCCATCTTCTTTTCAGACGCCTTGGAGTATTGCCAGGAATGGAATGGGAAGCAAGTTGTGCAACAAGTGGATTTGGATGAGCAGTGAGTTTATTAATGAAATGAAATGAAAATGAAATGAAATGAAAAATAAACTTTATTCTGGGACAGACTGTCCCCTAAGAATAATTAAAGTGCACATTAAAAAGATACAATTTTCTGGCTGAGATTAGTTAAAAATCAGCACATCAGTATTACAAATTAAATTATAAGAAAAAAAAAGTAGAGAGAAGAAAAAAAGAAAATATAAATTAAAAATTAAAATTAAGTGAAAAAAAAAATAATAATGATAAATAAAATTCAATCAACAGTAAAAATTTTAACATACTTACGAGGTGTGATCAAAAAGTTCCAGGACTGAATTTTTATACATTTATTCATACAACATACAGGTTATTCAAATTTGTCTTCTTCGAAGTACTCCCCTTGAGAAGCTACACACTTTTCCCACCGGTGTTTCCACTGATCAAAGGCCCCAGAAAACACTTCTTTTGTAAAGGTGTTTATTGTTATATTTATTGTTTAATCAGGAAAAAGCCACCCCAGCTCATTGTACCGGCAAGATACGTGAGACCGTCTGTCGACCCCAAAGATGAATCTTACGAAGCAATTCATTAGTCTCCTCAGTCTCATCTCCAGCTCAACCGACAGCCCCCCCCCCCCCCCCCCCCGTACACCAAGCACCCGTAATCAAAGTGTGAAAAATGAGAGAGGATACCAGAAGTTGGCGAGTACTTCGGGGAAAGGAGTCACGATATCTTTGGAGCTGTTAGAGGATCATGATGGATTTTCTGGTAATTTGGGATAAGTGTTACTCCAGGATAAGTGTTGATCAAAGGAGATTCCGAGGTTTTTGATGGAAATTTGAAATTGGATTGTACGGTTATTGAGGTAAAGTAATGGATAGTAAGGGTAGGTTTTGAACCGATAAGGATAGCCTTGCTTTTCTCTGGATTCAGGCATAACTTATTTTTCACTGCCCATCTGCTGATGCTCTCAATATCATCCTGAACCTTACGTGATGCTTCAAGCATGTCTGAAGGATGCAAGGATAGGTAGATTTGGAGGTCGTCGGCATACAGGTGATGCTGGGAGTGGCGTATAACTTGGGGTAGGTCATTAATATAAGCAGAGAAGAGGATTGGTGACAGGGAGGATCCTTGAGGAACACCTCGTGTTAAAGGTAGTGAGGATGAAGGAGGTTTGTTGGGAATGATAACTGTTTGGGAACGGTGAGACAAAAAGGAGCGGAACCAGTTTAAAGCACTGTTGGATAGGGAAAGGTATCTGGTTCGTGCCAATTCAGCAACATATGGGATATTAAGGTCATTGTGGATCAATTCATTTGTGACAAAGAAGGAGCATCTAGGATTTTTCGAAGGATTTTGGATTGGAGTGATTGGATGCGGGAAGAATTCGATGGTTTGGTGGATTCCCATAACTCTATTCCGTAAGTCCAAATAGGTCTGATAATCGTCATATAGATGAGTTTTTTGTAGTGTATCAGGAGATTTGAACGTTTGTCAAGTAGGTGTTGTAGTAGTCGAAATCGACGTGCAGCTTCTTGTCTTTTCAATCTTGTATGAGGGTTCCAGGTAAGTCTCTTGTCCAGATATATTCTAAAATCTGAATTGGGAAAAGCTGTAGATTATATCCGTGATATATTGTTTTTTTCCAGTCAGGGATAAAGTAGTTGTTTCTAGTAGGTACGTGAAGCAAACAAGTATTTAATCTCTAGCGTGTTTTTCACCAGAAAAACTTCTTTTCGACTCAAAAGGTGAAGTGCAGTGGTATCATGGGTTACACCACGAAAAAGCTAACTAAATTTTGCAGTTTTGGAGAAATTTGACGGCTTCTAGTTAAGTTTTAATAAATGTTTTTTGTTTTGCGGGTTAAAAGGCCCCCTAAAAGTGGATTTAATATCTAGACCTATTTCATCTTTAAGAAAATTTAATGCTAATTAAGAAAATATTATCGTTTTTGTTTCTACGCTGAACAAAAGTTAAGAAAACTGCTATTTTTCAGAAAAAGTAAGATTTTAAAAATATAAACAAAAAAATTCTATCTCCTCAACAGATTGAGATAGGAAACTCGTTTCTGCGCCATTCTACCCCGTTTAGCTTGCAGTATTACCCAATTTTTGTTTTACACTATGTCTGGGACCTGTATAATCATCTGAGAAATTTTCAATGTGCATATTCCCGTTTGAATATTAAAACGGAAAAGATTTAGTTTTTTTATTTAATAAATTTTACCACCAAGCAGACGATACATTAAATTTTGAACAAAGTCAGTTCCAATAGTCTTGACAAAACAACTGTTTTAGTGTTAGCGTGCTTTAATGCTTAAAATTGAAAAATGGATGTAGCAGGCCTTGTGAACAAATGAGCATTTTTGCTAAATTTTCAAACAAGCAATTAATTTTTTTTTTTTTTTTGGCGCTTTATAGGAAATCAAAATATAAAATATTGAGTTTCATTATGGAAAATAGCGAATGCATTATATATTACAATGATGTCAAAATAACTTTTGGTTTTCTAAATTTATATTTTATAATTTCGAAAACTATGATTTGTATATAAATGAGTTGATGAAATTGTAAATAGGAAAAGTTGATGAACAGCTAGTAATGAAAAACGCAAGAAGGTTGATATCGACATTGATATCGATCATGCAAGGCTATTCGCTATTTTGTTTCATCTTATATTGTTATAGAAAAATCTTTTATATAAATTCAATTCAATTATGCAAATGAATTAGTTTACGGGGAGGGGGTCTAGAATAATAAACTTGGGATTAACGCTCATAAAATACATAAAACTTTATTTATTAGCAAATATTTCTTATCAAAGCAATCTCTTAGGGAAATCATTTTATCCATAAAACTCTAAGCCAATTTTCCCTCGTAAATTCTAAATTCTCAATTTTAATATAACTGCAATAATTAAATATAAAATATAAATATACCAAGTTGATATAATTCATTCTTTTTTCAAAATTATACTGTTTTTTTTTTTTTTTGCAAATTTTTCAAAATGATCTATAATATAGTTGTTATTCTATTGACTGAAACTCAAGAACATTATTAAACACACACACTCACTCACATTTATATTTATATATTTAATACAGTTGTTTTATTGCAGGGAGTAGAATTCCATACAGTCCTTTACAGAATTATGAAAAAAGACAAAAGCCGCAAACTTCTTAATAATGTAAGTCTGCAATAATAAAACTCTTAACAACCCTGACGTAATTATACTATAATTTAGCTTAAATAATGTAATAAACTAACTAATTAACTAAATTAATTGACCAGGAAATAATAATTTTCAGAGTTATCTGAGAGCTCATTTATTGAGGAAAAAATCCTTTTCTATTAACCTTGCAGGTTTCTTCCAATTAAACATGAAATTCGTTGCCCGTGTAAGTACAATATGGTGAAATAATTCAGTTACTGTAACTAAAGAAAAACAAAAATAAGTTTATAAATCTGCCATGATTTTTTTTTTCAGGTGATTTCTGCAACGGCTACATACAGTGTCATCCTCATTCAATTGGGAATGCGTTTCTGGTGTAGAAAAAAATCCGCTTCTGATTAGTGATTTCCGTCATTTAACACAATTTTAAAATGAAGTTTTGAAATTCTATCTTATAATATAAATTTTATACTTATAGGTTAGTAGGTACCAATATACAAGCAAATTCCAATAATGTAAACAATAGTAATGCATATATAGAGGATTTAAATGAGAAATAAATCAGTGGTTATCTAGTTGCTGTGTGTGCATTATTTCATTCCTTCTTCTTTTTTTTTTATCGTTTGACTCACGTGAACATAAGTGATGCCGAAACCCGGGAAGACGTAAGAGGAAATTCTTAGTTGTTTTTTTTTCTTTTCCATTTCGGCTGTTTTTTTTTTTGTTTTTTTTATTATTTCTTTTTTTTCGGAAAAACGGAAAAGATGGTGAGAAGAAAACCCCTGCCATAGATGTGGGAAGACCGGAAATCTGATTGCTGTCTGTACCTACTCATGTACGGAGATTGCCTCGCGAGCATTTCGTTTGTGCAAGGAAAAGACTCATTGAGAGCCCATGAAGATAAACGCGCAGAGATTTTGGCATCAGAAAGGGATCCCAGTGGAGTCGACATGTTCGGAATCGGAGGAGGAGAGGAGCAAACCAGGAGATACGGAGGAAGGAAGAAGGAAATAGAAACAGAGGAACAAGTGCAGAGTAACGCGGGTTGGGAGGAGGAAAGAATGAGGGAAGTTTGCTTGGAGGGGCAACCATGCAAAATTAAATAACATAGAGGGAGCAAGTGGTAGAATGCCTATCATAACAGTCGCAAAGCTATAGAAGCATTATGTAAGGGAGAGAGGAGACCCCGGACACAGTATGTGACTGCAGACTGATCACACTAAACGGACCTTGCAGGACCGAGTAGAATTAGACTGACGAGAAGGGGAGAAAAACGGGGTAAACTGAGGGTCCACGTAGTGGAGAAGATGTGTGGGTACGGGGCGATCATAGTGTGAGATATCTTAGGAATGCTAGGGGCCCAAGTGAGGGCGAGAAATGGGACATAGGTGGTTCAAAAAAAAGGCAGAAATATCAGACAAACACAGGATGATAGGAGTGGTAGCGCAGTCGGAGGATTGGTGACAGACAATCATGAGGGATTACAGGGATGTTTTCTTCAGGGAGGGTGAAATTTTGAGGGTAGCAAGAGAGACTGTGCATGAGATTCTGTTGAAAAAGGGACGAGTAGTGTATGTAAAAGAAGTTCAGATCTGGAAAACTTGTGAAAACTAGGGATCATCGCGAAAAGCATATTGTTGTATAATAGCCCACTGTGGGTAGCCAAAAAGAAAAGAGACCGGGGTAGGGGATAAGAGAAATACAGGGTAGTGGTGTGCTTTATTTATATTATCGGTGCCACAGCCCTTAAAGCAGGACTAGGACCTCTTCAGTAAGTCTTCTCTATACATCTCGATCCACAGCCTTGCGGCGCCATCCTCTCACTTCTGCCTGACATAGGTCTTGCTTCGCGTCATCGAGCCATCTCAATCGTGGCCGCCCTCGAATTCTAAAACCTTCTGACTTTTCCGATGGAGTGTAGAGATCGGAGAGACAGGATCTTGTATGTAGTGTTAGGTTTGAGGACTTGAAATAATCCATGTACCAAGTACCAAGGAAGTAATCTCTACGGAAGAAAGGGGAAAGCCAATTTAACTCGGTGTAAACATGGAACTCATGAGAGAGTCTTGAGGTTCCTAGAACAAACCTTGTACAGCAATTCATGATTCGCTTTAATCTATCCTGAAGAGTCATCAAGAGCCCACCATATATCACACATCCATAGTCAAATTGGGGGAATATGAGGGAGGATACTAAGAGTTTACGTGTGGATAGAGGAAGTTGGTGTCGGAAATGGTGGAATAATTTAAGGGTGCCAATCGATCGTCGGGAGATACGTGCAATGTGGGATTTCCAGAAAAGAGTACAAACACGAATCTTTACTAGTTGATACAGCAAGTCCCAGTTGGTAATAGGCTTAAAGAAAGCGTCCTTCAGAAACGGGTCAATTCAATATTCGTTATACAAAAACTAGATTTTTGAAATTGGGAATCAAGAAATTGCTGAGTTTGTTTTTTTTTTTGTTTTTTTTCAAAATTATCCAGTTTTCAAGGGGAGAGGGGGAGTTGAACTTTGGAATCAAACTTTAAAGGACGTGAAAATGAATAAAGAAAAAAACTTCAATATTTTTTCTCTCGATTTAAGCATTTTTTTTCTGGGACTGGGATATTTCCAGGGGATTTCCGAAAATCGCCTGAAAAGCAATCGATTAGGAACTGACAGGTTAATGAGCCATAACAAGCCAGGCCTGGCTGAGTAGGCAGTTGAAGGATGCCACCTCTTGCGAAGAGTGTCCTCTCTGAAAGAAAATGTCTTCGGACTTTCCGAACAGTTCTGAATATTGCTGGTGCCCTGGGTGCTGTGCCGTACTCCTTGCGGGGACACAATGTCGTCTTGGGAACCTGGAGATTGCCCTACAACATCTTCTGCAGTTTTTTCTTCGCCTTCCTCGGTTGCTGCGTTCTGACATTTACAAAAACATTAATAACCAAGTCTGCATTTTCAATTTTCATATACATGATACAGTATATTCCCTATTTTATATCCAAAATTTTATTCCTCATCTGCAACATCGCCTACCACCGTGATGTGAAAAATATTTCCATAAATATACTCAAGATAGAGAGAATACTTTTATTTTTTTATAATGTAGAGACGAAGATAAGCTACGACTATTTATTTGGAGTGGTCTTCCCAGCTTTTATGGCGTTTTGTTCAATAGGTAAGGCATTCAGACAATCAAATGATTCCTTCTTAAAATATAAAGCCCGTAAATAAGGCCTGTTCACAATAAGTCAATGAATGGGCAAGCAGTGAAGTGGATGTTGATAATTTACTGATGTGACTTTCAACAATACAATTTTATCTTTTTTAGTAGAAATCTTATTCATTTTGCTATTCAAAAAAGGTTGTTATTACAGTATTATCTTTCATCATAATCCCCTTTTTTTTTTTTTATATAAATCTATACTTTTTTTCAATCATCTTTTAGTACAATATTTTTTAAATTGTGCACTTACTTCATTACGAATATTATTAGATTGTTAACGAGATAACGTTTTTTTCAATCTGGTTGAACTCTTTTTAACGATGCCATATCAAACGGAGAATTAATAGGGTCTTTAAAGATAAGATTATTTGTGGCAAAGTGAGGAGCATTGAGGATTTTTCGAAGGATATCAAGGATTGGATACGGGATGAATTAGATAGCTTAGTGGAGCCCCAAAGCTCAACTCCATATGTCCAAATAGGTTTGATAACAATCATGTAAATAAGTTTTTTGTAATTAATTAGAAGCTTTGAACGCTTGAATAATAAGAGTTAGAATAATCGAAAACAACGAGGAGTTTCTTGTCTGTTGAGTCTCGTATCATGATTCCAAGTAAGTCGTTTGTCGAAATGGAGTCCTACGTAGCGGATCTGTTAAACGGGAATCAATGGAATAGAAACTTGGTTATTTTAGGGAAAAAAAATCGTGCAAGTTTTGAAATGTAAACAACCTTAAGAATGATTTTACTTCCTCTTTTATATCCGGCACACAGTGCTTTGTCAATGGACAAAAATAAAAAATCGAAGTATTTTTTATCGAGCTGTTTACCATTTGGTATTCTTAAATAAACCTTAGACGACTGTTCATCATGATTATCTCATTGTTTACATATTCGTTTAAGTCAACACAATCGAAAAACTTAAGGAATATATTCGTTTTACAATTTATATCATATTATATTTTGTTCCATTCACATCTCATTGGATAAAAAATAACCATTGTTAACGATGCAAATAGAGGTCAAGGTATCTATTTTAAAATATACTAATTTAATTGGTAAGCTTAGCACTTATTATATTCATTGCATGCGTGTAAAGTTTCGTAGGCCAATTTGAAAATTATTCAAACTTTGAAGTGGCTTTTAAAAAAATCCTCAAATATCCTTTTGTACTTTTGCATATTCTTGTCGCTTGGTATATAGGCTTTGATTTGTCATGAATTTTTACTGCGCCTGCCTGCACCTGGACTGTTCTATTATTTGTAGTTTTTATAAAGTGTCAGCATAACTACCTTGCTGAAATTTGTTTTTCCCACAAAAAATCAAATCAAATAGCTGTAGTCACTAATATACTACATTCGGTTAAGGACGTAGAAGAGTCTAACCATCAATTAGAAGGAGAAATATTTGCAATCTGAAATATTTGCTTCAAAATAAATTAAAAAATAAATGATTTGTCGGAGATACACCTCTTGACTTTAGCAGGAACTTCAATTGCCAACTATCACTGAAATCAGTACATTTAAACCAGGACCAAGTCGAACGTGCGGAAGACCGGAAACCCTTTTCTAAGAATCTTCCAATAACTAAAAAAATAATAAAATAAAACGAGTAAAGAATCTTGTTCTTAACACGGCATCCTGTTGAATTACGTTTTGTTGGAGAGATGTCTGGACAATCTTTTTGAAGAACGGAATCAATAAGTGCTCTTCAAGCGCTAGCTGTATATGCATGGATTTATGTTTGTCCGATTGAAAATAAGGTGCAGTTTGCAGAAAGACTGCTTTCTTAGCCTCTATTCATTAACTTTGAAGAAAAATTCCCAACTTTCTAATAATATTATCGCTGGTGAAGTTAGCGCTTGGGTAAATTTACAAGAACTCCTGCAACTAACAGTGCATAGCGTATTAAAAATCGCAAGTTTGGAGAAGGGTAATGCGTTCATACTTAAATGTATGTAAGGTTTCGATAGCAGTTTCGGTCATAATCATTATAAAAAAATGTTTAAAAATGCATCAAGCACTAATGAATATCTTTTTTTTAATAGCTACGGTGACAATGAAATTGGTAGAAGTACGAAATGGAAAAACTCGATTAGGTAAATCTGCGTTCATCATCGATCTTATATTACATACTCATAAAATTAATTTTCAAAAAATAAACTCCAGACCTAATGTGTGAAGAGAAAAAGGCAAGGAAAGATAAAATTTGCCAACTCCAAATCTTTTAAAATTAAATTTGAAAGCGATCAAATTTACACGGTTAGTTTTGAAATGTTCACAATACTGAATGGTAGTGTTACCAACGTTTTATCTGGGACAAACGCCATAGGAGATTTGGTTATAGTGTTTAAAATTAAAATTTATCCTTCACCGGTTCGAGATTGCAGTTTATAAATCCATGTTTTTAATTCTATTATTTAGTAATTATTTATATACATTATAATAGTCGTTTCTAAATATGTTCTATTAATCCCTCCTTGTTTCAGGTCATATGATATACGCCCGAGTAGGATTAGACATTTCATCTATGGCGATTTTAGTGGGCTTTCTATACGCCAATGTCTATTTCTTTTCAATAGAGAACCTCATAGTTTTCTTCATCGACACCATCAAGTGCTACCTGGACTCGTTGGCACATCGCGCTTCATCCTTGGAAGTAGTTCTCGTCCAGCTTTGCAGGATTCACGATAGACTAGCCGACGTCACCACCACCATTCAAAATGTCTACCGTATTCCACTACTAAGTATGATACTAGGCAATTTCGCCTTCCTCAACGTCAATGTGTTCTTCGGAGTGACAAGCAGAAGAAGTGTAACAAAAGCAGTGTGCTTCGCTTGGGTTTTCATTGTATTTACATTGATCTTCAGGATTTCTCTTGCTTGCGACCGAATGAAGGAAAAAGTAAATATTCATAATATAAATTAATTTCAGCAAACATTAAAAAAACAATTATAAAATCGAAACAGCATAATATTAAAGATGAAATGAATATATATATATATATATATATATATACAATATGAAGTAATGAAAAAGTGGGTTGTTGGGGTATGTAGTCATAAATACACACGCAATAAATTTTTTTTTTTTTAATTTATAGTAGCGACTTTTCGGCCTGCAATATTAGCCTTTATCAGGAATAGAATAAAAGCATATAGAAAAATATAAGGGTACGAATGTTAAACAAGATCGAAAAGAAAAATAGTATGAAAAAAAAAATAGAAAAGAAATAAATTAATTATTATTATTATTATTTTTTTTCACATGGATAAAGATATTATGACAAAATGATGTTTGGATGTTGATTGATATATATATTCATAATAATATTACATGAAACTAAAAACAAATCTGAAACTAAAAAAAATTCAAATGAAGTAATAAAGCAGAATGAAATAGAATGTATCCAGGAATAGATCTTATTTTCTATTAAACAATTTTTTTTTTCTATGCTTTTTATTCCAATGAAGAGTTTATTATCTTTAAAATGCATATTCCTATTAGGCGATAGTCATAATGTCTTATTTACACAAATAACTGATTTGTATGCCAAATAAAAACACCATGTTTTTCCGGTTTTAAAAATAAATTTCTCCATGAAATCGATACGCATTAATTCGATCATACCATATGAAAGCTGGTTAAATTTTCAAGCTTTTGTGAGATTTACAGTTTTGTGGATAGATTTTTCGAAAAAACAGTGAGCATTGAAGTGTTATAAAACAATGTAACTTCCCTAAATAAGGTGAAGAACAAGCTGTTCGTTAGGTCCCAAGTTTGTAAAATTCAAGGTTACATGTACTCTGCTCTTATTGGAAATTTAATGCTAAATCCTATTATCTAAACAAAGTGGAGATATTACAGCTTTTATGGTAACGTGGTTTCCTCTAAATAGTCTTTGTATTATCGTGTATCTGCAACGGATTGAAATAGAAAGGTGAGGTCTTGGGCATTTTTCTCCATTTTTGATTTTTTCTCTTTTTAAAATAAGAGGTACTCACCCTGTATTGTTTCTTGTAATTTTTCTTAAGGGCGAACACTCCCGGAATGAAATTTATATTTATTTCATTTCATGCTTAATATTTAATAGTACAATAGAGACAATGAATTCAAAAGTACATAGATATTAAATGTAATTTGATATACCATTTTTTTTTTATATTATAGCGGAACGAATTTTATGAAGTGTTGTATAGGATTCTGAAAAAAGACAAAAGCTGCAAACTTCTTAATAATGTAAGTCTATTTTTATTAGCTTATTGTTAAATTAATTAAGGTGTAAGTATATGCAATTAAAACTTTAAAAAAAAACATCAATGTTTTTAATCACCTAAGACCGTACTTTATAGTCCATTGTACAGAGATATTCTTTATATGTCAGTGTTTAAATAATTATTTTCTTATAATTCACCAAAATACAATAATATATCGTTTAGAATATAATAAAAATTATAACTTTCAGACTTACCTAAGAGCTCATTTATTGAGGAAAAAATCATTTTCTTTCAACCTGGTTGGCTTTGGAGAACTAGATATGGCATTTGTTTCTGGCGTAAGTACAATATAGTGAATACGATTTTATTATAATAACTTGAGGCGACTTGGACTCAAACAAAAAAGTTTTTTAATTACAACTAGGTCTCTTACCTTCAAAAATTTACAAACGAAAACGTTCTAACAATAAACTAAGTGGATTCGAAGGGGATGGAGTTCACAATAAAAGAATTGGTATCTGGTTTGGGCCAAATCAGTAACGTGTGGAACATTAAGATCTTTATGGATGTTTGTTTATAACATAATAAGGAGCATTTAGGATTTTAGGAAGGATTTTGGATTATGAAAGAGAAGAGTCGGAAGGCTTAGTGGAGCCCTAACTCCGTTTGTCAAAATGGGTCTAATTTTATTTTATTTTATTTATTTATTTATTTTTTATTTCGTTTAACATCACTTTATGCTGCTATGGCTACGGTGGGAGTCCTAAATTTTGACTATCCAGGTATAATTAGGATAGGGATCTTTAACGAGTACCTGACATCGTACAGGCTCGGGACCCCCATTTTACGTCCCTTCCGAAGGACGGCAAGTTAAAGATTTTTTACTCCCTTTAAAAAATCCTAAGGTCATCTGCCTGGATGGGTCTAATTACTGTCTAGTAAATAAGTATGTTTTTTATTAATTGGGAGCTTTGAACGCTTGTCTAGTAAGTGTTATAGTATTCGGAAACGATAGAAAATTTCTTGTCTTTTAAATTCTGTATGAACATTCAAAGTAAGTCATTTGTCCTTAGACAATCATTGGATTCGAGGTAGCAAATCTGTTTAAGTGGGATCAGTGGAATATTATTAAAGGATACTGCAAGACAGGAAGTCGTAGGTATGTGACGAAGGGTGAAGGATATTTGATGAGATTGGTTTGGATTTAATTTTAATTGCTGACTGGTGGCTCAATTAAAAAAAACAAAAAAATATGACTGCACCTCTTCAACCCACAAAGGGTCATTACTTAAATAAGGGAGTACGTTACCTGGCCAATGGTTATGAAATGTGGTATGGCCAAAATCAGACACAACCATCCGGTTTAAGGTTTTTAACCACCCTAATTAAGGGCGGCCACTTAAAGGTTAGGTGTGATCCAAGAGCTAGGAGTCTAGTCTAGTCTATTGCTTTTTCCTAGTATAGCTTTACCCCAGTATAGTATAGTTACCACACCGATAGTGAAAAGAAGCTCAATAGGAAAAATTACAAGTAGCCACAAAAGTGCTGAAGGACTAAAAGAATATGTATTGTGATATTTAGTCATAATGTAACTCTTAAAAAAAATAATAATAATAAAACAATAACATTAATCTATATATCAAAACTACAATAGTAACAAATCAGAAGACATTTTTCGAAGTTCGCAAGCAAGTATCCAAGATTTTAGGACAAAATTAACCGAAATACTTCAACAACCAACTGAAGTCAATTGAAGACAACTTCAGAAATTACAACACACACGATTTCCACGAGATCTCTAATCCATCCACTACATAAAAAAGGCAACAAAGTAGATGTAAACAACTATAGAGGTATCTCATTTGTACCTGTCGCCTACAAAATACTATCAGCCTGTCTCTTGAACAGAACACAAAAGCATTTAGAACCCAAACTATCAGAATATCAAACAGGATTCAGACCTAACAGGTCATGCTCAGAACAAATTTTTAACCTTAAAACCATACTCAAACTACGAGCCCTCATGTATGGTATGCACATTTGAAGATGTCAAAAAGGCATACGATTCAATAAACAGTCCCTCATTATTCCGAATTATAGAAGAGAGAAGACTAGATCTCAAAAACCTGGAACTCATAAAACAAATATTAACTGGTACGAAATCTAAGGTTAAATTTATGGGGGAAATTTCAGAACCCTTCGACATTCGAACAGGCGTGAGACAAGGTGATAAACTCTCTCCTATTCTATTCAACTTCGCCCTAGACAAGGTTATGGAAGAATGGGAGAAGGAATTCAAGAAATGTGAGTCTTGGAAACCGATCCAACTGGGCTTTCCCAGAAACAACCTTTATGTACCATACCTCGCATTTGCGGAATGATTGTCTTTTGTTCCAAGACAGATATCACGAGCCTGAACAAAATACGGCTTAATCGATACGGGTCCCGAACTTTAAATACCTCGGAGAGTTCATCGAACCTACAGGCCTTGAGAAGATCTCACAGCAAAACCTCTCCAAAAACTCAACAAAGCGGTAGGATTGGTTTAAGACATCTATAACAAAAAATCGATGTCAATACAGACAAAGATTCGGCATTACAACACAGTCATGAAACCAGCTGTCCTGTACGCAAGTGAAACATTGACACTTAACAGGAAAGAAGAACTAGAAGAGATCAAAAAGCAAGAGAGGAAAATCATCAGAAAAATCTTAGGAGCGAGATATAACCAAGATGGGTACATGCTACAGTCAATTAAAACAGTAGAAAAGATTGCAAACATTGAAATTGACTTTAAGAATAGATGAATGAAATCGTTTGGACATCTCATGAGATTACCAGAAAATCGACTGTCAAGAAGGATATTAGATTATGTTAGCTTACTTAAGAGTTCAACACCTTGACTAGACAAACTTCGAAAGGGCCTCAAAAACGCAAGAATTTGTGCAACTGACATTTTGGAAAGAGACACCTTCAGACTCAAAGTCAACAAGTGGGAAGTTGCATCAGAGCAACCGAAGCAGAAGCAGTACAGACCGAAGTGGTCAAAAGAACGTAAACGAGCTTTCTCGGAAAGAATGAAAGCCTATTGGAGCAACAAGAAAAACCCAAAGAAAACTTGATTCAGTTGTTTGTTTAACGTCTTCCAGTATGGGGAGAATATGCTAGTAATAATAATAATGACATTAATCAAAAAGGATTGCAATTGACATAGAGAAAGGTACATGTTATTCTACTAGCAGTGTGTTACTATATTAAAAAAATTGTTCACAAAAATTAATAAATAGGGATTTATTTTTCTATTTAAATGCTAAATAAACTTTTAAATGCCTAAAGCCTATTTCAATTGTGTATATATGTGTATTTCATAGCTCCCAAGTTTCATACAAGCAACCTCAATAGAAACGTTTACTTTTGGGTCCAAGTAATCCCAAGTTATTTTAGAATTATTATAAAAATAATGTAAAATAATATTTATACGATTATTTCTTCTTAGGTGGTTTCTGCAACCGTTACATACAGCGTCATACTCATTCAGACGGCGAAGAAACTCTGATCAAGAAGGAATTTGTTTCTAAAACGAAAATATTACGAATTTCTTATTATGATATTGAACTTTGTATAGCTCTGATGACATCACCAAGATATCAAATCAATGAACTAGGGTATCAGGGTCGCTGGAATGTGAATATGGTGGCAGACAACTGTCCACCTTTAATGAGAAATCCCAGAAGCTTATAACTAGGACTGTGAATTATATGCAAGAAAAACTGAAAAATACGCTTATATATAGAGAGAGTGAAATATGCAATTAAATATCTAAAATATGAAACTTTCTACATTATTTTGAAAACTAAAATATTGCAGTTTCAGTTATAAATAAGTTTCAGTTATTTTTTTTATTTATTTTTTTTTCGTCGGCAGTGTATTCTTTTCAGCCGACATAGATGCTCCAGGAATGACGAAGAACAGATCTTCAAATCCCGAAATGCAAAACAAGATCTTATCTATTTAATAATTTATTTATGCTTGATTTTAAATAAAGTCGGAGCACACTGTTACGTACAATGGCCAGAAACCTGAATTTTTATTATCTTATATTTAATTTTAAACCCTCTAGTTACGTTAAAAACTATTCTAGGAATTAGAACCGTATATGACCAATAGAAATTATTTTTGTTTTGAACAACAAACGATATGTAGCATTGTAAACTAGGCAAAGTCGCAATCCGTTTCATACCAATAATCAGTCAAAACATTTACCGTTGAAGATACAACAGTGTTTTTTTATTTTAAAAAAACATTAGAATTATTCCCTTTTTATTTATTCTTCATTATTGTTGACATTTTTTTAAGTACACAATTTTGATGGACGATAGCAAACTTTTATCTCACCCTCAAAAACCGAACGGACTTATATGCCAACCCAATGCATTGGAAGGTATTGGGCCACCTTTTTTTCAGACGTCCCGGATTATCAGGAATAGAGTGTGAGACTAGTTGGGAGACTAGTGGATTTGAGTGAGTATGAAGTTTACTATGAAAGGATAGATATTTGTTTTCGGCCAAATCAGCAACACATCGTCTGCTTGGAGGTAAAAATCACTAAGTGCATTTTTTCCAAATTAGACAAAAAGTCATTGTGTGTTGTTATTATCATTTCTCATTAGTATAAAAAGCGAAAAAGTGAATATAGCTGTTATATATGCACATTAGAGAATGAGAAACTATATAACTATCTGAACAATTTTTAATGAAAATTTTCCCGTTTGAATATTGAAACGGAAAAAACTTGATTTTATTACTTAATGACTCATACCTCCAAGCAGACGATATGGATCATAAAGATCTTTATGGATGAATTTGTTTCCGACATAATAAGGAGTACTGAGAATTTTACGAAGGATTTTGGGTTGTAAGGATTGGATACAAGAAGAGTTGAAAGGTTTAGTGGAGCCCCAAAGCTCAAATCCTTAAGACCAAGAGGGTATAATTACTGTTATGTAGATGAGTCTTTTTTAATTTACGGGAAGCTTTTTTAGAATATATTGGAGTTGATGGAAACGACGAGCTGCTTCTTGTCTTTTAAGTCTGGTATGTATAGTACAAACTAAAAATTATATTTTAGCTTTCACATTTTCACCCAGCAGGAATAAATTGCTACCATAACAGGCTAGGAGAGAAAAAAAAGGAAAATGTTTCAAGGAATTTTCCCACCACTCGTGAAATTTAATTATACAAAGAGTGGCCAATAGCTCAAATCCTTGTAATATGAAAAATGTTTTCTTTGTTTTTTTTCCGCTGAAATGTATACATATTGGGGATGAAAGCTGCCAAAAATACGAGCAGGATCTCTGATATTTCTAAAACTAACACTATTTCTAAGAGAGTTGAGAAATCCGCCAGGGCAGAAGCCTTTGACATCTCGAACTGTTCGAATTTAGAAATTATTAAAATGCACAGATCAAGAGCCATCTGGTAAGTCTAGATTTTAATAGAGTATCGCAATCCGAGTTCAATCTATATTATAAAAATGTCACAACTTTTGGGACATCTCAAGCGTGCCTTCATTTCGACACCTATATATACAAACTGGGAGGTGTATATATCTCTTTCATCTGAGGATGGCCGGCAAAAAGAACATGGCAGAATCGTGTAATGGCAAACATAGGAAATTTAATAGTACCCAATCGTTTGAATTTCTTGATACGGATAATAACAATGATGTCACACACTTTTACTTGATTGTTTTGCTTGGTCAAATACTGAGGCAATTTCAGCGATTACATCCTAACCAAACTTACACCCGAGTTTAATTAGCACATTTAATGCAGATAGAGTAGGTATTTCTAAAAATATTATGTGTGATTAGGATAGATGAATTTATTGCCACTTCTATTAGAATTATTTTATCAGAAAAATAGTTTTGAATGCTAAACATTCATCTTCAGTTCTAAAACATACAAAATTTTCAAAACATCAGCACTTTGATAACAAATTCGATTATATATAAGTAATAAAATTTTCAACAATTTAAGACAAGAAATGAAATATATTGGTACTCACCTGAGGAGATCTAATAGATAACTGAAATATGTCCATCGTGGAAGAGGGAACTACCAGGTAGGTTAAATTTTTCTGGGTTTTGGGTTTTACTATGGGATTTTCCCAATGACTAATTAGATTTTTCCGTTCCTATTTGTGGTAAAATGGTGCTTTTGGAAATGTTTATCTGGTCATTCGAAAGACAATCTGGTTTGGTTTTGAACGATTTTATTATTTCTAATGATTCATAAATATTGAATTTTAGCCTATTTTCTACTTGATGCATTATTTTTATTTCCGAGTCTTTATTGAATTTATAATTATTTTCATTTAGATGGATAGCAATGTTAGAAGTTTATTCTGTGTGATTTAATTATCAATGGATTTTGCTATTACATATATAAATATTATATTATGTTTTCCATTTTAAATAACTTTGTATTGTTTTGAAGTCTGACATCCTGTAATTGCAATTTTTTTTTTTACATAATCCAGTATATATTCATTCATTGATTCATTCACTGAGAAGTATATTTATTAGATGAGAAACTGTAGGAATGAATGATGAAGTGGATATTCGATCCATTCATCTATTTTCTCCGTTAAGGCACAACATATAAAAGTCTAAACCTTAATTTAATTAGCATTTATCTCTTATAGTACCAGGTAGTCCAATTGATTCTGACATCAATTTTAATGCGATCGATCGGAAACAGTCAGATAAATGAGCCGTGACTAGCCAGGATTGGACGGACAGAAGAAGGATGTTCCCCGCCGGGAAGAGTGTTCTTCCACAGAGGACATGCCTTCGATCCCTCCGAGCTGCTCTCAATATGGCGGCCGCCCTTGGTGTGGTTCCGTACTCTTTGCGAGGACACAGCGTCATCTTGAAGACCTGGAAGCTGCTCTATAACATCTTATGTGGCTTAGTTGTGCCCTTCTTTGGATTCTGCGTATTGGTATATTCACAACCCGATGAAGACTGGGCTTCTTTTTTCATATTTGTATTTATGATTCAGTACGTATCCTACTCTTTCTCAACGATTGCCTTCCTGATCTGTAACATTTCCTATCGTAGTGAACTCAAATCCGCCATTTTACTACTGCTCAAAATAGAAAGAATGTTATTTCTCCTTAATTCGGAGCCAAAGATATGCTATAACGTTTGGTATGATGCAGCTTGGCAACTCCTTGTGGTGTGCTGCGCAATAGGTAAAGGGAAGTTAACCTTATTCATTTACTCTGTAAAACCCATTTAGAATAAAATAACGCAAAGCCATAACAATCAATATGACTTTTTATTTATAATAATTTTTTTGGTTGTGATCTCAAATTTAAGAGGAAAAATGGCTTTGGAAGCGCTATACGGCATCATATTTTTATAACATGATTAGCGCAATAACTTTTTATTTTTTGTAAACAAAGAGTTTAATTATGCATTATTAGTTTATAAATTAATTATGAATGTAATTTTAAAAGAATATATTAATTAAAGAAATTTAAGAGAAAGACTTATATTATAACAAATACAAGAATGGAATTATTTATATTATTACAATAAACTATTTTATTTTATTGTAATAAAACTATGATTTTCATTTTTATTATAATTATAATTATTTTATTTTATTACAATCAATTATAATTCTGCTTGATAGAATATAGGGAATATGTGAAGGCCGAAAAACTAAATATCTTATTACGCATCAATGCTTTGAGCTATTAAAATTGGATATATTATATCCAAAAAGTAAATAAAAAGCTTAGAGAACCCGACTGTTGTTAGTATAATAGTTTTATATGTCCTATTTTTTTTTTAATTTCTGGAGAGTAAGCGCGAACTCAGTAGTTTTGCGACCGAGAAATACTAACCAGGGCACGTTTGGAAATGTAACACATATTTGATTGCCGATTTGTGTGTGGGTAGTAGGGACCTATAATAGTGCAAAACTACCTAGAGTTATAGCCGCCAATAAGCATTAGGAATTGAGAAAAAAAAAAAAATATGAAAATCTAATTTTATTTTTTTTCTCAGCTCTCAGTCAAGAGAGAGAAATGATTCTTTCACGTATAATTGCAGTTATGTATGTTATTTGAAATGAAAATACTTTCGTTATGCTCAAGATAAGACCCGGCTTAAGGGTGCTCAAAAATTCTAAAAAAATGACAAAATTCCAAGGAAATCCGCTATAAATAAGTGGAATTTTGTTTTCATGAACAACTGACCTCAAACCTCGATTTAACGCAACATAAAACCCTTATAGGTGAAATTTTATCGAAATCAAAAAATTTTGATTTTTTACCCCTTTCGAGAAGGCTAAAATTTTGAAGTTGAAATTTCATCAGCAATTTCTAACGGCCATAACAACTGCTGCGTTCTACCGATTACAATAGTAATAGCATCACTAGAATCAGCATACATTCCACTTTTGATCCATGCATATAACATTGGGATTACTCCAGATTTTAGGACAAAAACTAATTTGAATGAAAAAATCCGAGGTCAGCTATAAATTCAGATATCTCAATATCGATAGTCTTTTGGAAATCAACATAGAGGTGATACACTACGCCTTTATATTTTATTTTTTTCTCCAAAATTCGTCGAGGGGAAAATATTTAATCGAGGGTCTCAGATTATATCCTACGCGTCCCTATTTATATCCTTGGCGTGAATTGATGTAAATCTTTGATAACACGTCAGAAGGAATGAGATACCACAATAGTTGCTAAACTCAGTTTAGGACCCTTTTTGTGAATCGGAATAAGTATTGATCCTGTCCATTCTTCGGGCATTTTTTTTTCCCCCCAAACCATTGATACTAATTGATGTATTCTAGAATCTTCAGTTTCTCCACACACACATAAGCAATAAATAAAAAATCAAAATTGTTATGAAAGATAAAATAAATAAACGGAAACGTTAATTATGATTTAACAACCTTCAATGGTAATTGTAATTAAGAATAAACATTATACAAAGTTTTATTTATGTTTGATTATATTAGTTTCCTTTTCACCATTTCCTTGAATGATTTGATGTTATAGGAAGCATTTCATCGGGAGACCTGGACTTTTTTTCACTAGGATTAATCATCACACTCTACTACGCCAATTTCCAATTCTTCGCAATGGAAAACCTGATCCTGTTTTTAGTGGACACAATCCATCACTACCTTGACTCATTGGTCCGCCGAGCCTCATCCAGGGAAGCAGTTCTGGTCAGACTTTGCAACATTCACGACAGACTAGCCGATGTCATCGAATGCACTCAGAAGCTTTATGGGCTTCCAGTTCTTGGTATGACTACAGGCACTTTCTTCTTCATGAATACCAATATCTTTAGTGCAATGAAAGCTCGAACAACAGTAGTATCACTGGCATGTGTCTTATTTACATTTTTGTTGATCTTCAGGATTTCAAATGCATGCGATCGAATGAAAGAAAAGGGAAGTATTAAGAATTTTTCTAAATAAAAAAAAGATAATTAAAAAAAATTAGGATTCAGGCGTAAAATTCCAAAACAGTCAGTAAAATTCCTTTTTCTAATAGATTCACATTCATGTGGAATGCCCAATCGAGCCAGGCCTTACCTTTATCCACAAGCTGTGAAAATTTTCCAAATATAGACTTGGCTGGATTTGGAATTCTACGCAGTGTTAGCGGAAGTAGAATTGTAAGCATTAATTTAATACTAGCTCAGACATGCTCCTACCCTTCATATTCTCTTTTTTCAACATCTAAATTGATTCACAATTCACTTTCTCTTCTTATACTTGATGTTTGTTGTTATTTTTACTCCTTGTATATTTATTTAAAAATATGATCAATTTCATATATCCCAATTTCAACATTTAAGTCTCTTTTGTTATATCAATCGATGTATTTGCCTAATTCCTTATTTGCTCAAGTAATATATGACTTATATTTGCATTACAGGTGGAAGAATTCTATACAGTTCTCTACAAGATTATGAAAAAAGACAAAAGCTGCAAGCTCCTTAATAATGTAAGTCTGTTTAAACATTTAATCTAAGCAGAAATATATGAAGGGCCATGTTAAAAAAAATATAGTAAATAGATATTGAAGTGGTAAAATGGTACAAGATATCTTAAACTTAACAAAATGTCTCTATATCATTAGGTCTAAAATGGTGGACCGTTACGAAGATATTCTTCCACGTTCTCAGTCCATTGTCAGTTCAAGTCCAAACTATTGATAAGTTCGTTAAAACTTTTTTTTTTTTTTTAAGTTTCATTTATTGATATTTACAACCGTACAAATTAATATACATGAAGTAAATGTGTTGATATTGAATACAATAGCATGTAAGTAACTTGTGAAGAATTGCTCACTAGTAGCACTTAAATAAAATCTACACCAAAGGGTTTCTAGGCCATCTTCATTTCAAACGCCTCCGAGGATTATTGGGAATGGAGTGGGAAGCAATTCGGAAGACTAGTGGATTAGAGTGAATTATGGAGCTTACTATGGAAGGATACGTATCTGGTTTGGGCTAAATCAGCAACATATGGAACATTAAGATCTTTATGGATAAGTTTATTGGTCATAAAAAAAGGATCATTGGGGATTTTTCGAAGGATTTCGGATTGTAAGGATTAGATACGAGATGAATTGGATGGTCTAGTGGAGCCCCAAAGCTCAACTCCATGCGTCCAAATAGTCTTTTGTAAGACTATATCTTTATATGAGTCTTTTGTAATTTATTGGAAGCTTTGAAAGTTTATCTAGTAAATATTGAACTTGTCTGTAACGACGAGCAGTTTCTTGTCGTTTTAGTATGTGGATTCCACGTAAGACGTTTGTCCAATTGGAGTCCTAGGTAGCGGATCTGTTCAACAGGGATTAGTGGAATATCATTTCGTTAAAACAAGTTATAAGACAATTTGATGATCATAATACCTTTGCGAAAAGTAAATCATCAAAAAGTAAAGGTAGCAAAAAGTAAATCATCTCGATCACATGAGAAAAGCCGATTGTCATCGGTTTAATCAAAGATCGTGAATTGCATTGATAAATTTCAAAAGGAAAGGGTACTTCCTCAGAAATCTAATCAGCCTCTGGAGAGTGGACTGTATATAACTTTACTAAAATAAATGTTCGCAATTTTGAAGGAACATTGATTAGGAGAAATCTAAACCAATTATGATAAAAATGAAAGTAACTCACCCATGTGAAGATCACAGGCCGGATTTGGGCGCCTAACCGCAATGAGGCAGAAGTTCTTCTAGGTCGGTTGAGAAATCTTCTAGCTTGATCAAAAATCATTTCCAAGTAAAATGGGAAAAATAATGTCTTTGATGGAAAATAAACAGAAATAATCTTTGGAAGACTATTTTTAATCTTGGACAAACTGTGGTTTTGTGGTTATCATAGCAACCTACTACTAGCATAGCAACCAAGATCGCGGATTCGCAGCCCGGCAGATGACCTTAGGATTTTTTAAAGGGAGTGAAAAATCCTTAGCTATGCCGTCCTTCGGAAGGGACGTAAAATGGGGTCCCAAGCCTGTGCGATGTCAGGTACTCGTTAAAGATCCCTATCCTAATTATACCTGGCAAAATTTAGGACTCCCACCGTAGCATCGTCCGATTAGCCATAGCAGCATAAAGTGACGTTAAACGAAACAAACAAACTGAGGAAGGCAAAGCCTTGGACAATAGTGGAAGGTAAAAAGCCTTGGGCAAAAAAGAACTCCAGCTTGCTTAGCTTCTGACGTGAGAGTGGCTTAAATTTTAGGGGAAATTATGTTATCACCTGCCCTCTATAAAACTAAAAGGCTAGTTGACAAAAAAAGTTTGATAGATGGCGTGAACGTGCCTATACATCTCCCAATCAACAAAAAGCGCCAATTGGCGCGAACATCATCTGTATCTTTATCCATTCAATTATATTTAAGTATATGACAAGTCATTTTTCGTTTTTGATGACTAACCGCGAAAACTACTGAACCAATCTGTACTAAATTTTGACCATATTGTCCTTATAGTTCAAGGATGGTGTAGCCATAATAAAATCTACTGATATTCCATTAATCCGTTATATAAAAAGCGGATTAGTAAAATCTACTGATATTCCATTAATCCGTTATTTAAAAAGCGGATAACAGTGAAGTTTGAATGTTGACCGATGGGTGGCGAGCGCCATTCTACGTAAGAGGTTACAATGTTATGATGTGATCTAGAGCTTAAAATTGATAACAACATTTACTTATTGTCAGTAAAATTGTTATTCAAAAATCTAGAAATGTAGTGTGACATATTGATTTTATATGACGCTAATATCTAATATCGCTAATAATATAGTAAATATTCTTTGTCCATCTGGGTTACCAAATTATTCTTCAAAATTAAAAAATTGATTTCCGATCATGATTGCTACTAATCTACCATTTCAATTCAAATTATTATTATTTTCAATTGAAGTTTTTTTTGCTATTACAATTTACAAACAAGACCAGACTAACAAAAACGTAGTGGATCTTTGGACTGACTTTTCCTCTCAAGTCAACAATATACAGGGCTTTCCAGAATCAGAAACTATAAAATCAAATCATTCTTTTAACATCTTCAGATAAACTCGATATGTAGTTTATTATGTATTTTTTATTAGTTATTATTATTTTTTTTATTAATTTTTTGCATGCTTTTTAGAATACAAGATTTTTATTGATAAATATATAAAACTTAAATTATTAGTTAAAATAAAGTTATTTCTTTATTTATGAGAGCGGGCGAAGGCGCGAATGGGAATGCTAGTTAATAAAATAAAACATTAGACAAAATATAATCTCAAATTGTAAAGATCACTGGGTTAAATAAGAAATATCCCCAATCATGCAAAGATTCGTTTCTAAAATTACAAACAAAAAATTAACATTCCTCAATCCACACATTATAATAGACACAGATCTTAACCGGATATGACCAGACCAAATCAAAGTTTAAAATATCCAATTTAATAAATAGTTTCACATGTTTTTTAACGGACAAAAACATAATTTATGGCTGCTTATTGAATGAAAAGAACCATTGGCTCTTTTGAAAAATATTGATATCAAGAATCAATAAACTAGGTATCGATGCTGCTTTTGTTCAGTTCAGGAATGTTGGAATCAAACGACGTGACCGGACAATGTTATATTAAACGATAACTAAAGGTTTTCACTACTGAAAACTTCAATTCTAGGCAAGAGAGCAATGTTCTATGCGAGATAACTCCTTGATTTGAAGTTTTTTACTTGGACATTTTTAGACAAGTTTTTTTCTTTTTCTTGACTACATCTCAGATTATCTTCATCTTGTATCATTTAAAAGTCAATTATTTCTATGATAAAAATGATTAAATTGAAATTGATAAAACTGATAAAAGTAAAAACATGATCGATGATTATCACCATTACAAGTAGGCATATACAGGGTGTTTCGAATTTAAATGGCAAACTTTAGGAACTTATAAGGGACCAAAAAACTAAGACAAAAAGTCCTTTAGAGATTTGCTCGTTATTGGTTAGTTTTAGAGAAAATCACAAAAAAAAAAAAAAAAAAAAAAAAAAAAAAAAAAAAAAAAAAAAAAAAAAAAAAAAAAAAAAAAAAAAAAAAAAAAAAAAAAGTTTTCATTTTTATACTTATTTATTTACATTTATATTTATGTTATGTTCTTTTAAATGTAAATATTGCTCAAAATTTTTTTCCTCTTGCACCAATGCAAGCATTACATCTAGAACTCACTTGATAAATTGCAGCTAAACATTGTTCTGATGATATTTGGTGCACTGCATCTATGATTCAGTCTCTTAATTGCTCTCTTGAGTTGATTAACACCGAATAAACCTTCTGCTTCAAGGTTCCCCATACGAAGAAATCCATGGGTGTCATATCAGGTGATCTGAGAGGCGAAGGTACTACTCCTCCATGTCCAATCCATGGTTGTGGATAATTTATATCCAGACAAGCTCAAGCATCTCTGCTATAATGAGCTGGACATCCATCGAGTTGGAACCACATTTCAATCCGCTGCTGAAAGGGAATGTCATCTAAATAATTAGAAAAGTCGTTCTCCAAAAAATGTGATACCATTCAATCTTCCAGGTAAAAAATATGGTCCCACCATTAATCCGTTCCAAATTCAAAGCTAAACGTTTATAGCAAATTCATGCTGAAACCTATTCTCTCTAATAGCTCTGGGATTTTCAAGAGCCCATACATGATAATTTCTTGATTAACAATTCCTCCTCTTGTAAAGGTAGCTTCATCGGTCCATATAATTTGTAATGGAAATAAATTATCATCGCGAATTTTGTCAAAAAACCAGTAACTAAAATTCAATCTCTTGATATAATCTTGAGGTAATAAATTCTGAACTTTTTGAAGATGGTATGGGTAGCGATTATCACCTTTCAATTATTAGCGATTATCACCATATTGCTCCCTGCGATATTGCTAATGCAGCAGATGCTCTTCGGATGTTAGTCTCGGGATTGTTATCGACGTGGCGTTGGACACAATTTCTTCTCCGATAATCTGCTCTTATCGCTGCCTGGAATTGGTCGCCTTCATTACGTATTAAGAATGACCCAGTCTCCCGTAGTCTATTAAAAGTTGACGGAAAAACTCGTCGATTAGGCACTCTTCTATTTGGAAATCGGCGCGCATACTCCCGCACCACTTCTAAACCATTACCGTTACAGAAACCATACACAAAAATCATATCAGCGTATTCAACATTAGAATATGTATGCGGCATTGTGGCTGATGCTATTCACACAAAAATATCTAAGTAACTGACAGAAGACTGATTTAGGAATTATAATCCTAGAAGGAAGCCAAAATGCAAACAAATAAAAGAATGTAAATGACGATCTTTGAAAGGTGAATCGCTACCTGTAACATTTTTGTTTTATTTCTTTTTTGGCGATTTTCTCTAAAACTAAGCAAAAACGAGTAAATCTCTAAAGAACTTTTTGTCTTAGTTTTCGGTCCCCTATAAGTTCCTGAAGTTTTGCCATTTAAATTCGGGACACCCTGTTTAACCCTGGACAGTGTTTTTTTTGTTGTTTTTTTTTATTTGCAAATTTTTTAAATCATGGTATCTAAACATCTCCAGTTTCAATAATATAATTAAATTTTAACTTGTGATATCCAATGTAATTATATATTGGTTTAAATATTTTAATAATAAATTACAATTTCCAGAGTTATTTAAGATCTCATTTTTTGAAGAAAAAATGCTTTTCTTTCAATCTCGCTGGCTTCCAGAATGTAGATATGAAATTCGTTGCTAGTGTGAGTATAAGGTTATTTGTTGTATAGTTCAGCATATAAAAAAAATTATATATATTATATATATATATATTTTTTTTTTAGGTAATTTCTGCTACAGCTTCATACACTGTTATATTTATTCAGTTCGGAAAGAACGTATGATTTACATCTACACTCTTAATATTAAAAAAATAAAATAGAAACCTTAAATGAAAAATATATTTTTAATTTAATAGTTGATGTACAATACATTTCGGAAAATGATCAGTGATAGTTTAAAAAACAACATTAGACATGAAATGTAATATATTATTCAAAAATATAGTACCTAATATTAGCTACCAAAAATTTGTAAAAATATGAAACTATTTAAGGTGATATATAATTAAGCAGTATATTTATTAATTGCTAATATAAAATAAACTTTTAACAAGGATTCTTTTATTTTTGGCACACCTAAATATAATCTCAAGTACTTAAGTCTTGAATTTATAATCTTAGAGGTATAGAGATTTGGTTTAAAAATGTTGATGTAAAACTACTAAAGTTAAATACATGCTTCCAGTATACACATTTATACATAAATCTTTATACAGATACAAATACAATTTTATGTAAAGTAAGCCTCTTTCCATGTACATTAATTTTCGAAAAAGACATTAAGCTTCTATGTCTCAGGTTCTGTAGAAACATATTAAAATGGTTGATGAGTTAAATAAGAACTGTCATGGTGAATGTAATGAAGATGTAGTTTAAAAAAATATATATAAAAAGTAAAAACGAAAGGAGTTTCATGATTCAGGAGTAAAAATCTCAACTTTTTAGATAATGGAAATAATACAAAGATGTTTTTTAAAAAACTTAAAATGAATGCAAGATTTTTCTCACCTCCAAAAAGAATATATGACTTTGAAATATATTGATTCCCCGACCCTAAAAATTTATCTTTCAGGTTCTGTAGAACATACTGAGTAGGTTGATGGGTTAAATACATGGAGTTATAGTACTATGGAGAGGCCCTTCCCGAATATTGTTCCGTGAGGGGCGAGACCAAAACACTAACCGGCCACGCCCACTATGCCCAACTGGTGACTTGCATTCCATATGGGCTAGGGCTATTGAAAGGGTTCTTTATAATTAAATTAAGTAAATCACTAAAGTAAATAAATCACTAAAATAAAATAACATCAGTATAAAGCCTAGGAAACCAAAATTTGAACTGATAAGAGGTTAATGTACTGATAATACGGTTCACACCTAGATGGCTGCCTGCCCTGGCTATTGAGAGTTAAGCCCCCTCCACTTGTTTATAACTCCATGGTTAAATAAGAATCGTCACCAAGGTGAATGTTATGAAGATGTAGACAAAAAAAAATAATATTAAAAAACAAACGTCGATTTGTCGTCCCTAAAAATTTATATCTCAGGTTCAACAAAACATATTAAGTTGGTTGATGACTCACAAAAAAATGATATTTCCTAAAATGAAATATAAATGAAATCATTAAAAAAAGTTGAAAAATCTTTAAAAAAGTTTTAAATAATTTATATTTTCTTATAATCATTAATTAACTCCTATATTATTCCATGGTGTTATATGTTAGTTATCATTTGTTGTCATTTATCTTCTACATTAAGCATAATTTGTATAAATATGTATTTTCATGCACCTTAAGTCGAGAAATAGAACGCATAGAAATATATGCAATGTTACTGCAATGTGGAAAACAGATTAAAATAGAAGAAAGTTTTTTTTTTCGGATACTACATTTTCCTGATTTTTTTTAGTACGTTCACAAGTACAAAATCTAAAAGTTCCTATTAAATGGTTGTCAAAAATAAAAGCAAATGTTTTAAACATAGGTAAATCTAAGATGTTGGTTATTTTTAGGGTAACCGAATTAACATTTTTCTAAATCAATGAAAAAATAAAGTACTGTTAATTTGATGGAGGATCTTAAATCGGACGCTCGTTTCAAATTAAAAAAAAAAAAAATTTCAAAAGTTTTTAGCTTTTCTCCACATTTCGCACCTCTATTCTTGAATAAATTTCTTTTTCCTATCCCACCTGACAAGTTTTAGGGCCATAAATTATCATAGTGTTTTGTAGAACCGGAGACTTAACACATTAAAATATTTTTGAATATAATGAATTTTATCGTGCTCCTAAAGCCTATTTAAAAAAAAAAATTAAATTACCGAGTGTCAACTTCTATTTAACTTTCTTGCGCCTTCAAAGAAAAATCTTTTAAAAATTAATATACTTTATGGCGGTTATTATAAATAGGAATTTTCAGTAAGTACAAAAATATTGTTCTATGCATCGCTCATCTGGTGTAACAAAGAAACAACATTAAAAAATAAAATTTTACAGCAGAAGCGAGAAACTGAAAAGAAATACTTTCAACGAACATTATAGGTATATTAAATACCTATATAAACTTGTGGATTGGCCAGACCACTATTCAGCTGATGGTTCTACCGATGTATTAGTAGTTGTAACTTTCGGGAGCACTTCCGACGTATTTATCTTTTTTTTACCCTATTTCGCAATTATTTCGTTGTTCCACCAGATGAGCGACATGTATTTGAATGAGTGCTTGGGTCAGTTAGTAATGAACTTTTTAAAATACGTAGAAATAAACTATAGGGCTTTTTGTGTATATTGTAACTGAGAATGCAGTACAGAAACGCAGTAAGTTAAATATTTGTTGTACCAATATATACCAATATATATATATATACACATATATATATATATATATATATATATATATATATATATATATATATACACATATAAACTATTCCTTTTTTTTATTTATTGTTAACTGATCATGGGTAAGTGCATTCTTATTATTTATTTTTCATAACCTTTGGCCTTTTTTTTTTTTTTTTTTTTTTTTTTTTTTTTTTTTTTTTTTTTTTTTTCTCAATTTCACAATTTTGATGGACTATAACTAAATAACTTACCAAAACACGTTCTCTTGTTTTTTAGAGCATACTTAGCTAAAGTAGGACTTTAAATATTTCAATAGTTCTAAACAATAATGAGACAAAAATTAAATCACTAGTATTTTTTTTTTAATCCGTAAATATAATGAGGAAAATATAAAAAAAAAAAAATACGATCAGTATTTGCTCGCGCAGTATTTTCTCAAAGAATTAATCTTTGAGCAAATATTGCGCAAATTGTATCAACACGATGCTCCTGAAGAAATATTGAGCAGTATTATAAAGACTGCCTGTTTACTTTCATTCAATTTTTCAAAAACGTGGTAGCACGTTTACAGTTCACTGCAATATGACTATTAGAATAATTTATTATTATCCTATTACTACGTTATATATTAAAGTTATATAACATTTCATGTTACATTTATATTGCATTTTATAATAATATTACTATTAATATTACAGATATTACATTTACTATAATTAGGCTTTATAGTATACATTATTGTACATTGTTACCTCGTTATGCGTAGAAGTCAATCAATAAAAATGTTTATTGGAGAATAACTAGTGTTTAATTTTTAGTGTCCTTTCTCCCCATTATTAAGTTACACTGAGCGATGGCTTGAAAAAATTAAAACAAACTCCAGAACCCAAAACCCCAACTACATCGTTAAATTCAAAAGTTTAATTTTGAAGGCTGATGTTACCAATAGGAACTAGTGAAAAAGTGTTTATTTCTTAGTTGTTTATTTTTTGTTTTGTTTTTTATGTTTTCAAGATATGCAGTTTGTACACAGTATGGTTAATCTTAATTATAAAATTAATAAAAAAGTATTTTTGGCTTCCACATTTTCACCCAACGAAACTTCACCTTCTGTGACTTTTGGTCGTAAATAGCCATAAATCTCCAACCTCCCGACGAATTTGTTTGACATTGACCAAAAGGAGGAAATGATTAAATGGATAGAGAAAGTGCCCTTTGTAAAAAACTAAACTATTTATTTAATTTTCAAAAGGACAACAATGGCGGACTACCCTGCTACCGTTTAATGTCGTTAAATCCTGAAAGATTTCAAAATAGTATCCTTAAGGACCTGTGGCCCAGTTCATGAAACTCGATTGGCTGAGAAAAGCCTTCCAAAGAACACTGATATGGCTGAAGCGATATAAGGAACAAGACGCAGAGGAAGACTTAGGCTGCGAGTGGTGGCGTGACTGATGAGGTCCATTCTAGAATTGAGTGTGAGGAATTGCATGGCAGCAGCACAGGATCGAGGCAATTGGAGGAAGATGGTAGAGGAGGCCAATACTCGACTTCCAGAAGTAGTGCCAAATTAATGAATCCTTTAAGACTAAATCTAATTTGTCGAGGAGAGTGGCTGAGGATGTCCATCGGCCACTAAAAATCGTCAGATCCTGGCAGATCTGAATCCAGTGTCCATCAGTGGCTTTCGGGCCATAACAGCAAAGTCCTCCCCCCACTTTCCTTGTTGTTTTTTTTCTCCATTGACTTCAACTGAATTTAACGATTTTGCTGGGTTTTTAGGTTCTGGAGATTTTTTTTTTTTTTTTTTTTTTTTTTTTTTTTTTTTTCAGATCCCTCATAAACAAACCAAAAAAGATCTGTAAGAATGTATCGAATAGTAGAGTAATAGGAACGATACTTTTCGATTACCTTATTCTAGTAATATTGGAAGAAGAGTAAAGGTTAGGGTATTATGGAAGGACAAAGTTTCAAGGAATTTTTCAATATTTCCCACGACCCTTGAAATCTATTTATACAAACAGTGGCCAATAGTTTTTTTTTTTTTCCTTTCTTCACTAAAATGTATATTCCACTAAAGGATTGAATAACAAAATGGATGTCTGATGTCTTCACCCATTTTGCCTTTTTGTGTGGTTAAGGCACAACATAAAAAAGTTTAAAACATCTTTAATACTTTTTTCAATCATCATTTATCACTTGTAATAACAAGTAGTCAGCAACATATCGTTTTCTTGGAGGTAAAAGTCACTATGTGCAAGTTTTTCCAAATTATAAAAAGTCATTGTGTGATATTATCATTTCCTATTAGTATAAAAGGTCATCAAGTAAATATAACTGTTATTTATGCATATTAGAAGCAGAGGGGAGGAGAAGGAGAGGTAGGCCTCGCATCAGGTGGAGAGATGTTGTGGTTGAAAGTATGGCTGGCCGAGGATTAATGGAAGAAGAAGCAATGGATAAAGAGGAATGGAAGAACCGGCTGAGGGAAGAGTTTAGTTGAAGGAAATTTCGATAGCGAAGAAAAATCCTTTCAAAGAAGAAGATATATGCATATTAGAGAACGAGAAAATTCACTATATAACTATCTAATAAATCTTTAATGAGCATATCCCCGTTCGAATATTAAAATTGGAAAAAAATTATTTTGTTACTTAATGTATTTTACATCCAAGCAGGCGATATGGAACATTAAGATCTTTATGGTCAAGTTTTTTTGTGACATAATAAGGAGTATTGAGGATTTTAGGAAGCATATTGGATGGTAAGAATTGGATAGGAGAAGAGTTAGAAGGTTTAGTGGAGCCCCTAAGCTCAACTTCTTAAGTCCAAGAGGGTCTAATTACTGTTATGTAGAGTCTTTTTTAATTTACGAGAACCTTTTCTAGTATATATTGGAGTGGTCGGAAATGACGAGCTATTTCTTGTCTTTTAAGTCTGGTATATAGAATATCAACTCAAAATTATATTATAGCTTCCACATGTTCACACAGAGGAACAAATTGCCACCATAACAGGATAGGAGGGAAAAGTAATAAAAATGTTTCAAGGAATTTTCTTTAAACATTTCCCACCACTCTTTTATACAAATTTAATTATACCAAGAGTGGCCAGTAGCAGAAGTCCTTGTAATATGAAAAATCTTTTGTTTATTTATTTCATTTTTTTTCCACTGAAATGTATAAATATATTGGTAATGGAAACTGCCAAAAATATGTTACAACAGGATCTTTGATATTTTTAAAACTACGATTATGCCTGAGAGAGCTAAGAAAACTGCCATTGCAGAAGCATCTGACATAAAATGAAGAGCCATCTGGTAAGTCTAAATTTTGATCGAGTATCGCAATCTGAGTTCAATCTATATTATAAAAATATCACAATCATTAGGACACCTCAAGCCAGCCTTCTTTTCAACACCTATATGTGGGTGATTTCAAAATTTCGGTACAATTTTAGTCACAAAGGTATTTTGAAAATTGTACTGAACATAAAATTTTGATTTTAGTTTACATGGTCAAGTATCGTACCCATTGTACCATTATGGACTTCCAACAATAATCATATATCTAAATATATAACCGGAGTAATTGACGTTTATGTATAGCATTTACTCAAGCCCTAGGCTGTCACAACTTGAAAATGCTTGCATTTCGAAAATATTTAAGGCTTTCTCTTACGCCTTTTTTCTAGTTTGAAAATATAAAGGAGTATTGTTTTGAAGAAAAGGTTCTGGACCAGGAACTGAGAAAGCAGGTCACCTTCCATAGGAATCAGAGAGGTTTTATTAGGGGCCTTCCGGGAGCACACGTAAGCGCAAGAATCATTGACGCAGTCATAAAAGACGCAAAAAATAAGAAAAATGACTGTGCGGTGGTCTTTCTTGACGTTGTTGGCGCTTTTGACAACATTGGGCACATTCACATTGTTAGATCGTTAGAAGCAAGAGGTGTTTCACTGGACCTGAGAAACGTTATCGCTGCACTCCTATCCACAAACAAAATTAATGTAACTGTTGGAGCTCACTCTACTAGCCAGATCAATGTACTGCGAGGAGTTCCCCAAGGCGGCCCGCTCTCTCCCTCGCTGTTTAACTTAGCTATTGATCATCTGTACCAAGACCTTTGTGATCATGATTTCTCAAGACACTACCGGTACAAGCTGAGAGAGGACCAAGAGTGAGTGGTCCTCACAGGATTTGCAGATGATCAGGCGGTCTCTGCACGTAATAAGTATGCGGCAGAGAGAATTATAGATAGCACCCAAAGGATACTGGCGGAGATTGGTCTGGCTGTAAATCCACAGAAAAGTATGGGCATTGTGTTGGATAGGGGTGAGATACAAGCAACGACGCTCTCTCTTGAGAATGGAGATGTCATCCACACGGCAAAGGAAGATGACTTCTCGGGAGAGCTAAGGTTCAGTGAAGAATCAATAGAAAAACTAAATAAAAATTTAGATAAATTAGTAACCTCTTGCCTACTTAAACCGGAACAAAAGCTCAATGTTGTCAATCAATATGTGTTTTCCGGATTGACATATCTTCTCCAGACTGCACCCCTTACAAAGCTCAGCCCTGCGTTGTTGGATGGTATAGATGTGATGATCCGCAGGAGCATTAAGGCCATTGTCGGACTCCCTTCGAACACCTCAACTGCGATGCTCTACGCTCCGCGGAGAGTACCGTTAGGACTGATCCGCTGTCAATGGGAGGCTCCTCTGCAGCACTGGTCCATTGCTCAGCGACTGTCTAATGTTCCGGACGCTCTGTTCCAGTCCACATTCCATTATGAAAAAGAGATTACTGAATGTGCTAAGAGACTGGGTGTAGATCAGAGCCACCGAAGCGTGAGAGCTCTACGACGGTCGCTTTTGAGGAATGGGCCAATTGCAGGTGGCAGGGCGTTGGTGTACCTCATTTTAAGGAGACGCCGAGAGCTAACAGATATATTTGTGAAAAACAAATACTTTCGGGGTCTGAATGGACCAACGCCCTAAAACTCAACATCAATTATGCACCCCTGCGTGGAATCCCAGGTGCCAGCGGACAGATAGGAGAGGTTGGGTCCCTTTGTCGCAAGTGCGGCAAAGAGTCCGAAACACCAGCCCATGTGCTGGGAAAATGTCCCAACAACTCACTCCTGATCACACGCCGTCACCACAGGGTCAAGAATGAATTGATAAGGCTCCTCAAGAATAAAGGCTTTACCTGCTTTGACGAGGTATACTGCATCGATACCAACGGGTCCACGAGGTATGGGATATTGTCGCGTTTCCGAAGAACGGACGGACAGCGCTCATAGTGGATCCTACTGTAAGGTATGAAAATAATAACCTCGATCAATCAGGTGAAGTAGAAAGGGAGAAAATGGATATTTATGAAAAATGTATCCCTTTCCTCAAAGAGAAATTCCGCGAGACATTCGGAAATAGAGATTTCTCCGTGAAAGGATTACGGTTTGGGTCTCGCGGAGTCATCCCGGAAAAAACAAGGAGCTTTTTGAAGGACCTTGGCGTGGAGGTGAGGGATATAGCGATAATGGCCGAAAATATAATATTGGACTCCCTGGGAATTATTCACCACTACATACATGGTGCATAGGATGGCCCATTGCAATGTACAGTTAATTAATGTGCACTTATGTATATGAATGTGTGGTAGATATGTGAATATTAGGGGGGGGATAACATAAAATGAAAGAATAAAGTGAAAGAGAAAAAGAGCGAAAAAAAGGAAAAAAAAAGAAAAAAGGGGGAAAAAGGAAAAAAAAAAAAAATGTTATTTTTGTCTAGTATTAGGTAATATTAAGTAGTATATTATATAATTATAACTAAATTATAAGTTACAGTGTTGTCTTTAATTGGATAGATGAGTATGCTGTGTTTATAGCAACCCAATAAAGTTGGGCAGCACTATGTTTTTGTTAATTGTTTCAATAAAGCATATATCTCTCTTATCCAAAAATAATTTAGTGATTGATATTTAGCCTTCTTAGCACTATAAACATTAACATAAAGAAGTGTCACAACCCTCTAGTTCACTCCCTAAATTATTTTTGAAAATCCCTACAACGCACAGTGCTTCGAACATAGCGTGAAATTGGACAAAAATCGGGAACTATGAAAATCTTATAGAAAATAGCACGCTGAACAAAAAAGTTCCTATAAACATGGGTCCGGAAATGCACTCATAAAAAGTTATTACGAGATAAGTGAAAAAAAAAAACGAATTTTTTAAACAACCAATTTTTCTATTGCAGCAAAAAGGTATTTTTTGTGCAAGTTTCTAAAACTACCATAAATATTGCGTTTCCTGCAACATTAGGATGTTTGAGTCAACCATGAATATAGCAATTTCTTCTTTTTTTTTTTTTTTGGTATAGCTGTACAATGCTTACTTCATCTGATGTTCTTTTAAATCAAAAGTAGGCAACCACTCAGAATAGCCACATGAGCAAAGAATGTCTTTAACCTGAATGCTATAAACCTCAGAATTTAAATAGATTAAGAACAAAAGATATAAAGGATAAAGTTTCATAGTAGTGTAAAATACAAAAGAGTGAAAATATTATAATTCAACAAATAATTTCTATTTACTAATCCATGTGTACATATTACGTAAAAATTAGATAACATTATTTCAAAAATCGATTGTAATTACATTTATAACCATACATTTGATTTAAAATTATAATATTTAATCTAAATTGATAGAATCTTCGTCAGTACTACTTTCATTATTGTCTGTACAAGTTAAATCTAAATTCTCAATACCTAGCATATCATGTTTATATTGACCTGGCTTCTCGGTTAGAATGATGTACTCCTGAATTTCTTCAACTCGAACTTTTTTATTGATCAAAGTCCTCCGATCAGATATGAGAGGTTCAGAAGTTAACAATAATATTCTAATGAGGTCAAAATTGGAACTCACTCGTGAGCACTTACGAGTATGACTTAGTCTGTTTTTCCTTACTTCTTTATGTTTGGCCTCTAACGCATCTTCTGACAATTGTCCAATTGGCAATGAAAAAGAAGAAATTATTTCACACCCGTGTACAAGGATTTTGTGAACACTAATAGGCATACAAAACCAGTCATACAAAGTAAGATATAGGACCCTAGTTTCTTCCAACAACATTTTAAATCTATCTATGTTAATTGGGTAGCCGCTTGCCAAAACCTTTAGAATAATGGAGAATTTAACTATCAGTTCCTTGTTTACACCAGTAACCTCAGAGCTGAGGTCAGGGTTTGCAAAAAAAAAGCGCCTTGCAGTATTACCATCATTTGATGAGCCATACCCAGGCTTTGGTTTATCAATCAATAGTCCCATTTTCGATTTAAATTCTGACTGGATTCTTTTTTTGTTTTCCTTTACAATTGCTTTATGCTCGACTCCACGAACTTGCCATTTTTTTATTGGCAATCGGTAACCTATATGTAAAATGCATTCGAAAAACTTAATCCAACAATGTAGGGTTGATAAACCGAAGCGATATTGCTCCGAATCAGGTAAACGGTTTACCACGTTTTCATTGTTCATCTCCTTTGGGGTTGCTCCACAAATGAAACACTTAGACGTGACGTTTGTTCCAGACAAAATGTTAGTAACACTACCATCCAGCATTGTGAACAGTATTTCAAAACTTACCGAGTAAATTTGATGGCTTTCAAATTTAATTTCACTGGTCTGGAGTTTGCAAATTATATCTTTCATTGTCTTTTCCTCGTCACGCACTAAGTCTGCAGTTTCTTTTTGAAAAATTAATTTTATGGGTCTGCAGTATAAGGTGGACGATGAACGTCGATTTACCCATACGACTTTTCCATTTCTTACGTCTACCAATTTTAGTGGCACCATTGCTATTAAAAACAAATACTCATCAGTGCTTAATGCATTTGAAAATGTTTGTTTATACTGACTATGACCGGAACTGCCATCGAATCCCCACTTACATATAAGATTGAACTCATTGCCCTCCTCCAAACTCGCAATTTTTAATATGCTTTGCGCTGTTAGTTGCAGGAGTTCTTGTAGATTTACACAAACGCTAACTTCATCTGCAATTATATTTTTTGGGAGTAGGGCATTTTTTGTCAATGTTATTGAATAGAGGCTGGGAAAGCAGTTCTTATGCATACCATTTATCAGTGATCTTAATACTTTGTATTTTCTTTCGGATAAACCTAAATCCAAGCATAAAGCTAGTGCTTGAAGAGGACTTATTGATTTTTGTTCTTCAGCCAAGGATTCTGCGGACATCTCTGCAGCAAATCGCAACTCAGCAGATGACCTGCTAGAAACAAGATCCTTTACCCGCCTTTTTTTAGTTTTAATGGAAGCTTCTTCGAAAAGGGTTTCTGGTCTTCCGCGTGCCCGGCTTGGTCCTGGCTTGACACTACTGATATCAGGGATAATTGGTAATTGAAGTTTCTGTTGAAGCCAAGATGCATACCGTTGACGAAATTTAACACGACTCCTGTCGACCTCATTTAATTTTGTATTGAATTTGATGCAAAATAACCTACCAATTTCAGATATTTCTGTTTCCAATTGGTCGTTGGACTCTTCTACGTTCATGAGCCGATGTAGTTCATCAGTGACTGCAGCAGTCCGATCTGATTTTTTGAGGGAAAAACATTTTTCAGCAAGCTGGCCATTGGTTATGCTCACTTTTCCTAAAGAAAAAAATAATAAAACAGTTTAGGCGCAGTTAAAATTCATATAAAATTAAAGCCTATATAAAAAGCAACAATATTACGTAAAAATTACAAAAGGATATTCGAGGATTTTTTTAAAAGCCTCTTCAAAGTTTGAGTAATTTTCAAAGTGGTCAATGAAATTTACCCGCAGGCAATGAATATAATAAGTGTTCAACATGCCAATTGAAATAATATATTTTAAAATAGATACCTTGATTTGTATATTCCATCGTTGAAAATGCTTATTTTCTTCCGTACGAGTTGTCAACGGAACAAAGGAAAATTTGCAACTAATATGATAAAAAATGCAAAACGTTAATACTCCCTAAGTTTTTCGATTCTCTTTTGTTAAACAATCATGTAAACAATGAGGTAATCTTACTAAACGGCTGTGTATAATACTTTAAATTTAATAATACCAAAAGGTAAACAAGATCCTTTACTCGCCTATTTTTCTTGTTTTATTGGAAGATTTTTCAAAAAGGGTTTCCGTTCTTCCTCTTGTTCGGGTTGGTCCTGGTTTGACTGCACTGATTTCGGGAATAGTTGGCAATTGAAGTTCCTTTTTAAGTCAAGAGGCATATCCCTGACGAAATATATTACAACTCCTATCGACCACATTCAATTTTTAATTGAATTTCAAGCTAAATAACCGACTAATTGTAGATGTTTCTATTTTCAATTGGTGGTTAGGCTCTTCTACGTCCTTAAACGAATGTAGTTTATAAGTGACTACAGCTATTTGATCTGATTTTTTATGGGAAAAACGTATTTCAGCAAACTGGCCATTGGCCTAATTTTTGCTTTCTCAACAAAAAAAAAATAATAAAACACTCCCGGCGCAGGCAGGCGCAGATAAAACCCATGGCAAATCAAAGCTTATATACCAAGCTACAAGAATATGCAAAAACTACAAAAGGATATTTGAGGTTTTTTTTAAAAGCCTCTTCAAAGTTTGAATAATTTTCAAACTGGCCAACGAAACTTTACACGCATGCCATGGACATAAGAAATGGTCATCTTACCAATTAAAGTAGCATATTTTAAAATAGATACCTTGACCTGTATTTTGCATCGTTAATAATAGTTATTTTTTATCCAATGAGATGTGAATGGAACAAAATATAATATGCGGCTAATGTGATATAAATCGCTAAACTAAAATACTCCTGAAGTTTTTCGATTGTGTTGACTTAAACGAATATGTAAACAATGAGATAATCATACTAAATTGTTGTCTAAGGTATATTTAAGAATATCAAAAGGTAAACAGCTCGATAAAAAATACTTCGATTTTTGATTTTTGTCCATTGTCGAAGCACTGTGCAACGCTCTCTAAAAGGAAAATTTGAGTGGTGTTTTGTATAGGGCAACGCTATTTCTGGTAGACCTGTCTACTGCCATCTGTTTCAAGAAACTGAATTCGTTGGTAGACAAGTGAAGGTGTATTGACTCCGCTCGGTAAGTACCGTATTTTAATTCATCCTCACTCTCTAGGGTGAATCAACCCATTGAAAACATGATTTTTTTTTTTTTAGATTCAAGACCAATTCAAAGCTCTACTGAAAAAACAATAGATACCATATTTTACTTTTCAAATAGGCCACGTATATAACCTGATACCAACGTTTTTTTGGTTAGAACTCACTCCTTAGGAACTCACTTCCTACGCATTTAAATGTAAAATGTAAATACTAGGGAGTGAGGATATAGAGTTATATTTGAACTTAAATTGCTTTAGTATTTATCTGCCTTCATAAAAATAAATGTCTTGAATTCTCCCTGTCATGCCATGAAATGTGGGAAATGTCTAGGCATTGAGCACAGCCGGACGGACTATCAACATCAGCCCAAGAGGAACCAATGAATTCAATTATTGCTGCTCGTTAATTTTTTTATTTAATGTTTAAACGTTATACCCACCTACTTAGTTATAATGAAAGTTTAAGGAACATTATTTTTATCAAAACAATGCTTTTAATATACTCGTATTTTATTTAATACCTAATGTGATAGTCTTTATTTCGTAGCTTATTTATCATTTACAATCTATTTAGGATTTATTGTTTAAAAGTTACTAGAACTGTTGTTTTTTAAGTGCAATTTTATATGATTTTAGTATTTTTCAAGATAAGTTTGAAGGTTTTAAAGTAGATGTGATAGTACGTACCTAAAAGGCTGAAAACGTAATACATGTATACAGCCCAAGTTTATAATATACATAGCTCGTTAATTTAGCTTTTCTTTTCTTCAATGTAATAAATATGATATTTTCCCCACTCCCTTGATAATAAACTCACTTCCTAGTCTTGGTTTTTACACTCTCTAGATTTTAATAGTTATTATTTATTTAATATATAAAGAAATATTGCAGATCATGTATGTCCACTTCACAGACTTACTGTAAGTGTATTGACCCTGTATACTAAAGTATTCAAAAATGTAAGACCAGAAATCAAATATATTGGTACTCACCTGAGGAGATCTAACAGATATGTCCATAATGGAAGGGTAAGGGTTAAATTTTTTGGGTTTTGGATTTTACCATGGGATTTTCCCAATGACTAATTGGATTTTTCCGTTCCTATTGGAAACAAATTTAAAATGGGGCTGTTGAAAATGTTTATCAGGTCATTTATACAACTAGTCCAGATAATGAGTGCTGAAATGAGGGGTATAGAGTGCATGGAATATGCGATAATTTTTGACTTCATAGCTTCGTTAGGAATAGTTAGAAGGTAAACATACTAAAAGTATGCCTCTGGGGGGTGAGCTAACAGGGGGGGAGGGTAGAAGTTCAATTCTTTTGTATTTTCGATAATATCTCGAAAACGGTTGACTCTAGAAAAATATGTTTTAAATAAGCATGAAAGCTAATTAAATTCCCTATAAAATTAATTATATATAAATTCGTCGTAGTTTTAACTGTTTACGAGATATTCGTTATTGAATCGGTGATTTTCGTAAAAAAAAACAAATGTCACCTCACTTTTGTTTCTAGTACCTTCCACAATCATTTCTCAGAAAAAAATTCAGAATCAAAATTGTAGAGTATTGTATTTGCTTTAATTTCATATATACATTTCTGGCATTTGAAGCAAGGTTTAAACAAAAAGTGAGGTAAACATCTTGTTTATTTAAAAAATTATGGATTTTTAATAACGTATATCTCGAAAACTGTTGGAATCTCGACGAATATGTATATAGTTAATTTTATAGGAAATTTAATGAGCTTTAATTTTGATCTGTAGCATATTTTTCAATATTCGACCGTTTTCGAGATATTATCGAAAAACAAAACAATTGAACCTCTGCCCCCCCCCCCCCCCCCCACCGTTAGCCCACCTCACAGGGGCTGTATTTTTAGTATGTTTACGTTCTAACTATTCCTAACGAAGCTATGAAGTCAACAATTATCGCATATTCCATGCACTCTACAATGTGTTTATTGAAAGGACTAAACAACTGGTTTGGTTTTGAACGATTTTATTATTTCTAATGATTCATAAACATTGAATTTTAGCATATTTTCTACTTGATGTATTATTTTTTTTACCGAGTCTTTATTGAATTTATGGTTATTTTCATTTAGATGGATAGGAAAGTTGGGAGTGATTTAAATATCAATGGATTTTTTATTTATATTCAATTTTTTCCACTTTAACTAACTCTGAATTGTTTTGGAGTCAGATATCCTGTAATTTTTTTTTCATTCACTGAAATTTATATAATTAGAGGAGAAACTGTAGGAATGAATGACAAAGCGGATGTTCAATTCTTTCACCTATGTCCCCTGTTAAGGCACAATATATAAAAGTATAAACCATATTTAATACTAAATATCGCTCATGGGCTGCAATAATGGCACATCTGAAAAAATCATCTTCTGAGATAAGAGGGTTTAAAGTTTTCATTGCTAAGGAAAACTTTAAAGCCACTATTGCAGCCCAAGAGCGATTTGGTTTAGTACACTCTATTTAATTATTATTTATTTCTTAGAGTACCAGGTAGAATGATTCTGACAATCAATTCAAATACGATCGATCGAGAACAGTCAGATAAATGAGCCGTGACTAGCCAGGATTGGACGGACAGTAGAAGGATGTTCCCCGCCGGGAAGAGTGTTCTTCCACAGAGGACATGCCTTCGATCCCTCCGAGCTGCTCTCAATATGGCGGCCGCTCTTGGTGTGGTCCCGTACTCCATGCGAGGACACAGCGTCATCCTAAAGACCTGGAAGTTGCTCTATAACATCTTATGTGGCTTAGTTGTGCCCTTCTTAGGATTCTGTGTATTGGTATATCCACATTCCGATAAAGCCTGGGTTTCCTTTTTCAAATTTGTATTCATGATTCAGTACCTTACATACTCTATCTCAACAATTGCTTTCCTGATCTGTAACATTTTCTATCGCAGTGAACTCGAATCCGCCATCTTACATTTGGTCAAAATAGAAAGAATTTTTTTTCTTGTGAATTCGGAGCCAAAGATATGCTATAACGTTTGGTATGATGTTGCTTGGATACTCCTGGTGGTGTCTTGCGCAATAGGTAAGGGAGAGTTAAGCTTATTCACTTGCTCTGTAAAACCCACTTAAATAATAACACTTAGCCAGAACAATATGACATTTTAATTATTTTTTGGCAAATGAAGAGTGCAGTGGAAGAACGGTCCAAATCCTATTTTTAATATTTTCAAGGAGAGTTTTTTACAAAAAACGATACAACTATATAAACGTTCTGAATTTATTTTCCTGACTATTTTAGGTTTTGGAACAAGTAAACTGATCCATGACTTAGCGAAATGGTCCTCTCTTGATAGCCCGTTCTACCCTTGTAAACTATTATTCAAGCGCTTGCTTCACTTTTTTTAGACCCTTTTTTTCCCAGGAACTGACTGCACCATTGGATTGGCTGTCCAACAATCTATAAGATGCCGTCATAGAATTCACCAATAAAAAGGAGTTGACCTGCTTTTTCCCTGTACACTACAAATGTAAAATCAAATTATCAATTGACTTTGAAAGCACTGTATGGTATCTCACTTAAGACCACTATTTTTATTTTTCATTAACTCAGAGTCTAATTATACATTTCTATATTATAAATTACTTAATATATATATGTATACATATATATATATATATATATACCTGGTCGTTTCAAAAGTCCTGTCTTTTTTTTTTAATTAATTAATTTAGTAATTCAATGAACCAATACCTATACAAGAACTTCGTTGATTAAATAAGCTCCATTACAACTAATAACTTTATCGCACCGTTTTTTAAAAATGATTGTTCTTTGCTGGTGAAAAAATAATTTAAACCAATTCTAGGCTTTGCTGGCTATTAAAACATTTCTACAATAGTTCAAAGATCCAAAAACAACATGATAATCAGTGGGAGAATATGGTGGATGGAGCAATGTTTCCCATCCAATTTCCATTAATTTATCCCTAATACATTTTGCCCTATGTGGCCGAGCATTGTCTTGAAGGAGTAATGGGCCTTTTCTGTATAACAAATTTGTATCGAATTTTTGATCTTTAGACTAACAGGGCAATAAGACTTTGCAGTAATAGTTTGCACCCGATCTATAAGCTCATAGTACACCATGCCTTGGCTTGTCATGAAACAATCAGCAATACGTCTTTCGGATGAAGATCAGGTTTTGGATTTTGTTGTTACAAGATGATCGCCGAATATTGTAGTACGATAATCACTTTTAAAATAAAAGTAATTTTTTAATTGAGAAGTAGTTACATAAAGAAACTAGAGCATGGACCAAGGTAGCTCCTTGCCTGTGACCAAGAATTTCGAAAATTCTGAACACGATATCAAAAATTACATCAATAAACCCAGAGGTCCAAGTTGCCTCTTTGAAGATAGGATTTTACATAGTATAAATTTTTATTTGGAAATTCATGTAATTTCTTCCAAGATACCTAGGAAATCATTGTTTTATGGACATGGAGTTAGTAATGAAGAAACCAAACAATCTTCTATTTAAATTTCCCCTCTTTTCCTCTATAATGGCGTCTCGTAAAAGGAGGGCTGCATTGTAATCGCTATTTACAGCGGCATTTCTTTCCTTAAAGTCCATCATCAGTATTCTTCTACAATTAGGAAACCTTCTTTGTCTATTGGATGACTTTTGCCTTCTGCAGAGGTACTTTTCCATTCGTTTATCGTGAAATATGATTATATGAAGGGCCCATTCATAACACCCACTTTAAGAAAAAAAAAAGAATTTAATAACTGCTCGATATTCAATCATGAATATTGTGAAAAGTTCGCTTCAAGGTTAGGAGAAGACTGATAGGATTGGAAGTTTAGACGATAGGTGTGGAGCCTGCTCTCTCCATATCCATCATTTACACTACCAATGGATATTGAGAAGGCAGGTATAAACATGCATGGCTGGAGAGGCCTCGGCTTGCTAGAAAATAGGGGACTAGGGAAGGCCGGAAACCTTACTACGCATCAATACTTGGTGTTATCAAAAACAGTGTGAATTATGGCAAGGATTTAATTTAAAAAAACTACAACAAGTATGAAAGATTACCTAAATGAATAAACGGAAAACGTTAAATATTTTCGGATAACATTAAATTATAATTGTAGTCAAGAATAAACATTATACAAAGTTTCATATATCTTAGATAATATTTGTTTCCCTAACACTCTTTCCTTGAATGATTCCATGTTATAGGGAATATTATTTCACCGAGAGGCCTGGAGTTCTTTTCACTCGGATTATTCATCACACTCTACTACGCCAATTTCCAATTCTACGCAATGGAAAACCTGATCCTGTTTTTTATGGGCACAATCCATCACTACCTTGACTCGTTGGTCCGCCGTGCCTCACCCAGGGAAGCAGTTCTGGTAAAACTTTGCATCATCCACGACAGACTAGCCGATGTCATCGGATTCACTGAGAAGCTCTACAGACTTCCAGTTTTGTGTATGGCAGTAGGCACTTTCTTCTTCTTGAATTCCAATATGTTTATGACAATGAAAATGAAGAAAACTCGAATAACAACAGTATCACTAGGAAGTGTCTTATTTTGTTTCTTATTGTTCTTCAGGATATCAAACGCATGCGATCGAATAAAAGAAAAGGCAAGTATCTGCAATTTTTAAAAATTAAAACACAGAATTCCAAAACCAGCTAAGTCCAATTTCCAAATATTTGTTTAATTGGTTTTCTACAAAATTATCTTTAGATGGAAGATTTCCGCCCAAAAGCAGTTGAATTAATCACTATGAAAAAGGACTCACTGAAAATAAGGCCCCTTCCCAATCCAGCCAGGCATTTGCCTTTATTGACAAGCTGTAAAAAATGTTCAAAACTTAGCTGGATTTGGAATTCTAGGCCTCAATTGTAACCATTAATATAATACTAACAGTGCATGAAGTAGTTTTCATTAAATACAGTTGATGCACAGTTTCATAAACTTCTGAAAATTTCTTGCCAATTTCACCACCCTCTGGAACTCTCTCACACCTAAATTCATGCTCCTACCCTCCAAAATTCTGCTTTCCTAACATCTAAATTAGTTCACAATCAAGTCAGATTGGATTCGTTGTATTTTTTATTTATTGTTTTATCATTCTCTTATTATACATGATGTTTTTTTGATTTTTTTCATTCTTGTATATGCATTTATTGTAGCCTATTTTATCTGTTGATGTAATTGCCTCAGATAAACAGTTATTCCTGTAAGTAATATATGAATGGTTTTTATATTACAGGTGGAAGAATTTTACGCAGTTCTCTACAAGATTATGAAAAAAGACAAAAGCTGCAAGCTCCTTAATAATGTAAGTAGGTACAAATCTAAAATCTACACTGAAATATTTAAAGGGCCAAGTTAAAAATAGATTGCTTAGAGATTCAAGTGGTAAAATAGTAACAAGTATCTTAAACAGAATAGAATGTTTTTATGATACCATTCGGTCTATGATAGTGGAAGGCTATAAAGATACCCTTCCACGTTCTCAGTCCACGTTGAGTTCATTAAAATCCAAACTGTTGATAAATTTTGTAATAAAATGTCTGTACTTCCAGTAAAAGTCATATTTCATCTTTTAAAAGCGGATTCATAAAATGGATAAGAATGATCATGATATCTTTGGCAAAGAGGCAGCAAAAAGTAAAACATTGCCATTTATAAAATAAAATATTAGACAAAACATAATCTCAAATTGGAACGATCACTGGATTAAATAAGAAAAATCCCCAAGACCGCGAAGATAAATTCCAAAAATAACAACATAATTAACTTTCTCAAATCCACACATTATAACAGAAACATATCTTAACAGAACATGGCCAGGCCAAAAAAATATCTAATTTAATAAATAGTTTCAGAATTCCTTTTGAACTAGGAAACTTCTTATGGAGTCCCGGCGTTTCGATCTGCTGCAGAAGACCTGCTTAAAAGTAGGCATTTATATCCCTGGACAGTGTTTTTTTATTTACAAACCTTCTTGAAATCATTGTATGTAAACATCTTTAGTTTCAATAACATAATTATACAGGGTGAGTCCCTTTTAGTGTAAAAAAAAAATTGGAAGAAACTAGATCAAACCGAAGAAAAATGAAGACCTTACTTTTCTATTACAATCCTCTGCAGAAATACTATAGTTCAAAGCATTAAATTTACTATAAGAGCAGAATACGAAGAGCGTTGAAGGCTCACCGTTTTTCGAAAAATCTATCTACAAAACTACAAATCTCTCATAAACTAGCAAATTTCATATGGTATGATCAAATTAATGATTACGTATCGGTTTCATGGAGAACTTAAAACATGGCGTTTTCATTTGGCATATAATTCAGTTACTAGTGTAAATAATAAACTCTACATTATAATAAAAAGCAAAGGAAAAATGTATTGTTTAATAGAAATAAAGGAAAAATGTCAACAAAGCGACACCAGATCAAAGGATTTTGTATTATTACATTTATATATTTATAATTATTATTATTTAGGATTTATTTTATTAATAGGAAATATAAAAAAAAATGACCGTTTCTTAAACAAATTTTTGTATTATTATTTCTTTGATATAATATACGATTAATACTCAAAGTATAGTCCATTCTTATCTACCGTCATTACCCATCTGCTAGCCAATTGCTCGATGCCACGCTGATACAATTCCTTGGGATGGCTGTCAAAGAACTCTTGGACAGCATTTCAAATTTTTTCTCTTGAAGAAAATGGGCCATGGATCGAAACAAGTAGTAATCCGAAGGTGCGTGGTCTGGACTATATGGACTTTTTCAGTCTACAAGTCTTTTTCACCTTCCCCATGGAGAGAAGATGGCTAATAATATTATCTTTCGACTCACCACACTCCCTGGCAAGTTCGCGAGTACTTGTGGACGGATTTGACTCAAGAGCTTCCTTCAGAACCTCAATGTCGTATCTCCACTTCTAAATTTTTCAAACCAACGCCGCGCAGTGCGCTCTTCAAGGACACTTCCCCCTTCATATTTAATAAATTCACGAGTTGCTTCAGCGGCTGTGAAGTTTTTTTTCCAGTAATGTTTAAAATTATGAGAATTTGTAGGACACTGCCATGTTTCTTCTTTGAAATAAGTAACTGAACTGAGGCTTTTTTTGAAGAAGTCCAGTGTTAGTAAACAAGATTAGAGAATGCTCTAAAGGGATTATTAAGTATTGGTAAATAATAAATAAGATATTTACAGACTTTTAAACTCTGAAATTTAATAAAATGGTCATATTTTTTTTTTATATCCCCAATTAGATTATCAATGTAAGGTTTAAAACCCAATGATAATCAACATCGACATCAATTTTTGCGTTGGTTTCCGAATGTAGATGATATTGATGAATTTCAATTTTTGAGGTGAATGTTATGGAAAGATGAAGCTTTCCTTTACAAGAGAAGACATTTCTACATATCCATGTGGGGTATCGTTGGTTTATTCATTTTTGTGCTGCTGTCAAATAGTGTTTAAAAATCATAGTTAGCCCATAATAAAATAAATCCTAAATAATAATAATAAATAAATGTAATTTAAAAAATCCTTTAATTTGTTATCGCTTAATTGACAGTATTACAACTTTTATGACAAAAACGTGGTTTCCTTAAAAAAGTCTTTGAATTATCGTTTATCCGCAACGGATTGGAATTGAAAGGCATTTTTGAAGTCTGCGACATTTTCCTTTATTTTTGATATAGTTTCACCCAATTTTTTTTTTTTTTTTTTACACTGAGAGGCACTCACCCTGTATTTTTACATGTGATATTCAATGTAATTATAGATTGATTTAAATATATTTAATAATAAAATACAATTTTCAGAGTTATTTAAGAGCTCATTTCTTGAAGAAAAAATGCTTTTCTTTCAATCTCGCTGGCTTCCAGGATGTAGATATGAAATTCGTTGCTGGTGTGAGTATAAGGTTATTTGTTGTATAGTTCAGCATATAAATAAAATTGTATATATTACTTCTTTTTTTTTAAGGTAATTTCTGCTACAGCTACATACACTGTTCTATTAATTCAGTTGGGAAAGATGGTATGATTCATGTCTACAATCTTTATATATATAAAAAAAATAATAATGATAATAATATAAAATCCTTGAATGAAAAAGGAATTTTTAATTTAATGGTTGATAAACAATATATTTCGGAAAATGCTATGATCAGCAACAGTTTAAAAAACGACATTAGATATAAAATGCAATAGATTATTAAAAAATAAATAGAAAATACATTATAGTACCAAATATTCCAGGAAATGTTGATAAACCAATGATGGTTCAACAAAATAAAAAATAAAATAAAATATGACTTGAAGCGTTGTGTAAAAAGATGAGACTATTTAAGGAGGTATATAATTAAGTATTATACTAATTAATTATTAATATAAAATAAATATACTGTTGCAATAAACATTATATTAAAAAAACAAAACATTCCAACATGAATTCTTTTATTTTTAGCACACCTAAATTTAATCTCAAAGTAATTTAGTCTTGAATTTATATGCTTACAGCCATAGAGATTTGGTTTAAAAATGTTTATGTAAAACTACTAAAGTTAAACACATGCTTTCAGTATACGGTTTTATACATAAATCTTTATTCAGATATAGATAAAGTTTTATGTAAATAACCCTCTGGGCCACGGAAAAAGAAAAAAAAAATCAGTAATATTCGAAAAAAACATTAACTTCTTTATCTAATTGTCAGGTTTTGCGAAAATAAATTAAAATGGTAGATGAGTTAAATAAGAATCGTCATCATGGTGAATGTAATGAAGATGTAGTTTAAAAAAAAACAAAAAAAAACTCAAAACGAAAAGAGGTTCATGATTCAAAAAAAAAAAAAAAAAAAAAATTTAATTAAAATAACACAAAAACGTTTAAAAAAAAAAACTTAGAATAAGAATCTTAGAATAAATTCAAGATTTTTCTTACCTCAAAAAAGAAAGTATGATTTTGAGAAATGTTGATTCCCTGAACATAAATATATATATATTTCAGATTCTACAGAGCATATTAAGTTGGTTGATGGCTCACACAAAAAAAGGTTATTTATTAAAATGGAATATAATTGTAATCATTAAAAAAAGTTGAGAAATCTAAAAAAAAAAAGTTTTAAATAATTTATATATCCTTATAATCATTAATTAACGCCTAAATTATTCCTCAGTGTAATATTTTAGTTTTCATTTGTTGTCAATTAAAAAAAAAAAAAAAAAAAAAAAATGATAAAGAAAATCAAGAATGTATATTCGACATTAGGCATAATTTGTATAAACATGTATTTTCATGCACCTTAAGGCCTTGTTCGCATTAGGCTAGTATTTTAGTCGTGTAGCAAGTAATTTAGTAGCTAAATTACTCGCTACTGCCCCAAAATCGTTCGCACTTCCACTTTAGTGTTTAGTTTACTTCCAGTACAGTTCACAAGTGAGTGGTGTTTTTTAATATGAACAGCCTACAGCGCAATAAAGTAAATCAACTGATTAAGTTAATCTTAACAGCGATTTTAGAAGAAGTAGATAAGGAAATTTGTGTGATTGATTAAAAGAAGCTTTGGATACCAAAATGGATCGAAAGAAGGGAGCTACTAATTGTCTTCTCAAGGAATTAGCATTCGAAGATTGGAACATCCCAAAGAATACTTTGATAATAATAATTAACTAACAACTTCTTATACTATAATAATAAATATGCTGTTGAAATAAATTGATAAAATTATGCACTAACTACTAATGAACTCGACTAAACGCAACAGGTTCGAACTTGTTTAGCCGGTGCGCCAGTGAGATAGACATGGTGGGGGGGGTGCTACTCGCTACTCGCCCGAGAAAAATAGAGTAAAATGGATCGACTAAACTAAAACTCGACTAAACTACTCGACTAAATTTTTGTGTTCAGACACTTTTAGCTACTAAATTACTTGCTACTCGACTAAAATACTAGCCTAATGCGAACAAGGCCTAAGTCGAGAAATGGAACGCATTTCAACAACAACGCATTCAACAAGGCCCTGTGCCGACTGATCGGAAGCTACCTCAGCGGAAGATCATTCGTTGTGCGGGTCGGCGGGAGCCTGTCTTCGCCAGTCCCCACCACCTGTGGTGTTCCTCAGGGATCAGTGCTGGGACCAATCTTGTTCAACATCTTTACGGCGCCAGTGGTATCCATCAAGCACCCTGAGGCGGTAGTGGCTGCATACGCTGACGACGTCGCAGTCTACGCGTCCAGCCTCAACCCCGGCCGGGCACTCAAGATGGCTGAGAGGGCGACCTCCACCATCGTCGATGCGCTGAAGACATGCGGCATTAAGGTGAACCCTAGGAAGACTGACGCCATAGTGATGTCCTTCTGTAAGCGTGGGAAGTCTCAAAAACTTCCCAAGAGCTTTACAGTAGACGGCATCGAGCAGTCCATCTCCAGCTCCATCTTATACTTAGGCGTCAGTCTCGATAGGCACCTCACCTTTTCGACGCATGTCAAAAGCAGAATCAAATTGGCCCGGGCGCGGACATACCGCCTCCATCACCTCCTAACCTCTCCTCAGATATCCCTCAGGCTCAAAATCCAGATCTACAAATCCATCATCCGTCCCACCCTCCTCCACGGTGCTCCACTGCTGCATCACATGTACGCAACGACACTTCGCGCCCTCCAGACTTTCCAGAACTCCGTCCTTCGGCGAATCGTCCGCGGTACCAGCCTACAGAGGGCCAAAAACAGCCGGATCCTCGAGGAGTTGAGGATGCCAACGATACCGGCCTTTATCAGTCGCCGGCACGTCAAATTCTTTGACGGGCTGAGCTTCTGTGCAAACCCTCTCTTCAGGGACATAGCCCCACCTCCCAGGCCTGGGAGGTGGCAAGGCGAAATCCCCTTAGCGGACGTACTCGCCGAGGGAAGGGGTTCAGACCATACGGACTGACCCAATACCCACCATCGCTGGCAGAGTGTTTCCTCCGCACTCCCGCACTCGACTTGTAGACGGAGTGCCTCCAGCAGACCGAGACCCACCAGAGATGGCATAGCTTTAAATAAAGTCTTAAAATGCCGAAAGGCAATAAAAGATCCTTTTTCCCTGTTTTCCTTTCCTTGCATGAAAATAAAATAAAGTCGGAGGCTAGAAAAAAAAAAAAAAAAAAAAAAAAAAAAAAAAAAAAAAAAAAAAAAAAAAAAAAAAAAAAAAAAAAAAAAAAAAAAAAAAAAAAAAAAAAAAAAAAAAAAAAGGAACGCATAGAAATATATGCACACATTGCAATTTGGAAAACACAGAATATCTCGATTATGTATAAAAGAGAAGATAGTTTTCTTTTGGATACTACATTCTCCTGATCGTTGAATGACCACCTTTTGAAAATTCCAAAAGTTCCTGTTACAATGTTTATCAAAAATAAAATAAAAATGTTTTGAAAATAAATAAATCTAAGATGTTGGTTAATTTAAGAGTAAAGGTATTAACATTTTTCTAAATCAAGAAAAAAAAATCGGACGCTTGTTTTTAAATTAAAAACCTATTTTAATAGTTTTTGACTTTTTTCCAAATATCGAACCTCTATTCTTGAATACATTTTTTTATAAATTTCTATGCAACCTGAGACAAGGTTTTGGAGCCATAAATCATTAAAATATATTTTATTTTATATATTGGCAAGTTAGATGCCGTTGCAAAAACTTCACATTATCAAGAAAACCAAAACATGTTTGATATTTCAATAAATTATCAAGTCAAAAATTTTGTAAAAACATTTAAATTACCGAGTGTCAACTTGTATTTAACTTTCTTAAGCCTTCAAAGAAATATCATTTGAAAATTAATGTACTTTATGGTGGTTATTATAAATAGTAATATTTAGAAAGTACAAAAATATCGCTCATAAAATTTTACAGCAGAAAAGAGAAAATGAAATGAAACACTTTCAACCGACATTATATATATGTAATATTCATATATACTTGTAGATTGACCAGAAAACGATTCAGTCGATTACCGTATTTCGCAGTTACTTCGTTGTTCCTATTGGAATGAGTGCGTGGGTCAGGTAGTAATAAACTATTCAAAATACTTAGATATAAACTATAGGGCTTTTGTACGTGGATATGGCTGTCCAAGAAACGCAGTAAGTTATATGTTAGTTGTACCAATACTTCGTCATATATATATATATATATATATATATATATATATATATATATATATATATATATATATATATATATATATATATATATATATATATATATATATATATATATATATATACCGAGCTACCGGCTCGGGCCTAGTGGATAAGGCACCACGCTAGAGAGGTGGAGACTTGGGTTCGAATCCCAACCGGGGTCAAATCTTTTCTCTTCAAAAATAAAAAATATATTTAAAAAAATATTTATTAAAATGAGAATTATTTCATAATTATATATATATATATATATATATATATATATATATATATATATATATATATATATATATATATATATGTATATACAGGGTGAGTACCTCTTAGTTATTGGGTGAAACTAGATCAAAAGTGTAGAAAAATGCCGCAGACCTTACCTATCTATTCCAATCCGTTGCAGCTATACGATAAATTTAAGACTTTTAAATCTAAGGAAACCACGTCTTTAACAATAAATGTAATATCTCCATCTTGTTTAAATATTTTTCAAACTTTGACCTCATTTTTGGATTGAGCATTAACTTTTTTAAATGAGCAGAGTACACGTAACCTTGAATATTACAAACTGGGTATCTAACGAACAGCTTGATCTTCACCTTATTTTGGGGAAGTTAAAATGTCTTATATTACTTTGGAATAAAACTATCCACAAAACTGCAAATCTCAGAAAAACTTAAAAATTTAACCAGCTTTCATATGGTATGATCAAATTAATGATTCCATACCGATTTTATGGAGGGTTTTTTTTTTATATGCATATACGTTTATTAAAATGTACAACTGTACAAAATATATACATCAAGTAAATGTATTGACAATGATTATAATAACATGTGAAAACTTGAAGAGAACTACTCATCAGTAGCACTTTATTAAAAATTCTACACAAGAAGGTCTCTAGGCCATCTACGTTTCAGACACCTCGGAGGATGATCAGGAATGGAGTGGGAAACAAGTTGAGAACTAACGGATTTGAGTGATTATGGAGCTTACTATGAAAGGATAAGTATCTGGTGTGGGCTAAATAAGCAACGTATGGAATATTAAGATCTTTATGGATACGTTTATTGGTGACAAAGTAAAGAGCATTGAGGGTTTTACGAAGGATTTTGGATTGAATACGAGATGAATTGGATGGTTTAGTGGAGCCCCAAAACTCAACTCCGTACGTCCAAATATGTCTAATCACATTCATGTATATGAGTCTTTTGTAATTAAATGGGAGCTTTGAACGTTTGTCTGGTAAATGTTGAAGTACTCTATAAAGAAGGGCAATATCTTGTCGTTTTAGTCTTATGGAGAAATTTAAATCGGCAAAACATGGCGTTCTCATTTGGCATACAAATCAGTTACATGTGTAAATAAGACATTATGATAATCGCATATATATTTCAATTCTGCATTAAAACATAACAAACTATTCATTGGAATAAAAAACAAAGAAAAAAATTATTGTTTAATAGAAAATAAAGAAAAACTACCATTAAAGCGACACCACATCAAAGGATTTTATGTTATTACATTTATTTATTTATTATTATTATTAACGATAGGTTTTATTAGATTTCCAATAACAGGTTTAAAACCCAAAGATAATGAGCATACAACTCAATTTTGTCGTTGGTTTCTGAATGCAGATGATATTGAAGAATACCACTATTTGAGGTGAATTTTATGGACACATGAGTCCGGTTTTACAGGGGAAGGCATTGCTACCTATCCATGTGGGGTATCGTTGGTTTATTCATTCTTTAGGATAATGTGGAGGAGCAATATGGTATTGGAAAATCATATTATGCCGGGAAAAAAACATGGTGTAACTTATGTTCATTAGGAAAAAAATAACAAAAAAAAAAAGGAAGAGGGAGACCATCACGACACTCTCAATAGCTTGATTACTATAGATTTGTATTTTTTACAGTATTAGCACAAGGGATTAGTTAGTATACATGCTATCTATAAATTCCATATAACCTATCCATAAATCCATCTATTATATTCTCCATTATAGTTATTACACGGCATACGTATAATATACTTATTGTGTGGCGTAGTTATAACATTGTTTTACTTTATCCTTCCTAAAATTATATGAACGAAGGATTACGTTTAAAGTATAAACATCTATAAATTGTTGTAAACACGTTCCCTGAGCTGATTCGGGAGGGAAACTACCTTGACCCAGATATCTAAATGATAGGGCACTCAGAGGACCAATGGTTCATCAACTCGAGAAAGGGACTCTGATTGGATAATCCGCTGCCGCCGAGTGGAGGGAAGACAGCCACCCGGAATAGACCTAGCTCATTATAGTCTTATTAATTTGGGAGGGGCTGGCGTCAGCGAGGTGTCGCCTATCTTGCGTCAAAGGGAGCTATTTGGGACCGGCGCTATCTGCGAGTCTTTTTTAGGAGGGGGGGGGGGTAAATTCCTGTCACTGTTTGTGATTATGATGTTGATGATAGAAACATAAATAGAATACTAAAAAAAGAAACATATACAAAAACAAAACGAGAGAGGTCCAAGAAATAAACGTCTACTTGCTGGTTACACAGACTACAAGAAGACAGTCGATATAATTTTGTCTATAAGTAATAAATAAGTTTTAAATATTAAGCTTGACAACATTGAATTAAACAAATATAAATACATAAATATGAACATTGCAATATTACTCCTTAAAAGTAAAATTACAAACATTTTATTTTTAAAAATAAATTACATTTTTTTTTTTTCCATTATATAAGATTAACCTTGAATATGTTTCGCATTGTATATCTCATTCGCCTGCATGGAGTATAACTTAAACATATAATTATATGTTATAGTAATACATGATTAGAATATATCGCACATCGAGAGTAAAAGTGGCTCAACGCAAAAATTACCAATTTTGAGTTAGTAGCATTGTAAAAAAAAAAAGAAATATATAATAAATAATTATTATATATAAGATATAATATATAAGAAATAATATAAATAATTTTCTTTTTGTTGAAAAAAATTGGAGAGAGTCGGATAATGTTAAACTACAGTTACGAAGATATAAAAAAAAATCGTAAAAAAACATTCAAAACAGACTAAATATGGGGTTCAAAAAAGTACAATAAAGCTTAAAACGGGATTTCCTTAAAAGCATCACTTTTTGACATATGCTTTTTCAATTCTGGATTCGTGATATGAAAATTAAAATATCAGTATAAATCCAAAATTGTAGATTTTTTTTTTTTTTAAATAAATCGTTTTGTTGGAGAAAAAAAAAATAACTCTACCTGGTATACGAATAAATTTTTTGACCGTTTTCTATGAAGTTACGACTAGAAAAATCTCTAAAATCACTAAAATATAATTTTAACGGATCATATCACGTGTTGATAACATTGAAAAAGTAAAATAAATATATAAGGTTCTGTAAGAGAAAGTTTTGTTGTATCAAATGTAATAGTTATACTAATATATATTACATATAGATGTTTTTATTTGAATTAAGAGATAAAACTGTGGCTTGAATTTTAAAATAATTCTATAATCCAACAGAAAAATACTGTTCATTATGTTGTTTGATTAAAAAAATGAAATAAAATGAAATAAAACTGCTGTTTTTCATACTATTGGTTTATGTGAATTCTGTTTTTAAGTCGGAATGTGGCTTCCATAATCAATTCACGCAATTTAATTTGGACTGATGTGTCAAGGTTTAAAAACGATTTACATTAATCTGTTAGAGCAATTGATAAAAGGAGATAAAATTGTTTATTTTTTTATAACATATTTATGGCCTTCCTCATACTTAAATATTCTCATATTTAGATTAATTGAAAATTTAAAGCAATTTAAAAACCTTCATAAAATCCTTTTTGGTCATATCTCATAAAACTGCAATTCATCCAGTGACTGAAATTCCCATCGTCATAATATTGGTAACTAATCAATATTACAACGTTAAAAATAAAAATATTTAAAAATTTTTTTTTTCAATTTAATCATTTTGCTTAAGTATTTTATTTTAATTTAAGAGTATAGTATATATTATTAATCAATGAATTATGAATTTATAACAGAATACGAATGTATTATAAGACCCATATATTTACTAGCATTAGATGAAATTTATTTTCTATTATGCTTCCATATCCTATTTTTATAAGAATTTATATCAAAATTACTTACAAGAGGTATAATATTTATTGTAATAAAATGCTGTGTAGAAAAAGAACGATAAGCTAAAAAATTTCCTGCAAAGACAGAAAAAATAGAATAAGCAGACAGAACTGTGGCGCCTTCTAATGAAGAAAAAAAAAATCACTATATCAATTAAAGATGAAAACTGATACATTGTAACCTTATTCCACTGAATTTAGTATCTCGAGGCAACTGATTATGAATCTGTCATTAGATTAAGCAATGAGGACAGTTTTAACAGTCTCAGGTCAATACATGGATTAAATATATCATTATATAATTAAAAGTATGGATTTTAGCTACCATTATTGTGCTTATTTTTTTTGTTGGTATTTATGGTGTATTCATACAACTATTCTTCTTTTTCTAGTGAAAATTGTAAGTGCGAAAAACAAAAACCCCCATACCAAATAATAACTTATACTATAAATTTCATACAAAAACTCTAGCATTCTATGTCCCTAACATGAGAAGGGGCAAACTGAAAATGACTTCAAAGTGACTCCAAAAGACTGAAAAACTGATAAAAGTAAAAAAAAAAAAAAAAAAAAAAAAAAAAAAATTGTTTTGCCTTTTGAAGACTTCGATGTACAAGGAATCATACAAGAAATTATTATATAGAAACCCAAAAACATGAACAACACTGTTACGCGATAAGTAAAAAAATACTCGGTAGTGAAACGTAGGAATCGTATAAAATTAAAATTTAACAAATCACCATAAATCATAAAATCGTTTAAAACAAATCAATTTTTTCATAAATGACCACATAAATCAACTCCTCGTCAACACTTTGTAATATTTGAATTTTATAAAAACGTATTTATTTTATAATAAAGAAAAGTTCTGAAGTCTATAATAAACATTTCTAGACATAAACAATTTTTATTAAAATAAATTACAATATTTCTTCCAATAAACAAAAAAGTTAAAAAACTTACTTTTCAAAATGTTCATTTTTTAACAATTTTAACTTTAAAATTTTTAATTAATATGTAATAAGACATATTCCCCCTCTGGCTTGGATGACTGCTTCCACTAGTCGTAGCATACTTGTAAATAACGAAACGAATGATAAACATGGACTGAACGAAATTTGAAAAAAATAATTTAAAATTCCATCGTTTGTTATTAACAGGGAAACACATTGATGTGTCTAATCCTTAATGTCTCACGTTTAATAAATAATATTAATATGAATATAAACCTAGTACGAACTAAGGAAACCAGGATAATCTCGATAATTATGGGTATTGCAATACTTTTGGCGGGGAGTTTATTTTTAATATTCTCATTTTTAATAGGAAGAGAAAAACCGACCAGTTTTTGGGATTTTCTATTTATTTGATTATGTTGATCACGACTCAAGTCCCTTGTTTTCTATTTATCCACAGTTTAAACGATTGCTCCAGGAAGCACTCCGTTAAGTAAGTACCAAAGCTTGATTCGTCCTACTATTGTTAAATTAATATACGTACATATAATATGTATATAAAATTCTAAGTACTGATAAGGTTTATTGTATTAATTTACAAATGTAAGATTAGAAAACCAATACAAATTAGTACTCACCAAGGCTTGATAAGGTAGGAAGAAAATTAGTTTTGGATATTTTGAATACCTGTATGTTTTTATAACTGACGATAAATGTTTTGAAGCAGTCTTTGATTAAAAAACATAGATAGAAGCCGCAAATAACATCGCACTTTAATTTAGTTGATCATTCTGTACCTATATAATAATATAATTAACAACAATAACAAATTTATTCATCAAAATTTTCATCGATGCAATCATAGCCTACTCGAAAGATGATAAATACTAAATTCCGGTCATTAATTGTGAAGTTTCGCACAGAGAAACCATCTTTTCAGAAAGACCGATTCTAGAAACTTCAATATATTTTTAACTAGAACACAGTCATTGAGCAAACTCGTCCTGATAAGAATTTCCCCTGGGATCATTTTGACTAGAATTTTGTAACTCTTGAAGGAGGCAGAATTATAATTAAATATTCTTTTCTTACGAACTGTTACCAAGCTAACGGTTGTGAACGCAGGAGCTTTGGCCCCAATTAAGGGAACCCACTTTATAGAGGCTGAGAATAGAAGGTGGGTATCCCGAACTCGAAATCGATCCGAGGTTCAATATAACAGAAAATCAATTTTCTCTCATCAATAAATTTTAAACTAGGTTTATAGATAATCACTTTATTTATAAAAGACAATTCTCGTACAAATGTGAGTCTGGTATATCCTCAGACAATTTATTTACATAATGGGAATGAATATGAAATTAAAAATACACTTTTTAAATACAGATACAGGAATTAATTTAATAATAAATTATAGAAAACATAATTATAAGGAGTTAATATAATAACTATGTTTATATTCAAAAGGAAAATGGACCAAATAAGAGTTTTTACTGGATTCATTTAGATTGCAGCTTCATATCGCGTGAAGGAGCCTAAATTAAAATTAATCATTCATTTCTCAAAGTGTAAAATTTTGTGTTTACATAAAAATCTATAAAAATTGCACTGTTTGATGTTGCTTATTTATATAGTAAGGTAAACATTATATAGATAAAAATAAAAGCAAGAGTTTTATATCAGTCTTATATTAATAGAAATTTACAAGCAAGTTGGGCAACAAGTCGATTTGGATGAGGAGTAAGTTTATTATGAAAAGAGAGTTATCTGGTTCGTGCCAAATCAGCGACATATGTGGATCTGTTCCTTTGTGACAAAGTAAGGAGCATTAAGGATTTTGGATTGAAGTGATTGGATGCGGGAAGAATTCGATGGGTTGGTGGATCCCCATAACTCTATACCGTCAGTTCAAAGAAGTCTGATAATCATCATATAGATGACTTTTTTTTTTTAAGTGAATCGGAAGAATTGAACGTTTCTCAATTAAGTGTTGCAGTAGTCGAAATCGACGTGCAGATTCTTGTCTTTTCAATCTTGTTTGAGGGTTCCAGGTAAGACTCTAGTCCAGATAAATCCAAAGTATCGTATTTGTTCCATATTATTTAGCGGTACACCATTAAATGATACAGGACAAGAAGAGGTAAGTAATCGACGGAGGGTAAAGATTATTTGCTGGGATTTATCTTAACTCTCCAGTTATGACACCATTCTTCAAGGGAAGTGATATGTGACTGGAGTGCCTGGGGAAAGTAGGAGTTAAAATATAATTGGAATGATAGATCTTGAGGTAAAGTGACATAAGAAAACAATAAATTAAGGAGTAATAACCTTAAACAGAGCCAGGCAGAGAGAGAATTCAAAAATCTAATATTCCAGACTACGAATAGTATGCTGAACAGAAATAGATCAGGTAAAGAAAACAAGACGCTAATAGAAAGACGGATAGGTTGTGATAGGTGGTGTTAGTCTGTGACCATTGAGCTCTCCTGTCTGTGTGTGTGTAGTAAGATATGGTGTCAAGGCTGAGGCGCAGGCAGGGCTATATTTACTACTGGATAGTTCCTAGACTGCATTCCAACGCCCACGGCCTCTATGATCGGGGCCTGCATAAAGATATGGAAACTATTAATAAACTATACACACCAGGTCGAAAAGAAACAGCTTAAGTCAAGGTCAAGTGAAGAACGCACATCTGTACCGAAAGATTTCCTTATCCTGGGAATAAACTGAGTCTATATTAAGTGTTGATACCGAACTAAAGTAATACCGTACAATCTTGTAATACTTTACGTAATACCGTACTGTAATAATGAACATTCCCGATGATCAAGTCCTTTACAAGTCCATTGTGAAAAACTGGGAAGCAGTCGTTGGGTGAAGTTATCCTCGGGACGAAGATGATTTTAATGTCCGTGATGTAAAGAAAATTAAATGAACGAACTATAGAACTCAAGTGATTAAAAACAAAACGATTATTGATAATTAAGTAAAGAACTTACATAATCTAAACTAATAATCGAAGTCACTTGAGGTACGCATGATGGTATAGAAGGATCAATATAGTAGATTGATGAATTGATTGCCACTTCTTTTGGAATTATTTATTAGAAAACTAGTTTCGAATACTAAACATTCATCTTCAGTTCTAAAACATACAAAATTTTGAACACATCAGTACTACGTTACACGGATTATATGCACTAAAGTTTTAAAAAAAAAATAAACTTAGAGCCTTTAATAGCATGATCTACAGCCTTTTAAATAGACCGCTAAATGAACCAAATTATAACAAAGAAATCCAAACAATATACACTACAGCCAGCAATAACGGATACAGGGCAGGAAGGACAGGTTATCCAACAGGTTACCTACCTATTGTGGCCACGGTGGGAAGGGGAAGATTCATTTCGTAGGTCCACCACGAAATTCATAACAGTTTATTATGCTATAAAAAGATCATATGCAATAAATTCTTCAATGAAGGAGTTACTTTTATTGATCAATAATAGTACAATAAACAGCATTTAAAGTCCTCTTTATTAAAAGTATAAACTAGTGACATGTTTCGGGAAACAAGGTCCCATCATCAGACTTATTACTGTTTCCATTTCCATTCCACCTAACAGTTTATTATACTATTATTGATCATATGCAATAATTTGTCATTTTTTAAATGCTTTTCCCTTCCAGTAATGCAGCATTTCCGGTATTCCGGCAACGCTCTGGTCCCATACATATCGGAATAACGAGCTTGTATTGCGCATGGAACACTGATTATATTTGTAGTGACGTCAGCAATTTAGATTTGTTTCTGTACTTAACTAACCAATATAAACAATATTGCCAATTAAAACCCCATATATCTTTGGTGATAGATAGCTTCTAGGAAAAAAGTCGGGATCGAACCAGTTGGCTTCGCCATTTGCAGTAGTTCAGCAATTAACTTTATCCATTGATTGATTGAATTAAGACACCCCTTGTAATTAATTACCTAATCGATAGCAAGGTACTTGTTGATTCAGGGCCCACGCAGAGTTCATTGTCCCATCAAATAGGACTAAGCCATTTCTTTTTCAAAAACTGTATTTGATATATTCATCTGAAATGTCAGTTTTTATTATTATAGATATTTATTTTGAGATTAACGCAGTTGTGTTGTTTACAACGTTCATTACATTGTTTTATTATGTATCGCTATCAACCCTATCTCTCTTTTTTTTTCTTTTCTTTTTTTTTTTTTTTTTTTTTTTTTTTTTTTTTTTTTTTTTTTTTTTTTTTTTTTTTTTTTTATAATATTTGTAACCACTCCAATTGATGATTGATACATTGTTTAATATGCTATCAAATATGACCATAGTAAAATGCGATTTTACAGTAATTTTTTTATTAATATATTCTTGGACATTCGGCTGTCCAAGTTGCAAGAAAATTTACCGCGACCAAGAACATTGGTTCTTCTTTGGTGGTTGACAGCAGGAATTATTCATTTCTCTTTTTTACCAAGAGGTGAAACTATCACATCTACACCGCACTGCAATGATATTGACATAATGAATCAAAAGCCTGCAAAAAAAAACAAAAACTAAAATGGTTAATCGGAAGAGACCTGTACTTTTACACGACAACACCAGGCCTCATGTATCACGAAAGACAATAAATGAGATGTGTTATGATGTCCTTCCACACCAATCTTATTCACAAGACTATCTCCAATAGATTTTTATCTCTTCAGAAATTTATAAATGTGAAATTTTTGAAGTGGTACCCAGGTTCAAAACGTATTTTCTGACTTTATTTCTTCTCCAAACCCTCTTTTTTATATACTCTCTCTATCTTTTATATTTATATTTTTATCATTTAAAAGAATAACGATGGAAAAGACAAAATGCATGGTGCAGATTGGATCAGACGTGTCAGAAGAATTTGATTCCAGCACTGGAGTAAGGAAAGGAGATGCGCTTGCCTGCCTGCTTTTTAATCTGGCTGAAGAAGGAGCAGTAAGGGAATCTGGGATACAAACATCGGGCACAATTTTTTTAAATAGAAGTGTACAGATATTAGGATACGCTGACGATCTCGACATCGTTGCCAGATCTCAATCAGCATTGAAAGACGCATCCCTCCAGCTAGAAAAGGTAGCTACGAAGTTTGGTCTGGTAATCAATGAAGGAAAAACTAAATATATGATGGCTGGACGGGAGCGTTTTCGGGAAGAACATATTTAGGTTGAAAAATACAAGTTTGAGAGGGTTCAACATTTTGTATACTTGGGGTCGGAGATTAATTCAGAAAACGATGTGATTAAGGATGTTATACGTCGGATCGCAGCAGAAAACAGGTGTTATTTTGGCCACGCTAAGCACTTTAAAAGTAGGTTTTTAACCAACAAGACTAAAGTGAGGCTATACAAAGTCCTTGTACGTCCGTTCCTCACATATGGATCTGAAGCATGGACATGGACTAAGGCTGAAGAAAATAGGCTGCTTATCTTTGAGAGAATGGTCATGAGAAGAATTTATGGTCCGATCCGGGAGGGTGGTCTCTGAAGAAGAAACCAAGAAATTTACGCACTCTTCAAGGACACAGACATAGCTAGGTGGATCAGTGTGAGACGTCTCGGATGGACAGTGCACATCGCCAGGATGAATGAGAACGAAATTCCAAAAAAATTAACTATCGAGGCTATTCATCAAACTAGAAGAGTTGGACGACCCAAAATGAGATGGATGGATAGCGCTCGTGCAGATACCAACATCCTTGGAACACCAGTCTGGATGGCTGCTGCACATAATAGAAATGAATGGCGAAAACGTTTGGAGAGGCCCCTGATTCAGCAATGAATTGTTGCGCCGCTTATGTATGTATGTATGTATCATTTAAAAGTGTAGCAACTCAGAGGGATGAAGAATCTCGTAGTCGACAAGCATTGTTGATAGTCTATTTGAACTTAAACTGTGAACAAGCCAATGGAAAGGAAGCAGAAGATAATTTTTGTTGTTAGTTGCTCCGTGAGAAACTTATTTAGCAATTTTTATCAGAATTATTGATATATTTTAGACCAATAATGCAATGTCTGTTATTACATAAAGAAGAACAAAAAGTCACTTCGTTTAGTTATGTATGAGAATTAGAACTTTAAAGCAAACAATTCTGTGAGTAGTACCAGTGACAAACCCAGCGACAGTTTATTAACCTCTTGGCAACCTTCAGGGTTTTTCAATATTTTGAAGAGTGAGAAACAAATTATTGATTAAAGTGCGTCTTTAAAATATTCCACGTCTTATTTTTTTTTTTTTAGCTAGTATCTGTATCTCACAGTCTAATAACATTTCCGCTACACATTAAGGGATGATTAAACTGTTTGATATGAATAAAGTTTGGAAGTTTGTTGAAAAGGTAAATTATGATTGCATAACTTCATTCCCCTTTCATCAGACCATGATATCGCTGCTTGTCTGTTGTTATTTTAATTTTATTGGAGCGTAATGGTAAAATTGGAAGAGGATTACGTAATCCAAACAGTCTCCTCTCAACCACAGGATCTATACACTGTACCAATAACCGACTAACAAAACCTCATGAATAAAATTATGGGGCGACAAGCCGATGACAGGAGTATAACAGTGACGTAGGTTACTAGCTGATGCAATCTATTGTAAGATAGGATGCGCAGTAGGTCCGATAGTGACGTACTTCGTAAAGGCAATTGGACCTAATGGGTAGCAATAAATCGAATCAATAGCCGATATTGCTAAAAATTAAAGTCGTAGTGAGGAAAATAAACTACAAACCGTGAACTATTTTCCACAAATCTTTTTTCCCTTCATGTATCAACGATATAGGATACTGGAAATGGAATAAAATTTATTACTTCATATATCAGCGTTCGTCGAGAAATGGACTCCAATTAGAGAATTGGTAACGGATGGCTGTCACATTAATTACAGCGGACAGGCAGCGAGGTATTTGAAAGAAGAGCTTACTCCTACGCACAGGGGTCAGTTTCGTTTTGATTTCAGCAGCTTTGCCTCGGGTAACTTTTCGGAGCAAAATCCACATTTCCAAAAAAAATAAAAAAATAAATATTTCAAAACTTAATATGGACACAAGTAGGTACATCTTGGACTAATAATAAAATCACGTCGTTATCATGCACCATTTAATGATTTTAAAAAACTATGTAAAAGGTGCTTTGATATCAGAATAATCGAACAAAGTCCTTAATATATTAAGATTAAGATTTTTTATTAACAGACATCTACAACCAGTCCGGTGAATACAAGGAACCCTTCGTCACCAACTATTCAATGGAACATTTTATAAAAAGTAACAGTTCAAAACTTCACAAATATCCCATCTTTACATAACTGTTTTAAAGATCTTCCGTTATAACCAGACATGGGATCTTAACCCTCCACTATACTTCCTGGGTCATACGTTCATCATTGCGCACAATCACCTTCCGACATTTTTTTTTTTTTTTTATTTTTTTTTTTTTTATACATTTATTGAAAATTACAACTGTACAGAATACATACATCAAGTAAATGTATTGACAACGATTATAATAACATGTTAAAACTTGGAAAGAACTACTCATCAGTAGCACTTTATTAAAACGTCTACACTAGAAGGTCTCTAGACCATCTTCGTTTCAGACGCCTCGGAGGATTATCAGGAATGGAGTGGGAAGAAAGTTGAGAAACTAACGGATTTGAGTGATTATGGAGTTAACTATGAAAGGATAGGTATCTGGTGTGGGCTAAATCAGCAACATACGGAACATTAAAATCTGCATGGATAAGTTTATTGATAACAAAGTAAGGAGCATTGAGGATTTTACGAAGGATTTTGGATTGTAAGGATTGGATACGAGTTGAATTGGATGGTTTAGTAGAGCCCCAAAGCTCAACTCCGTACGTCCCAATAGGTCAAATCACAGTCATGTAAATGAGTCTTTTGTAATTTATTGAAAGCTTTGAACGTTTGTCTAGTAAATGTTGCATTAGTCTGAATCGACGGGCATTATCTCGTCGTTTTAGTCTTTTCCAACATTGTTAAAGCCATAATTATAACTTCATCTATAATTTCCCGTAATACTACATCAATTGCATAAATAAATACAAACATTCAATCATTCCTATAAAGAACTTCCAATACCAATGGAACCTATTCCCAACCGCGAAACATCACTTGAAGTACATCAATACATTAGGATTTATGAATTAGATGCCTCTTCTATTGAAACGTTTTTATTTGAAGAATCGTTCCAAATATTAAAAACTCATCATCAGTAATAAAAACATTTAAAAAATTCATAGTATTAGCAATTTTAATTACAGATTATATGTATATTAACTTTAAATATATAAGATAAAAAATACAACATGCTGATACTTAATCAAGGAGGTAAAATGGGAGGGATTCTAATATCTATTAAGTCCTTGCGTTGACTGAGGTATAATAAAACGAATATCGTGACATAAAAAAATCGCAACATTTTTTTTTTTTTAAATGCAAAAATGTTACGTTTTTGAACATCTAGGTTCTAAAGACCCCAAAAGGCAACAAAATAGCTTATTTAAAAAACAATGATGTATGTACAGTGGTTCACAAAATAGATCAAATCGCCTATGGTTGGAGATAGATTGTTTATTTCGTCTTTTCCATATCCATTCTTTCCCGTCAGACCCAAATATATTAATTTTAGTTTCATCAGACATGTTTGGCGAATGCTAATCTTAGTTTTTTATGTCTATCTATCAGCAATAGCTTTTTAACTTTTGCCCTTCCACACAAACCAGTTTGTCTCAAGACACAGAACACTCCGTACAAGTGGTCTTGGGAGACTTATAAAAACAACTGAGTGATTACTGTTTACACTGTATGTAGATTGTGCTTTCAATTGAAAAAGATTGTGTTCGCGATATGTATTTACATACAATAAAATAAGTTAGGAACGTCATTTCAGCTTCTTTTAACATACCTTATGATTTTTTTTTTTTTTTACGAAACCCCGGATTGGCCGGACAATATCTCCGTATTGACCAGACTGTTTAAGTGGGGATCTACAGTGTATTTAATTCTTTGTGCCTTTATTTTTCCTATAACTTACAGTATAAATGCACATTTTTTTTGTTGTTGTTCTTTTTTTTCTATTCATTTAGTTTTAGTATTGCTTTAAATTAATTTTAAAATGGTAAATCCTAATATTTCTATTTTATCGACTTTTTTAACTTTTTTTTTTATTAGTACCAATTAATTAATATGGCAGCAAGACGGAAATCATACAACTCAATATTTTTTAGTCTTTATTTAAATTATCATGTCATTTAAATATAATATATTTTATATAATTTGTCTTTTAAATGATAATTTAGGCTTGCATAAGAAGTCTACCAGAATCGTCAACATTTAATAATAAATTAAAACTGAAGTTACGTTGGTTCCTCTGAAGAAGAAATAATAAGCTTCTTTCGCTATTCAACAGATGGCAGCTCTAGCTCAAAATGAAAAACTTTCTGGTTCTACAAATCTACTATGCTTTTGATAAAAAAACCGAACAAATAATATTAATAATAATAACTAAATTGAGTTATAAGATACATAATTGGCTTCATAAAAAAAAATTATTTTATTAAGATCAATTTCAAAATATATTTATGGCAGATTACTAAATTAGTAAAAATGGACGTAATTGAGAAAACATTGAAATATTTATAATTAACTATTAATATTTGTTCGTCCTAATAATAGATATTAAAAAAAAAATGGATATTTAAAGTAAAAACTGATATGTACAAGGCTATTTTACATTTCACTCCAAAAAATTATGTTTATTACGCAATACGCAAAGATCAAATATAGAAAGTGCATAACTAATTCACATCTTACAATGCACTTTCCTTTTCACCGCAAATCCTTTCACTGCAATTCCCAAGTCTCAAGATACTATCTTTCTTAACATTGTAAAAAAATATATCTTCAATTAAAATTGTTTATGAAAGATTTCAATAATCATTATATATTTTGTTATTATCATTTTATACATATTGGGTTTGTTTAGTCCTTAAAATCCAAGATCCTTCATAAAATCCTTTAAATTTCTTACTTAGTCACAAAGAAACATGACAAGATACCGCATAACATGATAAGTCCTTACATACTAAACCCTATAACTACCCGAAACCAGTAGTCTCTAACTTGATTCTTATTTAATTTCCGATAGTCATGAAAAATTCGAGGATATAGAACCTATATTGTTTATTTATTATTTATTTGTATTATTAATTGGTATTTACAACTGTCTACAATATATACATCAAGGAAATAGTTATTACAAGTTATGTCGGTAACTCGTTAAGAATTACTCATCAGTTGTACTTCAATAAATGTTTTACACTAGAAGGTCTCAAGGCCATCTTCAGACGTCTAAAAGGGTTATTGGGAATGGTGTGGGAAGTAAGTAAAAAAATATTAAATTTAAAAAAGTATGAAATAAACATACAAAACTTCAGCTAACGTCCATCACAAGTTTATGAAATCTTGTTTAATACTTCTTTAGGATCCGATTACCAAAACATGAAGAACTTATCGATTACAATTTATCCGATAAATTCGTGTTACAAGAGGAAAACAGCTTTAATATTTTTCATGAAAGAGAAATATAATCCGCCTAATACACGTGCTTCGATGGCCCACGTGCCGATGTCAAATAATATCGATAAAACTCACGGGTTTCGAAGTGTTACGCAGCTTGAAGGAATTGAAGGCCTCGGGCGATCACGAGCGAAGGAAATGAAGGGAACCGTTCATTTTAATTTTCACCAATTTCCAGCAATCTGATTAACTTGAATGTTTGCACACGCCTCAAGGACCAATGACAATAAAAAAATTGCACAATTTTGTCCTAATGTTCTCACTTAGTCTAGTTAAATTACCCCCAAGATTGGGGTCTGTTTTGCAAAAGTAGGTTTTACGTTTTTATATAGTCCAGATGGGTCCTGAGAAAAAAATATCAAAAATGGAACTAAATTTGATGAGGGGAAAATGTTTAGCAAAAAAACACAAACCTTTTGAACATTTTTTAGATTTCGGAAAAAAAAATATATATAGAAAAACGCTTTCAATCAGAAATTGTTTTATTTACAAAATTAAAGTTAATTGTGCGTTTAAAGACATCCCTTAAGCTGAATTTGATTTAGGCGTTTAGCGACAATCGATTGTCAAACATCGAAGAATTGTGCCAACTCTAAAAAGTTATTTTTGGTCATGTTTAATAGTCTACGATGCAGAAATGGTCAATTCAATCAAAGAATATTGTACACTAAAAGTTGAAGATCATTAAATATTAATGCTAGATAGGATTTTTAAAGTAAAAATTTGCCCATTACTACTCTGAGATATGTAAAAGAACAACAAAAATTGTTGGATGATTTTGTATGTGTTAAAAATGCAAACAAATCACAAATAGTACAGGGAAATTAAAAGGTCTGACGGCTAGAAATTGTTCATCACATTAAGCTTTTTAGTCAAGTTTGCAATAAATGCGTGTTTTTCTAGGTTTTTAAAACTATTTTTCTTATATATAAATATCATGTAAATTGTATTTTTCACGAATAGTTGTATCGTTTGTACTTTACCTACTATCCAGAAGTTATGAAAGATAATGTAAAGAACACAGAATTAAATATTCAAGAAGAGAGAATTAAAATACTTTAATTTAAAAATGCTGAAAACAAGATATTTCAGACTTTTCTGCTTTATTTATTTCTTGGCTCTGAAGTACCTTTGATATTACTGTGGCCTGTGAATAAGTAGCTCAGTATAAAATTAATTCTTTCTTTTCAAGTCTTTTCTATTTAGTCGCAGAAAATGCATATTTTATAGATATCAATGTGACTCAAATAGGTAGAACTAAGAATTAAAACCTTAATGGTTTTTTAAATAGCTTCTAGCATGAGATTAGTCAGTTGTTTTAAACAAATATAATAAACGCAAAAGGAATTAAATAAATATGTAAACTTTAAATTATACTAAGTTATTTAAAGTTATTAACTTCTCGTATTACTATATGCAGACCAGTAAGATTGATAAGTAGATATGCTGTGTAAAATGAGGAATCCATATGAAATGGGCAACATTGCTCAATAATGTTTCTTTCCAACAATTTATTCCGTGTGACTATAAATTTTCATTAAAAAAAAAAAAATTGATAGAATAAGAATACTTGATAAAATAATTGATATGAATAATTCATAAAATAGAATACTTGAACTTTCTGTGCCATCATTCTATTTTTTTATGGGGAAAAAAAGCACAGACCGTAAAACATTTTTATGTTCATTTATATTTTGTATTTTTATTTTTTTTACTTCGGACATTGCGTACAATGTAAATTCAACTTGCGTATAACTCAAGTCAACTTCAAATTGCGTATAATGTTGAATGTAAATTCAACATTAATTTAACATTATTTTTTTTTTAACATTCATAATTTCCAATATTTTTTTCTTTTATTATATCCGCTTATTGCTTAAGGTTTGTAATTATTAAAATCCATTGAATAATAATAGCACAATTAGTTATTTTTCAACGCTTATGAGTAGGTAGTTAGATTTAAATGTTAATATCAAACAAATGAGGGTTGCTACTATTAAATTGTATGAGCGATTTAATGTTAAATTACAACCAGATTGGTTTAAAGCATGCTACAAATAAAAAATGAAAATAGTGATTGTTGTGTGAAAATTGTATATTTTTTATTTATTCGAAGGATATTTATGATTCAAACAATCGCAATAAAATTTTCGATTAAACATTATTATTGTAGCATTTATAAATATATCAGCTTACCTATCTCTGAAAATATATACATATATTTTCTACAGGCCAATGTTGCGTGAGCGCAAGATTTTCTGCCACCATTATTGCTGAACAAAATTTTTTTTTTTTCCTTTTAATTAAACTACTCTAAAAATATTTCTTAGACCAATATGTGTTAAAATATTTCAAGAGGGAGGTTCTCGACAAGACAAGAATAAGACAAAGAGGTTCGTGGCAGTACTTTTTCTCTGGATGACGATAATCTGCGAGCTTTGATGGAAGAAAATCACAAAAATGTTCTTAAAATTGCAGAAAAAATAACAGTAAGCAAGTCGAACGATTACCAGCTCAAGACGATTTAAATAGCACAAATATTTAGAGTAATGAAGTTACTTTTTTATTTGGATTAATAAAAATGTCTTCTAACAATTTATTTTATAGGTTTATTAAAAAAATAAATAAATAAACCTGCATTAATATCCGGAAAACGCAATACAAACAAATTATATATATGTGCGTGCGAGTGAGTTTGGACGTGTAGGTAAATTGGCGCGTAAATTTAAATCCGAAGCACACTTGACAGCTTTAAAACATATTGTTCAATGTAAGTATGTAGACTTATCGCCAAGTCAGATATAAATACATGACTCTAAAATGACTTAGTGATCACGGGTGTGTGCGTGATCCTACACTAGTCACAACTTATTGTTATAAATAATACTGAAAGCATTGCTAATTATACACCGATCGGTATAAAAATATCTAAAACCTCAGTTTAAGAATAAATAACAATTACAAATAATAATGTACTTAAAAGTTAAAAAAAAAAATTATAATGTAAAAAAATATGAAAACGCTTTTATAGCAAACCTAACTAAAAAGTTAAGTGTAGTGAACAACTTGCAGCCGTCACGCCTTTTAATGTTTAGATTTCAAGGTTCGAAGCTAATTTTCCTGTACTATTCGTGATTTGCTTGCAATTTTAACACAGTTTATCCAAAATCATCCGATAATTTTTGCTTTTTTGAATATCTCAGAGTAGGAATAGGAAAATTTTTCTTTAAAAATCCTACCTTGCTCAAAATGTAATGATCTACAACTTTCGGTACATAACAATTTTTGTTAGGATTAACCATTTCTGTGTTGTGGACTCTTAAACGCGACCAATACTAACTTTTTTGGAAAGTGTGCAAAATTTGTCGATGTTTGACAATCGATTGTGGCTTAATGCCTAAATCAAATTCAGCTTAAAGGGTGTTTTTAGACGCAAAATTTAATAAACTTTAGTTTTGTAAATATAACATTTTTCGATTAAAAGCATTTTTCTATATGTTTTTTTTTTTTTTAATCTGAAAAAAGTTCAAAAAGTTTGGGTTTTTTTGCCCACCAAACATTTTCCCTTTATCAAATTTAGTTTCATTTTTTGATATTTTATTCTCAGGACCTATAATGTCCATATAAAAACATAAAACCTGCTACTCCACCTGTTGAAACAAAGACCCTCATTTTAGGGGCAATTTAACTAGACTAAGTGAGAACATTAGAACAAAGTTATGAAATTATTGTATTGTCGTAAGTGTGAAAATTTTTAAGTTTATCAGATTGCTGGAAATTAGTGAAAATAACGTTGAAAGATTCCGTTACATGCAGGTGAAGTTAATAAAAGTGTATTAAAAACAAAACAAATTTATTAAATAGACAGTACTAGATAAAAAAATAAATTCGCAAATCACCAATAATTACCATAATTAATTATAAGTAGCTGATTAATGTTGAAAAATTAAAAATAACGTATGTTCTGAGATTAATTTGTATCATTGGAATCGTAAACGTGATTAATATATGCAAAAAAAGTCCACAATAATGTTAATTTGAAAAAAAAACTTCTTTATAATTATCAGCTTTCTATCGATTTCAATTTGTCTTGGCTGGCACCTACTCCAAAAATAACTCATAAATCATAAATTGTGAATATAGTCCAAGCAACGAAGGATTTTTTGAGGACTTAATTCATGTAGAAGCCAATTTTGGTACAGTTGTAGGGGGAGGTGTCCTTAAAAACATACTAAAAGTACTGGGTGGTGGGGTGGAGCTAAGGGTTGGGGGTGCTCTAAAGGTCGGTTTTTTCAGTTTTTCGTTAATAACTCGAAAGCTTTTGCCTCTAGCAAAAATATGTTTATGTACTAAATTAATTTACATAAAATTGCTTACAAAAAAGGTTCTATACATTTTTGTTCTGAGATCAATGCTTAAGAAGATATAGTGGGGGGAATATGGAAAATGTAAAAAAAACACGTTTTTATTGTTAAAATTTATATATTTATTGTTAAAATTCCAATATTTATTGTTACAAATGAATAGTTTATTATAATTAATTGAATGCTTATCTAAAATATGCATGAATGCTTATGCTAAAAATAAAATTATTGTCGTTAAGCCTAATATGCTTATTATAGTACTAGCGGTGTCACCCTTTTCCTCAAAAACACGTTTGTCGGTACTGTTTTGGTTTTAACTCCGAAACTATTTGTCTAATCTCGAATTTCTTTTTTTCATCTTAAAGCTGGTTAAATTTATTATCAGATACCATATATTTAATTTTAAATACGTTCCGTGAAATATCCATTCCACTTCGTTGAATTCCGCGTACCGTTGTGAAATCCTTATTTTTTCGGAACATTTCTCGTTATAACTCTAAAAATATTTGTTCGATTCTGAATTTCTTTTTTCCATCTCATAGCTGGTTAAATTTGCTATTAGATCCTATACATCAAATTTTGATGAAATTCCGTGAACCACTCACGCCTATAAGCACTATAATAAGCATATTAGGCTTAACGACAATAATTTTATTTTTAGCAAAAAGCATTCAATTAATTATAATAAACTATTCATTTGTAACAATAAACATTGGAATTTTAACAATAAATATATAAATTTTAACAATAAAAACTTGTTTTTTTTTACATTTTCCCTATTCCCCCCACTATATCTTCCTAAGCATTGATCCCAGAACAAAAATGTATAGAATTTTTTTTCTAAACAATATAAACATATTTTCGCTAGAGACAAGAGTTTTGGAGTTATTAACGAAAAACTGAAAAAAAAAAAACGATCTTTAGAGCCCCCCCCTCCCCTAGTACTTTTAGTATGTTGTTAAGGACACCTCCCCCTACAACTGTGCCAAAATTGGCTTTTACATGAATTATGTCCCCTATTTGGCCTTTTTTTGTCATAGTTTCTTGGACTAATAGGTATGTAAGTATTGATAATTTCTTTGATTTTTCTTTAATGCTATTTGTTTTGAAGTGATTAAAATAATTTATTGTAGTTTTTACTTTCATTTGTACATTTAGGGTTAATCTTTGAGTCGGTTTTCGTTGTTTTTTTAAGTGTTGAGTTGATTTCAATAAACTTTTCATGGGGCCTCCTCTGAAGTATGGCCTACCGATCGAATCATCAAAATCGATATCATCAAAGTAATATCCAATATGATTAAAAAAGCGAACAAAACATATTACTAAATATGCAATACTGTTGGTGGCAAACGTGAAGATGGTGGGAAAAGGTGAAATTGCACATTTTTAATGCAATTAATTTTCCCACCCTACTGTAGGGAAGTGAGAGCTGGGTATTTCTCGACAGATTGAAGAGCAGAATCACCGCATCAGGAATGCAATATCTGTGAAGAGTTGCCGGCCAAACACGGAGTGAACATATGAGGAACAGAAGAATAAGAGAGGAGCTAGGAGTGAAAACCATTAAAAGAAATTATAGAAAAGAGGCACTTAAAGTGGTTCGGACATGTGTGCCGAATGGATGAAGATCGCGGACCACGCAAGTTCTTCCAAGCAAGACCAACTGGTAAAAGAGGAAACTTAAGCAGCTATCAGCTGAAGTTAGTGTTTTAGTTTCGCTGGTTAGAATTTGTAATACACCTCTTCATTCTCTATTTAGATCTGAGCGAAGAAAGAAGTGTATGATGAAGTTGCAATTATTAATTTATTTTATTATCTCTTTTGTTTTATCGTTTAACTCTTTGAAGAATTTATAGCAATCATAAGTTTAGTCTCCTTTGAAAAATCTTCATCATAATGTTCAAATTAATCAGAATTTTTCACCCATAAGTTTCTGTGGTCTTGAGCTTTTTTGTAAGTTCATTTTACTTTATTCAATTTTGAAATACTTATAAGTTATAACAACTATTCTCATATTTTTTTTCCTACTAGCTTGTTTCTGTCTCTAACAATCTACCTCATCCTTGCCTAATGGATCTATTTAAGATCTGCCTAATATCAAGCTATGTAAGACACGCCATGAAACGGTATTTATATTATTTTGTACTGTGTATTTATGTTTATTGACCCAAATAATCATCCACATGTTTAAAATTTTAATCGTTTTATTAAAGTGTAAATAAAAGAGACATCAAAAGTTGTACTTTCAGATCAAATATTAACTAAAACTCTTGACATTATTGCCTATCATATTTTGAGCAATAAATGATAAATTACAGGTTGTAAAGATAAGGATTTCTGTAATTGCGAAAGTTTATTTCTGGTTACAGAAGATTCGATTAGATATATTTAAAAAAATAAATAAATATGTATATTCACATCATATTAGAAATAAAAAAGAACTGGAATTTTATAAATTTTAAGTTAAACGCGATCTATACATGGCTTTATAGGTTCTGATTGTAAGTCTAATGCAATACGTCCCTTTTGCAGGGTTATTGTATCCCCTTAAGTCAAAAAAAATTGTTGCAAAAGGTATTGGCTTTCACTGGGCAAACAAAAATGGTGGACCCACGTCTCATCACATTTTACCGTGTAACAAGTGCATACGTTTAAGTGTTCCCAGCGTGTAACAGTTCCCGAACATTGTGGATATCCCCATAATACATATACATGCGCTGCGAGGGCTGTCGGTTATGGTCTGAACCCATATAGGAGCACTATATCCTCATGGGATCTCTACATCCCGGGAAATGGGGGTCTATATTTACAACAACTCCACCTAAGAAAGATGGCCGCTATCACATGTAACCTGAAAGCGTGCGAGACTAAAGGTGTGCTTCAAAAATTAGCATAAGATCTCCGCTTTCCAGATATAATTGTGAAATTATTTTCAAATAAACATAAGAACATGAAACGAATGAAAACATTTAATGCAGATACAATAGAATCCTCCGTATCCTATACAATAAATTATATGAACTTCATATTGCACATCCTCAAGAAATAAAATATAACTGGATTGGCCAACTAAAAAATTTACTACTGATATCAAACAATACTTATTTATGGGAAAATCAGGATCCTGTCCTAATAAAGAAGAATTTAGGAAAAGCGGTTGGAGAATAAAAAATTCTATCTTTATTCCCTACTATAAGGAAATAAAACTCACACACATTACTGGTGCCAAATATCTCCTTTTAAATGTCCCATTTTACAAAATAAGAATAATGTCACAACTGAGGCTTGCCTCAGATAAAAAAATACTGATTTATTATAAAAATAATATGTACAAAATAGACTCCGGAACTATATGCAACTTATGTAATCAAAATGAAAAAGAAACCTTAAATCATATTCTATTCAACTGCCCCCAATACCTAATATTCAGGCGGATATTTTAAATTAATAATGAAATAAAAAATGTCCCCCGTAATATAGCCACGATTTTAACAATTGAAGACGAACAAAATATTAACGTATTATATAATTTCATTACAAATGTTATTAAACTTAGAACATTCCTTTTGAACGAATAATGACATAACACACAAGAGTATTAGTAACAATAATAAGATGTAATTTTTGTTATTATTCTAGTTTCAATTTGTTGGTATAATTTAAATTGTTTACTTGTACATAATAAAACCACTAAATTAAGTAGGAAATTATGTTATATCAAAAAATATTGTTGATTAAGATTTTATCTTACATGTCTTAAGATCAAATGGATCTATATTTTATTTTCTTGTAAATATGTACCTACATATGTGTATTTTGCTGTATAAATGTAACTAGGATTGGTCAAGCTCTATTGTAACAACGCTTATTCAATAAATAATTTCATTCATTCATTTAATGCAGATATGTTAGCGTCACAAATTTCAGTATCGAATTCACTGATTGCTTGCTTCGAAATTTTGAACAAACAGTGCAAACTAGTAAAAACATCACCATTAGCCGATTAGACTTTCAGAACTTGGTGTATTTCCCTTGAATATACGGCGCTACCATGTTTAAAAAATCTTTTCAATGGAAGTTTCCCATAGTTTAAAATTTTATCTTAAAACATAGCAAAATAATAATAATAAGCATCATGACGATATTCAGTATTATAACTTTAGTCAAAGCATTAAATAGTACTTGTTTGTAAAAGAATTTAGAAATTATTTAGGAAACCGAGTTTTAGAATAGGACGTGATTCTTCGGCCGTACAAGTTTTTTAAATCTCAAAACGTTTTCAACATTTTTGAAAATTATTATAAATGGTCTGATATGAAGCACTTATTCTATTTTGTCCGTAATTAGATATGCTGCTTAATTGATACTTTGGGCTTTATGATAAACGATGACCCGATTACTCCGAATAATGAAAAAAAACGACCAGCCCCCCCCCCCCCCCTGCGTTAGTCTAATGACGTGGTGGTTGACAGTTAGCGATCGCGTGCCGGCACAAAGCACGTCATAACGGTTACTTTCGAATCGAAGAGGCAGTGGAAATTGTGGCGCCAACTCGAGCGCGGGAGAACTGCCCGTACGGTGCTGCCATCTATCGGCTGTGGACCGAACCCCTTGAGGAATTTCGCTTTCATATTGTCCCTCGAGAACTGTCTCTTTTGCGAATTGTATCCTGTTGCCAATGCAGAAAAATCAGTTCATTGCAGCCTGCTGAGTAAGGTTAAGTGTCATGATACGTTCCTCTAGCAACCTTTATCTTATCACGATTTATCACCTGCTTTTATTGGGAAATTATTCATTATATTTTACATCAATTAAAATTAATGTCTCGTCAAATTTATGATAAGTGATATGATTTTTTTGTTAGAACTGAACTATTATAATTAAATGTAAAAATGGGAAAAAAAAAGAAAAAAAGAATACAAAATGGGAGGCTAATCTCACAAAATTATAGTATAATTTATTATTTTAAAAAGGAAATGTATAAAAATAAATGAGAAAGGAAACTGAAAAGTTTGGTCTTATTAACTATGACAATTTGAAACTTTAAGCCCCAAAAAGTCTTGGAAATTAAAAACTAATTAAGTTGAAATATCTAAAACGATACTAGACTAGTTTTAGAAGTTTAACTAAATTAAGAGAAGTGTTTATTATTAGGTACTGACAGACCACTTTTTTTTTTTTTTTTTTTTTTTTTTTTAATATCTAAACGTTCATTTCTTCTTTTTTTATATTTTTTTTTTTAATTAGAGAGCTACAAAATATTAAATGATTAAAAAAAATAGAGAAATAGAAGATTATTCTGTTATAATAGAATTCATTCTTGTAACGCATATAAAATTAAGAGGATATAAAAAAAATTGTAACTGCAATTAGAAATTCTGAGTTTAAGATTTTGAAGATATTTGTAAAATAGCCTGAACATAGCATAAATAATCACAAAAATGTTTTAAACTATTTAATTCCCAGTAATGAAGATTGTAAAAAAACATTTTTTTTTTAAACAAAAAAATTGCGTGTTTCACATTTCAGACATATTATATTTTGACGTATGTTTCATTTCTGAACATATTCAACTGTTGAATCTGCTGTTGCAGATTTTCGGTTCTTGGAAGACACAATGCCGTTTAAGAATTATAAAAAATATAAACAATATTTTCATTAAGGACAGTGTCAGCGATTGTCGTCAATTTACCATAACACTGAACTTTTCGGTTAGCTAGAAGCTAGTCGAAAATAAAACAGTTTCTTCCTTCAACTACAGATAACCTATTTTTTTTGTGATAAGGTCATGGGAGCACAGAGAGATACAAGATCCCATTGAAAACTCTAACAGGGCAGATTAAATTAATGAATCGATGATAAGGAGCATATGAATGACATTGTACAATCGAACGATAATGTTTATATACAACAAACATCGTTTTTATTTATGAATATTCGTGGATATTTGCCATGATTTTTAGCTATTAAAAATAAAATATAATCAATAAACCAATATTAATAGAAGAGCCGCCTAAAGATGTCTACCTTGAGGGTCTTTGAACCCTGGCGAAGAGATCTGATTCAGTAGCTCTTTTGCAACTTCCATAGACAATTGCATAACCAGACCTGCAATCTGGAGCATTGCAGAGTCTGTAATATTTTCTAGCAGAAATGGCTGTGTGAAAATGGAAAAACAAACAATTTGTTGAGAACCCACGTTGTTTTCCTTAGTCATCTTCTTTCCATTCTTTACATTTGTAACAACTGAAATCTGCAACGACACCCGTCTCTCAATTCTCATCGCTTGTAGCGACTACAAAACAAATAATTCATACCTTTAAATCTAGACCAACTAGAAAGTAAACTGATAAATTAAAAACCAAGTCTCATTAATTCTATTAAGTAGTAGGTATAATAATGCAAAAAATAACTTTTCAAATATATGAATATTTTAACGTTTTAAATAAAATGTTAAAATCATTCATACTTTTTTAACTTAATTAAAATGATTTTCGATAGACCAATTGATAAAGAGAAATATCCATATTAACCATGTACTGAAAGCTTATAGAGTGTAAATTTTCTATATTTGCATTTTCATAGAATTCAACTACTTTTATGCATTCCTTTATTTTAATTTATTTTTAATATGAATAATTGCGTTATAATAATTTCACTCAGGCCATTGTTGATCGTTTCCCAAAATCCTGTAATTATTCTAAAAATATCATTTGCACCGAAATAGATACTTAAAGATCATATTAAGAAGCCAAACAATTTTTCACAACGCAAATATTAAAAATCCTACTTTGAAGGTTATTTAACTAGTTTTAAGAGACATTTTACGTATCATCTTCTTTAAGACAACCACTGAAATACAAAATAGAAATTTTAATGTGGTTTCAAAGTTGAATGTAAGAATAATAAAAAGCTTCGTGACAAAACCGGTTATAGAATATTATTTTTAGATCTGCCATTTAAATTATTACTGCCTTTAATGAAACCGCTCAAAAAAAACGTAAAAAAAAAACAATTTCATTTTAAGTTTCATATAGAACGTTTTTAGTAAACTTATATTATGAAGATTTCTAATTATAAGATAGAAAGAAATTTTAATCTGATTGATACTTATTAAATATTACATGCTGGATACGTTTGAACAAATTTAGAAGGGTTAAACAACAAAAGTGACTATTACGTAGAAAAGTTTTAATATTGCTAAGGCTGGTTCAAAAATTAATTCATACCTGAATGATTAATTATAATCCAGAAAACAGTATTATCTATTTATCTATGAATCATAGTACGAGATGAAATGAGTTACAAAAATTATTTTATTTCTATTTAAGTTTGTAATAGTATGACCAATGATGATTTTCTCCGAAATTTAACTTTATTTAAATTTAAATTTATTCAAGTTCTTAAGGCCTGTGTAAACTACGCATAAAACTGTGTCAAATTTCGGAAGTAATAGTTTTTGACATCACAAAAGAAAAGCAATCTCAGCTAAAATTATAATTATCAATACAACAGCTAAGAAAATTCTATAATTATTTTGCATGCACGTCAAATTTAAATGCGTTTTTTTTTTTTTTTTTTTAATAGTGATAAATAATCATGGATTTGTTACATAAGTATTTTTTTATCGGTGCTGTATTTTTTTTTTCTACTGCAATCGTTAATATAGAATATTGAATCTATCTTTGAAAAGAAAGATATATTTTTAAACATTACATAATTTATAAAAATATTTGAAGGGTCTGGTGGATGAAGGGGTTGTGTCACATTTTTTTAAATAAATTCTATCTAATTCATTGGATGAAGGATTTATGTACAGATTTGTTAGGTAGCAAAATCTGAATTTTTCAAACCAACTAGAAAAAGAGATATTAAGAAGATTAAGGGGTTATATAACATTTTCCTGCTATAGAAACCTGTAAAAATATTTTTATTTTTTTTTATTGTGTTTTATTTATAATCTTTTATTATTGTGTCTAAGGTTAGAAGTGGCTTTTACAGAGATGAAATTGTAGAAAAAATTCCAACTTCCAATTGCGTTTTTTCTTAAAATACGATTTTTTCACTGAACACACTATTCACAGGTACCACAGATGTATTCATTTTAAATATAAACCATGAGCAATAGAACCTCTATAATAGAAACATTTAATCTATTTGTAACTATTTTAAGAAAGGGACATGCAAGCATATCAGTTCCCGATTCATACGATGAAACTGCTCTCTGTTGGCACCATAAATATATAAAAACACCTCTAAAATATGGGGTCAGTTCACTAAATACAGATGTATAAATGCCATTTCTATAAATATTTAGATCATGTGTTTGTTGTTGTGGAAGACATAATTTTTGGTTGGGTTTGATAAGGTTTAAATATAGATACAGGATACAATCTATATATAGGCAGGTGTGGAAATAGTTTAGAAAGAGGATAGAAAGGAGGGATCAATGCAGTGGCGACTGCCCCAGTGGAAATTTCCACTGTCCCCCCTCCACCTCTGGCCCCAGGCCTAGGGCACATACCTCGCTTACTTTCGTCCTCAGGTGTTCATGGCATGTGGCGGTATTATTTCAGGACATTAAACCTTTATTTCATGTTCCTGCCGATCTTGTGAACTGATAGGATATGATCGAAATCGGTACAAGAAGAGGAGAATGAGTTCGGTTCGTAAGTACAAGACGGAGCTTGAAGCAAAATTCTTAAATCCAGCTGGCTTAACATTTCTATGCGTTCAAAGTACATATTTATATTGTTAAGAAATTCCAATTATCTATTTTAGATGTGATAATACGTGGATCAAACTTTTAAAAAAATTGCATGCAACTCATATTATAGAATCATAAATGCAGTTTTTGAATTCCCTCTGATTTTTAAGTATCGTCTGAATTGTCAACAACACAACTTTATAATAATCTTGTCAAATGATAATTTCGGTATTTCTCCTTTAAAAAACTTTTACATATTTGGTACTAACATTTTACGTTTACTCCGAAATTTAAGCGTAATATTCCTCTTTCAGTTATTCCTCTTTTATGATTGTTTATACTTAATTCTTTTGTTAAAATATAATTTGCTACATAAGTTGATAATTATATTTTAATTTAAAATTCTCACTCAATTTACTTTGAAAATAATATATTTAATACACTCACTAACGAATCAAACTTTCACCATTTCCTCAGTAAAATTCCTGAGTAAAATGAGAAAATTGACCTAATCGTTTTAAAATCGGATTAGATACCAACAGTACAAAAATAGATTTATCTCCCTTGTATTTATTGTTATGAGCACGTTCAGAGATTACAAAATAGAAAAGAAATTGCAATTGTGCTAAGTTAAAAACAAAACTGGAAATAAATGTTTTTTTCTAGTGTTCTTTATTATCTTCCCTTCATGATGGGCAATCAATAACCTGTTAATAAGCAGATCAGAATCATCAAATTAACTGCATTAATAATTAACAGTTTGTAACAGCTCTTGGAGCAGGTGTTTGCAGTTCCCCCTCCCTTCGTCCATTGAGAAAGGTCCAGGCCGTTCCCCCACTCCGTGGGTACTCAATACTGGTTCAATTGCATTGTTCTGCAAACATTGTTCCGCTATTTGAATGGGCTTCCATGTTTTTGTTAGAATTATTTTACAAAACCCCATATTTCATGTTACTAAATTACAATACAATTTCCAAGCAGCAATTTTCAAGCATTTGAACTAGATGATTCCTCAGAAGCCATTTGACACAGAATAGTAGGATTTCTGAAGCTTATGTTACCCACTTTACAGCAAGAAAAGAATTAGGATAAAGAAACCATAATGCAGAGTTATTTTAAACATTTAAATGTTACTTCTATTTGAACCCGTACTGATAAAATACAAGTGCATCTTAGAAAGAAAAATCTGTTTCATTTTAATTAACAGAAAATTTTGAAAAATGGTCTTTAGGGCTGATGAGGGTTTCATTTAATTCTCCTTTTTGAACTATTTAAAATTTAAAGATGTAGATTGTAGAGGTATGCAGTCATAGATACAGAGCAATTAATAATAAGATTTTAATTTATAATGCCGACGTTTCGACTTGCATAGCAAGCCTTTATCAGAATTTCAGACAGAGAGGCAATCAGAAACCCAGTAGTTAAAATATTATTTTTAATTGCTGTGTATCTATGACTGCATACCCCAACAATCTGCATCTTTAAATACTTCTCAGTCAACTAATACCCTATTTTTATATGAAATAATCAATTATTTTGAAAATAATCCAAAACAGTCATAATTCTTTAAGTATTGAAAAATTAGACAGCAGACTTTTATCAGTAACATTGAAATTTAAAAAATGCTTATGTCATGATGGTAACCATCAGGATGCAAATAAATAAATTGAAAAATATAAAAATTAAAAAATATCCCTCAAGAACTTTACAGCTCTTTCTAAAGCTTCGCTCAATAATAAATAAGTAAATATAATAATAATAAATATAATAAAAATTCAATAATAATAATAATAAATAAAATAAATTCAAGCCATTTTCATACATCAAATATTAAATTAAAATGAAATATTAATTAGCAAGACATAAAAATGAAGGTTAGATTTTTAAAACATTTAAAAAGACTGGAATCTTTGGTACTTTAGGCACGTTTTAAAGTATTCTGCCTCAGAACAAACACAGTGTCCTAATGCTTCTTTCAAGTTTAAAAAAAACAAAAAAAAAAACAGATAGTGAGGTAAGCACCACGATTAACCTCATTATGTATTCCATCCAAGTATTACTAAGAGCCAGTCAGACACTGGATTTTGCTGTAAATCGTAATTTATTTTATAATGTGTGTTCATAAAACTTTAATGGTTCTTAGATTGAAGAACATCGGCACAAATTGAAGAAAATGAATTTTTCCACCTCAGAATCGATCCAGAGTTATTAACATAAAATATATAATAATCATAAAATCATTTGTGATCAGTGTCCCAAAATTAAGGGATATTAAAAAAAAATACACTACGTAATATGTAACCTTGCGCAAAGATCCGTAACTTAATCCAAGATCAAGCACGAACGTTCGAATCTGAATGTGGGCTATATTACGTCATCAATATGTTTGCCTTGAAAACCTAACTGGATATTTTTAGCTGTAAAAAGTCTGCACTCAAGGTTCAATATTATCGTAGATTTAAAAATTTATATATGTAGAAGTGTACAGATCTTGCTCAACAACATGTAATTGAAAAAGAGAATGATTCCTGATCTTACATAATTTTTTCCCAAGTCCGTTTGTTTCTCCTCCAAGGCTGAATTCCATTGCTAAGAAGTGCTCACCGTGCTTTTTAGCGATGAAGCCATCTTCAAAATAAAAATCTTCACCTAATATAAAAGTCAGTGATATTTATTTTTCAATTTTAAATGAAAAAATATCATTCCTATAATGTAACTATTAAAATTTTAAGGAAGGTTATCTCTTGAAAGTGGGACCAATAACCTTGGCTAATTGCAATGATATACTCCCCCCACCTTTATGCTAATCTTTGGTTTTGGACGAACCATAAATAAACGAAGAAAACTAACATGGTTTAATAGCAAGCTAACCGGTTTTAATATTCCAGTGAAACATATGAGAACGTCTTGGGATTCCGAAAATAAATAAATAAAAAATAAAATAATTCATTAATTTCGCATAAATATTTCATAGTTTAATATGTTACCCAGAATTCATAGTTTAACTGAATCACGTATTATGCAAAAATCATGGAGCGTAGTATATTAGTCAGATAAAGGCCACAGGAGTACTATGGAAGGAAAAAAAATGGTCTAAGTGAAACGTGAGAAGATACTAGAAGCTAAGGGGTACTTTGTAGAAATGGATCTTAGAAGCTGTTTTAGAATTGAAAAGAACATTCCATTAATTAGGTTAATATTACTATTCCAAAATTAATATTGTTCAAAAAATGTTGATAGCCTCATGTTTGAGGTGGGATCTCGATTGCTTTTCTTTTAAAAGACTTTTGCAATTTTAGTTCTATCAAAGAGTAATTGAACCATGCTATTATTGGCGATTTTCGGTCAACTTTGACCCAATGGTGTCAAAAATTCGTTATTAGATGCGAATCACAGATGCAGTGTATGACCGCTCATAACAGTGATTTATTTTGTTTTGTACGAGGAGTTTACTATCTTCTTTAAACTCCAACTGAAATTAATTTTGATTGGCAGATTTAGTTTTCTTCACTAAATCAGTGAATCAATATAAAATTTTCCATGTTGATTCACTGATATCATTTCTGCTGAACATCATCATGCAGTCCATCATTGGTTCTGTAAACTAGCATATAACATCCTGGAGTTGTATATATGTATATACATACATTCCAGAGGTCTCTTGATGAACTGGAGAATGATTCGACTGACGATAGAAAAATAATAACATTAAATATTTACGAATCATTTGAAACGATAAAATCGTTTAAAACGAATCCAGTTTTTTTACTTAAATGACCGAATAAATATTCCCTATAGTCCCATTTAAAAATCCTGTTTCTCTCCATTATTCCAAGTTTACTATTGGAACTGATTGGAACGTCAAGAAGCCATTCCGCTTTAGCCTTATTAAGTGATTAGTGAATGTTTGATTACTTGTCTTAAATTTTTAAAATTAATATTCATTCACCAATTCATATTCATGATATTCAATTCATCAATCCTCATTACTTCTCACCTAGTAGTGATAACCTCATTTAAATAAAGCACCATCCTCTATCGCAGACGTCCTGAAAAGCAGTTAGGTAAATCTCGTGAAAAACGGATACATAAGACGCTGATTAGGCTCTTGCAACATTGAACTGAAAAAATTGTATTTGGAAGGGTGAGTTTTTAGAGGGACGATAGACGAATCCTAAAGTTAATTGACGAAGTGAAGCTAATCAGCATAGTATTTAAATTTTAACGTAAATTAGATCACTATATCAATAAGATCACTATAACATTCTGCCTCATGCGAGGATTTTCTGTGCTTTCACGGTCTTTCCTCTTGCTAGACTCTAATTGGATGGATAACTTTCATAGATGACACAGAGTCTACCTTCAATGTCAGGTATATATAGTTATTTTGTTCTATCAGAACTATAGACTCATTCTAATGAAATAGCGGTAGCATCTGAACTGTTTCTATTATGCGATCATCAGTTCTTCTTTGGTGCTTTTATTTATAATACTATCTCAACTGATTAAAGAAAATATTCACGGTATTTTTGAATGAAATTATAAACTCTTCGTTAATTTTTATGTAGTCGAATGATTCAGATAAAATTAAAATGAATGATAATTACGCTAAAAGTTCCCTGAGGAAGAAATTACGTAAGCAAGATTACATTTTATTGAAACCTTTGGAAAGTAAATAATAGTAAAAGCGTGGGCGCGACCCAATCCGTGTCTCCTCCTACGCACATATTTTGAATTCAATTTTGCTGTAATTTTAGGACCTCTTAGAGAACTTCTGATCGGCTTCATTCATAATTTAAAAATAATAATTCAGTAAAAAGCTGTAAAAAAAAAAAGTCAACGAAGATGATTCCTGTCAAGTATATTTCAATGACGTTTATCCAAAACGGTTTAAATGCAGAAATCTAAATAAAAGTTAATCCACAAAAATAGGCCATAATTTTATCAAACAATCAAAAGATATTATCTTATTCCAAAACTACCAATTTTCTAAAAATAAGTTTTTATTTTAAAAATGGTTATAATAAATCCATCACTAATATCTTATATCATATTAATAAAACCCGATAAGGCTATTTTTGGAACACAAGACTCAACAGTGTCCCAGTTTTACATACTAAAATATAATACCTTGATTTTCATCCTAAACAGTAATACGAACTGTTGGTATGGGAAAAATGAAAAGGGAGAATGACTGACTTGAAGGAAGAATTCTGGACTTTCCATAGGAAATTTGTTTTACTACAAAAACATTTTAATGGAATACTGAAATAGATTTTCAAGTTCTGGATTTTGTTATAGGAGAGTTATTTTTAATATTACGCAATACTGAGAAACACAATATCGTGTTATATAATAAAAATCAGATTTAAAAATATAAATAAATTGATATTTGACCCATGGATGATATCTTTTTCTTTTTTTGTTGTTTTTTTTTCCTCTCTATCATTATTCTGAGAAATAACAAGATAGAATATACCTGAAACAGAATATCTCAGTCGAGAAACAATTCTAATATACCAGAAAAAAAAAGTTAGGCGAATATTTAGATATTTATAGTAATTTTTATCTCATGGCTGAAATATATGAATATATCAATTACTATTAAAAATAAAATATTGTTCAAGTAGAAATAATTTAAATATTAATGTGAAAATTAAGATTTGAGTTATAACAGCAGTTGATTTGACTAAACATTATTGTTATTTGTCAACAGCTTTAGACTAAGGGAAACCACGAAGTGTTCATCCCAGTGAAGAAGGCCAACATTGTATTCTTTCAAATGTTCACAACTCTGATTGGTAAAAGTGGACTGAGCAGAGATGCAAAACTGAGGTTAAGACAACGTTTTTTCTAGTTTTTCTATATTGATCCGAAATTTGGATCATTGATTACAAACTGGGAGAAAGATCACAACTGAAATAAGGTTTCTTAGGAAATGCTGGAGAATAGAGTGCATATATATAATAACATCTCTGGGAGTAAGATTTATCTAGAATATTGAGGAGCACCAGCTGAAGTGTAGCAAGACCACTAGGACAGCACCCCGTCGGTAGCCCAAGCTTCTCTATGGTGGGTACATTGGACCACTAGGAAGTAATCTAGGTGGTAGAAATAATAATGGCCCTGGATAGAGTTAAGTGCAGGAAATGAGTCGAGGTTTCTTGGCGCTTAACGGCACGAAGGAGTTAAAAGAACAAGGAGAGTTTTAACCGAATGAAGGCACGGATCCGGAGAAGAATCCAGGAAGGAGAACTTCACAGAACAAAAAGAACAGGAAGACTAAGGTTGTGATAGGCAGACTGTGTCTTAAAAGAAGCACGAAACTTACTTCGAGTCCACAATCGGAAGGTGTTTGCACATGATCCCTATCATGGAATGACTGGAACTCTTAGAGGACCTCGAGATGCCAATATGTGTTTAGAACCACGGAAAAAAAGGTCTCTTTAATCTTAGTGCAACCATAATTGATTTTTTCAATAACACTTTTATGTATATCCCATCTTTCATATCATGCATATACAAGCTATTAACGGCCAAGGCCACATTGAATACAGATAGGATCAATTTATAAGTAGAGTTTATATTTATTTTATGTTGATCTTGCTTATTGAGAATCCAATTTTGGTTAGAACTGGTTTAAAATTAAAATCAGAAATGACAAAATGGTCCAAAATACGAACTTGTGGGATCGGTTCAACTTTATAACTAGACTACTTCTTAGAGGTTTGCCACATCTATGGTTTCGTTCTTTTTTGTTTTTGCATTGAATGTACCAAGAATTTTTATAAAAATAGGATAGTTACGCAGAACATTTTCGTAAGTTATATCTAGAATCTGACTGGTTTATTTCTATAAAAGACCTTTGGTGAAAATAAGTTCTTTTTTTAAATTCTGACAATGTTCCGATGGAAAGTTCATCTTTAATGAGCCGCCGAATATTTTCGATCTTTCAACACAAAGGCCTGTGTCTTTTCAAAAGACAGGACAGAAAATGTCAAGATAATTGCGACAGTCGTCTACAGTTGTTTAAGATTTAGAATGCTGCCTACTGAGGGTTTTATATTCACTGATGAAAATATGATAATCTATGTCTTTTTTTAAAATTATTTTATATAGCAGTTTCTTTTAATTTTTACTGACATGTCATCAGTACGAAATATATCATTTTTATATTCTTAGTATGGTAAATGTTTACCTTATATCAGTAACACAATACATTTAATAACAATAGCAGTGTCTAAATATTAACTATATTTTACCATCAAAGTGGCACTGTACTCTTATGACATTGATATTAATTAATAATTTATTTTTATTTTATAAATCTACCAGGCAGTTGTTGTGCATTATCGTTATTCTTGGACATGTCCCAGATAAAGTTTATTTTTCATTCCATTAGTTCCATTAATGATCATTACTATAATTACATTTTAATTTAAACCATCTAACTACAGAAACACATATCCATTTATAAACTTAATCTGATGAATAATGCTGTTATAAAAACAGTACCAGTGATAACCTCATGTTCTGGTTTGTTCACATCTTGATTGATTGGTTCTGAGAATATATTTCTCAATAAGAAGATAATATTGTTGATAATTAATTAATGGAATATAATTGTGATTAATCGTTTGATTTCAATGAAATATAACTTGCCTAGCTTAAGAATAAATGAAAAAATAAATTAAAAATTATATCATGTTATATTAGGAATACTAACTACTTTTATATATTTCCCTAAGCCCAAAGGTTTTAATTATTACTATTATTATTATTTTTTATTAATTTTTTTTTAAGACCTGAATTTAAGCTGTTTTAATTTATTTAGAGTAATATAGTTATGGTAATAAAAGAAAATGATTTTTTTTTTTTTTTTCAATTTTTACTGTAGAAGATTACAGAATACGAATCGAGTGCAATAATTTAGAATATCAACTAATAGCAGGTTTAAAATTATTTAATAAAATTAAATATCAATCCACTAGATAAGTCTTTTAAATTGGAAATAATAGTAAAGAGATATTTCGTTCCATTTCTAGGCTAAAAATTAAAATAATATTAAATTAAACATTGTAAATATAGGCATAGTATTTACACTATATACATTAACTTAGCCAGGGAACTTGAAATCAAGACTGGCCCAACCTTCAGGAGAAAAAGGATTTCTTGTCCTACATTAATGCTCTGTTTATTATGTAAATTAATTATTTTTACTTCAAGGTTACAGCAAGATATTTATTTAAATATACATAGATCATAATTTAATATATTTAAACATTTTCAAGCCATTATATATACTTCGATACATAATAATGTCAAATTATATCCAATTCGATATATCTTTCGATCTTTTACATGCCATTTCATTTTGTGTCTATGTTGGAACTCGATTGTTTTAAGAAAATAAATGATAAAAGGCAGCCTTCGATTGAGAGTATCCTTTTTTTTTTCAATACGTGGACCACATGTTATACTTACTTTAAACCTATTTGGACTTACACATCGCAGATGCATAGAAGAGCTAAGGAGACACATAACAAACTCCAAATTTTTTCAATCCAAAACAATCAAGGACTATCACGAAAGTACGTAAAAAACATCATAGGTTCAGAACCCCACCTTAATGCCCTTACTTACAATTCACTGCTTTTTCTTTAAAAACCGTCCAATTCATTTCGAAAATACATTTAAAAAACCTTTCAGGAACTTTTGATCACGATCTATCTAGGAATAATCATAATTCCCAAATCACCAAGAAATCTATTTTTTATTCTTTAGCCACGTCTACGTTTCCGGAATTCATTACCATAAAGTACTCAACAACTTTAAGTATCATCTCTCATTTCTCCATACTTTGACTACGGATGCATAGTATATGGAGGACTGCCTGGTGAGCTCGAAATGAGATGTGAAAGACTAATGTATTGTTTTATCAGATTTATTTTCGGGATCCCTAGACGTTCTCACATATCTCACTGGTATTTTGAAATTGGGTGGCTTTGCCATAATTTCCGACGCCAATACTTCCTAGGTGTAATGTTACACTCCTTATAAAACCCACCTATATTCATGATCTTACTCTGCGCTTCATCATTCACCTCTTAAGTACAAGAACCCAAACCATCAACCAACTCCATCGAACTGCATCCTTCAAAAAAATTCTTAATTGTCCGCGCTTCCTCAAAAATGCTCCTCTCTGACTTCGTTTGAAGATCATCTATTTGTTTACCTCCTGAGTTTTCATTCATCCGAGCAAATGTAAAATATCAATATTTATGTTATAGATATTATAATAGTATGCTTTATTCTTTTTACATGATTTCTCATTTATTTTGTAATTCATCATGTTATTAGTAATAAATTATCACATCCAGATGATAGCGTTAAGTATTGTACTCAAATGCTATTCCTAGAGGATAAGTTGTACTTGATGTCTGTCACTGTCAGCAGCCCATTCTCCTATTTCTGCCCATCGTACTCAAGCACGTTCTGTCTCAGCCTCTATGGACCTCCTCCAAGTTATCCTGGGTCGACCTACTCTGTCCTCCAACAACTCTGGAATCCCTGAGGGTTCCAGTAGAGCACTTCCCTCGCAATGTTATTCCTTGGAAGGCGTAAGATGTGCACTAGCCATTTCCACTTTCTTTCGCAGATTTCGGCATAAATATCTCTTTGTCCTGTTCTTAGCTACAGCTATTCATTGCTGATCAATCTTGGCCACCACACTCTTAAAATATTCCTTAAACACTTGTTAAGAAAGGTTTGCAGCTATCTTGTTATTGTTTTCGTGACCTACCAGACGTCAGATACATACAATAGCCTTAACATTTGTACGTATTATAAATGCGGATTTTCGTTCTAGATTTCACTTGATTGCCAGATCCTCTTTATTTGGGCAAATAGCTTTACGGATTCGACTTACAACATCTTGTTCTGTACTCCCATTTGTTGCAACTAGGCTTCCCCATGTACTGGAATGACTCGACAGTCCTGATTTCTATATTCCCAAGTAATATAGGGTTAGTGGTTCTCGAGTTAACCTTCATCACTTTGGTCTTTCCTTTATTTATCACTTATGTATTAAAATCGTATGGTATTCTTAGGGGATATATTGTACTTGAATAAAGTTTATTTTATTCTTCTTCTAAATACTAATTTTAGCGTGCTACGAATAAATAGGGATTCTTTAAAAAAGGTTTGCTGATAAACTACATGGGCATCTCAACTCACTCATAAGCGACATAGCCAAAAAACACACTAGATAACACTAAATGAAGGCTGAAAAGGAGCTGAGTGAGGGATCTCCTCAAAAATAGGAAGAGGTACTACAGGGTCCTGCTTCCCCATATGCTTTTCACACTATTTTAATATATCACCTAAGTTACTGATTGTAATCACTTTGAGAATAACTTTCATTAACAAGTGCGTATGAAGATTCTCAGTTAAAAGTATATATATAGAGTCATAATATACGAAACATGCTATAATTTATTAATCAGCCCATATAATGAATTATTCTTAAAATACAAATTTAGTTCGAGGTTAAACAACAACAACTGGCAGATGATAGTGACATCCGATCGCCGACCTCTGGGCTGGTTTCCTCCACTATCAGTAGTCCCACTGATAAGCACCCTCCCTGTACCACTCCCGATATCTGCTATTTGGGCACCAATCTCTAGGACATCTATTCTACAGTCGGAAACACTCAATCTATCGACAGCTCCGTCCAATCCACGAGTTCAATGTGCCTTCACAATTGGTGCCAAATGTCAGCGAATAAATATAGACGTGGAGTGCCCTTTGTAAATGGATTCGAACTTTATGGATTGATATACTGAATTGCGAAGTAATTACATCAAAACCGGTTATAATAAAAAGTATCGATAAAACCACATCTTGAGACCGTAGTAATAAAATAAAAAATAATCTCAGCCTTAGAAAATCCAATTTATTCCGATAAGAGAAAGCACATAAAAGATACATAAACATTGAGAAGTGAACTGAAGAAAATACTTTGGTTTAAATTCAGAGAATCAATTAATTTAAAGTTATAATCTATAAAAAATTTAATTACCCATAAAATTACAATACATAATAAAATATTTTTATACTGTAATAAATAAAGGTAGCAATAACGGCGGAAAATTATTACCCGAATCAGAATATTTATTATTCATTTCATTAAAATTAATATTCTATAACTGGAATAAAACTCTAAAACGGTTTGCTCCTATGGCAATCAACTGTTTTTGAAGTAATGTTATTCCTTTCACTAAGGAAGAAGAAATGAAACACAATATAAGTAGTTATTGATATCCCGTAAATGATAGAAAAGAACAATTCTTTACTCCGATTCTTTATTGAGGGTATAACATCAAATTAGTAACTTTTAGATTACTGAAATTTTCATCCCGAGTTCTGTGTTTGGCTGCGAGTTTTTTCGATAACGTTTTAAGAATCATGGTTGAAGACACCAGAAGAAGTTATCTTTAACTGGAATACCTTCTATTATGTTACAGTTTAATATGAACAATTTTCACCGAAATAAACGATCTATTTTTTTCTAGTGAAAATTAGATTACAGTTACTGTAGACGGACTATATTTAAAAATTATCATCTTCCACTAGTTCGAACAGTATATTTATTCAAAAATGAAATGAAGAAAAAATCTGAGTGTATAAACAAGTAAAATCATCTGTATGTAATTTTTTTTTTTTTTTTTAACGATTTTTCTTATAGAATATTGAATATTTAAATTGGCAGAAGCATAATTATAAAAAAAAATAAAAGTATGTGAATAGACAATAGGAAAGGCCAGATTGTACGGATGTCCACTTATTATTTAATTATTTTATAATCAGCAACATATGGAACATCGAGATCTTTATGGATAAGTTTATTTGTGACAAAGTAAGGAGCATTGAGGATTTTTTGAAGGATTGTGGATTGTAAGGTTTAGTAAAACTCCAAAGCTCAACTCCGTATGTTGAGCATATATTCCAATAGGTCAAATTACTACCATGTAAATGAGTCTTTTGTAATTAATTGAAACTTTTGGTCGATCGCCTAGTAAATGTTGAAGAAGTCGAAAACGAAGAGCAGTATCTTTGTAGATTGTGGATTCAAAGGAAGACGTTTGCCCAGTTGGAGCCCTAGGCAACGGATCTATTCAACAGGGTGTAATAGTTAGTTTTTATAAAATTATTATAAATTAAATATTATTATGTTTGTATAAGAAACATCTGAGAGATGCTTTTGAATCAATAAAAAAACTTACATAAGCAGTCTATAATAAATATTTCAAAATTAGAATAGAAAATAAACTTTATTCTGGGACGATGTCCCCTATGAATAATATAATGTACATAAATAAATACAATGAGTCTAGCTTTCATAAGATGAAATAAAATAAATTAACAATCTGGTTAACTATTTACAATTTTACAAATAAAGAACAAAAACGGACACAGATGAAATAAAAATTACAAAAATCCAATAATTGTAGGAGAAAAAATAAAAACTATTTACATCTACTGAATTTTTTTTTTTTTTTTTTTTTTTTTTTTTTTTTTTTTTTTTTTTTTTTTTTATTTATATATATAGTGAGGTTTTGCTAGTCAGTATCATTCTGGAGGGAAAGGAGGTATTGAAAAAGAAGGGATTTAAATGTGGACAGAGATGGAGCATTACGGATATTACAGGGTAGTGAATTCCATAAGGAAGTAGCACGGGAAATAAAGGAGTGGTCAAATGATGTACTCTTAATGGAAGAAGTATACAGGTCTGAGGAGCGAGATCTTGTAGTGCAGGAGGAGACCGAGGATCTGAACTGGAAGATGTTATAGATATGGGAGGGATTCCGAGAATTAATGGTTTGATAGAGGAAGGAGGCTAGGAAATAATTTCTGCGGGATGAAGGATAAAGCCATTTTAACTCTGTATATAGATGTGATGTGTGGGGGGCTTTTGGAAACCTACAGATAAACCTAACAACAGTTCATTATTCTTCTTAGTTTACTCTCGAGTTCCGCCGTTAACCCACCATATGCCACACAGCTGTAGTCAAAATGAGGTAGGATAAGGGAAGAACCAAAAGTTGACGAGTAGGTTTCGGAAAGGAGTCCTGGAAAGAATGGAATAGTTTAAGGATGGATATAATAACTTTATTATATTTAAAAAATTAAAACATAAACAAAAAAATACTACATCTATACAAACTGAATACATTGAAATGATTAAACCAAAACTATGTTTAACGTTAACACAAAATTATATTTATATGGAATACATTTGAATATTAAAAGTTTTTTTTTAACTTTACCTCAAACAGTTTCTTCATAATGTTGCCTTGGGCTCAAAAAATTTTCACTTAATCATCAGTCCCAAGTCTACAACTAAACATGTTACTTGACTCTCATCTGGACTAAAAGTGACCTCTTCCTCAACAGTGAAACATGAAAGATGTCTCTAAATTTATAGTCTTTCATTCCTACTATATGATATGTAGTCTTTCCCAGTTTTTCTTGTGCCATACATATACCCTCAAATTTTGGAGCATACTTAGCTGCAATTTTTTTTTTCTACCGTACTGTCATACAGTGCTTAGAACTTTATCTCCTTTTTTCAATAGAATAAAGTTTTCCCCTTCATTTCTGTCCTTATTTATTTCTGCCTGTTTTTTTCTGAAGTTCCCAATATTTTCCAAAATACCTTCTTCATTGTTTTTTTATTGGCTACTCCTCAGTGCCATGTAATATTCGTTCCCAAGGTGGAGCAAATCCCATGAAAAGCTCTAAACGGGTTGCATAGAATTGCTCTATTTTAAGTACAAATCAAAATGTCTTCAATTTTCTTTACATATGTACCCCATTGCGTTTGTCTTTTTCCTAGTAATATTGTTAAATATTTTAGAATCTCTCAGCCCATCCTTTCTATATATTTACTTTGGGGCCTTCGTATGGATGTTAATATTAACTTTATCCGTTGTTCTTGTGTAAATGCTTGCGATTTTTTAGATCTAGTGCATTATCTGATAAAATTTTGGTAGGTTATACGCCATGCTTGAAACTTTGTGATATGTGATTGGTCTGATTGGGATGCAATGAAGACATCATTATTTATTACACACATGTGTCTACAACGTACGTGGTGATATCGGTGGTGGGATGATTCGAGATGTCAGCTGAACTAGAGTTAATAATAATAGTATTATGCTCCTGAGTAGTAGTTCCTTAATATTCCTATTTAAAATAAAATTTATGACAAATTGTGTATTTTATATATTAACAAAGCAGGCTTTCATAGGCTGTTTAAACTATAAAAAATACAGAAAGAAATGGCCCAAGGTTCTGCAACTTGAGTACGCATAACTTGGCTTTGTTGATGAACTAGTATCTTAGGGAACTCCTCAAGGGCAGAGTATCGATTCATCGTTACCTCACTAAGTTATTCATAGTAAATGCAAAATTACATGGCTGAAAAATACTTTCTATTTTACCTAATTCCGTTTTGAACTAGATGTAAAATGAACCCTTTTGTTTTATTTCACTGGGCAATATTCATATCGATCGTTAAAATTGATAAACGTCTAAACGTTTCAATATATTTGGAATATCATTTTATTTGTTTTTGAAAGTTGTACCATGTATACAGCATGGTAGTAAAACAAGTAGAAAAACTGAAATTTGGACAAAAAACCAACCTCAAACCAAGAAGAAAAATTACTATGCCCTATATCCTTTTTTAATTAAAAAAAAAATTGATATTCTTTATTTATACTGAGACCTGTTCCTTTTAGAAGAATGATGAAATTAACGAATCCTAGACTTTAATACCTAAGAATAAAGAAGTTTTGATTATGGTAAGCTTCAGCTAAATAATTTGACAAAATATCAAGTTATCAATTACCTATATTATTATAAAATATCAATTCATCCTTATCTTATAAATAAGATTCCATACTGATATCTTAGTCCCACTTAACCATTTTAAAAGAACAGAATTATTTTTTTTTTTTTTTTTTTTTTTTTTTTTTTTTTTTTTTTTTGGCTTTTAAAATCAGGAACGTACATCAAAACTAGATAGGAACGATTCACAGACCAGAAAATGCATTGCAGGTTTTCGTCAAGACTCGGAGTAAACTCATAGTCTTATTCTTAGACTAACACAAACCAGAACAGTTTGGTTCCGAGTTAGATTGGTTGTATACTAGTCTAATTATGTGTATACTAGTCTATGGCCGAACCCTTAAACTAGCAAAATTCTTCCTATTATTTCTTTAATTATAATCTTCAGTTTTTAAAATCCACAACTGTCACTCATCCCTTGATAATAAGACTTCTTCGGGTATTTTCTGGCATGTTTCTCAAGGATATGGTTTGTATTAGATTGTCAATATGTCCGTAGAGTTTGTCATGAAATCTTTTGTATGAAGTCTGCATGTGATCTAGTACCATGAGTAAGCTTTGTCAGTGTGTAATGTTTTGTTATTGAGGATAAAGAGTCGTAATATTTTTGTCTAAAAAGTCTGTACTTTTTAAATGGGAGTATTTTTAGCTATTCCATAAATTTGTACGTCTATAGCGGTTTTAGTCATAAACCCATTAACAGCAAAAATGTTTATTTTTATTTTTTATTTTTTTCATAATGCAAAACTAACAAGAAACAAGTTGAAGTAACAAAAATACCCACAATCCCCAAATAAATCATGGCAGAGAATGTGTTAATCAATGAAATCATTATATTCAGTATTCCTAAAAAAATTTTTTTGTCCATCTATGTTTTCTATAACTATGGTAGGTAGATTATTTATATGCTTTTAACTTCTATGGTCTTCAGTGACAAAATATATGTATATGTTATAGTTTAATGTTTTAAAATATTGTTTTTAAAGAAATTTAAATTTTTTCATAAATATAATAATATTATGAGGATTCGATAGTTGACTGTATGATGTAATGTAAGTTGAGAAATGGTCAGGAATGCAGTCAAGTAGATAAATACGTCCAAGTTTTTTAATAAAAAACCTTAATATCTGGCGTGGCGACGTTTCGACCTGCCTGGCAGGTCTTCTTCAGGGCTAAAATAAATAAAATTGGATGTGCTCAAGATTATACAAAAAAATTTAAATAAATAAATAAAAATAATTTAAAAAATGAAAAAAAAAGAAATTATACAAAGTACTTAAATTGGTTAACGAAAGAATTGATAGTTGGTTACATAATTAGAAGAATATCTGAAGTAAATTATATACTTGTGTACAAAATAGTAACAAGGTTTAGTCGAATGATACAGTTGTAATAAAATAATTTAAATTTAATAATACAAATTTTAAATTTTGTAAACTAATATAATACTACAATTTTATTAACAAATGTTTTTAATAGTAATTTTATTTTTTTTTTTTTTTTTTTGTGACATCTAGGTCACCTCTAATTTTTGTTATCTTAGCCCTTAAGAAGACTTGCAAGGCAGGTTGAAACGTCGGCACGCCAAATATAAAGTTTTTTTGATTTAAAAACTTGAACGTGTTTATATACTACATGACTGCATCCCTGACCATTTCTCTTACTTACATAATAATAATAATAATATTATCTATGTTGGTCTTACTATCTCCAGAAATTTCTGAGTTTCCACATCTATTTATAATAATTCATAGTATCATTCGTCGAGAATATGTGCAATTAATAGCCATGTCCAGCAAGATACGCATTTCAGCGGGGTTTCCCTCATTATGTGATACCCATGTATGGCGACCCCTTTGTCTTGTTATGGCTATTCCTCTTCTGTTTTTTCATATATTTTTTTTTACTGTGAAAAGTTGCTTTTTATGTATTCAAATTTATTATGTATCCCAGTGTTTTACCATAATTTGATCTTGAAATATTCTCGACACGATATTTCAACAAATAAAAGATATCTGGAGAGACTTGAACTTTTTTGATTCCTCGTGAGGAAAAGGCTGCTTCGCTGGCGGCCTCGTGTGCAGCTTTATTCCCTTTTATAACCACGTGGAACGGTATCCAGAAAAATACCAAGCATTCCAGGTGTTCCTCTTTGAGGAGACATGAAATCAAACCAAGACCTTGATCCTGAATAACCATTCCTCAAGAGCACCCCAATAACTGTATTTAACATAATAGCTACTTATCGACTTAGTAGACGTATCATTATTACCTGGTGTGCGACCTTACATAAGACCTACCTACAGACCAGTTCATTAGTTGTTGAAACAACTAACCATTCTCTATGCAATAACATCCTAATTATTATTATAATTAGTTAAAGCACAACAGTAATCATTAGGCTGTGCCTTATCAGAATCCTTCAAATACATATACAATCAAATAATTCCAAGGAGAATGAATGGATAAACAGGGATTTCATTTAATGAGTTTCGTAACAATTCAGAACTCAATCACAGTTTCATTAATGTTTAAATAAAAATTGTAATTTCATGAAAATTTGCGAGCTGAGAGCCACGGATTAAATACTCGTTTAGGATGAAGATTGCCTTTTAACTTATTTTGCAATCTACCCTTGCACAGATGAAACATCCTCTTTCTAAAATCACTGAACCAATAACTTTATCTAAGAGGCATCTACATATTATACCTGTTTATCTCAGGTTAGAAACATTAGTTAATTATTTATTTATTAATTTTTAACTTTGAAGCTTTAAACACCTTTCTATCAAAGTTATTAAAATTACTAAATTTTGAGAAATTCTCAAACAGTTGACGTAAAGACATGAGAGGAAGCTAAACCATGTGACACCACCAAATTTTTTTTTTTTTTTTTTTTTTTTTCTAACTTGTCTCAGGCAAACTGAAGAAACTGTTCAGATTTCTCTGTGTGTTTTCTTGAATGTGCATTGTGGCCATTTCCTTTATGAGTGTCAGTGTGTCCATATAATTTTTCGTGAAATCGTTTGTACTGAGTCCGCGTTGACTGCTTGCATACAGAGGTCTGAATGTATAATTATTAGAAATAGGCCAACTAGTCAATAGATAACTAATCGACTGTTATTGTAGTCGGCGACTAGAAGGCAAAAAGCGCCGTCAAGTGGGCTATTTTATTCATTGATATTTCTAAGCCTAAAAATAGGTTGAAATGAAAATATAGTCTTTATTGAATATAATTTTTATTTTAGATTCATCTATACAGTTTGTTATTATAGGAATAGGAACTCGAGTCGGAAGAAAGACGATATCTTTTTCGACATGAATTCCAAATTTTACAAATAACTATCAAAGCTAAATAAAAGAAATTGCCCAATTTCTCAGTTACGCACCGGTCTATTTGCGAAAACCAGTAGAAAAAAACATATAATAAACAAAAACCTGTAGCTGCATGTACAGACGGCTATAAAGTTGTAAACAAAGCACCTTGAATATTGCCAACATCGGCCAAAGTCACTGTCGGTCCATCTTTAATAGTTCTGTTGCTCACATAGCAGGGTGCTTTCGTGACAGTCCTGAATAATTTTGCCTGAAAAATATTGAGGCATTATATACTATTATATTTATACCCTAATATTCATCACCCCTTTACTGCTTTGTACTTCTCATTGTTATACTTTATGTATTTATTATCAATTATATTGTCAGCTTCCTACTATTATTTTTTATATAACTATTTTGCTGAAGGATATGCAATTTAATATACATTATTAGGCATAACTCCTACTTAATAATTTGTGAATCTACATGTTTTGGAGTCTTTGGCTCCATCTTCAGGTTAATCTGTGATTACTTTCACATAGTCAATTTTACTGTCTCATAGTACTAGTAAATAGTATGTATGTAGAGACAGTAAAAATGTTCAAATTTTTTTATTTTCAATTCTTTGCTTTATGTTGTCTTTCTATATTGCCCTTATTTAATTTTCTTTATGAATTTTCATAAGTTATTCTGTTATTATATTTTTTAATAATCTCTTCATTTTTGTCATATCTTTCTGATTGTTTTTTCTTCCAACCCTGATGAAGGCTTGCAATGCAAGTCGAAACGTCGGCATTATAAGTTAAAATTTATTTTTAATTTCTGTGTATCTATGACTGCATACCCCTACAACCTACATCTTTATTATTTTCTCAGTCAACAAATACCCCATCAATATTAAAATTTTATATTAATAGTTGAAACTCATTTTCGCAGGTTACTGGTCTCTATAACGTCTAACATTCAATTATTTTACATTACTTAATTAATTTATTTTGCACTTAAAATGGGTTTGTTTTTTTTTTCAGTCCGAGGACAGGTAATGATAAATAAATAACAATAATTATTTTATTTATCTATTATATTTTGTTTTTGGATAAAGCTCTTATATAAATTGAATCTGTTTAAAAACACTAATGATTGTTATATTTAATATAAATTATATTATTCATTTAAAACTACGATATAAAATTTTTGATAGAAAAACTGTTAAATATATAAGAACGGGTTACAAAATATATTTATAAATATAAAAATAAATAATAAAATGACTTATAGATGACGATATAACAAATAAGAAAAAGTTCCAACCTATACGTAGATGTATTATAAGTATAGAAACTACGATATGGAAAGGCCGCCAGGGTGGCCTAATGGTGGTTTGTAAAAGGGGCGGCAAAAAAAAAGAAGTACCTGTAATAGAAAAATGTTCGGTTAACTCCTATCAGTCTTGAGGTGACAGTGGTCAGTGGTACAAGTGTCAGTCAGGAGTCTGTGATATTTATGTCAATATCAAAACGATCAAAATAATCAGTGACAGTTCAGTCAGTGAGTTAGTGACAGTTAACAGTGTCAGTGAGTGTAGTAACAGTCTCCGTGTGTCAGTGTAATAGATTCTTATGTATAAGTGACACCTAAAAATATTCCAACCTATATTGTGTAATATACATATTAGTGTAATTAGACCTAAGTATAATTGTTATTAGATTAAGTAGCTTAAGGGACCTATTTGTATTTCTTAAGTTGTAAATAAATTAGTGTTTAATATTTAAGTTGTGAATTGATTAGTCATACCCCCAGTGGCCCGTAACAGTATGAAAATAAATATTTAAAGTTGAAAAAAAAAATTTAATCATTGTAGATAGTGCAATCTTATTTATTTATTAAATAAAATCATGTATAGATTCCTTAGTAGTTATATTATTTACAAAAAAATAGAATGAAATAGTTGTTCTAACTCAACAAGCTTAATATTAAAGTTTATGAGACAATAAATTGTCTGGGTAAAATCATGACATGATAAATAAAAACCATTTAAGATATCGGCTCCCAATTGTTAACTGCATTGATCAGAAAAATAAAAACAGAAGACTAAAACAAAATGTTAAAAATAAAAAAATTGTTTATAAAATGTCCATAAATGTTATTTCCTGTTACTGAATTGTTATTCCGTTATTGTTTTGTATTTCTTCTCTTACAACGGATAACCTAAGTTATATTTAGCGTCATGGTCAGTTTAATGTAATTAACCTTTTATTTATCTTTCTTTATATACATACATCCAAATATATATATATGTATATATTTTTATATTTTAAATATATATATATATATATAGATAGATAGATATATAAATATATATATATATATATATATATATATATAGTGGGGAAAACCCTATTTCTTTAAAAAATTAAGTTATAGATAGATATATAAATACTATTTTGGCGACGTTTCGGGACTATATTGTTCTCGTAATCATGCCCTACAGTGAAAAAACAGGTTACAATAAAATAGTATAAGTTATACAATTTATTTCAAAACATAAAGTTAGGTACAGTATAAGTATATAACAACAGAAGAATAATAGAATAATTAAATATATATATATCGTTACAAAATATGGAGGAGCATGAAACTACTGGTTGGCAATGTTACTGGTGGATATGGTATCGACTAATACATAGAACACTACCTGCCCTGGGGAATATTTGAAAAAAGGTAGAGGTTGGAAGGGATTTTCCAAAACTTATGGTATTTCCAGATGCAGGTACAAAAAGGATTTCCGTATTTCGGTGTAATATACTTATAAATAATAATATAATAAAAAGAGCTTTATTTAATGCAATTTAACAATTTACAATTCTGTAACATGATTGTATAAATATATGTTTTGCTAATAAAACAATTCACACTACAATTTCTTTATAAATCAATTCATTCAATAAAATTAAAACAGAATACTTTTTAAACTGTGGGAAAAACTGACAAAAACCTACTAAAAAAAAAAAAATAAATAAATAAATAAAAATAAATAATACTTATAAATGGATAAATATTATATATGATGTATATTAATATAAATGTACACTTCTTATATTATATGTATATCGCCAAATATTCTCGAAACGTCGCCAAAATAGATGTTTTTATTATTGACTGAACCTCAAGAACCTAACTAAACTTATTATATATATATATATATATATATATATATATATATATATATATATATGATTATACATATGTGTAAATACATTTATATATGTATAATGTAACATATATGATACAAGTTTTGTTTTTTGTTTTTCAAATTTTTATTTGCACCTGTTATAGGAATAAAAATAAGTGAATTAAAAATACAATAATACAAGTAAAAACAAATTGATTAGTATTGTATGTTTTATTATTTTTATCTCCCACTAATGACAAACGCATACAATGTAACAATTGTAAAAATCTAAGTCCCATGAAATTATCCATAGCAAACTCCTAAGGGTATAAAATTTTTAAATTATGATATAAGTATGTATATATATACTTATTTCAAAGTGAAGGAAAAAGTATATTCATAAGAAAAATAAACCCTAAAATATTCATGGGAATTTTACAGAGAATTCGGTTAAACTCGGACTTTAAGTGATTCGAACTGGGCCTATCTAGTCTATCTAGGTTAACAGGAACTTAATTGGTTTTCTACTAAGCCCGACTCCTCTGCAAAGTGTTTGAACCTAAAAAGGTGTAAAGAAATACTTTTTTTTTACAATTAACCCATGAAGGATTCAACATTGCAGCTCAAGAAAATACTGTGATCAACTCTTGAAAAGAAACATCAATCTCTATAATAATATTTTTGACGTGAATACGTCATTAAATTTGCTACCACATGGTGACAATCAAAAAAACCTAATGATAACAAAATAGGGGGATACAGTTTGGCGTTGTAGTTTCGAATCTATCCTCTACATCCAAAATTAAATTATACCACTGGATAGCTAAAGGATCAAAGAATTTATTACGATAAGCGAGAACAGTGACCCTTCACGCGCAGTTGAGGGGGAAGCCCCGCAATTTTGAGGTTTTTTTTGCAGCGTATCGAGATTTGCAATTAGTATAACTTTTGACACGGAGAAGCTACGATGTCTGTTAAAGTTTTAATCGTCAGCTGTCGTCCAAATCTATCGAATGTATATAAAAGATTAGTTTAAAGCAGTGACAGTAAATATAATAATAAAAAAATATTATCAAAAATATATAAAGGCGACCTATACGCGTCGAAATGCCAAAACCAAATACTTAGATCGTATACGGCTGGAAAGGGCTTCTCAAGAACAATCAAGTGGTAATAATAAAACACCATATGATCAAGTCAAGCAGTGCGGGGAACGTAAAAGTTCCTGATCAGCATTGTCTTATACTTATTACAAAGCTTGGCCGCGCACTCTGAAGACATCTCTACCGATACAATCATCAACCGATCTCATTATTTGGCAATCAGCGAACTTGGATGGAAAATTCCATGCCAGTGAATGCGCCTAGTTTTGATCAGAAAACAAATAAATAAAATATTCCAAAAACATCGCTAAAATTATACCCGATTACGATCCTGCTCTTACTAGACCAGTTATGATAGCTGGAGACTTTAATGTCGATGTCTCACAAAACCGCTCATTGCCCGACTTCATGCTCAGCGAGTTCAATTTGTCTTATATTGAAGCTTCTCCAACAACGTTAGTTCATACCTGTATTGATTTAACGTTTACTATTTAATAAAGTTATATTGTAATAAAATAATTATCAGTTTCCTTGCTTTTATTCTAAAACATAAATACAAATATTTTATTTAAAAAAATATAACCCGTTATATAAACGTATTCACGGCCACACACCGATTTTTTTTTTTTATATAATTGAAAAATGAAAATGTTTTAATTGAAATTAAAAGTATAAAGGCAATTTTAAGTAAGTTAAGTAAAGAAAATTGCTTACTTTTGCTTTATAGTTCCTAACAAAATGCTATAAACGGCGATAAAGCTATAAGCAAAGCGCCTAGAACATTGCCAACATCGGCCAATGTTTGTTTTTTGTTTTTTTTTTGTAGCCTATATATATAAGCTTAAACATATGTATATTTTTATCCACCTGAAAACATTTTTATCTATTCAGTTCATTTTATTACAATCCAAAAGAGAGCGGTCTGGTAACAGTAAGGTCAAATCGAACGCCTGCCGCAGTAGTCTCGTATGTTTAATAAATCGTTGCAAGAAATGCGAAAGCAGTTACCCAGAACAGCTTAAAAGAAGAAGCTTCAATAAACATAATGAGCGAGAGTGCTTATACCGTCAAAGAGTTCAACAAAACGTGCTTAGTGCAGCGCTATGCTACAACATCGGTTAGTGACCGAGTGGATACGTGCACTATCTCTTCTCAGTCTGCTAACATCCACTGCAGTACTTTTCCGTCGGTCCTTCCGAGCTTAGGTCTCATTGAACTTATTAAAAATTTAGTGAATAGGATTGGCTTTAGTAAAAAACATAATAATGACAACAAATGGGATAGTATTAACAATATTAGATAAGTATTGTCTATTTGTATTTAACTATTTCGCTGAAGATCAATATTATTTCCTATAATTCATAAGCCTATAAATTAATTAGTAATTTGAAGTGCGCATGATGGTATAGAAAGATCAATATAATTAGGTCTGATGAATTATTTTTTACTTCTATTAGATTTAAAAAAAACAAAAAAAAAACTAGTTTCGAATGTTAAACATGTATAGTCAGTTCTAAAAACAAGCAAAAAATACAATACATCAGCAATTTGATAAATAGATTATATACAGTGTGTTGGGAAGATTGTTGGCCAAAGAGGTATCTCGGGTAGGGAAGTTCATTGTGAATCTATTTAAGGTCACTCACCTATATACAAAGTCTCATGGTTTTTTTTTAATGATTTGTTTTTGTAAAAATTGCCAAAATCAAATATTTATGCCTTATAACTTCGTTGTTTACTGATATATCAAAGCCATTTTTTTTACTTTAATTACTAACACATTGTCCATGTAAAATAAAAAAGATTTGATGTAAAAAGCAAATACAAAAAAAACAAAAAAAAACGGGAGATTGTTAAATCTTGTTAAAGGAAAAAAAACAAACACGTTTTTAATATAATTTAGATTTGGCTGTTGCCCCCCACCCTTTTTTTTAACCTAAACTTGAAGTTCTTAATTTCTTTTTTTTTTTTTTTTTTTTTTTTTTTTTTTTTTTTTTTTGTTTGCCTTTAACAAGATTTAACGATCTCCCTTTTTTTTTGTATTTGTTTTTTGCATCAAATCGTTTTTATTTTACATAGACAATCTATTAGTAATTACAGCAAAAAAAAAAAAAAAAAAAAAAAAAATGGGGTTGATATATCAGGAAACAACGAAGTTATAAGGCATAAATGTTTGGTTTTGGCTATTTTTTCCAAAAAAATCATTTAAAAAAAAACCGTAAGACATTGTATATATGTAAGTGACCTTAAATAGGTTTTAATTATTTTTTAATAAAAATCAGGAGTGGTTTAGAACGATTATATTATTTCTAATGATTCATAAATATTTAATTTAGGACAATTTTATACTTTTTGTATCAGTTTCACTCCCGAATATTTCTTGAATTTATGGCCGTTTGAATTTAAATGGATAAAGGAGTTGTAGTTCTGCATATCATTATCGTTTGCTCCGAATATTATCGAGTAATAAGTGAGGACATATTTGATTTCTTGTCTTTGATTTTAAAAAATTGATAATAATATATATAATCTATGCCAGAGTGTCTGTATGCCTCTGAATGTTTGGCAACGAACGCTAACAAGGAAATGAAAGCTGTAGCAAAGAAGGAGCGAAAAATCTTAGAGTACTTGGGCCGAGGTACGAAAATGAGACTTAGAAGCTTAGAAGTAATTGAGACGTTTATGACAAAGTTGAAAAAGTGGGAGATACTATGAGGAAGAGAAGAGGAAGCTTTTATGCCCATTTGAAAAGAATGAACGATGAAAGGCTGACAAAGAAAATATTCATGTTTTTTGACAAAAAACCCCAAAACCCAAATTACATGGATGGTTCAAAGTCAAAGCTGATTTACTGGAGACGGGTATTAGAGAGGAAGATGTAACAAACGGAGACCTAATGAGAGACAAAATTCAACGCTTTGAGGGATTTGAAATGAAGAAAAGAAGAACTGGAGGAGCAGTGTGGACAGAGGACCGAAGGGAGCAGCATAGACAGAGGATAAGAGGAAGGAGGATGAACGCAATAGAAGGAATGTGCATTATACGGTAGTTGTTTAACGCGGTCCCTAGACGGCCTAAATCGAAGGGAAAAAAATATAATCTATGAATCAAATTCCGGATGTTTTGAATTTTTTACATATTTTTAGAACTGGTGATAAATGTTTAACATACAAAACTAGTTAAAAAAACAAAGACAAAAAAAAATCCTAATTTATTTATTTCTATTTGCAGCATATCTGTCACAAGATAGATGATTAAACACCTGAAAAAAATATTTAGCAATGAAATGAAAAATGATTATTATTTTGAGACACACGGCATCCTATGAATATTACAAAACCAACAATAAAATTATAATATTTGTCCTTATATATCCTTCCAGTCCATTGGTTTTATCCATTGTTTGTAATAAAATATGGAAATAAAATTACTGAATTTATAGTTTTTTTGCTCTTTTTCTAGTGTGCCTCTTCAGCAAGATTTTACCCTAAGTTAAGAAAGAGAATAAGAGCTTCAAAATAAATTATTTAACAACAATAGGTAGAGCTATATTTGGCTAATTATAAAATAATTTATAATATTAATAAAATCCGATTAAAATTAGGAACGAAATCCATGGAAGCTGTCGTCGGTGGTATTAAAAGGAAATTACTTGGTTCATTAGTAAAATCATTTATCATTTATCAGGGCTGGGTCGTTAAGCTAAGCCAGGAATCCATTATCGGGCTAATAAAACATTTTTCACGGATAAAGATACCTTAATTTTATTAATATCTATCTATTTTCTCGGTATTCTATTCTATCTATGGTATTTTTAGGTATTCTAATATCTAGGTATTTTGATGAAATATTTCAAGTTCTCAAATAGCAAGTAGTTGTTTTGGAAATAGTTGCTTCATAATTCTAATTATAATTCTTTGAAATGCCTATAAATTCACAGTTCTGGTAATTTCCGTATTGCATATAAGTACTGTTTTAACAATCAATAAAAACGAAATAATTAAAATCATCGAAAGCAATTTCTACTAAAAAAGAAAGAGAGAGAGAGAGAGAGAGAGAGAGAGAGAGAGAGAGAGAGAGAGAGAGAGAGAGAGAGAGAGAGAGAGAGAGAGAGAGAGAGAGAGAGAGAGAGAGAGAGAGAGAGAGAGAGAGAGAGAGAGAGAGAGAGAGAGAGAGAGAGAGAGAGAGAGAGAGAGAGAGAGAGAGAGAGAGAGAGAGAGAGAGAGAGAGAGAGAGATCTGCCAAATGAAGCAAAGCAATAGGGACTATTTATTCAATATATACAAATAAAATCTATATTTAAATATCTAAATATATCAAAGAAGAAATAAAATAAATATCATAGCATATACTACCTAAATATATTCAAGGGACTTAAAACTATCCTAGAAAGTAAACAATAATAAAAAAAATTCAAGAGTATCCATCGAGACTTTCAGTAAAACCTTTCTGACAAAGTTATTGGAAACGTCAAGGTATTGTATGGCAGCTTGACTAAATCAAAAGCTATAGGTATAATATAAAGGTATTGGTTGATGGTTGGGAGAAAATTTAAAACCTTTTATTTTTCAGATTCAGTTTCCATTCACCATTAATATCTATGGAGAAGATTCATAGATGCATTCGTCTCCTCTTCAGTGTGGTTCGGTGGCCCTGAATAAGACCTGCAAAGCAGTTCGAAACGGCACGCATTAAACTATTTCTACATAGACGTGGTGTTTCTCTTTGACTGCATCTCTGATTATCTTCTTCTACATTCCTCTTAACAGTCAACTGTGCTTCTATCATCACTATCTACTAAAACCTCACCATTCTCATTTGAGTGTGCGGTTAATATTTTATCGAAGGAAAACCAAATGGAACCAACATGAACTTAAAAGACCTCTGGAGAAGTCTACTATACCGTAAGGAATGCAGGGTATTTTTTTTTTTTTTTTATAACTAGTCTCTTATAACTAATCGACTCCATGGACTATAACCATGGGAGACTTCAAATCAAACACAACCTCTAAGATAATTAAAAAATTCATCTAAACCTATCCGTCCACCCAAATCCTTAGGGTTATATTTATCCAGTGCAAGCAATCAACAAAATACTCTAAGAAAGTAAAATCCTGAAAGTAGCAACATGATTTATTGCAAAATTTAAATCTCTGGACGGGCTTTTTCACTCGTAAACAGATCTTTTTCTGTTTTTGTTTCTTCAGTAACCTGTAACTCTCCTCGATTTACATTTAGTTCAGTCAAAGTATGCTGAAATGGGGGGTGTAGAGTGCATGAAATATGCGATTATTTTTTATGGCAGGGCTTCGTTAGGTGTAGTTAGAAGATGAAAATACTAAAAGTCCTCGCCCATGGGAGGTGAGTTAAAGATGGGGGGAAGGGAGTAGATCCCATTTTTGAGGTTTCCGATTGTATCTCGAAAATGGTTGAGTCTATAAAAATATATTTCGAATAAAACATAAAGCTAATTGAATTTTCTATGAAGTTGTTTATATACATAATCGTCCAACTTCCAACCGTATTTGAGATATAATTAAAAAAAAATAATGTTTACCTCATTTTTTGTTAAACTTTTGCTTCTAGTGCCTTCCACAATCATTTCTCAGAAAAAAAGGACAAAATCAAAGTTGTAGAGCATTAAATTTACTTTAATTTCATGTTTCTGGCATTTGATACAAATGTTTGACAAAAAGTGAGGTAAAAACTATTTTTATTTCGAAAATTATCGAGTTTTAATAACGTCTACCTCGAAACCGTTGAAAATTCGACAAATATGTGCATAAATAATTCTATAGGAAATGTAATAAGCTATAATTTTGATTTGTAGCATATTTTCCTCGAGTACACCGTTTTCGAGACATAATCGAAGAAACCAAAAATGGAACATTCTCTTCAACCACCATAAGCTCATCCCCCGGGGCGGGGACTTTTAGTATATTTACCTTATAAGTACTAACGAAGCCCTGCGAAAAAAAATAATCCCATATTTCTTGCACTCTACAATATATTAAAGGATCTGATAGTAAATTTAACCAGAATTTGGGGGGGGGGGAGTTTCAGATTAATTGGCTTTTAAGACTAATTGCGCTATGGGTTCTCTTGGGGCCATGCTTTAGTCCTCCACGTGTTAGGAGGAAAACGTGTTTGATGTCCTTTGATTAAAAAAAAAAGTGATAAAATAAAATGAGTAATTGAATAAATTAAAGGTACATACCATGCGGAGAGGTTGTTGAGGCTGAGTGGATTGCCAAGCAGAGAGGCTTCCTACACCAAAGTCAATCCACAGCTAAAATAAGAAACTTTTATTACTATTATTTGTTTTAACAGACTTGAAAGACTACTCGTTATTTCCAAATGAACATTTACCAACTAGACAAGCGTTCAAATCTCAATAAATTATAAAGGGCTTTTTACACGGTCATTTCAGTTCTCAGTTTCAGTTCCGAAGCGCGCTCCTTTTACACGATCCGTTCAGTTCTCAGTTTCAGTTTCATTTCAGTTCTATTTTGCCTAGAAAGGTGTAGTTGCGAAAAGTTGAGTTGTACGTAAAAGTTCACTAATTAAAAGTGTTCAACATACATATTGTTCATTCTGGTTATTTTTAATATACCTTATATTTACATTCAGTCAAGGTTATACAACTCGACTGTATATAATTTGAATGTTTTAGAATTATATTTAGAGAAAACATTGAACGTATGTTAAATTAGTACATTTTATTTCATTGAAAAAATCAGAATAGAAAAACAAAAATAAAAAAAAAAGTGTAAAATGAATATATCAGTTGTAGTCTGCAAACTAAATAGTTGCCATTCGGAATAATAATTCTATACAAATATATTGTTCTTTGTCGTGAGACTGATGTGAGCTTCTTTCTTTAACTCCTATAAGCTTGGAGTTAACCCCATGCTGAGCACAGAATCGTCAATGAATATTTCCTGAGTTGTAAATTTTTATAAAAGATAATCTATATTCCGCTGTATTCTAAACACTGATAACGCGCGTACGTAAAAAGTACAGCGATTCACTACTTTCTTAATATTAAGAATAAATCAAATATATACAGGGTGAGTACCTCTTAGTGTAAAAAAAAAAAAAAGGGTGAAACTAGATCAAAAATGTAGAAAAATGCCGCAGATTCTCACCTATGATCATTATCATCCGGATTTAAACTTTAGATTGAAAATCTAATAAAATAAATCCTAAATAAATAAATGTAATGACGTAAGATCCTCTGATCTGGTGTCGCTTTATTGACAGTTTTCCTATATTTTCTATTAAACAATAATTTTTATCTTTGCTTTTTATTCCAATGAAAAGTTTATTATGTTTAAAATGCACATTTTCATTAAGGGATTGTCATAATGTTTTATTTACACAAGTAACTAAATCGTATGCCAAATGAGAACACCATGTTTTTTCAGTTTGAAAAGTAAATTTCTCCATGAAATTGAAAAAAAAAATCATTACGTTTAACAAATCATTCGAAAGCTGATTAAATTTGTAAGCGTTTGTGAGATTTGACGCTTTGTGGACAGTTTTTTTCGAAAAACGGTGAGCGTTGAAGAAATATAAGACATTGTGACTTTCCCAAATAAGGTGAAGATCAAGCTGTTCTTTAGATACCAAGTTTGTAGAATTCAAGGTTACAGGTACTCAGCTATTATAGAAAATTTGGTCAAAATTTGAAAAATATTTAAACAAATTGGAGATATTACAGCTTTTATAGAAAAAAACGTGGTTTCCTCAAAAAAGTCTTCGTTTTATCATGGATAAAACGTGGATTGGAATAGAAAGGTAAGATCTGCGGCATTTTGTTACATTTTTGATCTAGCTTCACCTAATTTTTTTTCACACTAAGAGATACTCACCCTGCATATATTACTGCCAGACAACTGATGGTCTTATGGTAAAATTATATAATTATTGTATTATAAAATCGTGCTGCTTGGACATAGTGACAGATTAACCGTACAATATTTAATATAAAACTGATGAGAGAATGGAATGAGGCATGAAGCCTGAGAAATGGAACGGAACAAATAGGTCTTTCCATCCCACCAGTTCTCAGTCTCCGTTTCAGTTCTATCATTTTGTCCTTTTTACACATAGGAAAAACTGACAGTACGACTGAAAGTGAAACTGAATTGAGAACTGAGATGACCGTGAAAAAGGCCCTTAAAAGACTTTTCTTTAATTAGACCCATTTGGGCATACGGAGATGTGCTTTTGGGCTCCACTTAATCTTCCAATTCTTCTCGTTACCAATCCTCACAATTCAAAATCCTTCGTGGAATCCTCAATGCTTTTTATTATTTCACAAACAAACTATGTTATAATATGTTACTGATTTGGCCCAAACCAGATACCTGTCCTTTCATAGTAAACTCCATACCCACTCTAATCCACTAGCCTCCCAACTCGCCTCACAGTCATTTCCTGATAATCCTCCAAGGCGTCTGAAAAGAAGATGGCCAAGAGATATTCTAATGTAGAACTTTTATTGAAGTGCTACTTTACATGTTATCGACATGTCTTTGTAATAATTTTCCACATGTTCTATATAATGTATAAGGTTGTAAATATAAATTAATGAATTTTTAAAATAATTATTTATTTGTTGCCTATTGCCGTACTTGAACTCCAGAAGCTAGCAGCAGGATATTCCTTGCCTTAACCACTGAGTTTCACTCCTCCGTCATTATTATATGCAGATACTGTAAAAAAGTAATTTTAATGCAATTTTTAAGATTAATTAATGTTTTAAAATTAAATTTATGCTTTTATTTAATTTATCGTTGTATTTCCTTTTGTGTTTATAGTTATATATTTACCTATCGTTATTTTCATTCCTAACAAAGTCTGAAAGGCTACCGGTATCACTATAAAGTAAGTGTGAGAGACGAAATGAACACATTACTATATCTGTATCTATTGCCCTTGTAAAAGATTGCGCTTTTATTGTAATAAAAAATATATATAAAATATACTTTTATATACCACATTTTTAACATCATAACAAGTACTTGAGAAAGGACATAAATAAAACTGGTTAATTTAATTTTCATTTCCATGTTATTATAAAATAAATAAGTTAAATTATTTAACTCTAAGAATCTATCTCTATGTTGCAGTAAAACCTCCATAAACGTCAATTATTGGGTTTTATTCCCTGGACGTAAACAGAATAAGTCGTAAAGAAAGTTGTAAAATGTCAAGGTAAGCAATTTAAAGGTTTTCTGAAGAGAGCTTGGGAAGTATGGGGTAGAAAATTGTTTGATTTAACGATGCAATAGATAGTTGTAAAATCATATTAATTATAAATATATTTCATACAAAAAATAATAAAAAGAATGTGGCGAATGGAAAATTTTGTTCATCTATATAATGAAATTTACAATAGTACACAAAAAAATACATCTAGTAGATGTGAAGATGTAATAATATTAAGATCTTTATGGATTAGTTGATTAGTGACTAGTAAGGACTATTTAGTATTTTTGGTAGGATTTTGAATAGTAAACATTGGATAAGAGAAAATTCATATGGTTTTGTGGAGCCCTAAAGCTTATATCCGTATTCCTAAACAGGAATAAATACTAATATATATATATATTAGTCATTTATTGAAATTTACAACTGTATATACAAATATAATACATTAAGTAAATATGATGATACTGATAAAAATGACGTCACTTTTTTTAAAAATAACTACCCATTGGTAGCACTTATAAAGGTTCTATATAATTAAGTACTATATTAGAAGGTCCCGAGGCCTTCTTCTTTTCAGGCGCCTCGGAGGGTTATTTGGAATGGATTGAGAAGCAAGTTGTGATACTAATGGATTTGAATGGTTGTGGTGTTTGCTATGAAAGGATAGATATCTGGTTTGAGCTAAGTCAGAAACGTAAGGTATATTAAGATCTTTGTGGATAAGTTTGTGACGAAGTAAGGAGCATTTAGGATTTTTCTAAGGATTTTGGATTGTAAGGATTGGATACGAGATGAATTGGATGGCTTAGTGGAGCCCCAAAGCTCGACTCCGTATGTCCAAATCGGTCTAATTACTTTTATGTAAATGAGTCTTTTGTAATTAAGTAGAAGGTTTGAACGTTTGTCAAGTAAATGCTGAAGTAGTCGAAAACGACGGGCAGTTTCTTGTCGTTGTAGTCTTGTATGTGGATTCCAAGTAAGACGTTTGTCCAGATGAAGTCCTAGGTAGCGGATCTGTTGAACGGGGATTAGTGGAACATCATTAAAGGATACTGTAGGACAGGAAGTCGTAGGTTTACGACGAAGCGTAAAAGTTATTTGATGGTATTTATTTTGATTAGAATGTCTGGGACTAACATAATTTAAAAGAGTATTTTGTTATTAATCGCAAGCTTCGAACGTTGGTCTGGTAACTACTGGAAATATGAGTCGGAAACTATAAAATACGAACGTTTCTGATTTTCATTGGAAGTGGCATTAAAAATAATGTTAAAACATATTTAAGTAAAATGTTAAAACATAAGTAAATAGCATTTACTTTTGATCAATAAACTTTTTTGATTAAAAAGTGGTATTCTGGTGCTTTTAAGGTAGTAGGGCGGAGAGCAGGCTCAATATTTGGAAAGACGATGGTTTGGGGCAGAGACTCCAACAATTTTATAACGATGAACTTTTAATAATACTATGATTTCTTGTGGCCGTTGTATGCTTGCTTAAGCTCTTTCAGTTACTTGAGATGGTCAGAGTGGTTCAACTGTTATTTTTACAGAATGTTTTCGAACAGTTCTGGAGCGTTGAAGAACGGGCACAAAATAAAAATAACCTTATGAAAAGTTTTTCCGTTATGAAATCGGTGGACGAAAATCCCAGGACTGTTCAACAATATCCCTCTACTGTAGAGAAAATAACATTTAGACAATCAAACTGTCCACTTCAACACTATTAAAAAAACTCAAACGTAAAGGCTACAAAAAAAAATATATATTATATTTTTTTTGAAAGATTTAGTCGTCATGAAATCGTTGGAACTTAATTATGGGTATCTACCTCAACCCATCTTTCCAAACTTGTAGCCTATTAACCACCTTTTTTTTAAAGCACATGGACCACTTTTTAAAGCATAAACCTCCATTTATTTCCGGAAACCAAATACGTAACCCATTAGGATTAACATCCTTGCACTTAAATCTAGGTCAGGAAGGACGAGATATCCCACAGGTAAGCAACCTCTTTTAGCCATGGGTCGGTGGTGACCGAGATAAACTTTTAAAACAAAATAAATGTTAACACGTCCAAATAAACAGCCTTTGTTACAAAACCAATAGTAAATATATTAAACCTGACTTAATAATATAAGTCTTTAAAACATCTTTCTATATAATATGTCACCATTGTATTTAAATTCAACTCAATTAATTCAGAGAAAAGGAGAGTCGAGTTTATAAAAAAAAAGTATAAATAAACAAAACTAAAGAAGTGTATATTTATTTTTTAAAAAGAACAAATATTTTCACCAACACTTCCGTCAATAGCAACTAATCGTAACTTCCTTTAAATGGATCGTGAAACGACACCAGTTAATGGCTTTCATACAGTGTCTTGAGTTTTAAATACGAAACGTGCCTTGGAATTCGTTAGTAGAGTTTTATGGTGATTGCAGACGTTTTTTCAACTTGTGAATTGCTTACGGTTCAGTCGTAGATGCCCTATTTATGAATAGATCCTTTCTTCTCTGCTTTTATGTTTTTCTAAATGAGATAGCGTCTTTATGGCTTTTATATTTTATGTCTAAGTTAATGACTGGTTTCTCTGTTGAAAAACAAAGAATCAGAACCAATTTAAAAGGTCTGTGAGGAAGAGAGATTTGAATTTAAAACCTTGACGGTTTTAATTCATTAATATTTATAATTATAATTTAAAGATCATTGTTTACTTGATATAAGGTTCTAAGTTAACCCTTCAAGGACTTGTCCATATGATCACACCAAACTTACCCCCACTCAAAAGGGCACCCTGGTCTTCCACGTATTGTATACTGTATTCCATTGTATTCCTTTATACCTCAAGAGCTCTTCTCCAAAAGGTGCTAGTGGTGATTTGTGACCGAAACTGTGACGATCGAAGCACTTCTCTCTTAAAAAAAAAGTTTGAAATTGGTCAAATTTTGAAAATCGATTGATTCTCACCAATGGTGTGTTATAATTTTATTAATATTTTTTTTTAACTGATAAGATAAGATTATAGACACTATATAGTCGTATCATGCTCTAGTATGAGTTTCATTAAAAAATAATAATCCTGAAGGTTTTAAAATGGCAGTTCCTATGACTGTGATTATACGATCACGCCCGTTTTTCCCCAAGACAAATTTTTTTAATAGTTGATCTAACGAAAATGTTATTGTTCACTGAAAATAAGTAAAGAAATAATCATTTTTTAACTTTTACATAAGTCGTAAACTTGACAAATTAAAAACTTTTCCTGCTTTAAAATTATAATGTTCTACCTAAATATTCTGCAAAATCATCCAAGTTTTTCAAATTTCATTCCATTCTCTTACCTATCTACCCTTTCAGGTAGCAATGTTACTGTTGACTGGTAGCACTAGTAATGTCCTTTTACTGATGTTCCAGGTAACGGCCACTGTTAGATGTTAGATGGAGTTTCATAAAACAATTCAATTCTATATATATTTTTTCTTTTATTAATAGAAATTTACAACTGTATTAAAACAAATACATCTAGTAAATCAGCGGTTTAAAATGAAAAATGATGACATGCTTAAAACTTGTAGAGGAACTACCCATTGGTAGTACTCTAAGAAAATATCTACAAATGAAGAAGATCCCGGGGCCATCTTCTTTTCAGACGCCTCGGAGGATTGCCAGGAATGTAATGGGAAGCAAGTAGTGCAACAAGTGGATTTGATTTGGATGAGAAGTAAGTTTTTTATGAAAGGAAAGGTATCTGGTTCGTGCCAAATTGGATGCGGGAGGAATTGGATGGTTTGGTGGATCCCCATAACTCTATACCATAAGTCCAAAAAGGTCTGATAATCGTCATGAGTTTTTGGTAGTGAATATTGAGATTAGAACGTTTGTCGAGTAAGTGTTGTAGCAATCGAAATCGACGTGCAGCTTCTTGTCTTTTCAACCTTGTATGAGGGTTCCAGGTAAGTATCTTGTCCAAATAAAATCCAAGGTATCGTATTTGTTCCACATTATTTAGCGGTGCACTATTAAAGGATACAGGAGGGCAGGATGAGGTAGGTTTTCGTCGGAGGGTAAAGGTTGTTTTTTTTGGGTTTTGCTGGGATTTATCTTAACTCTCCAGTTATGACACCATTCTTCAAGGGAAGTGATATGTGACTGGGATGCAGCAAATGGTCTAATACAATAACAATAAATAATTATTTAATTCTATATTCAATAATTATTTATTGTTTGTTTGTTATGTAAATTATGTTAGTTAAAATAAAAAATAATTTTTTTTAATAAAAGCTTTCCTATTACGAAATTCTAAAATTTGCAACATCCTTTGCGTACTGAACAAATCATCTCGGGGAAGGCCTGTTTTTATGATTATATGAACACGGCCAATTATGAGCAAACGGTGAGTCTGATTTTTTTTAACAAATTTCCTAAATTTCAGCATGTACATTAACAAAGAAAAATATAAACAATCTTATTTTGATAGAAATGCTTTTGCTCTTCCATGGAGGGTTTCGCAAAAGCAAGGACTACAGGTGACTCGAAACAGAACTAAACGAAGGTCTCGAAACAGGAATGTAATTAAATAATGAGTGGTCCTTTATTATTGCAGGTTTATTTATTTTAAAAAAATAAAACTATACAGTAAATGATAATAAAGCGTCTTTATTAAACAAAATACTTTTTTTTTTCTCAATACATTTCTGTGAACATGTTAGCTCCTCTAAATAGATTTCTTAATATAGGTTTTATTGGAAATCCTTTTGGTCGATTTTAAAAACTTTTTCAATTATGAAGTAGTTTGCCTTTATTTTCTGTATACTTTTTGGTAATTAATGCCACCTCTTTGTCAAGACACTATGATATTTTGACTTTTTTTTATCATTATAGATTCGATCGTTCTACATGACAAGAAAAGAAGCTTTTATATAAGCTTTTAATATAAGCTACTTCAACTATGTTCTGAATTAACGTGAAGCTAGAAAGCTTCCTAGGCCTCCTTAATTAGTACATTCTGATCTATTTTTACTACAGAATCGATAGATAAAACCATTCCTCTAGGCCTATATGTATTTTTCATTCTACTTTAATTATTTACCGGTAACTCTGTTGTATCACTCTGATATATCATTTAGTTTTTAATAAAGCAATTTAGATCTAATAAATTACATTATACGTATATGTATAGGTAAATATATTACTTACTTAATATTAATGACTGTCCTTTAAACAAACCAACGGTTTTCTTCCAATCTTGAGATAACTCTGTATTCAAAATAAGAGCTATTACGCTTGAATTTTCCACTACATAAAAAACTCATCCGCACACGGTTGCCTCAAGCCGTGGAAACGGCTAGGTTCGACTTTCTGTAACAAAGAACAAGGACGCCTCGCTATTTTTTCAAGGAAAAATAAAAACATAAAACATAAAAAAAAAGAAAAAATCAATCAGCATTCACTTTATAATCTTAATAACACAAAATTTCGTTGTTTTTTTTTTCAAATACTTTTTTCTTCATATTTTTCATATGTTATCAAAATTAATAATGAAATTTACAACATTCAATTGTTTGGATAAATAATGGAAAGGCCTATACAAATGGGGAAAAAAAACTTTGTTGTTCTTGATGTTGGTATCTTGTATTTTATATAATTTTTTTATTAAGTAAAGAACATGTATCAAAGTGAGAGGTTTTGATAGCCTAAATTTTAAGATCAATTTCGGTTTCAATTAAATAAATTTCTTAATATTGCCAAGGTTGCCCAATTTTGTAGGCTATGCTCATATCTGTTTATAACACACAGCAGAATTGTAAAATGGTTTTTATCATCAGCAGTTACATAATTTCTGTAATGTTCTCAATTCTATTAAATAGAATAAATATTTGATGTGGGTTAAAAAAAAAATAATATTTAAACAACAATTTTAAATTAATTTTTATTTAAATTAAATTTCTTTTGGAAATTTAAACCAAAAGTAAACCTAAACGAAGTCTCTTAAGTAAAAAAAACGCAATGATGAGAACTTTAATAATTATTGTTGATAAAAATTATAACAAATTTCATATTTTAAAAAAATATAATTTCCTTTAAGTTTTATAGAAAACTTTATAAAAGTTCTGAAGGTGGCAGTAGCTATTATAGCACCTCACACTGAGCAGTATCGATCGTCTTGTAAAGAATGCAGAAACCTTCGTCTATAATTTATCATTAAAATTATTAATCAGAGGATTATAAATAAAACGCGAAATCATCTTTATTTATAAATAGCTTATACATAAGTCATATAATATATATGAAGGCATTTACAATAGTTCCTAAAAAAAGTAACAAGAACAAAGATATTAATTTATAATTTCCTACTTTAATGCGTTCTTTCAAAGAACAGTTTAAACTATAAGATACTGACCTGAAAAAATAATCTTTTATAATGAACATCTTTCACTCATTGTATGATCGATGTTTTATTAAGTAAAGAAATCGAGTTTCTTGACTCATCCCAAGGTTAATAAATTATTTTGTAAAATAGAATGCCACTGCTATCAATATATTTTTTATTGCTTTGTTGTTTAAAACACAACTTCCTTACTTTCAATGACTTATAAAATTCTTAATAGTTTTACAATTGTATTACATGAGTCATCATCCGCTTATGATCCGTAATGACTCACTGAATCAGTCAGAGCACATAATTTTGAAATTACGTTCTTAATTTCATATCCTGTTATACATGTAATGCATCAAATATGATTGATTAAAGTGTTGATTAAAGCAAACAATATGAATTATTCGTCATTATTTGAACTTATGACAAACAAACTAATCCGAACAATAAGATAAATTAATGTTTATTTACTTCAGGGATGAACTAATAATTATTAAAATACTAAATGTGCATCATATTATCAGGTAAAATTTAAAACAAACACCGTTTTATAAGTTACTTAATAAGTTAATCAGGTGCAATTAAACTATATATAGGGAAAAGTGCTCTAAACTGGACCCCTGGTCTGACACTGCATTCTCTTGAACTATATCGTGGACCGATTGTGAACAGTAGTTTAGTAGTTAACTACAGCTATGTAGTGGAGCGCACTCATCGCCCACTTCACCTGTCCCTTATCAGTTCACCATTACATGTTTTGATAGTGGAAAAAGTTTTTACTAGTGCTACAATTTTTGTTATTTCTCCTAGATATAAGGTAAGCCTTTATTAATGTTTATCATCAAGCCACTTCATTTAGTTATTTGTTTAAAAATTTATCGGGTTAACATGGTGTTGGCTTTAGTTGCGCAAACCGGACCCCTTATTTGTTCATGTTCAAAGTTTCCTAAATCTGTATACACTCTTATTCTTTTGATATTTTATTTCAGATTTCAAAAGGATAATGGTAAAAACTGACCAAAGAAAGTGGAGTCCTTCTAAAATGACGAAAGCAATTGAAGCAGTTCGGAAAAAGAAGATGGGGTGGAAAAAGGCCAGTAAATATTTTAATGTTCCGAAAACAACGCTCATGAGGTTGTCCAACATTAAGTATGGTACACCTGAAGAGGCAGTAAAAACAAAACGTGGCAGACCTATAGCTTTGGGTAATGATCTTGAAGAGGAGTTGGTTCGCTATTGCCTTGCTATGGAAAAATTCTTTTTTTACCTTACGCGTAATGACTTACGAAGAATGGCCATACAATTGGCAGAGAGAAATAACATCGAACATCCATTCAAAGACGATATTGCTGGTAAAAAGTGGGCTAGTCTTTTTCTCAAACGGCACAAATCAAAACTGTCTGAGTGGAAACCTACTGGAACATCTTATAGCAGGGCTCTTGGGTTCAGCAAGGAAAATACGGAGAAATTCTACAATCTTCTGGAAGATGTTTACGAGAAAGGTAAATTCACTCCTGACAGAATATACAATGTTGAAGAGATCGGCATTACTGTGGTGCAATCCAAAGTAACCAAAGTGATTGGCCTAAAGGGTAAAAGACAGATAGCCGCCTTAACATCAGGAGGACGTGAAGCTCTTATAACCATCGTTGCTTGCATGAATGCTAGTGGTACATTCGTGCCACCTCTAGTAATTTTTCCTAGGAAAAATATGAGTGAGCAGTTGAAAAAAGGGTCTCCACCAGGAACAATATCAGGGTGGATCCAGATCAACTCCTTCACTCAGTGGTTTCGACACTTCATCGATTTTGCCAATCCCACAAAGGAAAAACCTGTGCTGTTGCTCTTAGATGGCCACTCTAGCCACACTCAGAACATTAAGTTAATCGATTTGGCAAAAGAAAATCATGTAACCATTGTATCTCTGCCACCTCAGTGCTCACACAAGTTACAACCTCTGGACAAAACTTTTATGGGTCTCCTCAAAGTTTATTACAGTGAAGAAATCAGGCAGTGGTTAAGGCACAATGAACGTGCTATCAGTGCTTTCGATGTAATGGACCTGTTTGGCAAAGCCTATATCAGGTGCCAAACAAGTCAAATTGCAATCAATGGGTTCAAAGCGACAGGCATATATCCCCTGAACAAGCAGCTGTTCTCAGATGCTGATTTCATTGAAGAGGCTAACAGAAAACGAGATTCCTTTATCTATGAATCTGTATCAAATATACCAACAACAGTAAAAAAGAGCTTTTCACAGAGCAGAGATGTAGATGGAGCGCAAGTTGCAGTGCAATTTGACCCGAATGAACCATCGACATCTTTGGCAGGTCATTATGTACCTCTGTCATTAGCTACGCTTGAGGATCCTCAGGGTTCCACATCTTCCAAGACACCACCGTTTGACACCACTCCTATCCCTAAAATCCAAAAGAGGGCCTCGAATAGGGGAAGAAAAGCCTGCAGTGCTACGGTAATCACATCTACGCCTTATGAAGCTCAATTGACAAAAGTTAAATGAGCTAAAGATGCCAAGAAAGCTAAAAATCAAACGAGAAATCGTATTCAAGGATGCGAAATTAATCACGGAGAGGATTCAACAAAAGGAAAAAACTCTGTAAAAAAGCGCCTAACGTTTCAACAGGTTGAATCAATCACCGAAGATGAAGGCAGCTTGTCCTCCGGAACATCAGAATTGGATCTTCTGGGAGTTTCTCCTTCCAAAGATGTTGATGCTTGGTGCATGTTTTGTGGAGGAAAGTTTTCGGAGGATTCCAAAGGAGAACATTGGGTTATGTGCATTATGTGCTCAATGTGGGCCCATGTGGATTGTGCTTGGAGCTAAAAAAGATGTGTACATCTGCGATTATTGTCGATAAGGTATTAAATTATATTTCTGTTTAAAATACATTCTGTATCACTTTTTGAGAATAAAATCTTCATTTTATTTTACTGTATTATATTCTGATTATCTTATACTTATATTTAAAACTAGATTAAATGCTCTTTGATTTAATACCATTTTTAAAATTTTGATTATTTTTACAAGGGGTCCGATTTTGGCAACTGTATCACAAATTGAGAAAGTGTAAGGTTTCATAAAATAATTTTTTTTTCTAATAATGTTTAATAAGATTTTCTAAAAGGAAAATTTAAATGATCCTCAACATTACAAAGTAAATATTACATGCTTTTAAAACATAATTCTTTACTATTTTCTATATTTTTTTAAAATCAAAAACAAAACGGGTCTGGTTTTAGGCACTCTCCAATATATAATATTTAAATACATTTTATAGGAATGTAGTTAAAATAATTATAATCGCTCCATGAAGAGCGCTACAACTGTAAAAATGTTTACTGACGTGTCCTCGAAAAAAAAATATAAAAATACAGAAAATTATTTTAATCAATTACCAACCTTTTATAAATGCATCCAGTTATACTGTAATTTATGTAATAATAATTTTTAACAAAAACATGAAGATTTCAGACAAAACTAACCATTGAAAATGATAAAACCTAATCATGGGTAAACAGTAAATTAATATAATAATTTATATTAATAATAATAATGAATAATTAGAATATATAAGATTTATTTGTAGAATTTGTTGTAGTAATGGCGAAAACAAGAATAAAAAATATTTCGCAGTCGGTAGGATTCGAACCTACGCTCCCAGAGGGAATCTGATTTCTAGTCAGACGCCTTAACCACTCGGCCACGACTGCTGTTGTTCAGAAATCGCGATGTTGTCCTTTTAAAGTAATTTTAATAAATAATAATTAAATGATAATAATAAAGTAATATATAATTCAAAAATATAAATGTAATTTTGAAATTCGTAAAAATGTCCAAATTTTACGAGCTCAAATATTTGATTTTATTAATATTCATCCAATTAATTGCATATTTAAATTAAATATAATTAAATGTAAATCTTATAGTCAATATAAAATATTTCTAGTGAGTAATTTGTGAGTTTTCTTGATAAAGTAAAATATTTTTTCCTAATTTTTGAAAATAATCCTTGATTTAAAAAAAAAAATCTTAAAACAATGCAAAATATCTTTCATTTCCATTACCACGTTAAAATGTTTGATTCTTTGTTCTTATTGGTGAGTCTTTATAACATAAACAAAAGTGTTGGCTATAAACACAGAAAACCTTGTTGAACTTGTCATGATCTTTTCTATTAACTTTGAAAAGAAATAAGGGACTAAATTTCTTCCAGAAAATCTGAACAGGCATCCAATAAACTTACATTTGCTTTAGTACTTCTCAAGGTTACAATAAGAACCTAGAATATACAAGTGCGAAGTCAAAGCTTGTATTGCGGAACCTTCCGCAGTCTTTTGGTGATAAAAAACTCTTAAAAAAGCTTTATGTCTCAACGAAGGCCAATAAATCTATGCCTGTGTGTTCTATAATGGAACTCATAAAAAGCTAACTCAAGTTTCTACCCTCTTGGAGAACTCGTGACTTCCAGTTTTAGAGTTAGATGCATACCTTCCTAGCAAACTGCATCTATCTAACTGCAAGTTACTTGTCATTGGCCGTGTCAAAATATTTACAATCAGGCGAGCATTCATTAGGAGAATTTTGATCAAATTTGTATCCAATCTGTATGGTGCACTCTTAATCTACTTAATGGTAAGGAACTATTGGCACAATATTGGGCCTTGGTTATATTTCTTATAATTTAAATGCACAGCGTTGAGTGGCATAAACGAGGTTTTGCTACACTGTCATAACTCATTATGGTAAGAAATTAAAATCCAACCAGATGAAATTGATAAAATTATTTCTTCCGGGCTAAAAATTATTGCGTGATCAAATTATCGCACAGTGGGGTAAGTAGCCCTAATTGTTGGCATAAACTAAATATTCTTACTTACATCTTAAATAATCATCAACATTGTTTCCTAAAGCTATATATCATAATGTATGTATGATATATAGCTTTGGTATGATATGATTCTAACAAGGTTAAAATTAATTTAACATATCATTGAAGAAGTAATGCTCGATTGCGTACTTCGAAAGATGATTTTTATTTATAAACAAATAAAACTTCAGTTATCAGTTAAAGTTCTTTACTTATGAGAGCCGGAGATGCTAGTACAAATATAAAACATAAATGGATTATTACTAACAAACAGAACATAAGATGACGTTTTATGACTTCCAGAATACAATTTTCAATCTAATAAGGGCTTCCAATAAAAACATTTGTTAATGAATAATACTAAACAAGATTTGTACAAAATTTTGGTTAATTATTTAAAAATACTAAATGATCCATGGAATATCGGTTTTAGGGCTTGCATAATACAATTTTCGAGCTAGCATCTTGTTTGTTCAGAAACAAACAACTTCTGTTTCCTTACCCTTGTTAAAACTTCTTAGTCCAAATGGACTCCCAGCCTGGCACTAATACCACTAGCCAGAGCACCGAGAACAACTTCGATTGGAGAGTTCCTGACGTAAAGGTCAGAGTTAAGCAGAAGATGGACAGAACGACCCCTGACCTTAAGTTCGCAGTTAGAATCAACAATAGCATGCTTTGAATTCAAGTCGGAACACATTATTCTCGCTCTTAATCCATTAAATAATAGAAGAAAAACCACTCTTTTTCGCATAATAATTTTAAACATTTTATAAAAGAAAAAATACTTCTACCGCTACAAGCCATTAAAAGACTTCGGCCTAGTCATAGTTGTACCGTTTCTTAGATGAGATGATTAAGGTACCCACTTCATAGAGGAAGGTAGTGTCCAGAAAAAGGTATAACAGAAAAAGCGACATTGAACTTGGTTTCTGGAGTATAAGTCCAGCGCTCTGCCAAATGAGTCATTCTAAACTTGCAAATAGCAGAGTTGGACAAAAAGTAGTTATATTAATAGTTATAACTACTTTTTGCCAATTTACAACTATACTATAAAGTAGTATAGTTGTACAAATACAACTATAAAGTAGTTACAACTACTTTGGTTTGATTGTAGTTACAATTACGAACTACAAATGTAGTTGGTAGTTAACAGTGGGCAACTACATTTTTTGTAACTAGTAGTTAGTTGTTAAACTTTTTCAACAACCAACTACAAGTTAAATAATGTAGTTAGAAGATCTTAACTATTAACTACAAAATATAGTTGGTAATTGCAATTATTTAACTTCTAACTACTGATGATCGTACTAATAATTTCGAGGTACATATTCCTAACAATAAGTCAGTCTTATTGGGGTTGCAATCATTTGAAAAGGGGGGGGGGGTAAGCTTTTGTAAACAGTTCTTATATCCACCACACCAGAAATAGTCAACGATATTGGTAAATTACCTGTTAACAATAAAGGGTTCAGATTTTATCACTTGTTATAAATTAATAACATAAAGAGGTAGCTTTTCTCCACATGTAAAAAATACTTTGTGAAAAATTGTTAATAACTGCTTCAAATGAAGAAGAAAAAATATTAAACATCGCAATCAATTTACAAATGACTCTAAGGATTTCGTTATCGCATGATGGTTGATTGTCGAAAATTTCGGTTCTGGTACAATTGGTCTTATTTGAAAATAAATAATAGAGCTTGAGCTAAATTGTTTATTTTTCATACTGATTTATTTCCATTTTTTACATTAACAAATTTGTTGGTTTAAATGTTACAATACAAATATCTATAAGTGTAACTTACTATTTTCACTGATCGAGTGGCTTAGATAAAAAAATAAAATTAAAAAAACTACCTTTTTAGTTAACTACTTTTTCAGTTAACTACCAACTAGTAGTTGGTAGTTAACAAATATTAACTATTTCTTTTAACTAGTAGTTGGTAGTTAAGATAACTAAATACTTCTACTGTAGTTGCAAAAAGTAGTTGTTCATTTTTAACTACCAACTACTAGTTTATAGTGGCTCCTAGCAACTACATAACTTGTAGTTGATAGTTAAAAAAGTAGTTAACTACCACAATTAGTTAACTACTTCCCCACTCTGGCATACAGCCATAAAATTATATGTGAAAAATAATTATTTTATTATTTATTTTTTTTTTTTTTTGTATCTCAACAGTAGTAATATAAAAGACTAAAACGACAAGGAACAGCTCGCCGTTTACGACTCTTTCAACATTTACTAGACAAACTCTCATGTACTCTCATACGGAGTTTAGATCTGTGGATCCACTAACCTTGTCGCAAATAAACTTATCCATAAAAATCTCAATTTTCCATAAATAGTTGATTTGATCCAAACCAGATACCTATCCTTTCATAGTAAACTCCATAACCATTCATATGCTCTCTCAACCATTCTCTATCCAAAAAAAACCTCTGAGGCGTCTGAAAAGCCTCAGGACCTTCTCAGATAGAACTTTAACTGTGATCCGACCAGTGGGTAGTTGTTTTACAAGAAATTGATTGGCATTATAAACGTTGCGATCATATTTACTAGAATTATTTTTTAATTTTCTTTTACAGTTGCAACTTTCAATAATATTTGAAACAAATTCTAATGAGTGAAATTTAAAACTGCACTGCGAAACTGCTTACTGAAAGAAGTGGCTTGTTCAGTGTATATAATTTTAGTGATTGCACTGCGGTAATAAAATTGAGGATTGGAATTAGTTGGGATGGTCAACTACCGAATCGCAAGTCATTAAACCCTGATGAAAATGTTTACTTATGGTATATTAAAACAAATTTTATAATCAGTGTTTTGACATTCAAAACCTATCCAAATACGTTTAATTACTGTCATATTAAGCAGTGATTAATAATTTTCCGGAAATTTTGAACGTTTGCGTAGTAAATGTTGGAGTAGTCTATAACATCGAGCAATTTCTAGTCGTTTTGTATGCAATTAGTCTTGTATGCAGATGACATTTTTAATTAGAGGTTTTTCCGAGGGAAAAAAAATTTAGTTTGAAATAGAAAATGATATTATAATCAACTTATTATAAATAATTTTGGGCATAAGTCAGTACTAATATTAATTTACTTTTAAATACATAATACCTACAAACAAAAATGTGTACCAAACAATACGTTCTTTTCTAACCATCCAAATTACAAAACAAACAAAAATAATAATGTCCACTTATTAACATTTTCTTGAAGATGAAAGAAAGGATTCATAAAAATATTGAGAGGAAGAGAATTCCTATCAAGGCACTGATTAGGAAGTATTTATCCTTTATTGTAGCCATATGGTTAGGAAGGTATCTACAGAACGAGCTCTGGTGGTTCTGGAATATATAGATAATCTGTATTGAAGAAGTTCAAAAGTGAACGGAAGAGAACATGAAGAAATAGTTAAATAAGAGGGAAAGGCAAGGAATATCCTCAACGGAAAGCAAGATAAAGGAGTTCCGAAGAAAAATGTAAGTTTCTTTACACAAACTCTCTGGTCGATAGCTCTACTTTTATTACATTTTTTAAAAGTAAAAATATTGCCCCAATATCAAATTAAACATATGAACAAATATTATTCAATAATTAATAATAATAATGATAATTTATTTAATTAATAATAATTTAATAACAAAAGGTGCTGTTTGTATCAGCTTTATAAAAATCAATCTTAACAAATATTTTCTTCATTTAATAAAACGGAACAACACGCAATATTAAAAAAAAAAAAAGAAGGAAAAAAAATGAAATGGAAATAATACAAATAAAGAAGCAGTGTTTTGAATATGTATTACATTCTGTAGGGTTTTATCAGAACGTTGCAATGAATAAATTAATACGAGAGAAAAACATTATAGTTTCAAAGGTTTTTTTTTTTTATATTAATAATTACATCAGAGGCTATATAATGTTTTTATATATGAAATGTAACCATTAATGTTCATTTGTTTAAATATGCAGATATAACTTTTAAAAAAATAAAATAAAATAAAATAAAATTAACAAAAATTCAATATTCCTAACTTTTACACTTAATACGTATTTTATTATTTCATAAATTAATTTTGTTGAAACGAGTGGAAAGTTTAATGACATTTTATCTTGTTAAAGAAATAAGATTTTAATTTTAAAACCATTAATTTTTATTTTTTCAAACATTATTTAAAAAGGCAGTGTCATAGGTAAAATATTTCAAGGTTTTTGATAAACTGTTTTAATTACTAATCCTGTACACATCCTTCAAAGAATTAAATAAATAATTATTTAAATTTGTAGAAAAATAAAAATATGTAACTATTTCATATTTAATGTAATGAAACAAAATATATTTTAAAAGATAATATAGTTGACTAAAAGTAACTGCTGATTAAACAAAAGATATGTTGCTGATTAAGAAAATACTAAAGAGGATGAGAATTTTTTTTGGAGGAGAGAGGCACTCTAGAGTTTATGATCCAGTCGAAGAACATCTCTTGGGCCCATGGCAACATTAACAAGGGGACGTTTGCAGTTGTAACTCACAGATTTGAATGCCGATTTTTGAGTGGGTAGTAGGGACCTATAATAGTGCAAATCTAGAGTTATAGCCGCCAATGAGCATTAGGAGCCGAGAAAAAAAAATAAAATATGAAAATCACGTTTTATTTTTTTTCTCAGCTCTCAGTCAAGATAGAGAAATGATTCTTTCACGTTCAATTGCAGTTATGTATGATATTTGGTATAAAAATACTTTTATTATGCTTAAAACATAACTGGCTTTAGAGTGCTCAAAAACTCCAAAAAAATGACAAAATTCCAAGGAAATCCGCTGTAAATCAGTGTAAACTTTTTTTCAAGAACAACTGACCTCAAATCTCGATTTAACGCACCATAAAACCCTTATATGTGAAATTTTATCAAAATCAAAAAATATTGATTTTTTACCCCTTTCGAGGAGGTTAAAATTTTGAAGTTAAGATTTCATCAACAATTTCTACCGGCCATAACAACTCCTGCGTTCAATCAATTACAATAATAATAGCATCACTAGAATCAATATACATTCTGCTTTTTATCCATGCGTATAACATTGGATTTACTCCAGATTTTAGTGGACAAAAACTGATGTGAATTTGCACTATTATAGGTTCCTACTACCCACTCAAAAATCGGCATTCAAATCTGTGAGTTACAACTGCAAACGTCCCCTTGTAAGAAAGAATCATTTGAATATTAATAATGAAGTGAATTATAGCTGTGAATTTATAGCAACGGTTTTTCAGCTTTGATTTTTCAAAAGAAATAAAATGTAATGTTGTACGATTAATTTTTTTTTTACAGTTCATGAACTAATAAACTGAGTGTGTTATCTTTAAATATAATTTTATGTCAGCATTAAATATTAATTTTAATACAGTAGGACCTCACTAATCCGCCTTCCTCTAGTTCTACTCTCCGGATCATCCGACCCTCCAGTCCCCGGGGTCAATACTTTTGCGAAACCCCAAATAGTCCAGTAGAATTGTAATTTTGGGGTAAAAAAGGGTAGTTTTAATTAATTGATATCATTAGTGTTTCGAAATTTTAAGTAGTGTAAATTGTTATTTTTTTACGTTAAATTGTTATTTAAATTGTAACGGGTTTGATCTATTGGATTAGTGAGGTTCTACTGTAGCAAGCTAATTTATTTTTTCAATATATTGAATTTTTTTTATGTTTTAATTACAATTTTAAAATAACATAATTTCGGAATTGTTTTATACACTGCATATTCATTTTTTTTAAATTATCATCTATATATGTAAGTAGTACGAAAAAATCACTCAGATATTTCTTATGCCGACATAATAATATTAACTTTTTTTTTTAAATACTATTTTGTAAATTTATATTATTTGAACTATTACAGTATTTTAATAACTTTTATTACTACTATACAACAATCCTCTCCAAGAAATATATTTTATAGATACATAATGTGATCTAAATTTATCATAAATGTTGGTAATAAACGAGGAGAAGCCGGAATTCTTATATATAACATCTAAAATAATTTTATAGGGTATCAAAACATTACGGACCTCCGTCCAAAAGACATTGACCTCCCTCAAAAAAGTTGAATAATTAAGATGATTTATCAACAAGAGGCAGTGGATTTCAGAGTAAATTGGTGAAACCCATTTGTAAATTGGCAAATATCAAGTTGGCTCTGACAAATATACACTATTCAGGGGCCCTATCATTACGGACAACACCTATCGATTATCCAGCGGCGTCGAACTTTGTACAGCTGATTGCGGAGACAGATCCAGTTTGAGCCGGTTTCAGTGGGACATAACAGCTGGGGGGTCAAGGTTGATCTACAATTCGTCTCCATTATTGATTGCCAGGGCAAGTAGTATGGACTCGAGGGGGAAGTACGTCGTCACTGGACGTCACTGAGTTTAGCTGAGGTGTCCTGGTTACTCCAAGTTTAATAATATGCACCCAGTACCAACAACGTTGTATCAACAACAAAGGGTTGTACGCGTAGCTAGGACAAATTTATAATCAAACAACATAAGCTTTACCACATGGTCAACTTTTCTTTTTTTTCCCCATATATCATTTTCTGAAATATAAAATAAAAATAAATGTTATACACTAAATACAAACTCTGTAGTTACCAATTTGGTAGGTCTTGCCTTCATGGGAAAAATGAATACCCACGGTATAATTTATTATCCCTGATAAACATACCCTCTATCTAGGGCTCTACGTTTAACTTGGAATCCACATATAAGACTAAAACGACAGAACTATTCGCCGTTTTTGACTTCAACATTTACTAAACAAACGTTCAAACCGATTCATTAAAAAATACTCATTTACATGACAGTTATCAGACCTATTTGAACATATGGAGTAGAGCTTTGGGACTCCACCAAACGATCTAATTCGTCTCGAATCCAATCCTTACAATCCCAAATCCTTCGAAAAATCCTAAATGATCATTACTTTGCCACATATAAACTTATCCATAAAGACCTTAATGTTTCATATGCTGCTTGATTTCGCACAAACCAGATACATAGTCTTTCATAGTAATCTCCATAACCACTTAAATCTATCAGTCTTCCCACTCTATTCCCCAATAATCCTCTGAGGCGCCTGAAAACAAGATGGATAAGAGACCTTCTTATATTAGATTTTTTTTTTTTTTTTTTTTGTTATTGGAGTGCTACTAGTGAGTGGTTCTGCAAATGTTATTGAAACATATGGCAACTTATTGAAATTAACTCCTTAAATATACTCATCGTATATATGTATACAGTTGTAAATATCAACAAATAGTTAAATATTTATGAAATAAAAAAAAAAAGTTATGTATTGTACCGAGACATTTCTAGGTTCTAATCAAAACGGATACCAAAAAGAATGTGAAGTAGATACTTTTTGTTTTTTTCAGTGACTACAATGGTTCTAAATCTATCTGTGGTTGCAGATGTTATCGATTCCAATAGATCTTCAGCACTATTATCAGTTATTAAATAAATACTAAAGATACTAACCAACTTCGAACATTAGGAATGAATTTTAAATATCACACTGACCCCGGAAAAGAAAATAGTGTTTGTATAATGTCTGTGATATGGAAAAGGCATTCGATAGTTTCAGGATCGACGTAGCCTCTGGAGAATATGAAATATTCTACTTTTTCAACACCAACTAATCGTCATATACTTCCAAACTGTTTGATGTACTTTTTATTCTTAGAATTGTTGTTCTATCCACTTTATTCTCAGCATGATGGCATTACTCAAGGCAGAGTATTCAGTCCCTTTCTCTTTGACCTGTGCAAAGCTGACATTTCTTACAAAGCCGTTAATGATTGTCAACGTTTTACTTGATGACGCGCCTTCCCTTTTCCTCGCACAAGTTCAAAGATCCCACTATTTTCTATATTTTGCTAGTCTAAATTATTCTTTTTATCATAAGGAGCGTTTAAGAAAATTCGACCAAATCAATCACACCACTTTCAAATTGCAAAATAAATACTTCTTCATCCTCTTGCTCATACCCTCAGGTAACCCCTGAGCCATGTGAAGAGAAGATCCAAAAATCCCAATTATGTACCAGCTGGCTTCGTAAGTACCAGTCCATTCCTCTCCTGTCGAATACTTCTTTGACAGCACCTTCCGCAGTGTTTATGGACCCAAAGGAATTCTTTGGTTAATATATCACCGTAGGATGAATGTTTGAATAGTGTAGTACACTATAATCGTTTATCTCTAAAACAGTGGTCGGGGATGGAGTATTTAAATTTGATAAGAGCTGCAAGGCCGGTGATAAAACGTGTTATTTCCTGTCATCTTCGTGCTAAAATGTATTTTTACCTTTTTAAATATATCTAATTTAACTATTTTTTTCTATAAGATAATTTGATGATCTGATACCTAATAAAGTATTATGCCGAATATGTGAATATGTGTCCTAGTTATTTATAAAGATCCATATTAATTAATTGTTAAAGAATATTTAACTTTTCGGATCACGGGAAGTTCCATTCGCTCAGCGACGGAGTTTTGTAAGTGATACAAGCTGCGACGCACGAACAACTTAGCTACTTAGTAAAGTATAAAAAAGTTGTATCTCATTAAAAGTTTCCCTTTGAGATGTACTCCTCTGGTAAAAGTTAAATTCATAACAAGATCACACTTTCTGATAAGCGAAAAAATTTCAAAATACGTATAAGTTGATCAATGTTATATGATTTATATAGATTTTTTACAGCAAATGTCAGATATACATATATATGTCCAACAGATACAAAAATGATTTTGAAATAGATCTGCGTTGCTTGAATGTTTTTAATTAACAATTCTATAAACCGTGGAGAGGAAGTTGGTGCCACAGGACAGAATTTGAACCTCTTTTAAAAAAAACATTTGTTTCTGAAATGTAGTTATATTCTGTTCTTATGCCTTCCTAGATGTAACAGTAATAATTTTCGTTTTAGTAACAATTTTTCAATCACTATTTTATTGACGAATCTTTGTATAGTTTGACGCAAACATAATTTTATGAAAATAAAATAATTTAGTTTAAATCGTGAGAATGTGAGATTTTACAGTAGATCTGCTTTGTATTTTATACATTAGTTTCAATAAATTTGGATACATTAATTTATTGATTGGTAAATTCAGATTATATTGGTTTTTGCGCAGATCTGACCCTAATCCTACAGTTTGAATTTATTAACCGTTTTATCACCGGCCTTGCAGCTCTTATCAAATTTAAATTCTAAAAATAACTCCATCCCCGACCACTGTTTTAGAGATAAACGATTACAGTGTAAATATCCAATAACCTATTTTAACGATACCAAACACTTGAAATTATTTTGGAACAGTGCTTATGCAATCTAGAAACAAACACGCCTAATTGTGTTTCGTCTCACAAAAGCAAACAAATGCATAGCGTGTTACTAATCAGATGGTATTTATAATAGTATAAGCTTCTCAGATATGTAGATGATATCGATGCTATTTTGGTTCATGCTAAATTTGCGAATCGATAAAAATGAATTCAGGCCTGCCGTAAAATTATATACGTTATTTACAAGCATTATTTACTGGACCAATGAAAGAACACCAGACTTTGAAATCTGTAAATCGGGAACTCTATTTCACAAATAAAAAACTTTTTTTTTTGGCTCTACTAAAAAGTGTTGTTGTTTTTTCACCTTCCTAAATACGCATGCACCAGAAGATACAGCTTGAAATTGATTGTTGATTATATTGTAGTACAGTAGAACATCGATAATCCGAACTAATTGGGACCGGGGGTGGTTCGGACTATCAAATCGTTCGGATTACCAAAGTGCCTTACAGGCATAGTATGGAGCATGCAAAAAATGAACACTGACATACTAGTTCCCATAAAATAAGAAAAACGTTGTATTGTTAATGGTAAATAGTTTGTTTTATGAAATACTACTGTGCTACAGTAAGGTAACTGTATTTTATGTAATGTATTGCACATGAATTTCGTAATATTTTACATAGTATGTATACAATCTTATACACACACAGAAAGTACAGTACTGTACATACAAAAACATTATGCTGTACAGAACGATGGAAAATTCAAGAAAACAAAAAACTAAACATTTAGAAAATAGTCACTTATTTTTTTCCGAACTAAAGTTGAAGAACGTTTTTTGGCTGCTAAATCGCAGATTTTCAGAAAATAATTTTTATTTTTCCCAAAACGAGGTTCTTCTGTACATCCTTGTATTCGAAAGGAAAAATATATCTTAAATTTAAATTGGAGCAAAATAGGGAATGACAATAGAGGATTGACTCCATCACTCAGTACATTCATTTATTTTTCCTAACTGTTTTTTTTGTAAATTTTATTTATTTATTTTTCTTTGGCGTAGAAAATAGAAATCTCATTGGAGCTATTAGTAAATAATATATATAATATATAATAATAATAATCTTATAATATTCTTAGTTCTGTCTCCCTCAGTTTTCTTATACCCTTTCATGAAAAAAAAAAAAAAAAAAAAAAAAAAAAAATCTCAGCTTTATTCGATATTTCAAAGCTATTATTTTTTTTTTCTTTATTGTAAATTTATTTTTATATATTTCCTATCTCAGTGATTAAATCTTCAAAATACGCCAAAAATATACTTCTTTAACCAGTCTGTGTTCTTGAAGGTATCCTTGGTGCTATGCTTTATACGGTGTATAAAGCTGATCGCTGACGACTTAACAATCCTAAACCATCCTCACCACTAAGACTGACACGTGCGTGGTATCAGTAAATAATGACCTGTTATTAGCATTCTACAAACCTTCCAAATAGTGTCCAGACAAGAAGAATGAAATAAATAGAAACAAATCCCTTCAAATTGCCATTAACCCTTTTCGTTAATCTAGGACCTACTTTTCTACAGTACCCTATTTTAAAGATATTCCACAGCTCTCTGTTGAACAGGTCTGCTATCTATGACTCCATTTCACTTGTAGCCTTATAAAACTGAAGCGACAAGAAATAGCTGTTTTTAAATTATTCTACATTTACTAAAAAAAAACGCTGTAAGATCACTATAACCTATTTGTATTTACGAAGTTGAGCTTTGAGGCTCCACCATACCATCATATCGTATTTGTCATTACAATCCAAAATCATAAAATCTATAAACCTCCATACTATTTTAGAAATTGACTAATCCACAATTCAATTAGGATTGATGAATTAATTGCCACTTCTATTGGAATTATTTTATTAGAAAACTGGTTTCGAATGCTAAACATTTATCTTCAGTTCTAAAGAGATCTAACAGATATCGGCAAATAATTTATCTATCTATGTTGTATTGATCCTTCTATACCATCAAGCGTACCACAAGTTATCCGCAATTATGTTAATGTTCCACGTGTTACTGATTTGGCCCAGTACATATACCTACCCTACCATAACAAACTCGAATCCATTCAAATCCACTAGTCTCACAACTTACTTTTAACTCGGTTCCCGATAACATTGCTTGGTATTGCATTGCATATCAAGTAAATGTGACATACATTTACTTAATGTATTTGTTTACATTTGTAAATATAGATAAATAAATAATAACAGTTAGGATTGATGAATTAATTGCCACTTCTATTGGGATTATTTTATTAGAAAACTAGTTTCGAATGCTAAACATTCATCTTCAGTTCTAAAACATACAAAAATTTTCAACACATCAGTACTATGTTACATAGATTATATACACAAAAGTTTTTAAAAATGTAAGACAAGAAACCTAACATCAGTACGCACCTTAGGAGGTCTAAGAGATAACTGAAATAGATAGGTACTTCTCACTGAATTTGTGAGAAGTGGAAAGTGGCAGGTAGGTTATATTGTTGTGATTTACTATGTGATTTCCCTTATGACTCATTGATTTTTTCCGTTTCTATTTAAAACTGAAGATGAATGTTAAGCATTCGAAACTAGTTTTCTGATAAAATAATCCCAATAGAAGTGGCAATTAATTCATCAACCCTAATTGTATTGATCCTTCTATACCATCATGCGTACCTCAAGTGAAATAATAACGAGTTTCCAGATCTGTATTTGTAGCATCTGCTAGAATAATTTGAAATTGTAGCAGCAGATGTACCGCGAATTCCATTTAATCTTGCTTAGCTCTTCCATTGCTAAACATTTCGAATAGTATTTAGATTAGTCAAAGTTTTTTTTTTTACCATTCTTTTAAATTTACGTTGAATAAATAAACCGAATAAATATAATCATGGTTATGGATAGAAATGTGGCTTTGACAGCTGTCCAGCGAGTATTGGTTCTTCGTTTGGATTTTTTATGGAATAGCAATCATCGACGACTCTGAACTACTGATTTACTATGAACTTTCTATTTTAACTTCATGGACCATTCAATTGTTATTGTTCATTTTCATTTGTTTATAATATAAAATACAATATGGGATAGAATCGCCTCAGACAGAAACACGTGAGCGGCCCGTAGCCCCACAAGAGAGTCAACTATTGATCTGTCGTCGTGGGCCGGGTAAACACTAAGCGAGTTTGTAGGCCCCCGGTCCTTATCGTAAAGATGTCAATTCCACTTTGACCTAATGAGCTTCCTCAAGGTAATTGACCTAACTAGGAGGTATCGGAAGGTAAAAGGGATTGTAAAAAAGACCTCAGCAATATTTCAGTCTGTTGCAGACTCCTCAAATCGTTGAAAGATGAATCGATAATTCAATTGATTTTAAAGTATTATAAGGATGAGGATTCAATAGTTGACTGTAGGATGTAATTTAAGTGAAGAAATGGTCAGGGATGCAGTAAGGTAAATAAACGTTAAAGTATTATATAATAAACATTATAAACGACATCGAACCACTACTGCACCCCTGCTCCTGCCCAAAATACCTTCTACTCTCGATTGCATTCTTTGAATTTATTTCAATATTTTTATATTTTCTAATTTTCAAGGGAGAGGTTACTTACTCTCCTCCCCATTTTTTCCCTTATTGTTCCAATACTCACGCTAAATCCATGTTAAAACGAACAATAACTTATTTGAAATATATAATTTGAAACCTAGTTTTTGAATGTTAAACATTAAAAACAGCAGAACTGCTTTAGACTTCCTCACAACTGATGATTAATTTTTAACATTCGAAACTAGTTTTCAAATAAAATAATTCCAATTATTATCACATCATCTTAATAGTTTCAGGAAGGTTTATCAACAGTAAAATCTGCAGATTTTCAATTAATTTGTTATTAAAATGCGATAATATGTGGATAACAGTGAAGTTTGAAAATTTACCGATAAGTGGTGAGCATCATTCTACACAAGAGGTTACAAAGGTTCGGTGTTTTACAGAGCTGAAAATCGATCATACAATTTTCTTATATTCAATTAAGTTATTAAAAAAGATTTAAATATATGCTGCGACATGTGGATCCCAGTGAAGTTTGATAATAGAGTTTAGAGCACCATTCAATAATAGAGTTTACAATGATAAAACTATTGAACCAAATCATACCAAACTACATGATTTCCATAGTTCTAGGATGGTTAATATATATTATTATTGCTAACCATATTTATATGGTTTGCAATAATAATTTATAAAGTGATAAAAATTTAACTATACAATGTTGAGTGGCAGAAACAACATTCGCCACACTGTCATATACTTTTATGGTTAGAGATTAAAATCCAACCCGATGAAATCAATGAAATTTCATCGGGTTGGATTCAAATGAATTCAATGAAATATAAAAATATTGGTTAGTTAAACTTTGAATGACATCGGTAATGCTCTATCGACACTTCGTTTATAGTTTTATAGCCATTAATATATTTAGTTACTGGTTTTTGTTTATGTAATGATTTTTATAGAGAAATAAAGCAAGGCCTAGCCTAAATTGCTAGGTCTTGCTGTATTTCTTATTACTTTATTACTTAGCTTGGGAAGTTAATAGTGAAATTTGGAATTTGGTAATGCCGAAAAAATATTGTTTTTACGGACAAATCTGTAATATACATACATTCATACAAGCATTACAAAAATAACTTACATGTAAGTAAATAAACGCTGCTTAAATAGCAGTTTCCTTGTCGTTAAGAATTAATATTTTTTAATTATGATACAAAACCAAGCACCGCGATTAAAAAAAAAATAAAAAATTAGGTTACGTGATTCCTTTATTTAGTATTCTAGAGTTTATCGGATTGATTTTTTTGTTAATATCATATATCTTAAAGTTCGATAACAGATTAAAAAAAAAAAAAAAAAAAAAAAAACTAACCTACAGCTAGTTCCTATTCATGGAACAGATAACAGACTGTAAAGACGAATCTTAAGAAAAAAATTATAATCAATTTATCTATGTTTTCATTTCAATAAAGAAAAAAAAAAAAAAAAAAAAAAAAAAAAAAAAAAAAAAATCCTGTACCAAAACAACCCATGAAGGTTCTTGGGTTCAGTACTTAGGTAAGAGTGTACTGTTTCTAGGCCAACAGTTTTGAAAGGAGGAGATTTGGCGAGAATATTCGCTCAAACGCCAGGTTTATCCTCAATTAAGTGTACCCACTTTGTGCGCCCAGAGGGTCTCCCTATTTCGAATCCGAGCCACAGCCGTCAAGCTCCTTACCAACAGAGCTATCGCGCCTCACTTTCATTTCAATTAACCTATTTGTAGTAACATAATTACCGCAGAAACATAATTTTTGAAAAAATGGTTGACTAGTCGCCGAATAAAGAAGCAGCTGATTATAAGGTACTATTCTAAGCAGCCCGTCTCTAGAAACAACATTCATATATAATACGTTAAATCCATATTAAAACTGATAATTATAATTATGTTACACCTTCTTAGATTGCGAAAGACAAAATAATAAATTATCGTTATAGAAAACTGAACAAAACAATCCAAGTTGAAACTATATAAATGTAAGTTTACAGGTGAGGTTACACGAAAAACTTATCGATAAATTCGAAACTCGAAGTGAAGCTTCGGAATCGATCTGGGAAAGGAATGCGGGTTTCAAAAAATCGGTGGAACAGTTCGATGTCATTACCTAAATAATCATAACAATTTACTCTATGTTTCAAAGAATAAAATAAATGGATTCAGGCCAAACAAATCTGTCACTTCTGTTAGCTCTGTCGAAATTGACATTCCTATTCAATGCTGTCAGAGGCTTTCCGTATTTGCAGAACTACTATTGGAAACCTGCCATGTTCGGACAAAACAGGGCTGTCTGAGCACTCCCACGCCTTGTCCCAATGATTCATGTCGCAAATGCCTGAATAGGAGATTGGATTCCAACCGCTGCCAGGTATATTTTACGGCGATGTAGGGCAATTAGAGGCCAAGAGCTTGTGATAAAACAATGTTGACAAACGTTATCTGTAATTTCGAGAAGTTGTGTAATTATTATTACACCATTTCAACGGTAATCAAAAGATAACAATTTTTTCGACTTTTTTTTACTGGTACGCGTTTCTTGTTTATCATAATAACAAATATTATCCTTCTGTTTGTTTTTTTGTTCTAACCGTATATATGATTTCTGTTTAAAACTATTTTTATATTTATACTAGTTACTAAATAGATACCTAATGCTAGTTTTCGAGATATATGCTTTATTGAGACAATAAACAATAAACATAGTGCTGCCCAACTTTATTGGGTTGCTATAAACACAGCATACTCATCTATCCAAATAAAGACAACAATATAATTAAAAATTTAGTTATAGTTCTATAATATAATACCTAATACTAAACAAACTAATAACATTTTTTTCCCCCTATCTCCTTCCCTTTTTTCCCTTCCTCTTCATTTTTTTTTAAAAATTTATTTTTCTATTATCCTTCCTCTCTTTTTCCCCTCTTCTTTTCCTATTTCACTCCATTCTTTCATTTTATGTTATTTCCTCCCTAATATTCATATATCTACCACACATTAATATACATATATGCACATGGAATCAGGAATCATATTAAGTGATACATGTTTAATAACTATAACTTGCAATGGGCTATCCATTATCGCTATATCCCTCACCTCCACGCCAAGGTCCTCCAAAAAGCTCCTTGTTTTTTCCGGGATGACTCCACAAGACCGAAACCATAATCCTTTCACGGATAAATCTATATTTCCGAATGTCTCGCGAAATTTCTCTTTGAGGAAAGGGATACATTTTTCATAAATATCCATTTTCTCCCTTTCTACTTCACCTGATTGATCGGGGTTATTATTTTCATACCTTACAGTAGAATCCACTATCAGCGTTGTCCGTCCGTTCTTCGGAAACGGGACAATGTCCGCATACCTCGTGGATCCGTTGGTATCGATGCAGTATACCTCGTTAAAGCAGGAAAAGCCTTTATTCTTGAGTAGCCTTATCAATTCATTCTTGACCCTGTGGTGATGGCGTGTGATCAGGAATGAGTTGTTGGGACATTTTTCCCAGCACATGGGCTGGTGTTTCGGACTCTTTGCCGCACTTGCGACAAAGGGACCCAACCTCTCCTATCTGTCCGCACATATGTATATATTTATATGTCTCTATACTCTATATCTATATTTGTCTATTATCACTTAACGCACGCATATTCATAAAATGATACCAGTCTTGATTTCTAAAACATAAAACAATTTCAACAAATCAGAATTGTTACATGAATTATATACCTACCTGCCCCCTTCCCCCTTCCACGATGGATAAATTTCAGATATCTGTTAGATCTCTTCAGGTGAGTACCAATGTTTGATTCATTGTCTTGCGTTATTGAAAACTTTAGTGTATATAATCTATGTAACATTATGCTGGTGTGTTGAAAATTTTATATGTTTTAAGCATTTGATACTAGTTTTCTAATAAAATAATTCCAATAGTCGCAATTGATTCATCAATCCTAACTAAACCGAAATTCAGTATTCATCATTCATTATCACCGTAGAATTACATAGTTATCTTTTAAAATGTAAAAAATAATACATAATAGCTTCAAAACCCAAATAAAGCAGGTCACTTGCCTTAATTTTTTTTCTCGTTATTTTAAGAAAACCTATACTGCCGTGCTAACAGAGATGGCCGTATAAACAAAAATTGTTGTAAAGAGAAAAATAAGTCCTAGCAGCAAAAGTTTTATAACAAAAGATATTTTCCATTCAATTTCTGATCAGGAAATTATCGGAAAGTCTTTGATTCGAGCAACATCAATAGATCTAGAGCGTATCAAAATGTTATATTTTCGAATATTACACCGAAAATTATTGACCCCCGCCCAAAAGAACATATCCATGTGATGAAAATTGATAAAATTAACTTTTCTAAAAAATGAATCGATCCTAAAGCATCATATTTTTTATAAAAGATTATAAATCATTGCTTTCACTTTTTTTTATTATCATTATAATTGATAACGATCTATTTTTAAGGGTTTAAAAGAAATTGCAAAGTATTTTAAAATAACAACCCACAGATAAAAGAGTATATAAGTGGCAAATTATGCTGAAACAAGACAAACTGGCGTTGGTCGGGACAGCAGGACGAGTCCCTTAACAATGGGACAGTTTTGTCCAAATTAAGGCATCTGGTCACCTGGTTTTTTAATTAAACAAGTAGGAATCCGGAAAGTTTTAAAAATATCTTCAATATAACGCGAGTTTTTTATCTTTGCCTGAAAAAAGTACATTCCGGATGAAACATAAATTTATTAGTTCTGTTCTGTTGCATTTCCGCTTGATTATCACAATCCAATAAACGTATAAATATTAGTTTTTAAAGCTATTAGACTGTTACAATAAGACTAGAACTATCCATTGAGCAAGCCTTCCTCCGATGTTTCCCTCCGAACGGCAGTTCAAGTTTTATCAGGTGCATAGTGCCTAGTGCCTGAACACTAGGCCAAACGAACATGCCAAAACACAGAATGCAGAATTAAATAAACACTCCCAGTATAACCTTCTATATTTTTCCAAAGACAGTAATAGGATTGTTGAATACATAATTACACAACTTGCGTACACTACATTACGTCACTAGGGTTATTAAAAGTGCATACGTTACCTTAATTACTGAGGTATAAGAACGTTTGCCTGTCAGTAAAAGCTAAACATGGTGACCTTCTATCAATTGTGTAATATCCTGGTAACTTTTTAGCGAAATTCTAATTCATTCGTGATACGATTCACAGATTTATTGTAAGAGAATATCATTTTATTTTTTTTTTTTTTTTTTTTTTTTTTTTTTTTTTTTTTTTTTTTTTTTTTTTTTTTTTTTTTTTTTTTTTTTTTTTTTTTTTTTTTTTTTAAATAAAAAAAAATAATAAAGAACATCCAGTGACAGCAACCAATTTCGAAAATTATAATCAGAAAATAGGAGTAATAAGCTAACGTTAGGCTGGAGAGAATTTCATCATCCCTCTCTGGAAAACTCATTTTTATTCTATTTATGGCAACAAAATGAATATTATATCTTTTCTTTATTGGCAAATGTTACAAAAATATAAAGATTTTTGGTTGAATCGAAACGAATAATAAATATTTTGTAGTTTCTTGATGGGAGAATATAATGTGATCTTTCACTTGAGGTAAGCATGATGGTATAGAAGGATCAACACAATTAGGATTGATGAATTAATTGCCAGATATATCTGATATATCCTTAAGGGAAATCCCATAGTGAACCCCAAAAATTTAACCTACCTGCCCCCTCCCCTTTGCCACGATGGATATATTTCAGATATCTCTTAGATATCCTGAGGTGAGTACTAATGTTTGATTTCTTGCCTTACATTTTTGAAAACTTTAGTGTACATAATCCATGTAACATAGTGCTGATGTGTTTAAAATGTTTGTATGTTTTAGAACTGAAGGTGAATGTTTAGCATTCGAAACTAATATTCAAATAAAATAATCCCAATAGAAGTGGCAATTAATTCATAAACCCTAAATGTGATCATTGTTTTAGCTGATATTACTATAATATAAGAAGGTTTGTAAAATACTTTATACATATTTAAATAATACTCAAATTAAAATTTAATTGGACTAATAAAAATATCACTATTTTCTAATACTATATTATGGATCGAACTCCTTTTGCCGCTTTACAACAATTTCTTGTATAACATAATCTGATACATCATTTAAGAATGTATTTGGTAAGACTTTATTTTTATTTATTTATTCATATATCTACAATTTAAATCAGACAACTATTAAATACTTATTAACTGAAACATTTATGGACCGCACAATTTTTTGGACAGCAAAAAAAAATCACATTCAAATATAACAAACTTTTAAGTCAAAGGTTTTAAGAATTGTAACAAGCTCACCCTGATGCGTCAGCAATATAACATTGCACTCAGACTTGAACATACCCACTGTACAGGAATATATTCACACTTCATACAAAAGATTTTATAACAAATACCAAGGACATTACAAAAAAAAAAATTAAAAACATGGTGACTTTGGATATGCCTAAGTCAACCCGAAGAAGGCTAAAGAGGAGCTGGCTAAGAGATCTCCTCCGAAGGTAAATTTAAAAAAATACAAGACAGGAATAGCTACCGTTGGGTGCTGAACTCCCCTTAAACCTGACATGCCAACATTACGCCATTTTTTTTTATCACATCCGCTCATTGTCGCGGTTTGTGCGATAAGTGTAGATAAAATAAATATAATGAAAAAACAAAACTACAATTTGAATAAAAAAAAACCTGAACCACTACAATCCAAGAAGGGTGTTGATCTCAGTCTTTTGGTAAGGATGCACTGTTTCTGGATCAACGTTTGCGAAAGGACGAGATTTGGCCGAAATCACGCTCAACCGCCAGATTTTTCTCCAATTAAAGGTATCCACTTTATTGAAAATGGATGTGCCACAGTAAGGTCTCCCGATCTCGAAAACGAAATAACCAAGGCCGAAGTAACAGAAAATAAACTTTCTGCATTCAGTAGCACTCAAACTCTTGTCCGGTAGCATGGCAGTCAAGTTCCTTTCTTGAACTCTTGCACCTCTCACAATTTAAATAGTTTCTCAAATTTGAAAAAAATTGTATTATGATTACTTTTATTATGATAAACAAGGAACAAGTCTAGATATCTGTGTAAGAATGAACAAAATGGCACTACCCCTCTAATGAATGACTGGCAGAACGTAATCACTTCCCATTGATTGCCACTGTGCCGTTCTACAAACTCATTCCGTCACGCCTAAAATGTTTCCAGTATAAATGACAATCACTATTGGACCAATCCAGAAATGAAAATTTATAACTTTTTTTCGGTGACAAGCACGAAACTAACTGTTCCTTATTATTTCACAATTAGTCTTGAAGTAGCGGTAAGTAAGTCTTTGAAGTCTTCATTTAATCCTTTCTATGTAACTTGCAAGGGTTATACTTTCGATTATACTTAACTGTATAGAATCCCTATTATACGTATTCCTCTAATCTGAACTGAAAGGTTAGACTTCTCAGTTTAAGAATGAAGAAGATGAAGTAAAGGCAGAACAAAAATAACAAATTACAATACCAGACTAAAAATACAAGAAACTGCTCAACTACTCCAACATTTACTAGAAAATCGTTGAAAGCTCCCAATACATAATAAAAGACTTATTTACTTGACAATAATTACACCATTTGGACATACGCAGTTGAGCTTTGGGGCTCCCCTAAACCTTCTAATTCTTTTGTATCAAATCCTTACAATTCAAAACCCTCTGTAAAATCCTCAATGTTCCTGTTATGTCACAAACAAATTTATCAATAACGATCTTAATGTTCCATATCGGACATGCATTTCAAAAGTGGCACCACAACCCGAATATCTGCATTTTTCATTTACCATCATGTTTAAGTTCTATAAAATAAACTAAAACCTCTCCTATAAGTAATTATAAGAGGAGAGGATAACAGACGCCAATCGGAAAAGAAGGATTAATTTTTAAGCCATGTAACACACATGAGCTCACAGAGGCAGACCAACAAGATCTTTTCCTACTTTATTGACAAGAAAGCCAAGGGACCCTGGTTCACCGAAAAAGTCCAGGAACGGCTCCTCTCCAGAAAAAACTTCGAGGGTTGTAGTGTTTCCAAGCAAGACAAAAGCTGAAAAAAGGCAAGAAGTGGACTGATGAAAGAAAGGAGACTCACAGGACAAGAATGCGAGAGTGCTGGGGAAGAATTAAAGCTCAAGATCGCAAGCAGTTGAAATAGCGTGGTCCACAGCAGGCCGAAACGAAATTAAAAAAAAACAAAAAACTTTTCTATAAAATGACAAAAATATATGGAATTACCTTTAAATCAAACCTGATACATCTCAGCGGTTGGGATTACAATACATTTCAGGAACACTTTCTATATATCATACAAGACTATGAAAATTTTACATTTTTTAAAGCAGAATTTGGAGTTGTGTCACCTTTGAAATACATGTGCGATTTCTATCCTTTCATAGCAAACTCTATACACACATGAATCTCCCAACTTGCTTCACACTAAATTTCCAATAATCCTCCGAGGCGTCTGAAAACAAGATGGCCAAGAGACCTTCTAGTGTACAACTTTTATTTAGTTACTAGTGAGTAGTTCTTTACATGTTATTGATATGTCAATGAAATAATTTTCCTCACATTTACTTATTCCATATAATGTATACAGTTATAAATATGAATAAATAGTTAAACAAAATTTTAAATTACTATAACATGAAGTAAATATTACAGATTATAATGGCTTATACAATTAATGAATAAACCATAAATGATAGTTAAAATTTAAAAAGTTCTGTGAATTTTACTACGAAAATTTAAAAAGTTCTGTGAATTTTACTACGTCATTGAACACATTCACAACGACGTATCTGACACTGCGTCGGCTCATGACCCCTCATATTAGATGCTTCGTCTAATATCGAATTGAAACCGGTTCAAACCAGATTAGAATTGCGACTGTCCTATGATCATTATTGATATGCATCGCAATAGTCTTGCAATGTCACGCTAAATTTGATTTATTAACGATAAGATTGTTTCGTCTGCCTAACCTAACATCGCAGCTCTTCTTAGAACGTAGTTAGGGTGTCGAGGAAATCCTAGTTTAGTTGTTCACGCAAGCAGCGTAAGGTTCAACTCAACAAATACAGTAACTAAAATTTAACGAGGTTTCCCGACAAAAATATCATTACCAGTAAGATGTCGAAGATGTTATCAACAAAATGGAAGGCGAGCTTAGTCTTGAGCCCATTCCCTCACACTTCAATAAATAAATCAATTAATATTAGAACCAAAACCAAATCTTCTTTGTTTTATCTTATAACTTATAATTTTCCTCACCTATATTGTATAAATAAGACGGTTTAAAATGACATATTTTTATTTCAAATTGCTAAGGAATCCTAAGATTGATGAATAATCTAAAATTAATATCAGGTTTTGGTTTTAAAAAATGTATACATTTTTTAAATGGTCTTACCAGGTAAGCAAGTTTAAAATGTCGTTTTAATTCCAATAGAATGCGCTCTTAGCCTATTGAAGGATTTGCTTATCTCTAAACGCTATTTTGTTTGTTAGTCATTTGTTTACAAAAGTCAGTTGTTTTTAAGTCGTTTACGTGGACGTATCATACCTTTCTTTGGTGTTAAAAATGTCTAATTTTAAGCCAAATAAAGAGCATTTGCGGCATGTCATGATTTTCTTATTTTATCAAAAGAAAAAGGCATCTGAATGTCATCGAATTCATGTTGAGACTTATGGCGATGTTGCTCCAACCGTCAGGACATGTGAACGTTGGTTTCAAAGTTTTAAACATGGTGATTTTGATGTTACTGATCAAAAACGAGAAAATCGACCAAAAAAGTTTGAGGACTTCGAATTGCAATCTTTATTAGACGAAGACAATACCCAAACCCAACAAATGATGGCAGAACAGTTGAATGTCACTAGGCAAGCCATTTCCGATCGCCTGAGAGCTATGGGAAAGATTCAAAAGGTTGGAAAATGGGTTCCACATGAATTGGACAAACGACAGATGGAAAAACGAAAAACTGTGTGCGAAATGCTGCTTTTACGCCACGAAAGAAAGGGTTTTTTGCATCGAGTGTAACTGGCGATGAAAAATGGATTTATTTTCAGAATCCCAAACGAAAAAAAATCATGGGTAACGCCAGGACAACCATCCACATCGAGTGCAAGACCGGATCGTTTTGGGAAGAAGACAATGCTGTGTGTGTGGTGGGATCAGAAGGGAGTAGTCTACTACGAGCTTCTCAAACCCGGCGAAACAGTCAATACCGAGCGCTACCGACAACAAATGATCAATTTGAGTCACGCATTGATCGAAAAACGCCCAGAATGGGCTCACAGGCACGCCAAAGTCATTCTTCAGCATAATAACGCTCCTGCACATTCAGCCAGATTGACTAAGGAAACGATTTCTTCGCTTGGTTGGGAACTCCTACCCCACCCGCCGTATTCACCTGACCTGGCGCCTTCTGATTATCACCTCTTCTCATCGATGGGACACTCATTGGCGGAGCAACACTTCAACAATTTCGAAAACGTACGAAAATGGCTCGATGAATGGATTTCAAATAAAGATGAAGCATTCTTTTGGAATGGTATCCATATATTGCCCGAGAGATGGGCAAAATGTGTAGAAAGCGAGGGTCAGTACTTTGAATAAAATATATTATACTTTTTTTTTAAATTACTGTGTATTTATTTTAAGAAATAAACGACATTTTAAACTTGCATACCTGGTATTTGAAATTTATTGTGTAAAAACTAAAATAGTAATAGAAAAAGATCATTTTATATATCAGTCTTATTTATATAATATAGGTGAGGAAAAGTTTTAAAATAAAAACTGATATTATTTTCAGATTCCTCATCTCAAAAAACAGGTAGAAACTTAATTTTGTCGAAATCAAAAATAATTTTTTTTTTTACTTTTAAAATTTTGTAGGATTTAAGAAGGCAAGGGCTGTCAATTTCTGAAAAAATGTAAATAATTTGCGCTATCTCACATATTTCGCAACCGATTAAGACAAAATTTTAAGGTCAACTAGAAGCCTTAAAACTGCATAGTTTAGCCCCAATCCGGAGGTCGCAGGATTTCCCCTTGTTGAAATATCTCAAGTTATAGCTGACCTTGGGTTTTTTCATTCACATCCGTTTTTGTCCACTAACATCAGGTAAATCTAATGTTATACGCATGGATAAAAAGCAGAATGTATGCTGATTCTAGAGATGCTATTACCGTTGTAATCTTTTGAACACAGCAGTTGTTATGGTCGGTAGAAAATGTTGATGAAATCTCAACTTCAAAATTTTAACCTTCTCGTAAGGGGTAAAAAAATCATTATTTTTTGATTTTGATAAAATTTCACATATAAGGGTTTCATGGTGCGTTAAATCGAGATTTGATGTCAGTTGTTCATGAAAAAACGTTTCCACTGATTTACAGCGGATTTCCTCGGAATTTTGTCATTTTTTTAGAGGTTTTGAGTACCCTAAAGCCGGGTGGTGTCTTGAGCATAACGAAAGTATTTTTATATCGAATACCTTACATAACTGCAATTGAACGTGAAATAATCATTTCTCTATCTTGACTGAGAGGTGAGAAAAAAAATAAAACGTGATTTTCTTATTTTTATTTTTTTTCTCGGCTCCCAATCCTCATTGACGGCTATAACTCTTGTGTTGCAGTATTATAGGTCCCTACTACCCTCAAAAAAATCGGCATCCAAATCTGTGTGTTACAAATGCAAACGTCCCCTTGTAAGTATCAAGAGGATCGCAATGTGGGTCTGATTCCCATCATCTCGTAGGAGGAACAAAATTGTAAAAGTGATTTTCAATGAACCCTGAAACAGTTTTTCCACTGTTCTGGAAAGAGTTGATTATCATTCGATACTATTTATTTACATCGATGATAAGTAGATATAAAATTAAAATTAAAATAGAGTCATATTATACACATACACTTCGCCTATCCCGAATTACTTCTGGAAGGAATGTCGGAATCAATAAGAACCCTGGGCTGCTCGCTCGGTTACTTAATTAGCGTCAAAGTATTTAAGAATAAAAATGAAAAAGCTTGGCGAACCCGAAGGCTCAATGCCGGCACCATTATTCTCAAGACTTCTTCATCTTCATCCCACACCATTAAAACCTAAATGCACAAGATCAGCCTTTCATAATTCACTAGCAAAGTCATAATTTTCAAGACTATTTATACTATTAAATGATCTATATATGTGTATATATATATATATATATTTTTTTTTTTAATTTAATTTTTAAAAAAGATTATAGAATAATGTAACTTAGTGGATGAAATAAATATCATTAAGCTTTTGAAGGAGTTTTAAATTTCTTCAAGAACCAGGCTTTAAAATTTTTGTTTTCGACGGTCAAACACATTTTCAAAGCTGAACAGCCTAATACCATTGTTCAGAATGCATTCCTTTTGCCAATCCATACCAAAGTAAAAAGTGATTCATCTTAAAATAGCATTAAAATCCCTTACATTAACTTATTATTTTATGACCATAGATTTAGTAGTAGAAGAATACACTTTGCTTGATTGACACTCAACAAAAATAGGGAAACAATTTCTATATAATATTTTAGAGAAAAGAAAAAATTTGATTGATTTTATGCCTACAATATTGTCCTAAGACACCTTGACATTATTAAAATTGGCTATGTCTCAACTATACTTTGTTGTGCTACGGTGAATGGCTGTAAATTGCTATGCGATAAAGTAGCACACTATAAAGTTCCTAGTTGCTCGATAGAAGTTGAATAACAAATGAACATATATTCACCATACTTAAGATACAAGACAGGGCTTGCAGGAAGGCTTATGAATGTAGGCTCTACAATATCCCTCTTGCATGTTCAATATCTCAACCCAGATTGCGTTCTAGGGTCTCATTAAAGTTTATTGATGAAGTGTAAACAAGGTTTCTATAGGAACAGATTCACTTGTCAAGGATTGTTTAACTTTAACTTATGAGAACTGTATTGTGACATAGTGACAATGTTATAAAAAAGTACGCAAAGTAAATTTGTTGTTCATTTGAAAAATAAAGAATTTACGGTATTAATCGTTTTTTTAAAATTACAAACTCTATACACAAGCCATACGCACAATATACGAAATACGACATCTCTCATATCTGGATATTACTAGTTTCAATAATTTTAACACAGCCTTCAATCTAATTAGTCAAATATACAACGGTTCATGTTTCGGTAATTAATATCGATCTAAATATTGGTTAGAACGGGGTCCAAACGACCCAGTATTTGCTCTAACCATCCGCAATCATAGCACATATAATAGGACAAATGCATTTGTGTTAATGAGAAAATCTTTTACCTGCAATGTATTATGGGTATGCGATAAATGTTTATTAATAATTATTAATAAGACGGTGAGATGAAAAAAGTCCTTTGAAGTCCGGAGTTTGAGGATTAAGCCCTAAATCCGTCAAGTGGATTTTGAGCCAGGTAGAGAAGTAGGCAAACCTTCGGAACGGCTGCCGCCGATACCTGGTCTCCTGGAGGCAGAGAATGTTTGATAACAAATATTCAAAATATTCAAAAAAAGAAAGTATGAACAAAAAAATCAAAACTTTTAAACAAAGAAATCTAAAAGTAAAAGGGAAGGGATAAGTGTGCATATATTGATGGCCCTGGAAACGAAGAAGGATAGTTTGATCGACGAAGAGTTTGCGGAGGAGACTTTGGAGACCGAGTCGATAGGACGGTTGGAGGTGATCGGGCTGAGGGGAGATTCTGGAGGTCCTCAGTGATGATCTTTTGGATGGACAGCCTAGAGAGACAGGAATGAAGATTTTATTATGACAAGACTCAAGATGCCAACTGAAAACCCATATTGATAAGTTCCCAATATTTTGCAATAATCTGTATTAAGTAGATAAATTGTAAATTGTGTGCTGAACCTCAATTGATTAGGTATAACATTCATTCTTATCCTTAAATATCTATAACAGTGATGGAAAATAAAATATATATAATAATCATTATTATTATTCAATTTCCTAAATGCCACTAACTATGAATTGGTTTGCGCGTATTGGGTTAGAATCCAATAAAGGTAAGAAGTAAAATATTAATAAATGGTGTTCTATTTATATAGTAACATAGTATTTTCTAAAAACCCTAAGAGCAACATAGCATACCCAACAAGAAAAACAAAGAAACGTGGAGGCCGCCAAACGGATTAGCAACGCAGATATCCCATGCTCTGCTTTCCAGTAAAAAGTTTTATGGTTTTAATGATGTGAGGTCGCTTAGAGTACCATAAATCAATCCAGACTATTTTCTGGTAGTTGATAAGGTCAAACATGCATATAAGAGAATGTTCTATGAAAGGAATAAAACATAGATTAACTGGGAAAGAGGTAAGTTAAAGGAAGTTGGGTGTGTTTTCCAGAAATAATAAAAAAGGTCTAATTAACATCCACCGCCAGACAACGAAGACGAGAGTGCACTGTTGTTTAAAGAATGTCTGAATTGAAGATAAGGAAGGAAACCGCCTTTGATGAGCGATTTTGTCGAAAAAGAAACAGGTCTTTTTCAGAGAGAATAGTCACTTATGATAAATAGAGGGTTCTTATAGTCACTTATGATGACAATTCTTAACATTCTGGAGAGTGGTTCTAAAGTCCTGAACCTATCAAAAGAAGTTAACGGTTACAGTTTGGTATACTTCATTTGGGCTGATGCACTACCGTTTCTTAAATTCTTGCAAAACAATCAATGTCAAAATGTTATATCAAATTGATGCGACGCACTAGAAATTGGCATGAATGAAGCCATCTATAGTAAATTGGAAAGGCAGTATTCTGATACAATGTTAGGCTACATGTCTCATATATGACATCAAGAAAATTGTTTCGGCCTTGTTTTGATACTTAGCCTCATCATTTGCCTCTCCAGACCTCTCGTCAACCAATTTTCATTTTTTACCAGTTTTCAAGATATAAAATGCGTTTATTATTATTTAATATCGAAGATTCAAGCTTCTATTTATAATGCATAGAAATGTTATTAACTCGGTGGCAGAAATTTTTGAGTAATAGAGAGTATTTGGATCATTAAAAATTATTTTAGATGATTAACATTATTTTTTATATTTTAAAACCATAAACCTACATTGATTTCCAGTCAACCCAATATTGTTATTCATATTACGTCATATTATTACGTCATCAATGAACAAAAAAAAAAAAAGAAGTGAATTAAATGGACACCATCCAATGTAAACGGATCTTTAAAATAATTCAATTTTAAACAAGAAAATTAATTTTTTTTTAAGTACAGCAATTTTCCCTTAATGACTCGGAAAGAAAAAGGTTATAAAAGCATAAAATCCTTATTATCAAAGAAAATGCACCTTCCATCTTGCCTTTTTACTGTAGATTAGAGGTGCTGTATTCTTCGTTTACTGCAGATGGTGGTTTTGGCATTGAGCTTTTAAAATTAATAACAATGCATCTTTGGAGAGTTTCAATTATTTAAAAGAAATTATTGCTGTATACATTAGAGATCATTTTGATTATTAATTTAGATTCCTAGACTTGGCCTCTTGCGAAAACTACTTTTTCTCAAATTTAAAATCTGACTTTTGAGAAAGCAGATATAGCAGCGACCAAGGAGCTCTGGAAGAATACTTTTCAAAAAAAAAAAAAAAAAAAATTGTTTTGAAGGAATAGAAATGATACCTGTGCGTTAAGTGTGAAAGTGTAGAAAAAGAAGAAAATATTAAAAAACAACATCATTTTTTTTTCTTTCCCCTTTCCTTCTCCTTGAGTCCTAAAGCTTATGGACCTTAATATGCATATTATATACAGTTCTAATTTTCAAAAAAAATAAATATAAAGGAAAAAACGTAAAATCGATTTCGAAAAGATAGGGTTAATTATTTAAATATTACGATTAAAAAAAATATTCAGTGATCTATTACGTAAATGTCACGAGTCATTAACCTCAAATCACACCACCAGCACACTCCTCTCATCAAGACAGAAGATGTGTAATTATCCAATTTGATAACAGACTAGTTAATAATTAATTGCTATGTGTATTAATGCTATACCCGAGTCCATTATTAAAATAATAAACAAGGAATTAAACTATTAACTATTAATTTTACATTAGTATATTTTATATTATAATAAGTAAAAATAATATTTGTATTTTTTTATTTATTTATTTTTTTTTTTGTGGTTTACAATAATTTAAGAATTTTTATTTACTCACACTAATATAGGCAATGTAAAGTTGTTTTGTTTTTTCATTTATTGATATTTACAACTGAACAAAATAATATACAACAAGTAAATGTGTTGTCAGTGAATTCAATGGTATGCAAATAACTTATGAAGAACTACTCACAAGTAGCACTTCAATAAAATCTACACTAAAAAGTCTCTAGACCATCTTCTTTTCAGACGCCTCGGAGGATTATCAGGGATGGAGGAGGAAGCAAGTTGGGAGACTAGTGGATTGGAGTGGTTATGGAGCTTACTATGGAAGGATGGGTATCTGGTTTGGGCTAAATCAGAAACATATGGAACATTAAGATCTTTATGGATAAGTTTATTGGTCACAAAGTAAGGAGCATTGAGGATTTTTTGAAGGATTTTGGATTGTAAGGATTGGATACGAGATGAATTGGATGGTTTAGTGGAGCCCCAAAGCTCAACTCCGTACGTCCAAATAGGTCTAATCACAGTCATGTAAATGAGTCTTTTTTAATTAATTGGGAGCTTTGAACGTTTGTCTAGTAAATGTTGAAGTAGTCTGTAACGACGGGCAGTTTCTTGTCGTTTTAGTCTTGCAATGTAAAGTTGACTGTAGATTATAGTCAGATGTTTAGAATTTAAAAGTGATCGAGGATAAACTATTTAATTTCTTATTTTTGTTTTCCAAAAATAGTCAAAACCAATTTAGAAATGAATATCTTGTATACAGCCAATTTTTTTTTTTCTATTCATCTTTGGAATCGAACCTAAATTGACGAACACCAGACCCAACGAAAATCACTTCTTTCAGTTAAACTTTTAATAATTTAGGAATCTTTCCACACAAATATTTAACAATCAATAATATCAAGTTACTAAAATGGAAATATTAGATTCTTATGTTTTTGTATTTCCCCTCCCTTTTCTGTGTAAAGTTTCTTCAATCGCTATTTCTTGATCTTCAATCAAATCATCTAACAAGGAAAAAATTCAAGGTGGTTGTGCAAGAGAAGGACTCAAAAAGGCTCATCAGACAACCAAAGATTTTGAACTTATCTATCAGCTACGAAAAGCTCATAGTTAGGACGTTTCACATTGTCGAAAAACATAGTTAAAACATATTTAAATAATATCCAAGCATCGTTTTTCTTTGTACTCATCGTCGGAATTAAACCTATATTTACGAAACCGACTCCAACGGAAATTCCTCTTTCAGTTAAGCTTTTAATAATTGAGGAACCATTTCACACATTTATCAATCATCATCTTTAGGCAAAGCTTTTAAAAATGATTTCATTGAGCCGAACTTTATGTTAAGTGGTCCGTAGAATCTTTATGGGATCTACTAAAATTAGTTGGTAATAAGACTTTTTTTTTTATAATTTTCTGAATCAGTTTTTTTTTAAATTATAATAACTATTAGAAAATTAATTAAAGACACATAATAGTAACAAAAGTTTATTCAGAGTGTAGTACGGATTATAACACTATAAAGCCGGTTATAGCGTCACAACGAACGAAATTACATCAGCCGGTCCATCCCACGATGCTTTCGAGTGTAATGACCAGACTCAATGATATTGATTCAATGGTGGAGTGTTTACAAATCACTAGTACGTCTTAAAACTCGAATGTTTACGAGTTCACGATATTATGCAACACTTATTAGTGTGAGGGTCCCTGAACTATTTCCAAGGAAGGTTACAACGTCTGACATGTTGGATAAGGCCGGCTAAAACATATTTCTAATGCAAATGTCATATATACAACACTACTTCAGATTTTATTTATTTTAAATTATTAGCTTCTAAAGGTAATGATTCATTCATATATACTCCAAGATTAAACATTTAATAAGTTAAATACAGCCAAAAAACAGTTTCATTTTTTTTTTTACATGGATACGTCTTACGGCTGGGGTATACACTTTTTTAGTGTAATGTTCTTTTCAAAATCAAAAATGTAACATTTTGACAAGCTCTAGATCTGCTGGTGTTAATTTAATGGAGAAAATTTTTTGTTATATAATATTTGTCGCTAGGATCTACTGTTTAAGAGCTAAATTGGTTTGAATGAAAAATTTGCCTACATTTTTTACGTTTTGGGGATTTTTTTAGTAAGGGTAACACGCTATACCTCAGTTAGTCTTGCTCAAATCGAAAATTTGTTGATGATTTCCCAGTCAGAAATTTAATGGAGAACATTTTTTGTTATACAATATTTTTCACTAGGATCTACTGTTTAGGAGCTATATTGGTTTGAATGAAAGAAAAACACTTTTGAAACCCTTACTTCCTCTCAACTTTGTTTATTTCGAATATTGATTAATGAAATGAAAAAATAATCTTTATTCTGGGACGTATTGTTCCCTAAGAATAACAAAATTGTATCATAAAATAGTACAACGGTCTGGCATATATATTTTCATACAAAGGTATTTATATATGAGGAACATGAGACAAGAAAATACAGTTAATTGTGAATAATTGTATAAAGAACTTTAGTAGATACGATAATATAAGAAGGAGAAATGAAGTAAACAAACAGAGAATGAACTATGTATATATGTACATTAGATGAAGAAAATATTTACAGATACCACGATATATACTTATATACACTGCACTTATTGACTTTTATACCTATATACACAACCATACACATATGAATTGTCAAGTTAATAGATAAAATTTCTTTGTATAGGAAAAACATTTAAAGTAAAAAAAAAATTGAATTTTTATAAAACAAATAAAGTGATTATTTACCAATATGAAACAAATAAAAGATTATTATTATTATTAATAATTAATATTGTTAATTGTTAATTTTAAATAGGTAGACATAACGATGATCTATTGTTTTTCCTAGTTACGGATAAATTGAGTTTTTTTTTTTTTAACTCTTCTCCCCTATGGTACTATGTTGAACTTGCTCACACAAGGAAAGCTTCGTAACTAAATACCTTTGAGCGAGTTTTCACAAAATGTCAAGGACAGCTTAAAACGCTAAGATAAAATATTAATATCTTTAAGTAATATTAAACTCGTTTATTTAGTTATAAATTTAGTATTACTTGAAGAAAATTGAGAAGGGTTTTGATAAAAGTTATTATTAAAGTTTTAAGTATAGTTTAATAAAGTTCGTTTAGATTGGAAGAAATGCCAAGAACTGTAAGATTTATGAACTTTATATTGTCGTCTATATTATTATTATTTTTTTGTTTAAACTAAATTATTTAATGAATCATTAAAATTAATTAGAACATTACCAATAGAAATAACTTATTAGGTATAATCAATAATTGAATATTCCGTGACTGAGTAGTGATTTCTGTTGCGAATTCTTGTGGGCTAGATATAATAAACAATGGGACAATTTTGGTAAACCAAAAAATTGTTAAATATAGTGCTTTATAGTCACTTTTATTTATTTATTTTTTTAAATTACTTTTTCCAAGGTGTTCTTTTTACCTAAGACATACTTTCTGACTAAGGACACTGTGGAACAGGTATAACACTCGTCCAGTCTAGAATTTCAACAATGATATAAGTTTGTATACCGTATGTTCATGTGTACTTCCGTGGATAGTTAAACCATAGAACAACTGCCTTTTTTGCCTTACATGACAGAAAAAAACCTACCTATGGGTTGTAGCTACATGTCCGAATTCTTTAGCCGTCAGTGTACAGAAGGGGTGTAACGAAGAAAAAATTATAACAGAATTTTTTTTATACCTGCAAATATTACAATCTGTCATAAGTTACATAATTTTTATATGAATTTTTCAAGAGAAACTTAAACTCGACACAAGCATCAATCCTGATTTCCAACTGAAACCGCACAAACTTGAAAGGTTCAAAGACCCTGCCCACTTTCACCTTTTAATGCTAACAGCATTCTCTTGCCATTTTTGTACAATCTTATTCAGTATATTATTCCATTTATTCCTAATCTTTGAGTTCATCGAACAGCCTTATTAAATTCAGTAGGTTTTATATTTATGAGACGGCACGCATATAAATGGTCACACACTCTTATTAAGCACGCACCGGTTTAAGAGTTTGATTGTAAAAAATAATCGAAGAATTTATTTAATCATAATTTATCAAACTAAATATTTAGTTTATAATAACGATAATAGTACCATTTTTACTAATAAGTTAAAGAATTCAAGATAATAATTATTCAAATATTGGCCATGTTATTTTCCTTGAATATTCGACGGTGAAAAACAATAACTTTATATTTAATAAACATTAATCTGGTACTTGCAGTTTGTTTGTTACATGCAACTAACATATGTTATCTCGGCTAATAAGTTTTTATATCGATTATCAATACAATTCATTAAATTTGCAAATTAGCAGTCACTTTTATATTCTATAAAGATAGTTGTTAGAAAATATGGGGGTATACATCGCAATGTGATGTAGATAAACTATTCCTCATGTAGATAATTTATTTTAATTATTTTTCAAACTGCATATTGGTATTTACAACTCTATCATTATATACAAAAAATAACTTTGAGGAAATTATAACAATGACTTGTCAATAGCATGTAAAGAACCACTAGCTAGTAGCACTTTAATTATAGTTCTACATTATAAAGTCTCTCGAGTATCTTCTTTTCAGACACCTGGGAGGATTATCGTGAATTGAGTGTGAAGCAAGTTTGGAGAATAGTGGATTCGAGTGAACATGGAGTTTACTATGAAAGGATAGCTATCTGGTTTGGGTCAAATCAGCAACATATGAATCATTAAGATATTATGTTTATTTGTGATATTATAGGAGAATTGAGTATTTTACAAGGATTTTGGAGTTTAAAGATTGGATGCGGTTTTGTCCAGTTGGAAGTATTTTAATTTAATTTAATTTTTCATGTTATTTTATTTTTTTTATTTTTTTTTGTATCTTATTTCTATGTAACTGTTTTTTGTTTTTTTTCCAATAGGAATTATTACACTATTATTGTATTTTTCGGCTAATCTATGATATATATTTATGCCATATTTTATCATGCCCTTGGTATCTTTTAATATTAATTTGTAATTTAGTTTCCTTGGTGTTTTGTTAATTTTAGCCCTGAGGAAGAGCTGCAAGGCAGGTCGAAACGTCTACACTACATCAGTTTTTAACTTATGTAATATTTTTTATGTATTAGTTCTCTAACCATATATTAGTTTATTAACCTTTGTATTAGTTCTTCTTCCTCTTTACGGCATCTCAGAACTTTCTTCTGCTTATATTGTTATTTCCAAAATGCTTTTTGAAATGTTGGACTGCTAGAATTGACACAATTAATAGATATGTTTATTATATATTTGATATGTTTATAAACTGATTCATAACATAAACTATGTTTCAGGAGTAATTGTTTTTGGGAGTAGTCAACACCTTAGGACAACAACCCACTCAAGACGTCAGGAAGGTGCGAGGTGACCTCGGTAGTGTACCTTGTGCAGCAATGTCACCCTCAAAAGCATGACAAGTAAAGATAAGAAATTGGTGTCATTTCCTTCTAGGAATGACAAAGAACTTTGATTGTTTTCACGTTCTAAATAATCTTTCTAGAGTTAGCGATCAGGCCAATCAATAAATAAAAAAATAAAATTAATATCATAAACGTTAAATTTAATTAATAATCATATTAGTTTAATAAGGCAATGTCTATTTAGGACATTAGAAATATGAATAAAATTGCAATGAAAATATACAAAAACTAGCATTTATTTATAAACTACATATTTTTTTCGATAAAAATCTTGTTTTGAAGCATGTACTTCAGCATTATTTCCTCAACGATATTTTCACGCATAGCAATAGTTTTTAAACGGATTAAAATTGCACTGATTAGGTGTTCGAAGATTACGTAAATGCATAATTATACATCCAATGTTTAACTTTAATCTATGAGTTGCTAATCCAGATGGACAGAGACTATTAAGATGCTCTTGCGAGTAATGGATAGCATTATCAGTGCTTACAGCAATAAGCCCATGAATCATATTTTTACAGACAAAACAAAATAAATATTTTGATTTAGTAATCATTTTATCGATATCCTCCCCCCCCCCACTTACCCATTTAGGAAAAATTTGAATTAAAATTTATTAATATTATTCCAGAAGAATAAGGAAGAGGAAAAATTGAATACAAAATATTTTTTATCTACTCTATAAGCATGACGATAAGGTTGTTTTTAAGTATTATTTTTCCTGTTGTACGTATTTTTTTGCACTCTATTTCCATTGAGATATCCTTTTTATACAGTGATTAGTCATCATAAATTTAAATAAAGCTCAGATTAATTTTAAGTCTTTTTACTGCTATTAAACGATAAAAAGATTTTTTTTTTTTTTATCAAGGAAGGAGTTTGAAACTTATTTTTATCCGAAAATATAGTATATTAGCAATAGGAAATAAATAATAAGGAAAACTGTATTTTGTAATTTTGTAAGATTATAAAATAATTATGTATTTTTCCTAGCTATTAAAATCTGTGCATATTTGATCTATTGTAATTATTGTATATTTTCATGATGGAACTTAAAAATAAATCTCAGTGCAGATATTACCTCTGCTAGAATGCTTAGTAAATTAAGGATTAAATATTATAACTACCTTTCCAATTTATTGGTAGTTAGAGCTTTAGGCCCAAGAAATAAAATTAAGAATGTAAGAACTAATTAATGCCAAGGACGGATCTAAAATATATCGATATTTTGGTTGGAGAACAACTGTGCCAAATTTTCAAAAACAAACTGAGATCGGTCGACAAACACAAACCATTGTTGTTTCTTTATTTTCACTCTACACTTGTATAAATAATTACATATTACCATTGTTTTTTTTTTTTTAGTTTTCAAACAGATAATAAAGTGATTTGAATAAACAAGTGACAAAGGACAAGCCATTGTTTCCATCAAAGGAACCGAAGGTCTCCTTCCTGCTTCCTAATACAATTCACCTTCAACAGACCATTCTCAGTGCGTGATGCACTTTCTTTATGCACCTTGGGGAAAGGTATAGAAAAAAATAATAAAAAAAGAAGAATAAATAAATTAAAAAAAAAAAAAGGAAAATATTTTATAGAACGTGATAAAAAAAATTAAGCTTAAATTATCAAAAATTTAAATCTATTAAATCTGACAGCAAATTTAGTGCATTGAATATTATGTCTGATTAAGTTAATTTTACACCCCCAACTCTATTATATTTATTTGGGAAATAATAATAATAAGGCTTTCTTGACATATTTACAATTGTTTACTGTTATTTAGTATGCATGTGCCGGTCTAAAGTCCTCTACATGATTAACATAGTTTTATACTTTAGTAAATAGTTTTAGATTATCTGTAAACAGTAGGAAAAATAAGGGAAAACTCACATACATAGATATATAAAAAAAGAAAAAAAAAAAGAAAAGTAAATAGATTTTAAAATAAATACATTAATATAAAATAAAATATAGAATAAGAATTAGATACAAATTGGTAATTAAATACAAAATATTAATAATCAATATATAATAACTAGCATACATAAACGATGACTATATGTATAAATAGCAGTTGAGTGATTTGTAGGGAGGTTTATGTTAAGAGTACATGTTTAGTTCTTTTGTGCGTGTATCTTCTGAGGGAAGTTTTATCATAGTTTCAAATTTCTTTTGTTAGGTAATTTTCTGATTTTTTTCGGAAGACATACTATTTTTAGTCCAGTCAATGAGTGCTGAAATGAGGGGTGTAGAGTGCATGGAATATCCGATAATTTTTGACTTCATAGCTTCGTTAGGAATAGTTGGAAGGTAAACATACTATAAGTCCCCACCACTGGGGGGTGAGCTAATGGTAGGGGGGAGGGGAAAAGTTCAATTTTTCTGCTTTTTCGATAATATCTCAAAAACGGTCGACTCTAGAAACATATGTTTCAAATAAACATAAAAGCTAATTAAATTTCATATAAAATTAATAATATATAAATTTGTCGTAGTTCTAACCGTTTACGAGATATTCGTTATTGAAAATCGGTTATTTTCGGGAAAAAACAAATGTCACCTCACATTTTGTCAAACTTTTGTTTCTAGTACCTTCCACAATCGTTTCTCAGAAAAAAATGTCAGAATCACAATTGTAGAGTATTAAATTTACTTTAATTTCATATATATATTTCTGGTATTTGAAGCAAATTTTAGCAAAAAGAGAGGTAAACATTTTGTTTATTTCTTAAATTATCGATTTTTAATAACGTATATCTCGAAAACTTTTGGAATTTCGACGAATATGTATATAATTAATTTTATAGGGAATTTAATGAGCTTTAATTTTGATATGTAGCATGTTTTTCGAGTTCACCGTTTTCGAGATACTATCGAAAAACAAAATTGGGACGTTCTCCCCTCCCCCCACAGTTAGCTCACCCCTCACAGGGGCGGGTACTTTTAATATGTTTACCTTCTAACTATTCCTAACAAAGCTGTGAAATCAAAAATGATCGCATATTTCATATAGTCAACGAGTGCCGAAATGAGGGGTGTAGAGTGCATGAAATATGCGATAATTTTTGACTTCACAGCTTTGTTAGGAATAGTTAGTTAGAAGGTTAGGGAGGATGAGCTAACGGTGGGGGGAGGGGAAAGTTCCCAATTTTTTGTTTTTCCATAATATCTCGAAAACGGTGGACTCAAGAAAAATATGCTACAAATCAAAATTAAAGCTCATTAAATTTCCTATAAAATTAATCCTATACATATTCCTCAAAATTCCAACAGTTTTCGAGATATACGTTATTAAAAATCGATAATTTTAGAAATAAACAGAATGTTTACCTCACTTTTTAATTAACACTTGCTTCTAATATCAAAAACGTGCATATGAAATTGAAGTAAATTTAATGCTCTACAATTTTGATTCTGACTTTTTTTTCTGAGAAACGATTGTGGAAGGTACTAGAAACAAAAGTTTGACAAAAAGTGAGGTGAAAATTTGTTTTTTCCCGAAAATCACCTATTTTCAATAACGAATATTACGTAAACGATTAGAATTACGACAAATTTATATATTATCAATTTTATAGGAAATTTAATTAGCTTTTATGTTTATTTGAAACATATTTTTCTAGAGTCAACCGTTTTCGAGTTAATATCGAAAAAACAAAAAAATTGAACTTCTTTCCTCCCTCCCACCCATTAGCTCACCCCCCAGGGGCGGTGACTTTTAGTATGTTCACCTTCTAACTATTCCTAACGAAGCTATGAAGTAAAAAATTATCGCATATTCCATGCACTCTACGATGTGTTTATTGACTGGACTATTTAGAGTGAGTAGGTTTATGTCATGGAGCATGGTTGATATTTAAGCATAACGAGGGCAATCATTAATGACTCATGCAAACGTTTTGACCCTTTCCAATTTATTAAAGTAAGTTCCACAAGTTGAGCATCACACAGATGAAGCAGATGTGATTTCTGTACCATTTGGGAAAAACTAGATGAGTTAATTTTAGTCCAAAATAAGATAAATATTTTGAGCAATCTATATTGGAGTCCTACTCATCATGAATAAGTAGGCAAGTTGTATCCTTTTATACAATTGACATTACAACTTGCCTACTATTACAAGATGTGTAGGACACCAATATGGGTTGCCTAAAGTATTTATTTTATTTTGGACTAAAATCAACTTATCTAGTTTTCCCAAATGGTACAGATTTGTGCTCGGATTACTGCTTTGTATAGTTTAAGTTCGTTTTTAGGGCTTAATATAGATTTTTAATTGAAGTAGGGGGACATTTTGTATAAAAGTTTTTTAACTTTTTCTGTTTTGTTGGTTATATTTTCCGTATTAAACCTAAGTATTTTATTGATTCAGACCAAGGGATGTCTTCTGAGTTTAAAATGATATGCTGGTCTATGAGTTGTCTACGTTTTGTTTAAGATGATTGCATCCGATTTGATTGTATTCACTTTCAGTTTCCATCTTTATTTGGGAAATTATTTAAGACACCAATATAAAATATTACAAAAAGGTTTTGAAATAGACCAAAATAAAGAACAGCCAAAATATATGAGCTATACGCTGATTATAATTTTTATAATTTTTTTTTTGTGAATCCAATAAGGGGTTTTATAACTGTATTTTAAGGTTGTGAAATAATAGTCTCTACTATAATATATTTTAATTTTTGAAAATAGCATCCCATTTAGCGCTTACATTCTACAATTGGCTCCATATTTATATGGATAAGGAAATATTTTATAATTTATACAGTCATTTTTTCTTAATTGAAAATCTATACATCATTTCAGCATGACATAGCATTTTAATTCTTTAATTTTTCTACCGAGGCTTATGAAAAGAAGATGGCCTTCTAATATAAAACTTTTAAGTATCATATTATTATTAGCATTTTATTTATAATACTGAATTAAATAATTACTGAATGTATTTCTTTTTTTAACGAGTACAATCTTAAAAGTTACTTCAGACCCTTTGTTACACAAAATTCGTCAAATCCATAAATCCTCGAATATCGATTCGAATGCTTCATTTCGAGCTTCACACTCAAGGTAGCTCATTAATATAACCTGACCAGGAAACCTCCATTTCTACAGTTGCAGCTTGGATTGTAAATTTTAGTGCGTTATGTTAATATTTTCTTATCTCTTCTTAAATGTTATAAGACGTAACAGAACTCAATAGAATCATTTTCAACGTGGATTTAGTGTTTGATTTATTCTCATTTTTCCTTGCCTAACCTGAGGAAGAGTATCAAAAGTTAATAATATTGTTTCCAAACATTGATATAGTGTGTTCTATTCGGATACATTCTTATTTCCACTTCCCTAACGTAAGAAAGTTTATCAGAAGTTAACATTACTTGTGATTTTGTATTATATTAATTCTGATGAACAACAATATAAATTCAACAATAATTTATTGCTTTATACATTGTTGTTTTCTTATATCAAAGAGATAATTTTACATAATTATTTTATTATTGTATTTCTCATTTTAGTAGAAGGTATAACGGAGGATAATATAAGTTTAATTATGGATTTAGAGTTTGTAAGTAAATAAAGGGTAATTAACCTCCCCCCTCGAGTAGTGTCTAAAACATCGATATTAATTGGAACAAGGTTAGAATCGATAAAGGATATGCTGAGCGCATGAAGGGGCTGGAACGCCTCATCGATAGTAGTACCCTTAAAAACGAATAAGTAAAAATGTACATATGCTCAACCATATTAAAGCGAAATCAATTATGAAATTACTTTAAAAAATTAATAATACGTGGAATATATTGTTGATTTATATTGTTGCTGAAATTTAGCAGAAGCATCGGTGGTTCAGTGGTAGAATGCTCGCCTGCCACGCGGGCGGCCCGGGTTCGATTCCCGGCCGATGCATAATTTTTTTTTTAATTCTTAAATAATTTTTAATTTAATTACAATTTTTATGAATTTTATATAGCTAGCAGTATAATTTTAATTTATTTTAATTATTTATTCATTGCACAATAGGTAATAAATTAAACATTTCGCGTAACGCTACAGAGCATTATTACATGAATAATTTGAATAATATTTAAATTAAATAATTAATATCAATATTTCTAACAACATGAATTACAATATTTTTATTTAATATAACAGTGTTGTATTCCTAATTATGTATTACTAGTGTTCTAGTAATACAGGCTTCTCTTCCATTTTCTATAATAGTATTAAAATATTTTAACAAAACATAATTATAATTTACTATTAATAATTAAAGACCATACAACTAATTATATAATGAAAAACTACTTATATTTTATAACTTTAAAAGATATAATATAATATATCATATCAAAACTTAGAACTGTAAACACTACGTTTAACGTTAGCTTGTTTGGTCTAAAAACGTATCCGATGAAGTTTTGTTATTTATTTATTTCTTAAAACTACGAACTAATCAACAATTTCGTTTTTATAGAAAATAAGGTATTGAATCCTTTAATAAATAATTTATATAAATACAAATTAGCTGGTCAGTATGCTCTGGATTTAGAATTATAAATACAGATGAACCCCCGTTAACCGGGATAATGATGGGTTTGATGGTCCACGGATAATCGACTTACAATATTTTTTTGACTTAATGTGAAAAATATAATATCATATACATATAAAATAAATGGTGTAAAAAAAGAACAGACACCCAGCCATAAGACATATACAAGTCAATTAAAAATTAATAAAGATGTACATACATATCAACTACAATATTTATTTAACAATAAATAAATATTGTATTTAAAGTTTTATCTACTAATTTATAATAAATTTAAAATACAAGAAGTTTCAGAATAATGTTGGATTAAAGGTATTTCAGGTGAGGGGAGGAAGTGTAGCCGCTAGAGCTGAGGAATGTGCATGTGACCTTGCAGCGTAGGATGCGTTCCTCAAAAGAATTCAGCAAGTGGGCTTTCAGCAGCTATTAAATTATGTAATAATTAAAAATTACTTTACCTTTTATGATAACAACTATTACTGAGTAGAAAATTAAAGGCAGATGAGGTTAAGTAGTCACTTTCTCAATAGATAGAAATCTTACATCACCCTTGACTTATCTTAACGGAACTTATATATTTACTTTCCTAAGCTCGTCTCTGTTATTATTTTATTTTTATAGAAATTTACAACTGTACAGAATATATACATCAAGTAAATGTATTGACAACGATTATAATAACATGTTAAAACTTGGGAAGAACTACTCATCAGTAGCACTTTATTAAAATTTCTACACTAGAAGGTCTCTAGGCCATCTTCGTTTCAGAATATCAGGAATGGAGTGGAAAGTTGAGAAACTAACGGATTTGAGTGATAATGGAGCTTACTATGAAAGGATAGGTATCTGGTGTGGGCTAAATCAGCAACATATGGAACATAAAGATCTTTATGGATAAGTTTATTGGTGACAAAGTAAGGAGCATTGAGGATTTTGGATTGTAAGGATTGAATACGAGATGATTTGGATGGTTTAGTGGAGCCCCAAAGCTCAACTCATTGAGATAAAGTCATTTTTTTAAATTGAAATTTATAACTGTATTAGAAAAAAGAAAAAAAATGCATCAAACAAATGTGATTCAACGTTATAATATGTCAATTGCTTCTGAAGCAACTACCTCCTGGAACACCTCAATAAAAGTTCAACATGAGAAGGTCCTGAAGCCATCTTGTTTCAGACGGCTCCAAGTTTTGTTGGGTATACAGGGTGTCCCGAATTTAAATGGCAAAACTTCAGGAACTTATAGGGGACCGAAAAACTAAGACAAAAAGTCCTTTAGAGATTTGCTCGTTTTTGCTTAGTTTTAGAGAAAATCGCAAAAAAAGAAACAAAAATAAAATGTTACAGGTAGCGATTATCACCTTTCAAAGTTCGTCAGGCTAGGTAGTGAGATATTTAAAAACTTAATATTATCCTTTACATTATTTTATTTGTTTACTTTTGGCTTCCTTCTAGGATTATAATTCCTAAATCAGTCCTCAGTCAGTTACTCAGATATTTTTGTGTGAATAGCATCATCCACAATGCCGCATACATATTCTAATGTTGAATACGCTGATATGATTTTTGTGTATGGTTTCTGTAACAGTAATGCTTTAGAAGCGGTGCGGGAGTATGCGCTCCGAGTTCCAAATAGAAGAATGCCTAATCGACGAGTCTTTTCGTTAACTTTTAATAGACTACGAGAGACTGGGTCATTCTTAATATGTAATGAAGGCGACCAATTCCAGGCAGCAATAAAATCAGATTAACGGAGAAGAAATTGTGTCCAACACCACTTCGATAACAATCCTGAGACTAGTGTCCGAAGAACATCTGCTGTATTAGCAATATCGCGGCAAGCAATATGGCGAACTTTGAAAGGTGATAATTGCTACCCATACCATCTTCAAAAAGTTCAGAATTTATTACCTCAAGATTATGTCAAGAAATTGAATTTTAGTAACTGGTTTCTTGACAAAATTCGCGATGATAATTTATTTCCATTGAAAATTATATGGACCGATGAAGCTACCTTTACAAGAGGAGGAATTGTTAATCAAAGAAATTATCATGTATGGGCTCTTGAAAATCCCAGAGCTATTAGAGAAAATAGGTCTCAGGATGAATTTGCAATTAACGTTTGGCTTGGAATTTGAAACGGATTACTGGTGGGACCATATTTTTTACCTGGAAGATTGAATGGTATCACATTTACACATTTTTTGGAGAACGACTTTTCTAATTATTTAGATGACATTCCCTTACAGCAGCGGATTGAAATGTGGTTCCAACTCGATGGATGTCCAGCTCATTATAGCGAGTTGCTCGAGCTTGGCTTGATATAAATTATTCACAACGATGGATTGGACGCGGAGTAGTAGTACCTTGGCCACCCAGATCACCTGATATGACACCCATGGATTTCTTCGTATGGGGAACCTTGAAGCAGAAAGTTTATTCGGTGTCAATCAACTCAAGGGAGCAATTTAGAGACCGAATCATAGATGCAGTGCACTAAATATCATCAGAACAATATTTAGCTGCAATTTATGTGAGTGCTAGATGTAATGGTTGCATTGGTGCAAGAGGACAACATTTTGAGCAATATATACATTAGAAAGAACATAACATAAATATAAATTAATTAAATAAGTATAAAAATGAAAACTCGTTTTGTTTTTTTGCGATTTTCTCTAAAACTAAGCAAAAACGAGCAAATCTCTAAAGGACTTGTTGTCTTAGTTTTTCGGTCCCCTATAAGTTCCTGAAGTTTTGCCATTTGAATTTGGGACACCCTGTATAATGGGAAGCAAATGGAGACACTTGTGGATTTGAATGGTTATTGAGTTTACTATGAAAGGATAAGGAACTGACAAATCACAAAACAACGTTTACCCTTTGACATGAAACATGTCCTCCACATCTTGACAACACACTCATTTTACAGACAGACGCTGTATACTACCTTTTTCTGCCATTTGATGGGAGAATGACATGGGTTCCACATTTCAAGAAAAATAGGAAAACTCTCAAACATCAAAGACTTTCATACTCTCTTTTCTCAAAAACACTCGAAGCTATAAGTTAGACTGAAAATTAACACTTCCAATTACTTACTCACGCCAGGTGAATTAGTATTTCATCAAATTCGCTTATCGTTAGTCACTTTAATTTATATATATCTTATATGAATCTAAGTTATGGAAAAGTTCTCTAAAGTACACATTCATACCGTGGCTCATAAATTAATGTATTTCAGTTCTAATTCGCTGTTGTTGTTTTTTTAATTAATAATTAATAACAAAATAGATTTGTGAACTGATGGCAAAGCAAAACCCTTGTATAAACCTACTAAAATGCCTTTTCATCGTCGCAAGGAAGTTCCTTGTGACCTACCTGGAATTTCCTAAAAGCAATTCCTTGAAATTCTCAATGAGTTGGAAATAAGAACTCAGGATTATGTATTCACCAAGCACTGGTTATTCCACAGACGGTTTCCCTATTCGAGGGCTTAGATGTCAGCTTTCCGTTCCGAGAAAAGGATCAGACTATCGATGAGTATCTGATAAAAATAAATGTTTACCATCCTCATAACCCAACTCTTCAGGCCATAATAAATTAAAATGTAATGACATGTAAAAAATATTTAATTTCAATTTTCTTGGCGAAAAGTTACATTTTTCTTTAGGTGTTTAAGACCCCACACCCCTTAACTATGCTATATGAAACAGTAATTGAATAAAACAAACAAGACTAAAGCGACAAGAAACTGCTCGTCGTTACAGACTACTGCAACATTTACTAGACAAACGATCAAAGCACCCAATTCATTACAAAAGACTTATTTACATGATTGTGGTTAAACCTATTTGGACGTACGGAGTTGGGCTCTACTGAACCATCCAATTCATCTTGTATCCAACCCTTACAATCCAAAATTCTATGAAAAATCCTGAATGCTCCTTACTTTGCCACCAATAAACTTATCCAAAAAGACCTTAATGTTCCGAATGTTGCTGAGTTATCCCAAACCAGATACCTATCCTTTCATCGTAAGCTCCATAACAACTCAAATCCATTAGTTTCTCAACTTGCTTCCCACTCCATTCCCGATAATTCTCCGAGGCGATGGCCTAGAGATCTTCTAGTGTAGAATTTTTATTAAAGTGCTACTGATAAGTAGTTCTTTTCTTTCTTACAGTTGTGAATTTCAATAAAGACCTTCAATAATGGAATAGAAATTAGAGAAAAACTACAAAATTTAGGATCAATGTGATTTGTTACAGTTTACCATTAGATGGCTCATATCCTTTAAGTATTTATTCAAAACCACATGAGGCATCTTAATGAAGGCAAGGGACATATATAAACATTATTAATTTTTAAAAATCATAATAATCCTGAAACGATAAGTTATATCGGGACAAAAACATTTAAAAAAGAATGAAACTTCTAACCGATAAAAAGAAATTTTTATTAAAGGGATTATTTACCCTTCATAATTTTATAATTATATTGCAGTATGGAATTAACTTTATATTTATTTATAAAGACCTTGTAAAAAAATAATTATAAAATTTTTAAAATAGTTATCTGAAATGCGATCAGTTGCCACCTACTATAGAATCGGTTGACATTGTATTTAGGGCATCGGGTAGATAAGAAATATTTTTTTGTAGTGATTGTTTACAGTTTAAGTAGATAAACGTCACAATGCCAAGATTTAGCAAATGTTGGAGTAGTCAGAAACGACAAATTGTTTTTTTTTGGTAATATGTCACATGAATTTTTTTTAGGATGTAGGTAGTTGGACTATGCAGTCATAGATACACCGCAATTAAAAATAAATTTTAATTTATTATGCTGACGTTTCGACTTGCATTGCAAGCCTTCATCGGGGCTAGAAAAAAAAGATTAAGATTCTCATCAATAACTATATGAGAATAAGGACTGCATATACAGGCAATATATAAAGACCAAGAAGGCAGTTGAATTAACAATTAAAATAAAACGGAATTAAAATGAGTTTTAAATAAATAAAAGTTAATGACTAAATGCAACAAATTAATGGTTAAATATAAAAAGCAGTAAATTAATAAGTAGATCTATCTATCTACTTTTCAAATTTATTTTTAATTGCTGTATATCTATGACTGCATTCCCCAATAATCTAAATCTTTAAATACTTCTCAGTCAACTAATACCCCATCAATATGATTTTTATTTTGTCATAATAGTTTTAGTCATGCTAAAATCGAGTGGAAAATTAAATGTTCTGTCCTGTAAATAAAATTAACTTATATATCTATATCTTAGTGCCTATAGGTGAAATATTTGTAATGGACTTTAGCTGTTTTAGAATCAAATTATACCAAAAAAAAATTTTTTTTTTCGCGCGTACTTTGTTTGTACTACATATTAATCATTATGTAAACATATTTATTCACATAATTACTTCAAAGGAAATTTCTCTGAAACTATTTTTAAGTCAAAGGGCTTATTTGACACGTTCTAACTCTGTTATTGTTGCTCGGATCGAAAATTTCCTAAAAGTTAACCTATCAGAAATTAAATGGAATATATTTTCTGTTATATAAGATTTGGAGCTAGGGCCTACCGTTTAGGAGATATATTGGTAAAATAGAAAAAAGTCACGTTTTAAACACCTGTTTTTGTATCAACATTGTTTATTTCGAATAACCATTAATTGTTAATAATTTAAAATCATATAAGGTAAGCAGAAAAAATAAAGGACTCAAGGACTCAGACGGTCAGCAGGATTAAGCCATTTAATCATACAATTTATCTCCTACAGAAAACTGAACCAAAGATAAGCGAAAAAAAAGTAGAAAAAATATGAGCAATGACGGTAAAGGGGGCCACCCCTAAAACATGTTCCATGTTATTCTTTCTCTACCCAACAGGCTCAAGGGGGCAAATTTTTTTTTTTTTTTTTCCTTTAGCAGCAAAATGTCACATAATCCCTTCATCTTCTTCATAACTCTTTTTCTAGTTGTATTTTGAAACATTCAGACTTCTAACACTTCTGCAAATAAATTCTTTATCCAATGAACTATATTGTATTTTTTTTTTTTAAATGTGACATGTCCCCTTCATCCACCAAACCTTTAAATTATAAATTAATTTTTATTCGTCTGAAGTTTTCGCTATATTCGTATATTCGGTTCATTGATTAAATAATTGAAAAAAATAAATATATGAATTATTATATGTTACATATTCCCTGAAAGGATAAAACTAAAAGTATGTTATCTTTTAGATATTTTGCTCAGGATTAGGAATAAATTCAGAGAACAGTTTACAAAGTTTGAAGTTTCCTTAAACGCAGGTATTGAACTTATAACTAAAGCCACTAGCAAATACAAATTCATCAAAATAAAATTCAATAAGATAAAAAAATTAATGGATATATGATGACATTATTATCGGATAGTAAAATTCCTGCCTCTCGATATCTGCAGAAGTTTATTGACGTAGACGGTAAATACAATAACTCTTGAAGATAAGGCTCAAGTTGGACTTGAGGACTATCTGTTATCGGCATATCTCTTCCAGAATTTCAGGAATGTACTTTAAAACTACGTACACATTGGCCAAGTATAGTGATGATTTGTAAGTTGCCCAAGGTTAAATCCAGAAGAAATTTAAAATTCTTTCAGTATTTTTTTTACGAATTATTGTTTATATAAAAGGCTAGTTGTAAATCAACATAACTCGTCTTAATATATTTAATTTCCATGTACAGTTTCGTATCCATCTGTTATAAACTAAAATTTAGTATTAAATAATTTTTATATTCAACTTTGATTCTAAAACAGCAAACGGGTCCATTAAACATCTTAACGTATAGAGATATTGAGATATAAGTTAATTCTCTTTATAGGACAGTCAATTTTCCACTCGATTTTAGCATGGCTGAAACTATTCAACATTTGCTAAATCCTACCGGCTTTGTGACGTTTATTTACTTAAACTGTAAACAATCACTATAAAAAAATTCTTATCTCAAACCTGATGCCCTAAATACAATGTCAACCGATTCTATAGTAAGTACCAACTGATCGCATTTCAGATTAAATTTTTTTTTTTTAAATATTTACAAAGTTAATTCCATAATGCAATAAAAAAATAACTTAATGTCAGGTAAATAAGTCCTTAAGGAAATTTGTACTATTAAATAAAAGGAAAAGCTGTTTTTCGTTTGTGATCAATAACCACGAAAAACACTAATCCAACCTGTATCATATTTTAACTACACTATCTTTATAGTTCCAGGAAGGTTTAGCATTAATAAAATCTAATAATTTTTCATGAATTTGTTATTAAAAAAGCAATAATATGTGGATAGCAGTGAAGTTTAAAAATTGGCTGATGGGTGGCGAGCGCTCCACAACACGAGATGTTACAAAGGTACGGTGTTATATTGAGTTTGACACTGAAGTTTTGGGTACTTATATAAAATTAAATTATTAAAACAGATTTATGTGATGAGAAAACTGAATCCCAGTGAAGTTTGAAAATCGAACGATATGTGGTTAGGATGAATAATAATTAACTTAATATTTACAGTAGACTACTCCGTCATTCACTAGACATACGTTCAAAGCACCCAATTGATTAGAAAAACTTATTTACACGACAGTAACTAGGCATATTTGGACATACGGAGTTAAGCTTTAGGGCTCCACTAACTCTTTCAATTCTTGTAGTATCCAACCTTATAATTTCTTCGTAAATCCTCAATGCTCCTTATTATACCACATACAAACTTATCTATAGAGATCTTAATGTTCCATATGTTGCTCATTTGGCCCAAACCAGACACCTATTCTTTCATAGTAAACTCCATATCTACTCGAATCCACTACTTTCCCAACTTGCCTCACACTCCATTCCCGATAATCCTCCGAGGTGTCTGAAAAGAAGATGGGCAAGAGAGCTTCCAATGCAGAACTTTTATTCAAGTGCTACTAGTGAGTACTTCTCTACATGTTATAGACTTGTCATTGTAACCATTTTCCTCAAATTTACTTGTTGTATATAATGTGTACAGTTTTAAACATCAATAAAATATTAAATGTGAAAAAATATTTTATATAAATAGTATGAAAGGACTACGGTGAGCAAAATCTAACGGTACCTCCTCCTGTCATTTCAATTTAGTCCAGGAGATCCCTCATCCAGCTCCTTTTAGCCTTCTCAGGGTGATATCTGATTTGTGAGTTGTGTTGTTTTGTAAGTGTTGAGATATCCAGTCTCAGGTAACTCATCAGTTAAAAGTCTCTCACAGTGTAAATAGTGTTGAATAGTAAAACCTTCTCTCTAGGTGTAACTAGCTCGCTCATTCATTTCCAGGCTTAATACTCAATGAGGTTTAGGCAAGCTTCTAGAACAGCCAATAGTCATCATGAGTAAAAACCCTCAGGTAAGCGCTGCACATACCAGATGGCTGTCTTGTAATAACATATAAAACTTGTATTCTGTCAAATAGTTGCGTTGACGTCAGGAAGATTCCTCGTGCACGATGAATTAATTTCCTGGGATTGCACCTTACATTAATGTGAATATTTCGCAAATATACACATATCTCATGGAATACATATGGTTACTGGGAATACGTATAGCGACTAAAGGAATTACTAATCAAGTTAATGGTCGTTTCATATTCATGAAATAATTAAACACCCCCGATGACGATGTCACTAGCATTGACGCAAATGACTTTGTCAATAGCAATTTAATTGCTACCACTCGTTTTCATTTCTAGTTCAGTTAAGTTTAATGGCTTCCTTATAAAACTTGTTTACATAATTACATTTCATAAGAACCTAAACTTTTACAATAGGATTCAGGAACATCAAAAAAATAAATACCGTCAGTGGAGAAATATGTATCAAATAATACATAATAATTATATTTAGGAGAACAATTCAAATTATAGAAATGTTAGTTTCGGAACATCCAAAGCGTACCTTCAATTCAACACTCACATAAATAGAGTACTCGCTCAACTGAGAATGACCTGAAAAAAGAACACTTGCTTGTGATGTAACAGCAAATACTGAAAATTTAACAGTAAGTGTAAATATTGTAATACAAGATAATAAAAATTAAGTTATGCACTTTTCGTGCAATCCAATACTATTTTTTTAAATTGCACTGCTGTTTATACAATGATCTACCCTGACTCTCTCCCGAGCTGACTGGAGAACCTTTTATTTATTAAGAATGCAAAGCATTATTTATTTATATGTAATACAAACATTTAATGCAGATAGATTATTTATCTCAAAATATGTAGTATTTGTAAATTAAAAAAAAAAAGTATTAGTATTTTACTTATGATATAGTGTTTTGTTTCTGAAGCCACCCACACCTCTTGCAATTGCTTATTTATACTTTTATTTTATTTTTTTTTTACAGGATATATTGATTCATGTATAAAAAAAAAAAAAATTGAATACCGAGCAGCTGGTGTTTCCAAAGAAGGATTCAACATGTAAGAACATAAATAAGGTTATTAAAATTCATATACAAAAGAAGCATTCATTATTTACCTAAATTGTAAATGGAATACTAGACAACTAAATACACGTCTTCCACTTTTTCATTTGAAATTATCACTTTTTATATTGTATCCATTTATTTAGTTACTACTTTTTTATTATATTTTTTTTATTTTGATTTTTTTTTTTGTCATGTTCCTGCCCTACAGTATCCTTTAATAGCATTCCACTGATCCCTGTTGAACAAACCCGCTATCTAGGACTCCAACTGTACAAACTTTTAACTTGGAATCCACATACAAGACTAAAACGACAGGAAACTGCTCGTCGTTTTCGACTTCAACGTTTACTAGATCGACGTTCAAACCTACCGATTAATTACAAAAGGCTCATTTACATGACAGTTATCAGACCTATTTGGACATATGGAGTTGAGCTTTGGGGCTCCACCAAACCATCTGATTCATCCTATATCCAATCCTTGCAATCCAAAATCCTTCGAAAAACCTTAATACTCCACACTTTGTCACAAATAATTATATACATAAAGACCTTAATGTTCAATATGTTGCTGATTTAGCCCAAACCAGATATCTATCATTTAATAGTAAACTCCATAACCATTCTAATCTATTAGTCTCTCAACTTTCCATTCTATTCCCGATAATCCACCGAGGCGTCTGAAAATAAAATGGCTGAGAGAACTTCTCATATAGATTTTTTTTTTCTGTTTATTGAAGTGATATTAGTGAGTGGTTCTTCACTTGTTATTGACAAGTCACTGTAATAATTTCCTTAAATTTACATATTGTATATATGTATACAATTGTAAATATCAATAAATAGTTTTAAAAAAATAAATAAATCATGAATGTGAACATATTGTCTTTCAACGTAGGAGGGAGTAATATATTGTCAAAATAAAAGTTTTTTTAAGAAAAAAAATATTTGTGTCATCATTAATATTTTTCTCGTTAACAGAAATTTGAATAGAGTGAGACAAGCAAGAGGAAGCCAGACATCGAAAACGAAACATTTAAAATTCTTGGTATTTTGATAAAATTGTTATCAATACCAACGGATATAACGAAAACTGATCCTATGTGCACAATGACGTTTATTTGTTTTAGCTGAAAACACTTGATATATTGTAAAAAATCATTTTTATCGCAAACCTATTGCTCTAAATAAAATGTTAACCATATCAAATAATTAGCAACTAATGATATTTTAGATAACTATATTATTTTATGCTTAAGGCCTAATTGTGAAATTACTAACAGAATATTTTTTCGTATTAAACGTACATAATATAGTCAGATACTGTAATTTAGAATATTTTTATCTTTGATTATACAGATCAGTATGCTGCGTATGTAGCAACCGAATAAAGTTGTGCAGCGATATGTTTTTTATATTAATAAAGCAAATCTCTCCTGTGAGAGGTTCTAAAAAAAATATTGCTACGAATATTTTCAGTACAAATCTTAATAATCCCACTGACAGAATATATATATTTTTTGGCATCAAGACTAAAACACATGTTAATGCCTTAATAAATATTAAGGAGTACATCTAAAAAAGAAAAACAACTCTTTGCCAAATTTATAATTAATTAAACATATCTTATCCAGATATCAGAGGTTATCAGGCAACATCATCTTAACCATTGTAGGCGTTGCGCCAATGCTAAAAATGTGGCAACCTGGTTTCTCTTTCATTTATCATTAAAACACTTTGCATCATTTTTAAATTATTAGCATACAATTTTTTTTTTAAAAATAAATCAGAGAATATTTTCTGGATGTAGTTCCATCAAACCACAGAAATTTTTTGGCAGAGATACTACTCTGACAAGAATTATTTGACAACAAATCATGCATAAATATTTTGCCTGCATTTACTTCTAAGAAAACAGCTCTCAGTATTAAATTTGGGTTTCTAGACTGGGAAGGCCCTTTTTCCTATTTTTTTTTTCCTTTTGTTTTAAAGCTGGAAAAGGTGACTTTTATATCATTTTTTTATTGACAGCATATTCAAGAATTAATATGAGGTGCTTAGAAAACGTTGCGTCACTATGACGTGTATTTACTTAAATTGTAAACACTTTATCCAAAAAACTGTTTCTTTTCTTAAACCTGATGCCCTAAATACAATATCTATTAGTAATTAATAACTGATCGTAATTTAGATTTTTTTTTTTAAACAATTTCTATCAAAATATACAAAATCAATACAATATTGCAATACAAAAATAACTAAGTATGTCAGGTAAATAAAAAAAAATTATTGGCGCTGAATCTAATCAGTAAATCTGCTTAAAAACAATATTCTGTGTGCTACAAAAAAATAATGAAAAAGTTAGTCCTGGTTCGTCAAATGCCGTTTATAACCTCTGGACAGGGGAAAGAAAACAGCAGCCAGAGGTAGAGTGGGCCTTTCAAAGTGAACCTAACCAGGTAAAAATTGTTTGGGCAAGAAGCATTGTAAAGTGGTCACTCTTTTTTTTTCTTTTCTTTTTTTTTTGTGAGATAAGAGGTCATGTGGCTGACTGAACTACTTGGGAAACATAAAATTGTTAATTCTGAATGGAACACGATCATTTTATTGCCACAATCCTTCCAAAAAATGAGGAAAAACAACTCAATACGACAAATCGTTTTTTACCATGACAGTGCTAGCACATCTATCAGCCCAAATAACTCTGTATTCAACAGTAAAATATCTCATTCATGAGGTATCCACTATTTAGAGGACACATATAATCCTAATTTGGCATAAATTAAAATGTGAGGGTAACGAATGTCGACACCAGAAGAATATTGGTACGTTCAATAATCATGTTTTGGATGTACCACTTTCAGAGTGCCATGTATGCAATTATAAATTATTTTAGCGAACGAACAAATCAATGGATCATCACGGAGAATACTTAAATAAACAATGAAGTCATTTTCAATGACTAAGTACTTTGTTTCACGGTGTATACATCCCGAAGCATCTTAGCACCATCCTCATCACGTATGCTGATGAAATTTGTGTATCAGTAAACCATGATCTCTTTGTTGCATCCCAGACACTCCAATACCATATCATAAACCTTCATGGATGGTTTCCAAAATGAATAATCAAAATTAATCCCATCAAATAACCTTTACCCTTCGTCGTAAACCTACGACATCCTGTCCTACAGTACCCTTTAATAAAGTTCCACAAATTCCCGTTGAACAGATCCGGAATCTAGGACTCTATCTGGACAAACGTCTTACTTTGAATACACAAACAACCCTAAACCGACAAGAAACTGCTCGTCGTTTTCGAGTATTTCAACATTTACTTAGGAAAAATCCTAAATGCTCCTCACTTCGTCACAAACATACTTATCCTCAAAGATCTTAATATAAGTTACGTTCCTGACTTAGCTCAAACCAGATATCTATCCTTTCATAGCAGACTCCACAACCATTCAAATCCATTAGCATCACAACTTGCTTCTCATTCCATTGCAGATAACTCTCTGATGCGCCTAAATGGACTCGGGACCTTCTAATATAGTACTTCATTATATAGAACCTTTATGAGTGCTACCAATGGGTAGTTGCTTTAAAAAAAAGTGACGAGTCATTTTTATCAATATCATCATATTCACTTGATGTATTACATTTTTATACTGTATATACAGTTGTAAATTTCAATGAATATTTAATAAAAACAAGTACTCCACGCTGAATGAGCTATCTACCTACTTCTGATTCAACGCAGACTGAAAATTCTTGGATAAGGGTTCTCCTGGAGAGAAAGTCTGGATATTGTACCAAATGGTGCTGATGCTCTCAAACCATATTTGTGATTTGTTGACAATATACAGGTTCTTATAAGTTAATGTATATAAGCAGGATTACTAAGAAGAATAAATCAGTTTATAGTAAGCGTTCTTGCGTGTTGTTATTATAACCTTTTTTCCTTTTTTTTTTTGTTTTTCAACCGGCCGTATATAACTGGTGCCGAAACCCGGGAGCGAGCGCGGAGGCCTATTTTTTTTAATCTTTCATAGGCAATAGTACCCTGATAGATAAAATTCGCTAATGGAAAACCAAGCCATGCCACCATTACCAGAAGGAACATTAGCAGCGGCACATGCAAACGTTCTGGAATGGATGAAGATCAGGACGGCGACATCGCAGGACCTCAGGAAGGCCATCTCGGACCTAGAGAAATTTTTAGGGGAAATAGGTGAGTTGAACCATTTCCTAAAAGGTGGTGACCGCTTAATGACACGAATTGAAGCAAAAGCGGCTGATAATTTGCTAGACGCTGGGGATGCTGATTCTTTGAAGGCTGCACTGGTATGTCGAGTGAAGCGGAGCGTACTGAACCAGATACAGGCGGATGAGGAAACACCCTGGCCAGTAGTGAAAGAAAGATTAAAAAAGGCATTCGGAGGCGGAAGATGGACCCCGGAAGAGGACATCTTCCAAATGTTTAGAGAGACTAGAAGACCGAGACAATCCAGCGGCCAATATGCAGCTGCGCTTCTGGCACGATTCAACCGAATCACAGAAAAGCTAAGGGAAACAATAAGTGCAGCAGAGGCAGAAGCGAGGATGGCATTCCTTTCCACTATACTAAAAGTTCAGTTGGCGAGAGAAACTGGAAAGAAAGAAGGATTACCAAAAGAACGCACATTTGTTGAATGTGCCCAAGAGTTGGTGGACACCAGTGCGAGAGAGGAGGAAACTCGCATGGAAATTGAGGAGCCAGGATGGAGCAGGGTGGCATATAAGCGCTCAGGACCGACGTCTGTAGGCAACAGGAGACGGGACTTCGAATATAAAGGAAAAGAAGGAGCTGAAGGAAGACCGGGACGAACAAGACCACGAGCCACGGGCAGAAGAGAGGACAGAAAATGCCATGGATGTGGGAAAGCGGGGCACCTCGTTGCTCAATGCCCCCGCACGAAATGTTTCGAATGCGGTACGGAAGGGCACATAGCCAGGCAATGCCCATATTTGTACCGAAGAGATAATCGAGGGGAACCAATGGAGGTTAATGCCCAGAAGATAGGGCGAGGCAGACGCAGAACAACCAAAAGAGAAGACTCGGCATCTGACACTACAGATGTAGGAGGAACGTCTGAATCGGAAGAGGAGCCAACCGGACCAGGCAGTAGAAGCAGACCGAGGAGCGGGCGACAACGGCCAGCGGAGGAGAGAGGATTGCAGGACAGCAGCTGAGGAGGAAGTCAGCAGAGAGGCAACCGCAGATTAGTAAGTAATAATATAAAGGGAGGAGATGGCGGTTTGCCTTTAATTAGAGTTGGGGGAGTGAAGTGTTTGGTAGACACGGGCAGTTCCAATACTATCGTATGTAAAGGGGTATTAGAAAAGTGGTACGGGAGCAAGAGGGCAGTCCAGATCAAGGGTTGTAATTGTAAATTGATTACCCTGGGGGGTCCATGCAGAGTAGAAGGGGAAGCCTTAATAGAGCTAGAAAGGTGGGCCAAAGAAAAGGGTAGTTTAAAGGTACACGTGGTGGAGGAAATGCCGAGGGAATACCAGGTGATTATTGGGTGCGACCTTTTAAGTAGGGCCGGAGCGACAATTAGAGGCGGTAATGGGAGGTGGAGCATCCGTATAGGGGGAAAAAAATATAAATGGTGGGAATTTCCAAGGGATGGTACGGCGAGAGTGGGAGCGATCGGTCAAGCGGAGGACTGGAGACATGCCTTAAAAAGAGAATATGAGGACATATTTTTCAAAGAGGGGGATTCGCTGGGAATAACAGGTAGGACGGTCCATGAAATCCCACTGAAACAAGAAAGAGTTACATATGTGAAAGAGAGGAGATATCCTCAAGCTCTGAGACAGCATATCAGGGAGGAGTTGGACAGTCTCAAGAAACAAGGGATTATAGTAGATAGCACCTCGCCCTATAATAGCCCCTTATGGGCGGTGAAGAAGAAGTGCGCACCTGGAGAAGATAAAGAAAAATATAGAGTCGTTGTCGATTATAGGAAATTGAACGACAACACCACGGATGAAAAATACCCGATTCCCAGGTTCGACGATATAATAGATAGGTTGAGTGGGGCGACGATATTCAGCACACTAGACTTAAAAGCTGGATATCACCAAATAAAGATGCACCCGCGGGACCAACACAAAACAGCTTTTACATTTGAGAGGGGGCATTTTGAATTTACTCGGATGCCTGACAATATCAGTGTTAATACCTAAAGTAACATTGTAAACATACCAAATTGTATATAAGCAGGATTACTAAGAAGAATAAATCAGTTTATAGTAAGCGTTCTTGCGTGTTGTTATTATAACCTTTTTTTCCTTTTTTTTTAGTTTTTCAACCGGCCGTATATAACTTATATTAATAGTAATAGCGATTTTTTTTTTTTAAATCCTTCTTAAACGATGCAGAGGATTTTAGTTAAGTTTTAAATTGTTTGAGATTGAAACGGTTAAGTGTCATGGGAGAAGCATTTAACTTTTTTTTTCAGTGCTCTCTGCAGAGTTTAACGCCCTTATATTTTCCGAATAGGGTAGGAAGTAAGGGTTTCCCTGGAGGCTATCATCCTATTTTCAGGCGGAAATAATTTATTCAGCGGGTCTGCCACATATTTCCCCGTACCCGATTCAAAAGAAATACAGTTTGTAATTACCTTAATAATTTTGGTTTTACGTTCAATATAAATCTGGAACAATGAGAGAAGAAGTAAGTATAATTAAACTTATTAGAAAGAGGAAAATGTTTTCCTTATGAACTATAATGAATTTAAATAACTCTTCTGCACGTCGTTACTGACTACTTCAACATTTACCAGATCAACGATCAAAGCTCCCAATTCATTACAAAAGACTTATTTATTTACAAGACTGTGATAAGACCTATTTGGACATATGCAGTTGAGCTTTAGGGCTCTACTAAACCATCCAATTCATCTCGTATCCAAACCTTAGAAAACAAAATCCTTCGAAAAATCCTAAATGCCCCTTACTTTGTCACCAATAAACCTATCCATAAAGACCTTAATGTTCCATATGTTGCTGAGTTAGCCCAAACCAGATACCTATCCTTTCATCGTAAACTCAATAAGCACTCAAATCCATTAGTTTCTCAACTTGCTTCCCACTTCATTCCCGATAATCCACCGAGGCGTCTGAAAAGATCTAGAGATCTTCTAGTGTAGAATTTTTATTGAAGTGCTATTGATGAGTAGTTCTTTTCAAGTTTTGACATGTTATTGTAATTGTCATCAACTCATTTACTTAATGCATATATTTGTACAGTTGTAAATTTCAATGAATTGATATAAGAAAAAAAAAAACAATAATAACTCTTATTTTCGCGGCTCGGGTAATTATTGAAATCGACCTTTTCAGTATTTTGAAGATTTTCTCAAAACATGTCAGAGGTAATATAATTCGTCATAGTCAATTACCATTTTGTTATCATTTTATTGTTACTAAAATGCGATATTTCATCTAAGTTATCTATAGAATTTTGGAACTGGAATACAAAAATGTTTATTTATATCATGAATTTAGACTTGTATAATCAGTGTTTTGATAAGCCGATATAAAAGTATTTGCGTGTCTCTAAATTATTGCTTTGGCGTTTCGATTTCAAAAGTATTTTTGTAATTATATAAAGTTTTCATAATAATGATGAATATTATATCTCACGTAAGAGAGATATAATAGTTATCAAATAATAGAACACTGACAAAGCTTTTTTATAATATAAAAAATACCGACTCGAGTTACCTATAAATTAACTTGAAAAACCCATAGAATCCCTAAAGTCTCATATATCTTTCTCTAACCCACAGTGGCATGATAGTTATCTGGGTTGAGGTCGTTTGTTGGGTCGTTACACTTATTTCTGCTTATACTAAAGCATGCTCTACACCAGATGTTTTGGATTCTTCAATTATACTAGGTCACTGCTAAGCATCTTTTCTTGTTCTAATGAAACATTAAATAAATAAAAAGAGAAACAATATTGGTATATACAGGGGCCAACAGATAAACCAATTACAAAATGTAATGTACATCAGAAATTATTTACAATTCAAAAAACATACAATAAATAGAATATTGGTATTGAATATTATTGAAATATATTGTATACGACACAAACTAACTCCTAGGGCTGCCTGAAACTTTCGTCACATGTCGATCTTACATTAATAGTTCATGCAAATCAATACTTTTTGACTAAACTACTGTATTTCTTATCAAATATGTTAAACTTTTAAAAATTATGTTAAATTTTCCCTAGTTACACGTGTGTAGTCAGTCGTATCTTTAAACTTATACAAATTTATAGCGACGCACGTACTTTTTTCAGTTACCATGTTCAGTATTTATGTTCTAGTATGTCTATTAGATTTCAGCGAAAATGTATAATTTCCTAATATGATTCGAGAGTATCAAAATAAGAAGGCCTATATGTAGTTTTACATTGGACTGATGGACATCAATCATTATGAGGTAAGTCCTTCAATTTGAGATATACAAGTCAAGAACATGTTGAGACTCTGTCTGAGAGGTGATTTTAAACAAGATGATCATTTAATCCGAATAAAAATCATGAGTTAATTTTATAAAACCATATCTGTACTATTATATAAAGACATTTTTCGTTTGTGGCCGCTAACCACGAATAATATTGAACACACCAATACCAAATTTTAACCACATCCTCTTTATATTTCCTGGACGGTTTAGCAATAATAAAATTAGATGATTTTCAATTATATTGCCATAAAAAAGCGATAGATATGTGTTGCGCAGTGAAGTTTGATAAACGGCCCATAGGTGGCGAGCACCATTCCAGAGAGGTTATAAGGGTAAGGTGTTATATAGAGCTAGAAACTTATGATAAAATTTACTTATTTTCAATTGAATTGTTATTAAAAAAGCTATAAATATATGGAGCGCCATGTGGATCCCAGTGCTGTTTAAAAGTCGACCGATATGGTAAAACTATTAAACCCAACTGTACAAAATTTTAACTACATCTTCTCAGCTGTAAGAAGGTTTGTAATAACAAATTTAACAACAAGGTTTGCCAAACTTTCATATACTTTTATGGTTAGAATTAAAAATCCGACCAGATGGATCGAGAAAATTTCATTCGGCCAAATTGGATGTCTAATTATGCTATTACGAACTCTTCAAACTCTTAATCAATGCTATTTTAACCAGGTTAAAAATTATGCCATGCGTGAAAATATCATTGAAGAAATAATGCTAAATTCCATACTTCAATACAAGATTTTGTATCGATAAACAAATGAAATTCAATTACTAGTTAAAATAATCTATGTTCTTTATTTATGGAGCGGTCGAAGCCGCGACGGGGTATGCTAGTCTATGTATATTAACAGTCTCCCATGATAAATTTTTTTTTTTTTAATCTCAGAATCAACTTAGCCTTATGAAATTTAACAATCGATGCAACAATTATCTATGTGAAATAATCATGTTGTTTCACTTCCAGATGATCGAAGATCGTATTATATAGCTAAAGCTTTACTTATGCAATCTCGCCTTTGTTCTCATCAGGTGAAAAAAATTCTAATTGGTGTTTTTAAAACAAATACAGGTATAATCTTTTTGATCAAACGTCATCGTGTATTAAAGGATTTTGTTGAACTTGAGATTAAACGATTGTTTGTTTATTTTATACTTTAGTTCTATGTCAAAAATCAACCTTGTATCAAACTGATACGGTAGAAAAAGAATCAAAATAACGACCTCAGTTCAATAAGAAGTTTTAAGTTTTATTGCGGTTCTATTTAAGTATTTGGCTTTGCATAATTTTGTAAAGAGCACTGCCTCTGTATTTTGCTGGATGATCTAGTGTATCATGTAATTGCTGCCATGTTTTAGTTGCATGTGAACTGAAGGTTATGCATGTGAAGCTTATTTCACGCTTCTTCCTTGATGTTCGAAGTAGCTTTTGGTACTTATATCCTAACGTTTGACATCTAGTGCACTGGACTATTTGTTGGTTTCCTTTTGGGTTCTTCGAATCTTGTATTTCAATAAACGAGTCTTGTAACATCAAATATGTCTTATCGAATATCTTATATCCATAATCCAAATATTTACAAAGAATAATGGCAACATTTTTGTGTAGGTTGGTAGACCACTTCAATCTAGGGAGAAGTGGCCACGCCCCAAATAGACCACTGGGCAGAGAATGTACTGATGGCAATCTCATAACCGAATAAAGACAATAAAAACGTTAAATGTAATATTGAAGAGTCAAATGTGAAACCGGCAGTGGTACCTTGTCACTACAGCAAAACCCGTGCAGCCGAGAGGCAAGGATAGGAGATAAATAAATAAATAAGTAGGTTGAAGCACTCTGCAGAGAGATCTTTGCCTCACGTTTAGTTTAGGTATCGATACACGATATATCGAAATATCCATATTTTATTTAGATAATATGATACTTTTTCTTTAGATATATCCTCATATCGGTACGTACTTTATACCGTTTTCTCTATTTTACAAGTTGTTTCTAAGTCACAACATGCAACATGTATTTTTAAAAAAGTATCAAAACCTTAATGTTTAATGTTTTTAATAATTGTTCTTCTTTATCTTCCACCCATTTTCCTTTCAGCATGGGGGTGCTACCAGCCATTTATGCTATGCCTCCATGTCCCAAACTAGATTTATCATTCCTCCAAGAGCCTTTCCTCTACACCTCCCTATTCCTTCTATATGGTGGATATAGGAGGTTCTAGGACTTCCTCTTGGTATTTTTACTTTTACTCACCGGCTTCACTTCCATAGTGTTTATGGGGTCTCTTTGGTTATCCATACGGCAGACATGTCCAAATTCTACAAATCTGGTAGAATATAGAATTCGGCTTGGAAATTCTGCTTGATAATTCTGAATCTACTTTACCAGATCTACTGATTATCGTATCAAATTATGTGAATTCTGTTACCTCCACCATCACTTCTTTATTACTGACAATCCGGACATCCTTCTCTCCAGTCTTGAAGAACTTTGCTGTTTTTGGTATTAATATTCATACCCTTTCTCATTAACTCTTCATACCACTCAGTAACTGCCTGTTGAAGTCGTTCTGGGCACTCGGCTATAAGCACTATGTCGTCTACATATAGTATAAATTGTATAACGACAGGATGTAACTTCCACTGGCCCAAATGCATTCTTGCTGTACGTCTCTTGCAAATAGAGGCGATCCCATCCATATATACAATAACGAGGAGAGAGCTCAGAGAGTCACCTTGTTTCACTACCATATGCAGTCCAAACACACCTAAATTTTGTCCATTTAAGAGCACAACACCCTTTGCCTTTTTTTTTTTTTTTTTTTTTGTAATACAACTTTTTCAATTCTAGTTAAATTGGGTAGAATATCTGTTGCTGTTGTTTCCACTTCAGTGCTAATAGAGCAGGGCGAACCATCACCCACAAGGAAGAAATAAAATGGAAAGTTTTTGAGGTAGTTACTTTTCCTACCATCAACTGGTGAAAATATGTAGTTAAATTGTTGATACTAATGTATTCATATATGACTAAAGTATATGTATATGTAAAGTATATGTTATAAGAATATGTAAAGTATATGCTATAAGTATATGTATCTACTGCCTACAGTTTAATTAATGATTTACTAATGTTGTTTATTAATGATTTTGAATGTTAAAAATTTGTAATACTTTTGGTCATATGGAAATAAATTAAGATAGCTACATCTTAAATTATTTTTCATACGATACCCATCCACAATCTCGTTTGGTCTAATTGCTTCTAAAACCTCTTTTATGGCGCTCGTTAGGGTATTAGTAAGAAGACACCGCAATACTATAAGCTTTATGTTCTTTCAACTGGTAGCAGTAAAAATCATAATTTTGACAGGATTAGTAATTGATAATTGTTTTATAATTTTCTATTCACTATGTTTTTTTTATCTCAATATTTTTGACTACAGAAAAATAGCGGAAGACATTTTTTCCAATCACATCTGAAATTTCTTTGCAAAATGAAATTGTCGATTTTAACAGAAATTGGTGTCGGTTTAGAGGTAATAGAGGTATTGATAGTTAAAGAGCTTGGTAGAATAGATTGATTTTTATCAGCTGCTGTGATTTCACTGCTAGTTTGATGGCTTGCAGTAGCGAGTGGCTTTTTTAATTTGGCTGTGTTGTTTTGTTTTTCGTTTGGTGAATAGCCCGCTGATTCTGGGGGGAGGGGGGTGTTTCTGTTGCGCTTTTGAGTTTTGATCTTAAAATAATTTCAATGAAATAAGAGTTTACTTTATTTTAACTTAGAAAAGCAATTAGTTAATAAAGCTACGGATAATTTAGGATCATAAATCAATATTCTAGAATAGAACAGACTCTAATAGTATTCAATGAATCCACGAGGCAATTAGTAACTGACAGCCAGAAATATCCAACATCTGATTAAACCAAATCTATTGCCTCTAAGTAATCGCCTGTCATCTTCAGGTGCCTTTGGTGGAATTATACTGTCTACGTAATACCTTTCCATTCAGCCAGCGCTGGGTATGATTAGCGAAGAAAAATAAAACAACAGGGCACGTGATGCTAAATTCACGTAATATATAATGGCATAGAAAAAATCGAGTATGCTAGGAGGAAAGATAATTAAAACAATATTTTTTATAAATTTAAATTTACTGTTGCTTTGCACAATCTTATGGAAATTTCAACTCCTTTTCCTCTATTTTATCTGTTTTTTACTCCTATTTCATATTTCAAGGCAAACATTTTTTACAGTTTTACCAGTAATGGATACCTAGTTATCTAATTTTTTCGAAGAAAAAATTACATAATAAAAAAGGACATCAGTAATCGTCCGTCTCCTCTCCAGTGTGGTTCGGTGGCTTTGAAGAAGAGCTGCGAGGCAGGTCGAAACGTTGGCACGAAAGTATTTCTACTTAAACATAGTGTTCCTCTTTGACTGTATCCCTAATTATCTTTTTTTCCATAAAAGAACTTTCCCCAATTCTTTGTAATAACTAAATAAAATAAAAATTTTGATTAAAACAAAAAGATTGTTAACAAATATTATGGAAAATAAAACTAAACTACACCAAATCACAGCGCATAACCTTTACACTCAGACAAGACACTTGTCAACCTGTCTTCATCGACAATCAACCCATACCACAAACAAACGAAATTCATTACTTAGGACTTACATTTGATAGAAGAATGACCTGGGGCCCACTCGTAAAACAAAAACGTCTAAGTCTAACCAAGAGATTAAAACTTCTGTATCCAATGCTTCACAAACGGTCGACATTAAAACTCCGACGACTGAATACATACCCTTACTTACTTAAACCCATATGGACATACGCCACACAAATATACGGGACTGCAAAATATACACACCTTAAAAAAATACAAATATTCCAATCAAAATTTCTCAGACTAATCACGAAATCACCTTGGTACGTTTCAAACCACACACTTCACACTAATTTAGAAATACCCACAGTAAAGGAACATATACATGACCTTTATAGACGATTTCATGACAGACTTCATGGACATAACAACATACTCATTAATGACATGGCCACGACTGACATACCTGGAAATACTCTTAGAAGGCTTAAAAGAAGCTGGATGAGAGATTTGCTCAATTAAATCTCTTAAATTCATGCCAGGAGGAGGTACTATTGAGTACTAGTCTCCCACACGCATACAAGGCCTGTAGTATTCAATTTCATCACATTCACTGATTGTTACCCTAATAACAGGTGTGAATTAAAATCTGAAAGAGAAAAAAAAGAAAGAAGAAATATTATCTATACTATTGTAATAATATTTAACTATATCTTTATGAATGTGCATGCATTTTATTTTATTGCTACTCTACCTTTTTAATTTTAATTTTTTTTAATTTCATCCCAGTATTGTGATTTAGGCCAAATCTCTCCTCCTTTCACAACCGTTGGCCTAGTAACAGTACATCCTTACCTAGGTACTGAACCCAAGACCCTTCATGGGTTGTTAGTGATACAAGTTTATTCATTTATTATTTATTAGAAGAAAGAAATTATTTTCATTTTTATTGTTCATATAGTATGAATGGATCCATTACGATCCTTATTACTTATTTCCCTTGAGTAAGGCAGATTATAACCAATATTCACAGATTATAAAAGCGTTTTTTTTTTTAAAAGCTTTTTGTTTTCAAAGGAAATCATATTTATTTAACATATAATGGAACTAGAGAAGGCCAAAACGAATTATTTCATTCTGTTCGCACTCCACACGTCATCGATTAGCAATAAAAAATTGTATTTCTCTTAACTTATTGAGCATTAAGAAATTGTAAACTATTAAAACGCCAACAAAGTAGTTTTAATTAGGTAGCAAAACATCAGAGGTGGATCAAATTTAATCATAGGTAAAATTTAATTAAGCTATTTGACATATAATTTCAAGGAATTAATCACCTAATTAAAAATGATTAAATATTTAATTCAAATAATCATTAGTTCCCTAAAATATTGACTGAAAAATTTAATGATTAATAAATCAGGAGATTGATTCCAGAAACTGAAAAATAGCTTAATAATGCATTCAAGATTTTTTTTTTATTGTTCTATCTTTTGATAGAATATGAAGTGAAGCCTTCAACTGATAGGAAACCAAGAAAAATAGAGGTGGATTTGAATTAATCACCTAATTAAAAATGATTAAATATTTAATTCAAATAATCTAAAATATTGACTTAAAAATTTAATGATTAATCAATCAGAAGATTGATTCCAGAAAATGATTTGTCAAATAGCTATGATTAAATCTTTCACAACTCTGCATTTGATGAAAATATTAATGCATTTTTTTTTTTATTGTTCTATCTTTTAATAGAATATTTTCTTGAAGTGCGCCTTCAACTGAGAGGGAAACCCCGCTCTAACCTCTATTTTCTTCCTAGGAAACCAAACAAGACTGGTTGGGTAGACACTAAGCCCATTAGTGCTGAGTGAATGCCGGATCACGTGCAGCGACTGCTCTCATTATATAAAGCAATTCCTTCCCAACAGATACCAGTTAGCGATTAATGACATTTAAATGTCATTAAATTTGATGATACACTCTTAACTGCGTGATTAATTTTGTTATTAGTAACAAGATGGGTACCAGTCCATAAGCGAGGCCCATTCACGCACCCAATATACCTTTTATCGATTCTAATCTCGTTCCGATTTATTTCGATTTTTTAGTTGCTACTTTTAGAGGGAAAATGTTATACTCCATTTACGGAGAAATTCTAAATCCTTGTTCAAACGAATAGGGGGGGGGGAGAACAACAACTTGGTGGGGTGGAAACAACAAAATAGATTTCCAAAGTTATGTTGTTAACTTCAGTTGTATTTTCTCAAGGGAAGTGGAAAGAAGAAAATATGAAACTTCTGATATAATTTCTCACATTCATATTTCGACCGATGTGTTTTATTGAATTAATAATACAATTTATCTCACTTTAGGGCAATAAGTAATACGGACGACAAAGTTCACAAATTATGTAAACTGAACATTTCTCACTTAAGTTGATATAATTAATATAAATATATTAAAAACCAAATCCATGTAGAAATTAATCTTGTTAACTTTTGTAACACATTTGCACATTGGGGAAGAGGAAATAAGAAACTATCACTAAATCCATGTAGAAACCCTTATTTTTAACTTCTGTTCCACCTTTTTACATTTAAGTAGACTAAATATCAATATAACACAAATCCCGATAATTCTGTTTCTAACGGTCGGGTTATAGGGATAGGTATCGAGTAAGGTATCGATAAGTGTAAACTCGAAGTGAAGCGAAAGGATCGAACCGGTCGGTGTAGCGCTGGTCAGTCCGATCTGGTAGAGCCCAGCTTCGGAACTGGTACCAAATTTTATCATAACTAATTTCCTGGAATCAATCACCTAGTTTAGACCTAGACCTAGTTTTAGACCACGATATCTCATTTCAAGGCAGATGATACTATAAAATGGGTAAGGAAACAGATTCATGTCTTTCCAATTAAATTTAAATGTGGATAGAGCTCTTGGACTATTAAGTCCATTTCCTGTCCACAGGCATAATTTTTTTAATTTATTCATTAGTTGACAGATCATGAAATCGTGTTTTTAGATAAAACTCATATACATAACTTGTTTTTGAAGAATGCAAGGAAGAACACAAGATATTGTGAATCATTCTTAAGCCGATATTACATCAGGAAAATGTGCGTCAATTACGACGAGTAAAATTCACTTTGTTCATTATCCAAGTTAACACAATAGGAAAAAAGTTTGCAAGTTCATAACAGTTGATATATCCACTTAAGGAGCTCTTCATACCTAACCATAAGAACCAGGAAAATAGAAATGCGGCTGTATTAAAGTTATACAAGTAGAATTTTAAATATACGTAAACATGAGTGGGGATGAAGGTGTTATATAAGAAATTTATAGTAACACCTTTATCCTGTCATAAATCAAGATTCCATAGTTTTTAAAGTTATGTCGGAGATAAGCACCTAATACCTTCATACGTAATAAACAACAAATGTTCAGCATAGCTCATGTACTGATGATATCATCTTATAATATTATGAGGCCAAGGTGATCATGGCAGAACGTAGAGTAAGCTCTGGGAGTATTGACTATAATTTCATAGCTCAAACAAATAGTAAATCGCAAATTTCTCCCTTTGTCTAGAATAGCAAAGATAACCTGGAGGATATGTTACTACTTTTAATAGAGTATATTAAAATGTTAAAACCCAACAAAAACCTTATGATTTATCTGGACGTTGTAAGAGTGAGTGTGCGGTGTTTTGTAGTTATCGGAAATGTACATTGGCTTTAAGACTAATAAAACGCAAAGCCATTTAAAGCAATTTAAAAGCTTTACAGAAATCCCATGCTATATACCAACATGTTGCGTTTCATAATTTAGATTAACGTCGCACAAATTGGGTTCCATTGTAAGAGGAATCAAAACGATTTAATTTGATTGCCTATTGTTGTTTAAGTCTGTATTGTTATTCATTTAATGTTAGGCACTAATAAAACAATTAAATTTAATATTGAAACATTAAACTAACTATTCTAATAACAATTAAGATGCGCTAGGCGTTTTATGCTGCTTAATTTATGGTTTTACGTTTCTTTCAAAATATTAAAATGAGTCAACAAGTTTGATGTAGTTTTCCAACATAAAAATACCTATTGATTAGGATTGAGAATAATGTAGAAGTCAAAAGGAGCTAGTTTTTGTTTTGTAACCGCTAAGAAATAATAATATAAATTTCTGAAACAATAACAACGTTTATGATGGTTGTACAGCTTTTTTGTAAAACACTTGCTCTGCTAAACTTACTTTGTGAAAATACTAAAAATTGGATTTTCCACTGTACTCTTCATGTGCTATCTTGTTAAGAGCTCGAGTTAACAAGTTAACACGTAACACAAAAAAAATCTCAGAAAAAAATGATAATAAGCTTACACTTCAGACTTGAAGTTTTAAAAATCAATATTTACGAATAAGTTCCCAGATAAGATTAAGCTCAACTAACTCAACATGACCCACATAAAAGAATTTCTTCAGAGAATTATTAAGGAATTTTTATTATTTTATAATATAATTTTATGTATATTTTTTTTTATAATAGTATATATAATTGTATGTTTTAGCATTTAGATTTAAGTATTTTACTTTTATGAGAGCAAGGGTTTTTTTTTTCCTTACGGTATTATAAATATATTATACACTTAACGTAACTAAAAAAGAGTTCGATTTTTTAAAAGAAATGATAACTATAGACAAATTTAAAAATCGCGCAATAAACAAAAAATCAGACGTCTTAAATCTCAACACATTTTATTCCAATTTAATACATTTAGACTAATAATATACATTTGCATTAATATAGATCATATAAATCATTTATCCATATATATATATTACACAGAATACGGAAATCCCATCTACCTGTATCTGGGAAATACCAACCCTCAACCCTTACCTTTTTTCAAAAATTCCCCAGTTCAGTTGTGTACTAGAATTGTTATAATTTAGTAATAGATGCCAATAGCATATCCACCAGCAACATTCTATGTAGTTTCCTACTCCTCCATATTTTGTAATTATATGTAGTTAATTATTCTAACGCATGTTTTTATATATTTATATTGTAGCTACCTTTATGCCTTCAATAACCTGTATAACTTATATAATTTTATTGTAACCTGTTTTTTCACTGTAGGGCATGATTATGAGAACAGTATACTCTCGAAACGACAGGTTTCCTTACGTCAGAAACGAAATAATATAATTCAAACAACTACGTATTTCCTTTCATTATATTACTTCTTAAATTATTCATTTCTAAAAAGCGTCATATTCTTTACAAAGATCAACTTTTGTTGTATAAACTTATTGCATAGCTAATGAATGAATAACAGAGAAAAATATTCTTAAAGTCTCAAGTCAAATAGACAAATTAAGTTTGAAGAACCACTGTAAAGCAATAAATCGAAATAATTTAACCGTATGCCTTTGACAAGCAATGTTGAAACATGTGTATGGTGGATTTATATGGGCTTCAAGATTAATTAATAGAGGGTTTTAAACGTAGACTTGTCTTACGTCTTACGTAGACTTGCCATACTGTGAAGAAGGGGCGAAGTTAAAATGTTTCAGCAACTTCTCCCTTCTGCTTTTGTTAAACAGTCCTAAGTTTAATCAGAAGCTGAATAAAATTCCAGATCATCAGCATTAGGACAATAGAAGTAAAATCATCTGGCAGGAAATAGAGATCACAACCCAAACACTTCATAAGGATTAAAAAATACGAACAGGGAACATTTGAAACATGTTAACTTATCCATTTTGTTAAAGCTAATGTATAAAACAGAAAGTACTAATGAAATCGAGTTAAAATAAATAAAAAAAATATCCAATGTTTTGTTTCAATACACTAGCTTCATTCATTGTAACATTATGAGAGGTGGACTGCTACAACTTTGAATTTTCTAATTTATTTACTTCATTTTTCATTCACATCTGTCAATTATAATATAGACAATTAATTAATCTGTTGAGGGAACATTTAAATGGCTTGAAAGGCATGAGGTAGAGCAGAACTCAGCGGCACTTCGTGTCTTGATTCCTTTTTTTTATATTTTAGTCTAGGAGGTCCCTTATCCAGCTTTTTTCAGCCTTTTATGAGAGTTTTATGGCATTTGGGTAGTGGCTATGTCGTTAATGCGTGTGTAGGAATGTCCATGTAATTTTTTGTGGAATCGTTTGAAGTGGATCCGTATTAGTTCAACTGTTTGCATGCGAAGGTCGGTACGCAAAATTAAGGTACCAAGGTGCTTTTGTGATATTCCTGAATGTTTTTGACCGAAAAATGTGGAGTTTGTTAATGAGTGTTTTTAGCTGTTCTGTATACCTGCAAAGCGTATTTCCAAACAGATTTCAGTAAATAAATATACGTATTCATTTTTAGTTTAAGTTGTAGAGTTGAACGTTTGAGGAGGAGTGAATACGAAATTATTAGTCTTTGGTTGGGGATTTTTCTTTTTTTCTTGATATATGGATCCCAAGTCATTCTTCAGTCAAATGTAAGACCAAGGTAGAGTACAGTGTATGTTTATGGAATCTGTGTGTTTCAAAGGCAAACTGGATAGCACTTTTTCAAGAATAAATGCAATATGTTGAAATAGTTTTCATAAATAAAAAATAACATTTAATAGCAACCGGTCTGAATAGTTGAAAATTTTAAATACTGGTATCTAAATTAATATTACATAAATAAATTCAAGAAATAAATACATATGATTTTCAAATATCTTCATTCAGACTGGCAAATTTTCAAATATTTAAAAGTTATTTTAGGATGCTGTGCAAAGTAATAAATAGAACCGCATACCACGAAAATGAAAACTCTGAATATATTTTCAGCAGCGTGATAAATGGGAAAACTAAATTAAAATAATTATAAGAATCAGAAAAAAATATAGACATTTACATGAGGAAAATAGAAAAATCTTTTTTATCAAGTACGCTAGGAAATATGGCGCCAGTCGTGATACCAAGGCCATACAGAAATAGTCTTCACTTACACGTCACGTAGACAGTATTCACACAACGCGAATACGTTTCAGAGTTGCGTAAGTGTTGCGATTGGTTTGTAAATATATGCTAGTATTGTCGTGACCTACACCTCAACTGTGGACACTAGCCTAAACGCTAATTTTTTTATTATTATTGTCGTTGACACATATTTGTAAAAAAAAAAAAAAAAAAAAAAAAGGTACCACTTATAACCCAAGAAGGGTCTTGGTTTCAGGACTTAGGTGAGGCTGAACTCTTCCTGAGCTAACGGTTGTGAAAGAAGGAGTTTTGTCCAGAATTCACGCTCTACCGCCAGGTTTTCCCCCTAATTAAGGTTACCCACGTTTTAAAAGGCTGGGTTTCACCCAGGAGGGTCTCCCGATCTCGAATTCGATCCACGGTTCAAATGACAGAATATTAATTTTCTGCCTTCAGTCGGACTCGAACTCGGGCTCGGGAGTATTATAGTCAAACGCCTTACCCACTGAGCTACCACGACTCTCAAAACAAATAATTACCGTTTGAATATTATTTTTCCTTAATTGGGATAGATATCGATAAACTTTATATCGATATGTTTCTCTGATAGTCGATGTTGTTATTTCGATATTTTTTTCTTTCAAATATTGTTTGTTAAACAATACAACGATATCTCTATTTTATAAAAATACAATGTACAACAATATAAAACTATTAAAAAGTAAGAAAACCTTATAAAATTGGTTTTAATAAGGAAATATTTTTAATGTTAGTTGCAAGGAACAGTTGGCAAGACTGGTAATGACTGTATCTGCACGTGGTACACATCTCACTACGTAAAGTACCTATTTCCAACTGTTTAATTATTAATAAAATACTTTTGAATACTAAACATTTTAAATAATTTTGTTCATATTTAAGTTGTGAAATGAATTAACATAAACGATACAATAAAGAGAAATATCATTGTAACATATTTAAAATAGCATTTCATAAAAATTAAAAAAAATAATAATAAATAAATAAAATATATATATAAAAGAAGAAAATCCCACTATCTATATTTGTGTTCAACGATTTTTTTTATCGTGTATCGATAATGAGAGCTCAAATAATTGTCGATATGGAATAACGATATTTTTCCTATCATCTTTTTCCCTATTCCTGACTATATTTTCATTCCGGTATATCTACTAACATTTTTCAGCGCTTCACTAAACTAATACTTGGATCAATTATCCCTTATTATGTAACGTAATATAGCCTTCAAAAGCCAGTAAGATGAAATCGGCAGTATGACGACATTTATCGAATATTTGGCCCTACAAGATATTCTTTAAAAACTAATACAAGGATTCAAAGTGAAGACCGAATATATTTTGGATCCTGCCCTTTGCATAATAACAGATAAGTCATTTATAAGTTTATAATTTAACAGTATCTTTAAATGAATTTAGAGTGACATTTTTATGAATAGAATATGTAGATTGCTTGTTGTTTATATATTTGTTTTTAATTTTCTGTTTTATTAAATATATATTATTTCTAATATCAAAAATGTGTTAATTTCTCCACATCTGAAAACTGCTATATAATTGACATGCATTGAAGCTGGTTATGAAACAATCGTAAAATCAGTTCCACAACTTTGTTCTATATTTTTATGTACCCAAATATTATTTAAGCAATACTCCAGAGAAATATTCATTTTTTGGGGATTTTCCTCTAGTGCTCCGCTGAGCGTTGCAGTTAATGATTTCACAAAACCGTTTTCATCATTCAAATCTTCATCGAGCTATTGTTGCCCAAAAAAGGAACTTCTATTATGCGCTCCCAGTTTTCCAGGTTCCTTATTTCCAAGATGAGTTTGCTTCTATTATTACTAATCTTTCTTCAACTATACATATCTTACTTCCCCTCTTCCCATCTCCCTGATACTCGGAAGGACCAGTTTGTACCTTTTCATCTCTTCGATCTTTTATATCATCAAAGTACAGATTCCAGGACATATCCGTTTATACAGGAAACTTCTAAGACTCTAAACCAAAAATACTGTTCTTCGGGCGATTACTATGACGAAAACTACCCCTTCAGCGCTATGAAATTGACATCCTTAATATCAGAATCCTTAATATTATATAATATTTAAAAGGATAAAGAAGAATTATAAAAAGAAAGAACATATAAGGATGTGATGGTGTCAAGGAAGTGATATAAAAGAAAGTTGGATGAACCAAGAATTGACGAGCTAGTTCTTTGAAGTAAGAAACGTGCGCAACCTGGATATTGGGAAAAGTATTTACTCAATATTCCAGACTTTAAACGTTATAATATTAAAAAGAGATGGTGATTAAATAGGGATCTGTATCAAGGCAAGAAGGAGAAATTTTTATATAAGAAAAACTAAACATTTTATTTATTTTGACTTTTAATGTTGATTTATACTATCCTTTATTTGTTCAAACATATTAACATTGTTAGAATAACTTAGAATGAACTGTGTTTAGATTAACAGCAATTCGCTTTTAGATCGTAAAATGTGTGTTAATTGGAAATTAAAGTAATGAATTTTTTTTTAAAGGTAGCACAGAAATGATATTGTTAAGGCAAAACCTGACACAATCAGATATTGAACGCCCTCCAGTGGGCAGATCTGAACAGACCGACAAGATCTCAAATTTCAATGTAAACACTGATTTTTACTTTACTGTTTAATTTTAATTTAGTTTCAAGAAACATTTAAGGAATGTCCGTGATTCATCATCGTTGCTACTTTTGAACCCGCCAACGTAAAAGTGGTTATTAATAATTTCAGTTTTAGAAATTATTCGTTGCTCATTTCCGACGGCCAAGATTCTTCTCTGACACGTCATTCATCAAAATAAATATAAGAAGATATTTTTATATTTTAGTTTTTTTGATTTAATTCACAATGGAACGTATACAATGTTGATAATTATAATTATAGATCAGGGAATTTCAAAATAAAAAATAACCTATTTCTTATTATACATGATCAAAAATAACCATTTTCAAATTTCGTCTACTTCCTGGTAAAAGTATAAGTAACAAAATCAATTTTTTTTTTCCCCGTTTCAATATTGAAACGCGAATATGCTCATTAAAAATTTCTCAGATAGTTATATAGTGAATTTTCTCATTCTCTAATGTGCATATATAGCAGTTGTATTCACGTTGTGACTTTTTATACTTATGGGAAATGATAATATCAACACACAAAAACTTTTTATCGAATTTAGAAAAAAATTGCATTTAGTAACTTTTACTTCTAAGCAGACTATTCGCTGTTGCCAGAATTACTCATATTGCACAATACTATGTTAATATGAATTGTATTTTTCTTAACCATTGTTCCACGTTTTTTTCTGCTTTTATTATATATCTTATTGCTCAATCCCAGTGTGATTCCGAAGCCGTTTAGAGAATCAGGTTAAGAATTTTTGTAATCACAGCCAGTTCTGCCGGATCAGAACTTAATATGCGGGTGAAAATTTATTTCGTGGATGAACGACTTAATGAATCTTCACATTTCTACCCTGGCTAGAATAGGGTAGTAAACACTAAGATAACCCCTCTTTCCTACCCTCGTTAAGACCCTTAACGTACATTAGGACGTTATTCCTCAGCTAACAACAAAGAAACAATTTACTCCTTATATTATGCAATTTACAATCCTTTAGATTGTAATATGTAATAGATTGTACAATCCTTTCGATAGGACTCATAAATCGATTAGCAGTATTATCCCTCTACAATCCCAAAATAATTGACGTAACATAAAAATAAAGACAAAATTATAGGATGAATTCTCCATTCTTTTACCATGGAATACGAGGGTTATCGAAACGTTCTTTAATTTGCATAGGTGTAATGTCCTCTTAACAGAGGAATTTAATAACTGCTATGTATCATTATTATCATTATTATTAAATATTGTTTAAAGTTTTAAATTATTTTGTTTTATTGCTAATGTTGACTATTAAGGATGGAATGATGTGTAGGATGGGTCTAGCCATGATCTCTTTTTTTTTCAACATTCAATTACAACTTTGCTGACATTAACTGCAAAACCTTAGCTCAATAAAAAATCTCTTTCGTACAAATAAACAAAATTTAAACTATTTTGTAGTAAATTATTTTTTAATTCTCTTATATTCAAGATAATTGTATTTGTATGAAATGAAACTATATATTGTTACTGCAATTGAAATATTATCTTTGATACTATATAACTCCCATGACATATAACCTATGTTTTGTAGTCGTATGACCGATATTATGTTGACAAACGACCTATGTTATGTAGATATTCTAAATGACCTAGGTTCTGCTAAAATTAGCCAGATGACGTAACTGAAGAAGTATGAAAGACCTGATACGTGACGTCGATCACAGAGTCAAGGAAACTTTGGCCTAGAAACAGTGCCAGTGTTGAGAAACATTGAACCAAGCCCATTTCGGGAGGTTATGATGCAAGAATGCATGTGTTTATATTTATTAAAAACAAAATCCAAACATTTTTGAAATCTTGAAACCTTGAAACACCTTTTCTCTTGAAACCAAAAACAGAAACAAACTGCATATATGAAAAAACAATTTAAAAATAGCTCTTCCATAAAAATTACTACAGTAGAAAATAAATTATAATTAAAAGTAAATTCAAGCTCACAATTTTTTACATTAAATGTAATTTTAGCATAGTATATTTTTACTTTATTATATGTAGATTTTTTAAGGCATCATGTAATTGATTGATGAAGTATTTTCTATAGATGACACTATGGACGCTGTATCGTCAATGTGAGTTAGTATTTTGGCTGTTCAAAACTCGTTTCTATGCGTTTGTGGATTAATATTTTTTTATCCATAATTTCGGCATTCTAAAACAAGCGCTAAGAAAACTTAGTTAATATTATCGAATTATTTTAGTTAATATTATTATATTTTAGTTATAAATCGAAATTATTTCGGATTTTTAGTTTGTATGTTAATGATAAGCAACGATTTCTTTCTAGAATGATTTTAGCTCATAACACAACATGGAAAACTTATCTTCGAGTGAATTCTAACAACAGAACTGTCAACCACGACCTATAGCAATCCATCGTCATATTTTTGACTTGCAAAACTCACTGCCTTCGTCCGAATCCTTCCTTTCCACATTAACCTTGCTCCACTACGTGTCCACGAACTAGGAAACCTGCTTACGTTGGTTATGAGAACGATGACGTCTTGTTTCTTAGAGGGTCATCCAGTTCGATACTTTGGTTTTCCCGGAGACTCATAAATACGTTTATTATCTTCCTGGATCCTTATCTTGCACTTATGGTCAGCACAGTTACGATATATTGCGTGGTCCTATTAAGAAGTGATCTGGTAATAGCGATGAAAAATACTGAAAGTCAATTAGAATCACTTTGAAAAATGATCCGACTTTTTCCTGCATGCTAATCATCTATGCAGATTGTCACTCCAAAATCATTTTCAAGCTCTTCAGAACACAACTTTGAAAACTATTTCATACCTTAATAACACAAAAACATTCTTTTATTTTATTTTATTTGTTTATTAATATTTAGAACTGTTTACAAAACATAAATAAATCAAGTAAATATGAAGATAACGTTTATAACAATATGCCAATGCCTTGTAAAGGATTTACCCACTAGCAGCATTTCGATAAAAGTTCTATATTTGATGATCCAGAGGCCATTTTTTTTTTTTCGGACTCCTTAGAGAGTTATCTACAATAGAATGGGAAACAAGTTGAGAGACAAGTGGATTTGAATGGTTATGGAGTTTACTATGGAATGATAGGTTTCTCGTTTGGACTAAATCAGCAACTTAAGAAATCATTAAGGTCTTACGAATTAGTAAATTTCTTATAAACTAAGGAGCATTGAGGATTATCCGAAGGATTTTGGATTCCAAAGATTGGATACGAGATGTATTGGATGTTTTAGTGACGCCCCAAAGCTCAACTCCATACACCTAAATAACTCTAATTACAGTCATGTAAATGAGTCTTTAGTTGTTATCGGTATTTTAGAGTGTTTGTCAATTTTTAGAGTAAATGATGAAAAAGTCGAAAACTATGAGCAGTTGCTTGTCGTTTGAGTCGTGTAGAATAAGTTAGACGTTTGTCCAGATGGAGTTCTATATATCGTATCCTGTTCAACAGGATTTAGTGGAATATAATTAAAGGATACTGCAGAACAGGAAGTCATAGTGACAAGAAATTGTATGACATGGATCAAACAAATGATGGCTTTCCATACATAGGTTGTGTTCCTCAAACTGACAGATATAATGAATTAAATACTTGCAAATACGTAGCCTGAAAAAATTTAAAGCTGGAAAAGAAGCCTTATTCACTTAGTAGTTTATGTGGAAGGAATATCTTTTTAAAATAATAATGCGCAATTCAGAACTTCTGCAATGTGTTGATCTTATCGTCAGTTTAAAATTAAATAAATATAATATTTATTTAATAATAACAACACTTTTAAGCAGATAGTGCTTCTGCTTTCTCACTTACTAAAGAAATAATAGTGTAAAATAATCCTAATTGTTGAAAACTTTAACCCTTATGAACGTGGTACTGAAAATTGTATCAATTATTCGAGCCGCAAGAACATTAGAAAAGATACAGACAAATTACAGCTGACAGACAGACGCCAGTTTCTAATAGGAGCAATTACCGCTAATTTCAACGTCAGGCAGCCATCAAATAAAGAAATGACCCTTCCCGTAGAGGAAATGGGTGATGATCTCTTCATGAAAGAAATAAGCAAACAATTAAAAAAACATAAATGAACTAATTGGACTCTTAACAGCGTGCAAGAGAAATGAGTAATAATTCAGGAACGACAAAATAAAATGAAAATTAAAAGAAACATGCTAGAAGTAATCCATGAAAGATGATAAGGTAACAATCAACAACTTCTTACTTAGTTCTGTGGCTTTACAACCCGTGGTGGGACATGGCCTCTTGAAGAAGCCATTCAGCTCTGTTTCGTAAAACCATTCTTCAGATCCTCAGGTAACAATCAACAACTTTTTACTTAGTTTTTCCGTGGCTTTACATTAGAAAACCCATGGTGGGACATGGCCTAAAAGAAGCTCTCCTGGTCTATATAAGGTTAAAATATTCAAAAACCCAAGTTTGATATCAATTTGACGGTTACTGTGTTTATTACCTTGAAACATTTCCTCAATTTATTATTGGGTTTAGTGATACATCATCGATCTATTTCTGTTAATAAACCTTGGTCTGTTTTTTGAATGGCCAGATGTGGTATTACTAACTTTATTTTATAATTCGTTGAAAACAGACATAAATATCTCGATGTACAATTTGTCCTTGACCTGATACTCCTTAAAGCTTCAAAGTTTCCAACCATCAAATTATAATAAAATAAAGCTATGACTTATATAGCTCTCCACGCATTTTTGTGACCCTCCTATGAGATTGGAACAGCTAGAAATTTTTAAAATATTTATTTTTGATATGTCCTACTTCCAAAAAACAAAAATAAAATGATTTTCAGATACAGACTGGGATACCTCAATGACTTAGTACTAGAGGTTATACAACTGTTATTATACTTTTCTTTTTTTTTATAATTTTATTTTAGCTGTTCCACTGCTAATTTTATATAATATAGTAATGGACATAGAACAGCTTTAGGCAGATCACATCTGTCGACATCCGCTCATCACAATCCGTCATTCCCTTAAAAGATAAAAATTCCCAAAAAGAAAATGTTTAATGGAAACGGGTATTTTTCAGAAAAGAATCAAAAAAGTAAGATGTAACCTAATTATGAAAGAGTATCGAGGGGATGTCCAAACACTACACACCCCGAGATAAAGTATTTTGCTTGGGAGAAGAAGCTGGAACTGTGGTAGCATCTGATATCAAAGATAATGTTGGTTTATCTTTTTATCTTTATAACTAAGAGAACCAGGTGAATATATACCCCACTTTATGATAAGATGTCCAGGTTGAAAATAAAAGAAATAGATGAATGGAATTACCTCGTCGAAGATGGAAGAATAAATTACATGAAAGCATGTTCGACAATGGTATGTCGGAAGAGGAGCTAACCGGAAGGAATAGAGGAAAATGATTAAATGAGATCAAGAAAACATGAAATGTGAATGAATCCTGACTAAATAAAGAAACAACTAAGAGGCAATCTAAAATAATGTATCAATTAAGTTTATAAAAATTGAATATAATATATTTCTATACAATTTAAAAGCATTAATTATTCAACAAAATTTAAGAAGCGGTATAACAGAGGTGATAATAGAACCTTATTACGCATAATAATGCAATATCGGGAAGGAGAAAGCTTTGTACGCAATGCAGAAGGAGGGCGAAATAGGGTTGAAAACAAAACAAACTGGGTTGCGGCGCAGCTGGATGATGAATGAAAATGGCTCAGATGTGCGTCAGAAGGAGAGAAAAATGAATGAAAACATTTCTCTGAAGAGAACTCTCAACAACGAGTTGCACAATGATTCGTAACAGATAGGGAAGTATCAGCTCAATAGTAACAGAATTGGTTTTGTATCGACCGGTCTAAGAAATTCTTGCCTCCATTAATTTTTTATTAGATCGATAACATTCCATCACTAGCGTTTATGCTGAGGGACTAGTTTCTGGTATATGTAGTTATGATTGTGGGGAAACTACGACAATAAACTTTTATATGAACTAAATATTATTATTAATATGTATTAAAATACGTTTAGTTTAAAATTCGTAATGACCTGAAAAAAAAAACAGAATTCTTCATCCACAAATAACTAAAAAAATAGGAAAGAAACTGGCAATGTTGTATGTAGGGTACTCTACATCTCAGAATAAATAATATTAGTTATAGTAATATTAGTAATAACGTATGTAGTATACTGTAATATTTAACTTGGGGTAGTAGTTAAAAAACTGAGAACACACATTTTATTTTATGAAATTATAGTTTGTGTGTACTCAAACATTTTTAGATATTGCTAATTTATGATTTACGACAGACATTTAGAGCTATTACCCAATAAGGTTTTCCAATTCTCTAGGATTATTAATGATCATTAAAAGTATTATTGTTTGCAATCCTAAAAACAGTTTATTTTTCAAATATAACATTATGTTTATCTAAATTCCTTATTTTTTGTTAGGGGATTAATTAAAAAGAAAGACTATTTCTTTGGCAAGAACATAGGTATATATCCGTTAGATTCCCTCACAAAATGAATAAACTCCTATTTTTATCGAAGATTATATTTACCAAGAGAGATTTGACTGTGGATAGCTAATTTTTTGTATGAGATAATACAAAAGCAATAAAAAAAAAAAACACAATTTTTTTTTTTTTTTATTTTTGAAATTATATTATGGGGACAACAATGATACTTTTTATACTTGAATATAAAATGCCGATTTACAGATGGCTGTCGCCTAATGGATATTTCTCTTAACACAAAATGACAAATAATAAATAGATAACTAATAAATAAATAATTGAATGGAGAGAAAAATAAAGATAATAATCAAATTTTAAAAAAATTATCGTGGTCCAGAATTTGTAATTTTAGTAGATCTTTTTGAAAATACGGACCCCACTGATACGGAATGCTAGATATCAATTTTAATTAATAATTTATCTTGTATATTATTTGGAATAGAAAGGCTTGAGGGAAGTGTTTAATAAAAGTTTAATATTTAAACATATTTTTATTTAGGGGGTCAAAAATTTACAATGCCATGTATTACTTGATTGAACTGATCATTTGGCTTTTTCTGCGGTGCCATATAAATTCATATAAATATGTATAAATCAAACGTCTTCATGTAAAATGTTATTTTTTGTTTCGTCCGTAACGTCCCAATTCATTGTGTATGACAATCTATGATAGAATCTACTAATTATTTTTTATTTTAATATTTGACGGCTATTAGAATACATTCTTTCGCCATGCAGTACTCCCATAAATTGGGAAAACAAAACAACTTTTACCTAACTACCCATTCTAGCAGCAAAATAAAATATATTCATAGCCTTTTAGAATCGCAAAACTAATCTGAAATATCAAGTACCGATACTAACAAAGACGGGTCAAAGTAAAAATAATAAAACCATTACATAATAGAGCAACGTTAGCAAAATAGCAGAAACATAGATTTCCAAAAAAGACCCAGTTTTGTTAATGACTATTGTGTTGTACAACTTGGTGTTGTATGTTGCTTCTGACAGATTTTTTTTTTTTTTTTTTTTTTTTTTTTTTTTTTTTTTTTTTTTTTTTTTATAACAATTTATTGCAATTTACAACTGTAACAAATTTATACATCAAGTAAATGTGCTGTTAACTATTACAATAACGTGACGAAACTTGAGAAGAACTACTCATCAGTAGCACTTTAATAAAAATTCTACACTAGAAGGTCTCTGGGCCATCTTCTTTTCAGACACCTCGGAGGATTATCAGGAATGGTGTGGGAAGCAAGTCGAGAAATTAGGGGATTCGAGTGGTTATGGAGCTTACTATGAAAGGATAGATATCTGGTTTGGGCTAAATCTGCAACATATGGAACATTAAGATCTTTATGGATAAGTTCATTGGTGACAAAGTAAGGTGCATTGAGGATTTTTCGAAGGATTTTGGATTGTAAGGATTGGATACGAGATGAATTGGATGGTTTAGTGGAGCCCCAAAGCTCAACTCCGTATGTCCAGATAGGTCTAATCACAGTCATGTATATTAGTCTTTTGTAATTAATTGAGAGCTTTGAACATTTGTCTAGTAAATGTTGAAGTAGTCTGGCACGTACGACGGGCAGCTTCTTGTCGTTTTAGTCTTGTATGTGGATTCCAAGTTAGACGTTGTCCAAGTGGAGTCCTAGGTAGCGGATCTGTTCAACAGGGATTAGTGGAATATCATTAAAGGATATTGTAGGACAGGAAGTCGTGGGTTTACGACGAAGGGTAAAGGTTATTTGGTGAGATTTGTTTGGATTTATTTTGATTCCCCATTGTTGACACCATTCTTGAAGGTTAGGATATGGAATTGGAGTGTTTGGGAGGCAATGGAGGGATCATTGTTTACTGATAACACACATGTGTCATCAGCGTAAGTGGTAAGGACTGTGGCAGGATGAGTTGGAATGTCAGCTGTATACACCGTGTAGAGGAAGGGGCCTAGGATACATGACAGATTTAAAAACCAAATTATACGCAAATATTTTGACTTAAATCGTTGTAGGTGATGTTAAAGTTTTTTTAGTAAGTAGGTGTATACGTGTATTCTTTTTAACATCGGGAGTTTTAATTTGTGACTTAAAAGCGAATAAAGAATTATTTATAAATAGTTAAAAACATGTCTTTTTTTCGGAGGATAGTTCCAGGTAAGTTCTTTCAGCTAGTTTGACTGGCTTACCATCAATGAGCAGAGGGAATGTATAGAATAGAGTATAAGTGCTGATTATATATTTTTAAAAGTAATTTTATACTTTGTTGATAAGTTTATTATTAAGTCGAAATAGTATTTTTATACGTGGAAATTGAATTATACAATTAAACTTAAGAAACTCATGGATAACACAAGCACTGAACTATTGAACGATAGAAAAAGGTTAAGGTAAGTTAAGAAACATTTATTATCTGGGAAGGATTCTATTACAAAAGTAATAATATGTTTTTATAATATACACAAATATAAATTGGTGGAAAGTAGATGATATTAACGATAAAAATTTTACTAAGACCAGGTGTTATACCTTTCCGGCCAATAATGAAAGTTTATTGCTTAGCCCTTTGCTTAGAGCTTGGAATATAGCAAAGGGCAATAAAGTTTTCAGCTTATTACAGAGAAGCAGTATTTCAAAGGAACAATTTTAATACAGTGCCAAATATGAAACGAAGTTTTTGACCTAGATTCCTAGAGCTGTTGAAATTGTAATGTTTTGAAATAGCAGAAGTATTCGAATAGTTTCAACGTTTGTTTTTTAATTTAATATAGATAAATTCTACAAAAGATTTTACTTTGATTAAATAATTATTTAAACTTTTAAATACTGCGTAATGTGAGTTTTCAATAAAAAGTAAACATTAGTGGAAAATTTGTTTTATTCTATATTTTTGTTTCAGTAATAGAACCAATAGAATGGGTTGTCCCATATAAAAAGTCCGATTATATAAATCTCGATATTTAGGTTTGATTAAAGTGTTGTCTGTTGATTAACGTTAAAATATTTACATTGTATGAATAAAATCAACCAATCATCTCTTAACAAACAATGTTGGTTCTATTCCCAAGTAAGCATACATACTTTAGTTTCGATGCAAATTGTGAAAATGGAAATGCGCGATTTCCGAGTAATTTTATTTTATGAATTTAAACACGGCAATTCCGCCGCTCAGGCAGCTAGGAATATCAATCAAGCTTCTGATGAAGGAAGTTATAATGAAATAACCATTTATCGTCGGTATACAAACATTTCTTCTTGGGGACAATTAATGGTTACCTTGTGGTATACGGCATGGATTAACCACATTTCTGGTTTACCGAAAGCTATCAATTCAACATCATACTGCCACGAAGGTCGTCAAAATTAGATCTATCAACAACCTACACTCGTGAACAGGAAATGACCTATCCTATTGCACGATAACTCAAAGTTTGATCTAGACAGTAAACAAGTTAAAACAGTTAAGTTATCAAGTCTTCATCCTCCCCCATATTCTCAGGATACATTCCCAACAAACTACCGTTTTTTTCGGAGTTTGGATCAGTTTATGTGACAAAACTTGTTTACGAATGATTCAGACGTTAAACATTGTTTTTTTTAATTATTTTTTTTTTCATAAGGTAACTCAAATTTCAAATCTGAATTTCAAAACTTGAATAGTCGGTCGTAAGGCAAGTGCGTTCAAAAATATAGTAAATATTTTAAAAAAAATATCTTTGATTTTTTTCTTACTTTTCTACTTTCTTTTGGTTTCCAAAAACGGACGTGTGAGAGACAACATAATAAATTGCATATGATGAATTGGCCCGAGTGAAACAGGTAAGATCATCAGGGAATTCCTGAGACGGAGACACGGACTTCCCCATTTCTATTTCCAAGGCACTTCCATACTAAACATAATGGAATTTTGGCTTTTTTAGTGATGAAATGAATGAAATGTTTCCTCACTCTGTTTTAAATATTTAAGCTCAAACCTAAAATTGAAGAAGATATTTTACTGCTGAATTTAAATGAGATAAAAATGTTAACTATATAATAAGTATTTATATTTAAGACTGATATCAAAAAGAAATTAACGACCAACAAATATCTATTAAAACCTCTAAGGATTTACGCATCACAAATTTATGAAACTTGTGACAGAAACATAAAAAGATTACAGACTTTTCATTCCAAGACATTAAACTGGCTGCAAGCCAGCAGTCAATGAACACATTCCCAGTCACAATTACTGTTTCATAGTTAGATTAAATGGACCCCAAACATATTCATAGATGGAATGGCCATATCTTTTATGCCGAAAAATACTGAAAAGGACCTGGAAGTGAGATCTACTAACGTAAAAGTAAAACAATGACTGGAAAGGGGTACCACTGGGTACTGCCTATCCCCATGTTTAACATGCCAGTTTCTTAAATTTATGTTTTAGCACATGTCCTGATTATCATTTCAGAATTCGACTTGTGTGGAATTAAGAATGAAAGCTTAAAAACAAGATTAATATAGATATGCAGGCTTCAGTTTGATTCCTCTTCTTTATTCTTTCTTTTGTTTTTATTGGGGGAAATTTGAGAAAATATTGGTGTCATTAGGGACTGGAATAATTTTATATTTTCATTTGTGTAAATTAATATTAAATCTATTTATTGGTTAATTATCTTATATTTACTATATATAATCCGCGTATTAATATTGAAAATTTAAATAGGTATATTTAAATTTATTTAGTTCACAAACGTATTTAGTTTTGCAAATTTATGATGCCCATTACCTTATTCCAAATTATTTCACATAATATGTAATCATTGTTAATTCTTGGAATAAGAAGTTTTATTATTATTATTATTTTGATATGTAATTTACATTACATACATGTATAATATGTAACGTAAATTACATTTAATACAGGTATTTTTAAGAATGATACTGGCTAACTCCATTGCCATAAAATTTGTACTTATGTTATCCCAAGAACGTTTAAGAATTCGTATTTCTATTACTTATGTTTTTGAAAATGTTTGTTTATTTTATTTTCGTTCAACACTCTACTCCAACTAGGAGTAGATTATCCAATATTTTCTATCCTAAATTAAAATGGACAGAATTTATCCTGTGAATCTGTCTCGAAAATGCAGACTCAAGATGTCATAAATATCTAGTTCATTATATGTGTGAATACAATAAAATATATAAAATATAACTTCTGTAATTTTCTGATCTCTGAAATATGAATCAATGGAAATCTTCATAAAAAAAAAAAAAAAATTATATCTAGAAACAAAATAAAAAATAAAACGAAGGAATTCCCAGACACCACAAGGTCAATCTTATTTGTCACTCCCAGAAGAGGATATCGAAGATAAATATGTTGAAAAGTCACATCGCACACACTGTTCACAAACGGAAAGAATGAACAGGATCATCAGTACGAAGTGTGTAAACACACACTTGTCGAAATTACGATAACCGAATGCGAACCCGTTATCAGTGAATGAGCTCTTGAGAAGAACTCAACCAGTGAATGGATGAATCACGGAGTGGCATGTCCGGCGCCTTAAGAAAGGTGTGACTGAAGGACTGTGACTCACGAGTGAAATCAAAATAGGTTTGTATTTCCCTATGGCTACATGTCTGCATTCAAATGCTGTGATTTGCTATGATATGAGCTCACCGATATTCTTATAGAATGGATATTCAATGCGTCGAAATTTGATTTTATTCTAATTTTTTTTTTTTTTTTTTTTTTTTTTTTTTTTGGGGGGGGGGCATTACCGTTATTTAAGTTTATACTATATAGCAATAGGAGTATGGTAAATAAGATGATTATAATTAATTTAATGATGTGAAAACAAATTACAGGCGATCCAGAGGATAGAACTTCAGTTTAAAAACGAAGTAAAAAAATAATAATAAATCCAATAATAAAGTACAACAGGTAATTGAACAAGTTCGAAAATCAATTACATTCTTACGACTATATTAGCACCTTTAGAAAACCATTCTAATTCCAAAAATATTTAATGTTTGGATTTTGAATTTTATAAATATAATATTATTTGAATTGTGCAATAAACAATAAGCTGCTATTTGCTCAGTTTCCAGTTGATTCCAAATAACTAAGACGCATATAAGAAGTTTTTATATGCGAATTGATATTTATTCTGCTTAATTTTTTCAGATAAGTTTACAACTTTATTCCAAAATTTTAAATATTGAGGTTTGAAATACATTATTTGTTTGTGTTATTCATTCGAGTCCCTCATGCATTTATATAGTTTAATTATTTTAAGTCTAGTTCGGTTTATAAATTCAACAGATAGAACAATTTGTTGGTTATTCTGCTTAGGACCGAATAAACATTTTCATAATTTAAATTGAATCTTTCAATACATTATTATAAAATAAATACATAATTTAAAAAAGATAAAAGAGACAGACACATTCGAAGATTGGTTTTCCTTTTTAGCAATATGCTAATGAAAATTTATTTCATTGATTAGTACAAACTTTACATTAATTAAGTCGAAATTAAAACTACTCCAACATTTACTGGAAAAACGATTAAAGCATCGGTTAATTGGAAAAGACTCGTTTAAATGTCAGTAGTTAGACCTATTTGGGCATGAGGAGTTGAGTTTTTGGGGCTAAACTGTAGAATTCCTTTTGTATTCAATCATTTCAATCATTCAAAATATTTTCAATATATCTTATTTTACAAATAAACTTATCCATCCGTAGTAATTTTAACATTTATTGCTGATTTTTTTAAACTTATACTTATCCTTCTATGATAAGCTCCATACTCGAATTTATTAATATCCCAACTTGCTTCCCATCATATTCCCGGCAAACCTCCTAGTCTCTGAAAAGAAGGTGGCCAAAAGACCTTCAATTATAGATCTTATATTAAAGTGTTATTAATCGGTAATTGTTTCACAAGTTTAGAATTAATGACAATAGGTCCGACGTGATTTTGAATAAATTCTTGAGACATATGCTTCATCTAATGCAAAACTGTTAGAAATTATATTTATTTTTTCTTTAAAATATTGCATTTATTTAATAAATGTTTTTAATGCGTTTATACGTTCCATAAACCTGGTTAAGGAATATGAGAACATAAACACCTAAAGAGAAATAAAATAAATTCAGTGATGCAACCAGAGTCAAGACAAAAACGAAGTCTCCTTTTTAACAAAGCATCTATCTTAAACAGGAATGATGAAAAGGTTTTGATCCCGACGACAAACGAATTCTGTTCCACCGATAGTAATTTTGAAATTCTAATGGTTAATTACGTATATAATACTTGTGTAAATGATTATCTTATAAAGCAGTTGGTCCAGCCGATGAATTAAAAAAAAAATATAGAGTTTATGGATAGAGGCTTTTTCTTTATTTTTAGTATATCTGAGTTAAGGAGATTATCCTGCCAGAACTTTCTCATCCATCTTGTTGTTGTTGTTTGTTTTTGTTTAAAGGCGTAAAACCTCAAAGTTCATCAACGACTGTGGTTTTTGATAAAAATTTTATTTATTTATTATTAATATATTTTTTTTAATTCCTATTTTTTAGATGAATATATATTTTATTATATATGTTTAGAGCTTTTAAAAAAGTTAATAAAGTTTTTAAATTGTTTTCATTATCTCTAAGAGTTTTGTATATGTCGAGTGCAAGTCCTAAATTCTTCAACTGAATTATATATATTAGGGGCATTCCTGAAATATGTGTCCAACAGTAATTATCTGACCGCATTATAGGCATTTTGGCGGTGGCTCCTTGCTTATTATATTGGATTGATTCATCCATCATGTAAATATTAATTCAAATGTTACATATGTAATTATTGATTCAAGTGTACATGTGATCTCAATTCTTTGTATCATTTTATTTTCAGTTAGATAAATTTATTTTTAATTTGAGAATATTGTTTTTCTGTAAATACTCCAAATGTAAATTATATTAATTTTTATTTAATCATAATACTTTCTTCTGATATTTAAAATTATATCAGAATTATTCAGTTGAATTTCTCTAAAGGAAAATGAACCGTTCGAATTCCTTTCGAGAATAGAAATTTCAAGGATTTCTAAAATTACCTGGACCAGGATATATGGTGAAAAAATGAAATGCCAGAATTTGCATAAATAGGTCTACCTCTATTTTCGTTTTATAACCATACATGAAATATCAGTATCTAATCGAGGTCGGCCAGTATTGGCTAAAAATAGATCCAATTCGGTTTTACTTTTATAAATTTTACTTTTAAATCTGTGTAATATACAAAAACGTGCAAGGAATATATAAACATTCTGATAATTCTCAACTACATACAGTCATTAATTCTAAACTTGTTAGGCAACCACCCGTTGATTTCTATATTACGAGAGACTTTTCACCTTCTTTTTAGTGACATCTGGGGTTTGTCGAGCCTATAATTGGAAGAAATTAGGGATATTAGTTAATTCGAGTGGGTATGGAGCTTATCATAGAAGGGTATCAGTTATAAAAAATCAGCAACATATATGACATTCAAAATTACTATGAATGGATAAGTTTATTTGTCGAATAATAAGAAATATTGAAATATTTTTTGAAGGATTTAGGAATCCAATCCCATATCCTAAACATTCAAGAATGGTGTCAAAAATGGAGAATCAAAATAAATCCAAACAAATCTCACCAAATAACCTTTACCCTTTGTCGTAAACCTACGACTTCCTGCCCTACAGTATCCTTCAATGATATTCCACAATTCCTGTTCAGAAGATCCGCTACCTATGACTCCACTTGGACAAACGTATTTACTTGGAATCCACATACAAGACTAAAACGACAAGAAACTGATCGTCGTTACAGACTACTTCAACATTTACTAGATAAACGTTCACAGCTCCCAATTAATTACAAAAGGCTTGTTTGCATGACTGCAATTACACCTATTTGGAGATACGGAGTTGAGCTTTTGGGCTCTACTAAACCATCCAATTCATCTCGTATCCAATCCTTACAATACAAAATCCTTCGAAAAATCCTCAATTCTCCTTACTTTGTCATTAATAAACTTATCCATAAAGACCTTAATGTTCTTTATGTTGCTGAGTTAGCCCAAACCAGATACCTATCCTTTCATAGCAAGCTCCATAACCACTCAAATCCATTAGAGTTTCTCAACTTGCTTCCCACTCCATTCCCGATTATCCTCCGAGGTGTCTGAAAAGAAGATGGCCAAGAGATCTTCTAGTGTAAAATTTTTATTAAAGTGCTTCTGATGAGTAGTTCTTTTCAAGCTTTGACATGTTATTGTAATCGTTATCAGCTCATTTACTTAATGAATATAATTGTACAGTAGTAAATTTCAATAAATTAATATAAAAAAAAAAAAAAAAGGATTTAGGATTAAAAGGGTTGAAAAGGAAACGAATTGATTAGTATAGTTTAGCCCCAAAACCCAACTCCTTATGTCTAAAATGGGTCTAATTACTGTCATATAAATGAATCTTTTGTAATTATCGGATGCTTTAATCGTTTTCAGTAAATTTTTGAGAAGTCAAAATTAACATTAATGAAAATTTTGTACTATTTAATGAAATAATTTATATTTACATATTGTAATGAAGGAAAACCAGTCTTTGAATTCGTATATTTCTTTTATATAAAAATAAAAATTACCTATTTCTTCTTTAAAAAATGTATTTAATTTAAAATAATGAATTGGAAGGATTAATTTATAATAAAAATATATTCGCTCCTTAGCAGAACACCTAACAAATTCTTCTATCCATTGAATTTATACGCTGATCGAGAGTTAAAATAATGATACTATATAAATATATAAGGGACTTGATTAAATAATACAAGTAATAAAATAATAAAAAACATTTATAATAATGTGCCTTAGGTCATTACATGATGAGATCTTTATATTTTGAACGTTGCGGAAGATATGTTAATATTTTATCATTTCAATCATAATATGTTTTGTCGAACAATTCTTTTGTATTTGATATCTGCCAATCCATATAGTTTTCAAATTTTCAAGGAAACTATAAAATGTTATTTAAATGCTCTGTAAGATGCATAAAATAACAGTTTTCACATGTATATATATGTATATACATGAACCTTTTTGCAATAGTTTCACAGTTTTATTAATAAATGTTTATATAAACAAAAGTGAATCTATCAATGTTTCTCTCTGACATCTGTTGGAGTAATGTCCAACAGGAACGAGAATCTTTGAGACTTGCATTTTTTGCATGCAATTTTTTCCATTCAAACAATTCCCCATTTTTCTACAACATATTTTTAAATAATTATCTATTTTTGATTGATCATTAATTCAGCAAAAATGTCACATTCAATTAAAATAATTTGTGAAGCACGAGGAGCAGTATTTAACAACTAGTAATCTATCTACGAATTTCTGTAATCCGAGCTGTCTTATCTCAATAGTTGTTTTTTTCTTGTCTCATTTTATTCTAGGAATTTCAGTAAACATTTTTGTGAAATATTTCAACAATACCACAACGTTGTAAGCTGTTAAGATAGTTAGAAATGGCTGTATTCAGAAAATTTAGTTCGCGCCTTATCTCCACCATATAAGTGGTAAATAATAAGTAAATAATTTTAGTGGGAGGTAATTATATACATTAATTAAAATTTATAAAATAATTTTTATTGGTAAATATTACAGTACAATATGAAATTTAACGGCAAACGTAAGTACATTAAAAAATATAATATAAATTATCTCGAAAAAGTCGAAAGACGTATTCTCAGTAAAATACATGGACCGAGAATTCTCCCAAACGGATCCTACAGTATGGTGAAATCTTGGTCCCACTACAAAAACTTAAAACCAGTCGAAAACCCATGACGGAAGAGAAATAGGAAAAACTGTTAGCTGGTCTCAGGAAGTATTGGGAACAAAAGAAAGCATCCGAAGGAACTGGTCATAAGCGCTCCTAAATGGGCATAACTAAAAAAAAAAAAAATAATGTGAAAAAAAAAAAAAAAAAATAAATATAAATATATATATATATATATATATATATATATATATATATATATATATATATATATAAAATGATACAGTATTGTGTTATTATTACAATATTAAAGATTTCATGATGATTTCAAAAACTTTTTAATAACTAAAGGTCAAAGTTTCGACTATTTGAAAAAATAGTTTCTGAACTATTTAATTTGTTTGTTTTTTTAGGTCGACAGATTGTTTTGAAATGGCTTTAACATACATTTTTATTGTAGAAACAATACTAAATACAAACTGTACTAAATACCAACTCGATAGTATTGTCAACTGTTCCAAAGAGGTCACTGAAATATGATAGGTGTAAATGGAGGTTGATTTAAAGGGGACATTTATTTTCTTAAGAACTTCGAGAGTTCACGATCTTGATGAAAAAAAATACAATAGACAATAATAATAAAAAAAAAATGTTTATCTGAATTTTGTTTATTAAATAGATAAATTATTATGTATTTCTTTGACTATTATGGGGTCTTGTTTAACAACGTTTGTTAACAGATTCACAAGTGTAGTCATTTCAGTAGCTACTTAAAAAAGTTGCGAATAAGAATCGAGGTGTATATTTAAAAGGTGTTATACTCAAAGCTATCAATTTTTAAATTAAATTTTTAAAAATAGTTTTAAAACATTATAATTCGTTAAATTAATGTACAATTATGTGAAAGATTGTGATGTAAAAACTGGTTGAGGTGGGCGGATCTGATTTGGGGAGCAGTTCTCCCAAGGTCTTCTAGAGTCCACTTATCAAGGACGGGCCAAGCCTCCTAGCACGCCAAGAATTAACTGTTAACCTGTTGCCCGGGTTTGTTCTACTTCCTAAAGAAAGGTGAAGGGTATGGCTAACATATCTTCTGCTTTCATTTTCTTTCTAAAACGATTCAATTATAAAATATAAAATAACGGTTTTGACGAAGTTAAGATTATGGGAAAATAACTACCTCAGTAATTGACAGTATTCTGTCTTTTAATGGGGCCATTAAATTTAAACAACGTTTGAGATGTAAAACCTCAAGGACTGTAGAAGTTTAACAACTATTGCAACACTTCTCAACACCTGAAAATATTACGAATATTTATGTGAATTTTACGATATAAAATTATAAAATAAAATTAGAAAGTAATCCTCATCCAATAATAATAAAAAGTTTATTTAAATAAAGCAGATATAAAGTAATAACACCACTGGCGTAGCGAGGGTGTGTGCTAGTTTGCTCACAGGCCACATACCATTAGGGGCCACATTTTTTCAACTAAGTTTTTTTTCTTTTTTATACTACCGATTACTGGATCAGTTAACTATTTTTTAATACGGAATATTAACTTATATGCTGTGAAGTAATTGTATGACGTAAATGTCATCGTGACAAAATTCATCCGTAAATGCCAGTTACACGGACGTCTCGAACCTCCGTGAAACATAACAAGCTAGAAACACATCATAACCTGATGTTAAGTTCGATTCGGACTTCTATATGCACGGACACGCCTGACTTTTATGGTTGATTCGTTCCATTTTTGCTACAACTTCTCATTATTAAATAAAGGTTCGTGTCTTCTTTATTTATGTGGTTTCTCTCTTTTTATGCCTCCTGTCTGAAACAAAGTTTGCACTTAACCTTCCTAGGACTGGGTGGGGTGTTTCCGCAACCCATGGCTCGTTTTTCGCTTGCCATTTTTATAAATTTATAGATATCCATTAATCCTTCTAGGAGTTTTCTTCTGCAAGAGTCTTGATTCAAAGGATCAAAAAATAAATAGAAAAAATTAAATGAACTTCATGTTATTTGAACAAGTATGACCAAAAACAGGCCTGGGGTGCGCTCGCGCCCCACGTAGTCCTTAGTGTGACCTAATATAGTTTAGTATAAATAACTAGTATAAAGTGAAATTACATTAGTATCATATGTACCCAAACCAAATAAATGTGTAATACTATTATAAAGCGACCACCACACAAACAATATTGTCAATGATTGAAAGACAAAAAAAAACAGAAATTATCAGTACATAATGCTACCAAAGGTGCTGTAGACACTCTCGACAAAATGGTAGCAGAATATTCCACAAAACTGCAAACTAAAAGATGGCCAATGAAGATTTTTATGAATTCGTTAGATATTGCAGGGCTAAATGCATATATTGTGTGGACGAAACTCCATCCTGACTGGAAAATTTCTTCACTTGACATAAGGCGGATTTTTCTTTTGGAGTTGGGAAAAAAATTAACAGTACTGGTTATGAGAGAAAGATTGAATAATCCAAATTTCTGCAGAAGGCTGAAAAGAGACACAATAAGAATGATGGAAAAGTGGATCGACATTGAAGAAAATCAAGAACCCAAGCCTTCAACGTCGACTGCAACAGCAACTAGGCCCAAAAGTAGGGGAAGATGCTACTTGTGTCCTCGAAAAATCGATTCCAAAGTAAAAATTTCATGTAATAACTATGGACAATTAATATGTCCAAAACATACAAAAAATAATCCTGTGTGTATAAATTGTATAAATGCTGAAAATTAATCATTTTTTTTTTTTTATTTCTTTTTTTAATATTGTTTTGCTTTCATGTTGTTTATAATAATAAAAGTAAATTTATTTTATTACTATTAATTTTTTTTTTTTTGTGTGTGCCTTTTATGATGAAAATGTACAAATTTATTTAACAATTTATTAATAAATAAAAAAAAATTATTTTTATATTCGTTTTTATTTTATTTTAACCTATAATATACCTAAATATTAAATGCATTAAAGAAAAAAGTATTAATTGTGGTTTAGTATGTAAAATTGAAATTTAAAGTTGGGGTGCGAGCGCACCCCACTCAGTCCTTAACGTTTTACAATCCACCCCGACCTAGGAAGGTTAAGCCACCACCACGTCTGGGAAATAATGGGGTTGAGATTGTGGCCATCTCACAATCCAGAGAAGTCTGAAAAGGAGCTGGATGAGGAATCTCACTAGCTAAGTTAGAAAAATCAAGTTAAAAGGAAGTGCAACAGGGTTCTACTTTTATGCATATCACGCCATGTACTTCAACATTTCATCAAGTTCAGTAATTGTTAATAACATTGATAGAAAGGTTTGAGTAAAGATTTAAAAAAAAAAACTATAAAATAAGTGATTAGAAAATAATTTTATTAATCAATGTAAGCTACATTTCTCTGACGTGTTAAGCCGGCTCCACACGTGCGTGTTATGTCACGAAACTGACATGATCGTTGAAAACTAACGAATGTGTGGATGTGTACTCGGTTAGTGTTATGTACAATAAAGCTGTTTCTCCTCGTATTATAGCTATATTGCTAAAACAGGCGATGTTTTTACGTTTATAGCTAAATTGCAGGAAAACATTCGTCCGATGTTCAGCGAATCATAACATTACTAATATTAATTTAATATTTAACAGTTAATATATTCAATGTTAATATTACTTTCATTTTTGACAAACAACCCTTTTAGCACCTCACAAGAGTAAAATATCGTTATGACCTTGCAAGGGTATATATTACAAAATATTATTTTCTTCCTAGGCATGGGAACATATGGTTGCCATTGCATGTGTTCCCTCGACACTCCCTGTCGCTCTAGGTCCACCCCATATCACTCAATATTACATCTTGTTTATATCACACTGGCATTGAGGCTTTTGATCCCTTGCCTTTCCTTGCCCTAAACACTTTCCCAAGACCGCCTTTTGACCCAACACTACTGTACCGCCCAAGCTCACTCCCGCCTATCTAGATATTAGGTACAAGAAGATATTAGGTAGTTTTCAAAGGAATATAACTCTACAATCGACTTGTAACCACCATACTAGAAGTAATTTATGTAAACTTTCAGTAAATAAAGTATTTTTTTAAGTCAACTATTTATGTTCGACATCTTTGTGTGAGTGGAGCCGGCTTTAGCCATTGAATTTAATTTTGAATTAACTTTTTCTGATTTTTATTGACTTTTGATAAATAATTTCTTTTATCGTTTAAAAAGTGATACAGGTCCTATAGAAAATGTTAGTTGGTAGGCTGGAGGTCTGGACAACTAAGCTCCAACGATTCCATAACGATTAAACCTTTTTATGTCAGCGAGGTAAGAGGTGGTCAGCGTCATTCAATTCACTGACCGTTATTTTCTCAGCAGGAATTTTTAGTAATTCTAAGATTTTCTTTCACCAAAGCTACCAGAATATCGTTATCCAAGAAAGAAATCCTGCCACAAACCTCCCAGTTTCAAGGCTGAAGTCACCCTAAATTTTATTAAGGTTTCTTCATCTTTAGGCTGTTCCGAGTTTAAAAATCGTAAAACGAAATTATATGAAAATAAAGTGTGAAATAGTCAGTCAGGCTGAATTATTTCCATGTAATGAAATGTTAATGAGATTTTTGTTTAAAGGAGGAATAATAGAAATTGGCAACCATATAATAAAATATCTATTTAATATAAACAAATTATTACAAAGAAGGGTGATTTAATTGATACTAGAATGCTCGCATTATTTTACGGATATCCCAATATCTAACCAAAACTGGCCAAGACACATGAAGAGACTACGCATGCGCAGAAACAAAAAATGTAATCGCTGGTATAAAAAAAGTTCAAAGGCCCGGTCTCAAGGACAAGGTCGCGGCGGTATCTCCGCTTATAATTGGGATCGCCTCTCACTTTTCCTGAACCGTATTGACAGCCATTGTGCAAGGATCCGCTGTGATGGAGAACGTTCTGGAAGGTATTGTCTGTCTTCCAAGTGATTCATTCCACGATAATTGTCTAACTATAACAATGCTATCCCGATAATTTCCATTGTAGTATGGATAACCTGGTTAAACGAATTCCTGGTACTGATAGGTGGGGTTACAAGGATGGAGATAATAGAGGTTCATTTGACACTCAGACTTTTGAACATTCAAGACTAAGAAGAACAAAATCTTCTATTAATTCTTAACAGATCCGATACATAGGACTCCATTTGAGCAAACGTCTTACTTGGAATCCACATACAAGACTAAAACAAGAAACTACTCGTCTAGACTACTCCAACATTTACTGTACAAACACTCAAAGTAATAAATTATAGAAGACTCAATTACATGACAGTAATTATACCAATTTGGACATACGGAATTGAGCTTCGGAGCCCCACTAAACCTTCCAACTCTTCTCGTATCCTTACAATACAAAATCTTTCGTAAAGTCCTAAATGCTCCTTATTATGTTACAAATAAACAAATCCATTAAGATCTTAATGTCTCACATGTTACAGATTTTGTCCAAACCATCCTCCATACTCATTCGTCTCATCAGTCTGGCGTCAGAAGAGGCCGAGACCTTCTAATGTACAACTTTTTTTGAAGTGCTGCTAATGAGTAGTTATTTACATGTCATTGTTATAATTTTCCTCACGTTTAATTGTTGTATATATTGTGTACAGTTATTACATCAATAAATGTTTAGAAAAGGAACAACAGTGCAAACGTTTTTAGAGCAGACCACAGAGTTAGTACTCTGACGACCACGTTTCGGGTTTCTTTAAATTCAATAACATATACAATGAATATTAAAATAACCGCACTTCGTCGATTTGTTCATAGGATTAGAATCAAGGGGTAGACCGAAAAGGTTCTGATTTTTTTTTCTTTAAAGTCTATTTCTGAAACTGATCTATAATTTAATCGAAAAACAATAGTCTTTGGTACCATTATTTAAAAATAAAATTATTCAAAAAATGAAGAACAATAAACTATCCTAGAAAGTAATTATTTATAACTACGTAAAAAAATTATCTTCAAATCCTTGACAAACTCTAATAAGGCCACGCGCTCACTAGTTTCATAAAATGCTAAAAAAAACTCATGAAATATAGCGCAAGTTTCCAAATGAGATTCGAACCAACTTAAAGAAGTAAATAAAATTTCTTCCACTAGAAAAATGATAGCGAAGTTGGAATTCTGCGTCTAGCATTCAATAATAAGTAGCAGTATTCCAACATCGCGATCCATTTAAAAGACCTTAAAATCAACAAATATGTACAATAAGAAATACGTGAAAAAGAAGAAAGAAAAAAAGAATTATACTATAAATAAAGAATATAAACTATGAAATATATAAGTTGAAATCTATAAATAAAAAAGGAAAATAAAGAAAAACAAATAATAGTAAAAATAAAATAGAATTAAATTAAAACTTAAAAATACAATTATACTTTATCTACAATATACACTAATACTAGGGATTCCTTGACCAAACCGTCCCTCCAATTATGGAAGCCAATTTTTCTCTTTCAGCTGTTTCATTGGTTTAAAAAACCCAGTGGAAGCTGAGTCAGAGCGCTGGTCATTGCCAGAACTCCAACATAAATACATATTTACAAAAGGTCTCCAGGCCGTTTTAATTTGCGAAGGAGGTTGTGAGGATGCGTGGAACTAGATAATGATTTAGCCAGATGGTTGTGGTGGTAGGAAAGTTTGCTAAAGAATTTCAAAAATTTAAGGGGTATTATGTCGAGGAGGTAAGGTATATTGAGATCATTATGTAGGGTTTTGTTGGAGACATGAAGAGGAGCATTATAGTTCAACTGATTTTGGATTGGAAGGATTAAATGTGTTTGATGTTCGACTTTTTTACTGTCCCCCACAGTTCAAGACCATTGGTCCAAATAGGTTCAATGATGGTTCTATGCATAAGAAGTTTGTTTTAACGGAAAAATGAGATGTCCTATTTAGTAGTCTATTTAGTTAGTTGGCTGAGGTGTCTGTTAAGTTCTTGCCTTTTGTGAAATATTATTATGAACGTTAACCTTACATTTACAAGAAGTACTTTTTTGTATACAGTATTCAATGAATAGATAAATAAAAAAAAGTATGGTCAAATAGAGCAAAGAAACTCTGAAATGTTTCAGTAATGATTCATTAAATAAATAATTATTCCGCTTATCAGTGTGTATAAAATTTTAATAATGATACAAACATATGATTCAATCTTCTAAGAAGAGAACCTTATCTGCAACCTTGTGGCATGTCATTGATGCTCGCTAGAAACCCGAGTTTGGTAGTGATTACTAGCCCGTTCATTGACATATCCTTACTCAAAAGAAAAACTAAAAATGTCCTTGTCATGATATTTAACGTACAACTGTAGCTTAAAGGTTCCTTGCAACGATCCAGTAATAATTAATTGGTCTCCCGATAGTTAAATGAAACTAATCAAATCTAATAATCACTAAATACCAAAGTTAAATATCAGCAGTTAGTTTATATTAAGTACATAATATGTTGCAATATCTCTCTTTATTATCGCGTCGTTAGCTTCAGTCACAGTCTGATATAGTCAAACACGTTGCTTCATAACTCATTTGATGCTAACATCAACCAACGGGCGGCTATTAAATCATATTAGGTAATGAACATTTATTGAACACAAGTTTGACTCTATGTATAGTAAAACTTCGTTATACCGCTACCATTAATAACGATTTACCGGCTACAATAACTTTTCTCCATAGGCCCCGTCCCTGAGACTGATTTTTATAAGAAATATTGTTTATAATGCTCGGATTTCTCGTTAAAAAAGCTCCAATGGAGCAATGTTTAAAATATGTGATTTTTTAAATTATTCATTTTTAACTATTTTTTTAGATATAGAAAAAAATAATAATTCATGGTTAACCCAAGTTTAATGGAACAAAAAATAAATTTTAATGCTTTCTGTAAAGGTTTATGTGAAATCAAGTTGTTAAAAACCATGTGTATAGTCATAGCTTTTAATTCCAACTTTCATAATTAATCCTAAAAGAATTTTTATTTATCGTCCATTTACGTTAGTATTTGAAGGTTAGGTATTAGGCTAAAAAGGGAAATGTTCAAATGTTCAGGAGAAACTGAGATTTCATCGCCACCTATTAACTTGTCCCATATCCTGTCATATAAGGTGGTCCATGGGGAGCTATAAAGAGGATTTTATGGATTTTAAGAACCCTTTCCCAATGAGAAAGAATATAGACTTTGAAATTTACTTTTGCGATTTATTAAGGACTATGTAGATTCCCTCTTTTAGCCTAACACCCTTCACTTACTTTAATTTATGGGCTTTACGGAGCCGGAATAAAAAAGGACTAATCGCAAAGGCAGCTGTCGAAGAAATCTGTACCACAGAAGGAAAATTAGTAAACCAAACACTGCAGCAATTGGGTTGGGAAGAAGTGATGCTTTTTGTTTGGTGGAACTTGGAAGGCGTTTTACATTCTGAGCTTATTATGATAGTCAAAAAGTGAAATCAGACCTTCACTGTGAACAGCTATACATAGTTAATGTAGTTTTAAGTGTTAAATACTCGCTTTGGTAAAAAGAAACCACCCTATCTTGAAACACAATGCCCCTGCACACCATTAACCAAGAACACACCACTAGAACTGCAAGAAGTAAACGGTTCATCCTGCATATAATCGAGATATTGCATCATATTATGGTTTGTTCTGATCAGTGACTCATTATTATGAAAGGTCCGTTCTTTGATAATAACATGGACGTAAAAATTGGAAGTGGAGTTCTCAAAATCTACGGAATGGTACCGGCAACAAATTCTGACAGAAAATATGGAAAAAAAATTAACTTTACTTTGAAGAGTAGTAATTCAATAATGTTTAAAATATGAAATTTGAATTAAACCTGCACTTACGGATAAGGTTTTCTCAAAAAAAAATTAGTAACTGTCAACAAATGCGTTTTATTTAAGTATTTACTTAAGTTACGAAGGACAGTATCGTATTGATCTCAACATCGCTCAATCGATGCATGTGTTTCCCATAACATTCCAGCTAGAGATCGTTCCTTATTTTTCTAATGCAGACTTTTCATTTCTTTTTCCAAAAAAACACAACCCTTCAAACTATTAAGCAACTTAATATGTTAGGTTCAAACTAAAATATCTAAGGTTTATATCGTTTTCGAAATAAATTTTTTTTTTCTCCACTGCCTATTTACATTAACCTACACACATCTACTCAACACTTCAATATTTTGATGAACTTAACCGCATACAATACTTTATAGAATTAAAATGCTAACATTAAAGTGTTACATAAGATAATATTTAATTATATAATAAAATGGGTGTAGTCAATATTCTTTATTTTATGTTCAAAAATGAAGAAAAGTAATAAAATATTATCCTCCTAGTAATAGTAATAACCACAAAAGGTCATTTTTAATTTAACTGTGGGATAAATAAGACATGAGTTTAATTATGTTTGTAGTGATGTTGATTTATTGTTTATAAAATGTCTGGTGAAAGTATTTTTATTGTAAATAAAGGAGACTATTCAAACAGAAGCAAAGAATGCATCCAAATAAATTGACAGGTCACAAACGGGAAAAAACGTATTTACGGAAACAATGGTATGATTTTCGGTACTAGAAAAATCGTTTTCTGTTAGAGAAAGAAGGGTTTTTATGAGATTGTTGAGGATCACATTAGACATTAGCCTTTTGTAAACTATTCACTTTTCTCTACTTTGGGATAACATTAGAAAAAAAATTGAATAATCTGGTTAATAATTTCAATTGCAGTGCATAGATACCAATAGCAATTCTATAAATACATCCTCATTATAACACTCCTTCCTTCAAGATTTATGGGCACTTTGTCCTTCAATACAAGGGCCTTGGCTGGTTCAATAACCGTCGTTGGAACAGTTGAGATATCTCTTCGGTATCCGATTGTGAGACCTTCAACGAAGAACATTAGTCTGATTGTATATGATTGGAAGTGTTTCATTCTCCCTCTTGTGACTTATTTCTATGAAAAATGAAAATTTAAAAATTCTTCAATCCTTCAGAATACAACATACACTACAGCCTATGAAGGTTCATTCGTTTTTTCAGAATGAACTGTAACTAGGCCAACGGTTGTGAAAGGAGGAGATTTGGCCAAAACACTCTCAGCCGCTAGGTTTTATCCCTGATTAAGGGTATGTATTTTAAAGAGTCTGGGTGTGACCCAGAAGGGTCTCCCGAACTACAAGTCGATTCACGTTTTAATTAACAAAATATAAATTTACTTCAGGCGGACCCGGGAACATGGCAAAGAAAAAAAACCTTAGTTCTAAACCGACTGTTTATAACAAATTATATTATTAACTATTTTGCAATTGGGTATAACAATGGATACCCAACTTTCCTCTTTGATTTCAGGAAATTATACAAAACTACATCATTTTACATATTCTCATTTGTTTTGTCGAAAATTCTTTATTAGATGCGGTCTTTGCGTTTTTATTGGCTGCATTAGTGACCTAGTAGGTGTGACACTGAGATCTTCTGAAGAACAGGCAGAGTTAAATACTATTTATTTATTTTTTATTTTATTAATTACTAGCTTTCCCCGTAGCGACTTCGCCCGCTCTCATAATTAAAGAACTTTACTAATAGTTGATTAACTAAGAATAATTTGTTTATCTATAAAAGTCTTGTATTGAAGAATGCAATTGAGCATTGTTTCTTCAATATACTTAGCCCACTATGCACAGGTGCCACATATATTATAAATATATAAAGGCAGAATCAATAAGAATTTATTTAACATAACTCCTATTTGTTTAACATTTGTAGCTACATGTTTCGGAGAAAATACTCCATCATCAGGCTTCTAAATTTAAAAAAAAATACATTAATGTATAAAATTACACCAATAGTTATTACCAACAGTACACCTCTTAATCTATGATTATTTTCACACTGTCCATTCTCCATGTTATAAGGAATTATATAATATAAGACAGAATCCATGTTGAAAGTTAGGATGTTAATTTCTGCTATATTTTCTGCTATATTATTTTTAAGGGAAGTGAAAATAAAAAAATATGAAACCTATGATATACTTTCTCACATTTATTTTTAGATCTTTATGTTTTATTGAATTAATTATACAATCTGTCTCACTTTAGGGCATTAAGTATTATGGATGACAAAGAATCCATTCAAAAAAATATGTATACTGAAATTTTATCACTTAAATTGATACAACAAATCAAAATATATAAAACACCAAATCCATGTACAAATTAATGTTCTTAAGTTTTGTAACACTTTTACGCATTAGATAAGAGGAAATAAGAAAACATGAATTGATAAAACACTTAATCCTTTATGAAAATCATTTTGTTAACTTCTGTTTCACCTATTTACATTTAAGAAGACTAAATATCAATATAACAATCTAAACAACACAATCTAAGTTGAAACTGTAGAAGTGATTGTTTAAATGTAAGGTTATAGGAAAGAACTATCGATAAATTTAAACTCGAAGTGAAGCGTAAGGATCAAACTTGGTGGTGGCTCGTAAGCCGACTATTACCTAAAGAATTATTATAGTAAACTATACTATTTAAAATCTTCCTAGAACTATTAAAATTTTTTAGTTAAAATTTGGCACAGATGGGTTTAATAATTTTACCATTGCAAACTCTGTTGCAGAATGGTGCTAACAACTTATCGTTCGATTATTAAACATCCCTAGTATCCACACGTCACACTAAATATTTATAGCTTTTTTTTTTTTTTATAATTTTTTTTTATAATTTTTATTATCAATTTCTAGCTCTATATAACATTGTACCGCTATAACCTCTCTTAAATGGCACTCGCCACATATCGGCCAATTTTCAAAATTTACTGCGTACCACATTTTTATCTCTTTTTAGCAACAATTTAATTGATAATATGTAAAAATTTCTTATTGCTAAACCTTCTTTAACTAAGAAGATGATGCAGTTTAGATTTGCTAAAGATTGGTTCAGTATTTTTTGCGGTTAGTTTTGTTTTATAAAAGTAAATTCTATGAGTAAAAATTTAATTATTCAATTTATTCATGGTTAAACTCTTAGCAAATATTACTAATTAAATGTTATTTTAATAACATACCTACATATAAACCTGAAACATCAAAATGAATTTGAAATCGTTTTACGGAATTTTATTCTTTTTAAAACCTTCCTAAAAAACTAAGGAGATATAGATTAATTTAGAACATATGTTTTACCATATTGGTAATTTTTTAATAACACCTGCACTAAAGTAATATTTATAAAAAATTAATATTATTTTGATATTTTTGGGATATTTCTTGAACCCCAACTCTGATTTAAATAAAAATTTACAAAAACCTTTCCGGGGATATACTTAATAACTTCCCAAATTTTCACGGCGATTGGATGTATGGTTTTTGAATCTATCGAGAACAGACAGACACACACACATTCATTTTTATATATATAGATTATCATTACTTTACTTTATATTTAATTTACTTTTATACTCTTTAATTGTTTATATCCAAAACTGTCACTTATCCCGAGACTATAAGCAGATGCAATCATGATATGGAATATAACTGGCATGTAAGGAATCAGCTTTAACTGAGAAGATCCCTCAACCATCTCTTTATTAGCCTTCTTCGGGTATTATCTGGCATGTTCCTCGAGGCCATAATTTGTATTAGATTGTTGATATGTTTACAGAATATGTCATGAAATCTTTTTTATTCACAACATACCCAACACACCACAACAAAAAATATTCAACGCTATTGTCCTCGACATACCATTCATATTCATGAAACCTTTACTGCAGTATATATTCTATCCGACAGAAACCAAGCAACACATCACATACATTCCTTGTGTGCGTATGGAACTTGACAATGATCATAAGACTTGTGATGGTACTGATTCACTAGGCCGCACACCATGCAAAAGAAACATATTTTGAATGCACCTTGGAGGAGCGCCAAAATTTCCAGTGGTTACAAAGTAGAAGAAAGAAGTAAATCTGCAACTGCTGATAGTAACAATAAGTCCCAGAGTTGCTCTCAAAATCATTATCTATATTGCTAACAAATTACTGATTCATACCTAATACAGTGATAACAACAAGAATTAGACCACCGCTCAACATGCAAGATGCAAGGTGCACTAGCACTTATTCTTTCTGGAAGGATGGCATTGCTTCGAAATTCTATATATTTCAAATATTTTTGTTAAATTCGACTCAAAACATTTATTTAATATAAGAATAATATAGCCAAAAAAAAAAATGTTTAAAATGGTCGAGAAATAATGAAAATTTTAAAGAGGATACGGAAAGAATGATGATTTAGGATATTTGATGTTTAAGAATTCTGTTTTAAATAAACTCAAGTCTTTGAAATGAAATTTACATTGTAAATGCATGAAAGCACACAATCCGGTCGTTGGGAATTTGCCTCGTCTCTTGTTTCATTTTAGCCAGAGTAAATAAATAAAATTTGACGTTGGAACCATTTATTGTCCCGGATTTACCCAATTGTGACGTTTGTAGTAGATAGAATTTCAGAATAACTCCGATGTATAAATGTGAAATAAAAGACTGACATTTCGAAATTCTAAATATATTGTTTCACACTAGGAGCACTTTGAATTGAGAGCTTTGAAACCTTCATTTTTAAAAAAATAACATTCTGCCACACCGAAGATTTATTTTCTTTTTCCAGTATATATGTATAATGTGTAATCTGTATAATCTGTATAATCTGTATTAATTTATATTACCAAAATATAATTTCTATTACAATAATCTATTATTAGATCCTCAGTTATAAATATAGCAGCTAGGTAGCCATCATATTGTTCATTACAACTATTTTTAATGTCCAGAATAAAATTAATTTTTCTTTCATTACATGGGTGTAGAATACAGAATATTATTATACAGTAGTTCAGCGTACGAGACATATATAATAAAAATAATGTAAATGAAAACGCTTTTGTTAGAATTTTTGTTGTTATAACAAATTAATGAATGAATTTCTAATCTTTAATCTTCCTCTATTGCATCTAACACTGTTATAATTTGAATACTTTTGCTCTAGTACAGGGAAATTAGACCGAAAAATGATCAAACCTTGAACTCCAAAAATAAAAAGATCTGTCTGCTGGAAATTCTTCACCATTCTTAGCTCTGAATGTGGTAAAAAGTCTTCCACAAAATAGCGTTAGGTTTGAATAAGAGAGGGGAGAAAGGGTTGATAATTTTATGTTTTTAGTTATTAGATTAAATAACTTGGAATCCTTTACTTTTAGCACCCCTTCTTCCACCCAAACCCGACGCTATTTCAAGTACTTTTTACCACATTTAGAGCTGAGTGGTGGTTTCCAGCAGTCAAACTTTTTTATTTTTGGAGTTCAAGGCTCGATGCTGATTTCACTGTACTATGTGCCTCGACAAAATATTTATCTTTTCTCCAATCCTTTCCTCTGTATATGAAGGTTTCTCTTATACCTTGGCCTTCGTTGACCGATAGACGTCATTCGACCTAATTCTAATATATTAGGCCACACTGCTCCCATCTATCAAATTAATATGGCCTTACGACTAAATATAGTTTTCCCCAATGATATTTTCTAAAGGCTTATCCTCATTGTGACATTTCTGATCCCCTTCCTACTTCCTTGGCATTTACCATGCCTCTATGCATCACTCATCATACATCTTTAAAAGAAGGATAAAAGTTATAGTTGATTGGATGAAGGTTGGAGAAGAAGATAGTCAGGGATGCAGTCAAAGTAACACCACGTTAAAGAAGGAATTCTTTAATACGTGCCAACGTTTCACGTTAGAGTCATCGTCCTTCTCCTCACAAGTGTGGTTCGGTGGCCCTGAAGAAGACCTGCAACGCAGGTCGAAACGTTGGCACGTATTGAAGAATTCCTTCTTTAACGTGGTGTTACTTTGACTGCATCCCTGACTATCTTTAAAAGAAATCTCGCGTAATATGATCTTAGGTAATTTGTATATGATAATACTTACTTACGCGGAGTACTCTTTTACGTGGTTATCACTGTTCATGAATAAGCTTTTATTTTGGTAAATCACAATTACCACAATATATAGCACAAAAATGTGCTAGCATTCCAGAACATTTTAGAAGACATTAATATTTCTCTGATCTCCATATCTTTGACATGTTTACTTTGTCTATATAAGAAAAAGGAATGTCGAACTTACTGAGTTCTCGATAGGTGTAGGTCGTTTCACTGGTACTGTAGAGTAAAATATCATTTTTTTATTGCAGTAAAACGGTACAGCTTTAAACATTTCGCTTACTTTATGTAATTTATAATGATCTGATTGTTTGTTGGAGTATATAGGTATAAAACCCTAGGGTCATCAATGCCTGTGTTATTCTATAAATATGTTTACTTCCACATTAAATCAGAATCGGAATGGGGAACCCAAGGAGAGACGAGCTGCACCCGTCGAGCAGAAAATACGCCAGCCACGGCTTGCTTATCTCTATGTATACATATTTTCTTTTCTTTTATTAATATACGAAGCTCATAATTGGGATGTGGATAAAACCATCTATATTTATTCTACATGGAAAAGTCCACGAAGTTCGGAGCATAATTAGCCTAATAATTTGCATAATTAGCCCTGCCTGGCAAATGGAAGATTTCCATCAAAATCACCAAACGTTTCTTGTTCCAAGAAATACACAGGTCAAAAAGAGTGGGAAGACCTAGGGAATAATAAACTTTTTTGGTTAATAAATAGAAAAAGAAAAATCAAATTCTAACGACTTACAGAAAAAATTCTTCCTAATGTTCTAAGGAAAATTTCAAGGACTCGATTATTAAGTCTATAGCTGCTTTGCAGATTCCATAGATGATTCTTTCCCAAGAAAGACAATATTTGTCAATAGGGATTCCTTCTTCAATAACCGAAGATGGTGTAGTTTCCTAGATACTAAGAGGGACTAGTCTATATAAGAGCAACTGCGCAGTAACCCGCAAACAAGTTTACAGCGATGCAATATCATAGTATTTTCTTCCTTACAATTTCTGTTTGCAAAGCACTTGCATTGCATAGCTAGTCAGCAGAATTAATACCTACCTATACCAATACCTGAAAACATAAGGAAATTGAATATCAGGATGAAAATATCTGCTAACCTCTTAAATACAACGCAAAAGTATCAACTATGGCAATTAAAGTGAAAATTTAAATTTAGAAGAAAAAATTGTCTGCGAAATAAACCTTGAAGGAGTTAATTTTTAGAAAGCTATAAATTTGGAGTAGTACTTGTTATTGAAATTTATTATTATCACTCGTTATACAACACGGCAGGTTGCAAAAACCATAAATAAAACAGGAAAAAAAAAATCTTGCTATAAAAATCATTGACGCATATTTTCAAGGTTTTTTTTTCGTAAGATACAGAAAATAGAATTCCCAGAGCATAAAAAGCAGAATTATTAAGCCAACGATCTGAGCCAACTCTTCAAACAAATACTTTATAGTTAAAAAGTACAGTAAAGAGACATTGTTGATCATATACATCATTCAAAAACTTAATTAATTGGTTTTTAAAACATAAGTTTGTCCCATAAGTTCACCAGCGAGTAATGTCTTAGATGAAATGATATCATAAATTCGAATTGTTATTGAATGTTGATATTGCTTTTGACTCTGTAATTCAATTATACCTACATTGTGTTTAACTAAGTTGAAATTACCAAGAGGCTTTCGATATGCAGAATATGCTTGTGACTGATTATGGTGAACGAACAGATTACTAATATCATATATTCATTTCTAATCCTTCACTTTATTAGTTCACTGGTAAAATATTCGAATGGAATTATATCTCGACTAATTGATCTCTCTCATTTTTCTGGCTTCTTTAGAAGTCATATCCTAGATCCCATCGTTTATACTTCTTTTATAAAATCCAACTTTCCCTAGCAGCTGCCCCCCTTCAAAACCTAAACGTTACTTTACAAATAAATCTATCCATAATGACCTTAATAGTATGTGCCTAATTTTCCCCAAACCATACAAATATTCGTTCATAATAAACTCCGTACAGATGCAAACCCACTAATCTCTCAATTCAATTCCTATAACTGTTTGATGAATATGAAAGAAGATACATTTTTATAACTTGTATTGTTATATATAACCTTTATATGTAACTTTTTAAACGTTTCTTTGCAAAACCAAATCATAAGATTCAATTTCCCAGCAATCATCTTATCTACCGGGTAGGTGGAATTATATTGTCGTGTAAGTAACTATAATAACAGGAAGAGAGATAGTGACATCTAATAAACGAACCAATATAAACAATTTTCAAAAGAGCAATTAGTTTGTCGAATAGAAGGATAGGGGATTAAATAGCACAATATTCGTCCGTAAAAATATTTCGATAGATCAAAAATATTTGGAAGGAGTAACCGTCAGTTCCAAGGAAGCAAGCAGTCATTTCTTTATTAGACATCAAAAACCTCTATAACCATTTAGACATACGCACTATGTTGAAATATTGTGCCAAAGATACTTGGATAAAATTATGTAACGATACTGAGGTAAATAATAAACTGAAAAGCATAAAAAAAAATACATCAACAACACATTCCTATATCGAAAACATCTCATCGGAGAAGCAGAGAAGTGGTCAAAACAAGACTGAGGAGGCGCCATATACTATCACATAACAAGAGAAACCACGCCGAAGTTTTTATCATGAGCTATCAAACATATTCTAGATGAGTGCTATACAAATCCTATTTTCAGTTACAACTAATAGAAAACTCCCATCCATATTTGGAGATGGTTTGTTTTTTATCGTGGCTTAACGATCTTATGGGCTCAAACAAGGGCAGGGAGGACGGCTTCTCATACAGGTTACTAACCTATTCTAGACAGGGTTAGAAGATCAAATTTGAATATACAAGAGTATAAAACAAATTTTAATCCGCCCAGGCTAGATTCGAATCCCAACTCGCTCTCGAGTCCTCTCTTGGAGATTGTAAAACCAATACATATAAAATTATAAAGTTTAAGGAAAAAAAATTCTCTGAAAAAATATAATTAAATAAAAATTATTGTAAGATAAACGCATACTCTACAGGGCACTTCAGACCTTTAATGTTGAGTTGTCATACATAATCTATCTACCAACCGGATTTAATCTTATTTTATGCATCTACAATTTTCAAAAATTAGATTAATATTTTGTATAAAAATATGATGTCAGAAACAAGATATTCCTTTTTTTTTTCGTATGTTTTATTCAGAGATTCGTTCGTTTTTGATTTATACTTTCATCTATCCTTTCTGTCAATTGTTATCGAAAGAAGACAATCAATAAAAAAAAAAGAAAAAGAGAATAAATTACTCCGGATTATCGCCCCAAGCAGAGAACGACGTATGCAATATCAATTATTGAAGATGAGTGACGCTCATCGGCGTTGATAAACTAAATCTATTCCGATGAGGGAGCAGACAAGCTCAATCTGTATTTATTAGAACAGAGATGGGTTCCGCAGTAGAACAAATCCAATCGCTATTGTCCTATATTGAAGTTTCAATCGTTAAATCAAATTTGACCTCTATAACCAGACTACCGACAATTTTCATACATCATACATATTCAAGGAATATAAATAGAAAAGAAACGATTAATAACTAAATAACTATTAATTACATCGCTAGATCATAAATTGCAAAAATTTAACAGAAAATATAATTTATGGCCTCCAGGAAAAAAAACTTAATTATTCGCTGACTAGGAAAAACAATAGATTATGGATATGTCTCCATGTAATTTACTAATTTTCCCAATTAGCATTTTAGAATTAAAAGGGGTACCAATCCGCAAACACATCTCCACGAAAACTTTTGAAAATAGCATTTCGTTTCGAGCTTACATTCAGCTATTGGTTGAAAAAAGACAGCTACGGAAATAGAATCGATAAAAGATATTTTGAACGCGTGAAGGGGCTGGAACGCTTTGTCGATAATAGTACCAAAAAAAAAAAAAACTTGAAAGAAAGTAAGGTACCGTTCCGCAAGCGGGTCTCCACGAAACCTACCTGACCAGCGCTACACCGACCAGTTCGATCCTTACGCTTCATTTGGAGTTTACACTTATCGATAGTTCATTCCTATAACCTCAGATGTAAACAATCTCTTCTACAGTTTCAACGTGGATTTTTTGGACACTGTTTTACAGATCCGCCAGGATCTCACGATTTGTTGAGGCAGAAGGACATCCTTGGCCACTCTCTCCATCCACAATCCACACCTCCCGTAGAATGCGTTAACAACGAATGAATATCCAACAATGAGGACGCTTTGCGAAACTTGATTATGAACGATTTTATTTATTTTATTTTAAGGTGCCGTGTACTGCAACATAGCCAGAGGCACCAAATTCTGATTTCTTGTTTATCTAAATGGAATTAAAGATTCTGCAATTTCTTAGGAACTTCAGAACATCTGGTTGATAGTTTTTGAACATTGTACCCAGGTCTTTGTTGAAGATGGGTGTTCCAGCTGTAGGGTGTAGACTGCAATTACTAAATATGTGCTCTACTGATAGAGGAACATGGCACCTTGAGCACATGGGCTGTGAAGTACCTTGAAGTAGGTGTTGGTGTGTGAGTCTTCTGTGCCCGATGCGCAGCCTAGTCATCACCACTTGTTCCCTCCTAGAGCCGTTTAGCAGTGGCCATGGTTGCCATTAGGGCAAATCATTTTAAGTTTGTTACTATCCGGAATCCTGTTCCAATAATAAATCCACCTTCTGTTGGACAATAAGCCTTGCACTTCTGTTGAATATATATTTGATAGTCGCTATTGTTTTATTTAGTTGTTTTATTTAGTGTGTTACATTGATTTTTAGTTTTCTTAAATGTAAATCGGTGAAATAGAAGTTAACAACAAGAGTTTCATAAAAGTTTTAGTTTTTTATAAATGCATGTTTTCTTATTTCCTCTTTTCTAATGTGTAAAAGTGTTCAAAAGTTAAGAAGATGAATTTGGTGTTTCATATATTTTTATTTGTTGTATCAATTTAAGCGAGAAATTTTTTAGTATACTTATTTTGTGAATGGATTTTTTGTCGTCCATATTACTTATTGCCCTAATGTGAGACAGATTGTAATATTAATCCAATAAAACACATCGATCTAAAAATAAATGTGAGAATGTATATCACAGGTTTCATATTTATTTCTACTTGCTTTCAAAATATAGCAGAAATTAACATCATAACTTTCAATAAGGATTCTGTGTTTTATATATTTATAGTTTGTTATTTACACTTAACTGATATCAGAAAGTTGATCAGGAGTTTACATTACTGGTTTAGCATTATTATATTACTTCAGATTTAATATAATATTAATTCAACATTGATTTAGTGTCTTATATTTTGATAGTTTCTTATTTCTACTTCATTTGATACTTTCTTATTTCTTATTTTAATATCAGATGGTAAACACAAGTTAATATTACTTTTGGATTAAAAAAATATTTTGCCTTTCTTTAGAGGGTCTCCACCCTACAGTTGTTATTAGCGCTCCGAAAATTATTTTGCTACCAGCATATATATATATTTTACTCTAGTAAATATTTACAAAAAGTGACAAAAACAACTATAACAAACAATATAATTTTAATATATATTGTATAAGTTAAATCAAAATTACGCCATTATATTGTGTATATAATGGCATAGTTTTGAATTTATCGAGTGAGGACCGAAAACAGTAATTGTTTTTTATTTTTAAAAGCTTATAACTCAAAACCCAAAAGTCAGAAAAATGTAATATTTTATATTTTATCTAGTCTTCCATACCAAAAATCATAGAAATCGTAGAGATCAAGGTCAAAACCATTGGTTAATTTGACATGGAATGACACAATGAAGAAAACGTCTCAAGACTATGTTGCTAGGACGACGCTTTACGTCACAAGATAAACTATAGACCCACAGTCAAAAAGACATATCAATATAATAATATAATGTTATGAAATAAAATAGTATTATAAAATCAGAAAGTATTTTTTAGCATGCATGGGTTCTAAGATAAGAAAGTTTCTAAAAATACACATATATTACATTTAAAGATGACTATTTCAATATTTTGGTAAATAAATTCCATCTTATTTTCATATTAAAGGTGTGTTCCGCTATTACAGCAAGAATTCTAGAAATATCATTAGTAACAATTAGTGCTCACATAAGTAAATATTTGTTTATTCAAGGATGTATAGTCAGATAACCTTAACGCGTCATTCTAACTTGACGTTAGCAATTTCCTCTCATTATCTCAGCTTCAGCGGTTTTTAATGAAATTTTGAACGAGTCACCGACACACCAAATCATCTTTCTGCAAACATTAAGATGGCTTCGATTAAATTGGAGATTCACGCCGGTGGTATAGATGTTAGATCCATTAATGACGAATCAAAAAAATCCAGGTAAACTGGAAAACATTTCCGAATATGATGTGAATATTTTTATAAAATATACAATCAGCATAGTCAAAAAAATTAAACAACTAATCGACCTTCAACGAAGTTCATCGATATACAGCCGGGTCAACGACTTGCGCAAAAGACAATCGATTCATACATATCTTTCGAATTTCTAGCTGGTACATATGTATCAGATGTGGTTGGCTTGAATCCGAATGGAAATTTCTATATCAAGAATTATTACCTACTTTTCTTTTTCTTTATCTTTCCTCGTTGTGCCTTTCAGCAACGTAGTTAGGAATCTCGAAGAGCCAGCGCCTTCAAAGCGTTCATCTGTCTCCCTTTATTCTGTCCCATCCTGGAGATGTGGTTTTTCCAGGTGAGCCTTAGTCTTCCTTGAGGGAACTTTCCTGTGGGCCTTACGTCCTAAAGTTTACGTTGAACCACTCTAAACTCTTCACCTTATTGCCGCAAGCTCTCCTCCTCTTCTTTCGTCCCCGAAAGATTTGGCAGATCTGCCCCATACGGGTTCCTCCAAACCTTGATGATTCCTGGTTGATTCTCAGCTGATAAAATAGTATAAATAAATATAGGCTTCAGGTGGAATCAAACCTCGTCAACAGGTTTAGTAACCAAGTCGCGTTACTTGTCGAAATTCAGAGCTTGGGTAACTTTTTCCTAATTTTCAAAGGCAATACTTTCTGGGAACGTTCCTATTCCAATCACTAAAAACAGAAAAAGCTCTTTATATTCTTGAAATAATGACTCTACGTTCTTCTACCTACCTCCTGAACACAAGGCCTCAATCTTTTAACCTGTATTACTCCTCCCATAGGACTGCTTCCTTTGCAAAATCCGATATCATTCGTACTACCTTCTTCTGTAATTCCTTGCCCATTCTTATTCGTAAGGCTTCTTCGCTTACTTCTTTTCAACCTCATTTATTTTTACACTTCCTAGATAATTAATATTCCGCAAATGTGTAAATAGTTACGTAGATTTATTTTATTTTTTCATGTATGATTGTATTTTATAATTTGTGGAGTGATTAGTGATGCAGCGAATTGTAAGTATTATTATCAGACAATTGAACCATTAATTGTGCATTAATATTTATCCTTAAGGGATATTAAATCCCTGCATGAAGTTTACTGTACTTATACTGTTTTTCATATCATTTTGTTCTATTAAGGTTTCACATATTCAATGGACCCATAACTCTCAAGTGCAAGTGCGTGAAAATGGAATGGAGAGGTGGACTGGGATAGAGGATAGGATGAAAACAAAGAAAAACAAACTCTAATCAAAATCGAAGTCCAAATAATCGCATTCAAGCGTTCCAAGGTTATTCCCAACTATCATATTCCAACAAGTTTCATTCAGAAGAATGTCAAATATTGCAGTCAGAATATTGCATTTCCTTTTCTAAAATATGGATTCCTTGTTAGGTTACAGCAACATCGGTTTGAGAAGACAATAGATACAAATTAGCTCCTACATAAGCCTAAATATAGACATGCAGATGGAGCATATGCTAATGAGGTGGTAATACAAGTTGTTGCATATGCAAATTGACGAGCCTCCGCCAATATCAACACCTGGGGCGTTGTCGCATTGATATGAGCGACGTTTTCTGAGGACGAAACCTGCTCAGCAAACAATATCAGCTTGAATATAATTTAGGTTCTGTGCCGTTCTAGGACGTTTCGCTCTCAGAATTCATTTTAATTCTCAATTCAGTCTTCTAACTTCAAAAGTACCCCCAGCATGGTACGCTTTATGATTTTGCCACTGACTGAATGAATGATTGAATTATAATTATTATTAGCATATACGAAAAGGATCAACAACCGTGATGCATTAAGGCCATAATACTTCACACAATGCATAAAATATTACATCATTCACCTTTGAATTAAATAATATAACTGGGGACTCAATGGCCGAGCAAGTTGGGGCGAAGATCTCAACCTGGGCGGATTAAAAAATATTTTGTGGAGGACCCACAAAATAAATCTTGATTTTCCCTCCATTGCTAAAATAGGTTGATAACTTGTAAAATAACCGTCCTTCCCGCCCTAGTTGGAGTATATAAGGACGTTTAGCCCTAATAAAAATAAAAGTAAGATAGTCGTTAAACATACTTGCTGTATGTCTTGCGTCCGCCACGAAATACATTTTGACCTTCCCACCATGGCTAAAATAGGTTGGCTAAATAAGGCTGTGTGCCGTTCTAGAATGTTTTAAGGTATTTCATCTAATTCCAGAAGTCCTGAGTTCATTCTAATCCTGGACCCGGTCATCTCTGTTAGAGAGTACTTCCAGAATTGTACGATTTTTGATCTTCGAAGTCGTGTATGTATACATATATTATTTATATTATGATTGATATTGTATGATGTATTATCATTCATGTTAAACCAACTATGAGAGACAAAGAAATAAATTAAAAATGTTATTTAAAAAAAAAAAAAGATATATTTTTTATGAAAGATTTCCTCTTTAGAGACCTAATGTTTATTTTTTTTGAGAAGTTTTTTGTTACAGTGACTTAGGCCTAATCCAATACATGCGTATGTCTCATCAAAAACAGCAAATTCCTTAGTTCGGATTCATCAATCAAATTCTTTGTCCTCCAAAACAGACATCGCAAATGTTGGCTACTTTTCTGATATCAAACAGAAAAAAAAAAATGGCATTACTGCCATGTAAGGGATAAGTTTGGTATGAAAAAAAAATGCTGAAGGAATAAATAAAAACAAGAAGATATTAACAACTAATATTTTTATTTCTAAATGTATGACTAGTTATTTAATTATTTTGTAGACTGACACTTTTTTTCCTTAATATTAATATGATATTATCAATCGATATGTATGGCGCTCAGACTTGGGCAATAACGAAAAAGGAACAGGCGAAACTAGACAACATCCAAACGAAACTTTTAAGGAGTATGGCGGGATTCCGAAGAAGGGAGAAGATTAAGAACCGGTATATCCTAGCTCTTCTAAAAGTTAAAAGTCTCAGCAAGGAAGCCCTTAAAACTGAAATGGAGATGGGTTGGACACCTAGCGAGAGTCAAGGACGAAAGATGGTCGAAAACCAGCCATGGACACCGATCGGCCAAGTGAGAAGCAGGGGAAGGCAGTACATGAGGTGGAGGGAAGAAATTACCCGAAGAGTTGGAACCAACTGGATGAAAGTGGCCAGGGACAGAGACTGTTGGTTCAAAATTGTAAATAATATGTAGAAAGAAAAAAAAAATGTTTTGTTTTGTGTTTGTAGTTTTGTTTTTGTGGTTTACAAAGAATATTGTATATTTTATTTTATATTTTATATATTAACTCAGTTTCTATACTGTAAAATTATTTTGGAGCTGAGCTCCATTTTGCCTCCTAAGGGAGAAGCTTTTGTCATAAATATGATGCCAATAAAGCTTTATTATTATTATTATCAATCGATAATTGCGGATCATGCATACGTCTGTAAGAAAATATGTAACACCCCAGACATATTTCACTAATAACAACTTAGTATGCTTTTTTTTTTTTTTTTTTTTACAGACTTCAACGTTTACTAGACAAACGTTCAAAGCTCTCAATTAAATACAAAAAACTTATTTACATAACTGTGATTAAACCTATTTGGACCTATTGACCTTTCGGCTGTACTAAACCATCCAATTAATCTCGTATCCAATCCTTACAATCCAAAATTCTTCGAAAAATCGCTAATGTTCCTTACTTTGTTACAAATAAACTTATCCATAAAGACCTTAATGTCCCATATGTTGCTGATTTAGCCCAAACCAGATACCTATCCATCCCTAGTTAGCTCCATAAACACTCCAATCCACTTGCCTCCCAACTTGCTCCCGACTCCATTTCCGATAATCCTCCGAGGCGTCTGAAAAGAGGATTCTAGACCTTTTAGTGTAGATTTTATTGAAGTGCTACTAGTGAGTAGTTCTTAACAAGTTATTTACATGCCATTGTATTCACTATCAACACATTTACTTAAAGTATATATTTTGTACAGTTGTAAATTTCAATAGGTAAATTTATATTTTAAAAAAAGAAATTGAATCGATCCTTCTATAGCATCCTGCATAATTTAAATTAAGTATTTAATTTACTCTCTTCTATTGATGTATGCTGCTGATCAAAATTAAAAACATTTTTAAGTAACTTTATTTAAGGTACACTAAAAGATTGTTTTTTATATATACAATAAAATAATGTTTAGATTTCAGGAGAAGTAGATAGTTGGGGTATGCAGTAATAAAGATAAAAGCAATTGAAAAATAAGTTTTTTAATTGCTTTTATCTTTATGACTGCATACCCCAACTATCTACTTCTCTAATACTTAACAGTCAACTATACCTCATCAATACAACTATTGTATTTTCTATTCATTTTTTTCCTATTTCCTATTCCTATTTGTGAATCAAAAGTTCTTTTATCTAAATGAGAGAATATTGTTGATGCCTTCCATATCATTTATAATAAATATTATTCCTTCTTGAATAAGGAATAAATTTTCTTTTAAGTGAATGACTAACGTAAATATCCTAAGATCTGATTCAGACAGACTTGTTGAATGGCGGACAATCTATTACCCCTTAAAAAAATAGCCAGACATCAGATTAGACTACAGTTGGCCGACCTCTGGAAGTGTTTTTCCAGCCACAGCCAGCCGGATCAACACGTGCGCCACGGCCTCATCAATGAGGGTAGGAAGCGACCCCGTGACGTCACGGCCACGCCCACAAGGACGGTCGTCGGCTGCGCTATTTATAGCTGCCTCAGTAGGCTATGGCCGCCATGTTTGTTTGTCAACAGCCGTCTTTATTGAGGCAACTGTATGTCAGGTCAGGTTTGGGGTTAGTCGAGGTCAGTTTATTGGGGCAGGCTGTATGGTGATAGCATACATACAATCATTTTACTTTCTATAAATGTTATCCTCCCATCTACTATTCATACAAGTGCTTTTGGTACAGTTGTTAAATATCATTAAACTTGTCTGCAATCATATTCTATAAATGTAAAAGTTTACAGAAATATAAATTAATACACTTCATTTAGTGTTGTATACCATGCGTGATTGCTGGCGCTACCTGTCGGGCGGATTCTTAGAGTTAATACTATCGCGTGATTCCCAGGTATTGCCTTATTACTGGAGTTACTTTCTCCATCTTTTAAGGTGCAAGTATAATTTATCCTTACACGAGTATTTACGCTACTTTAAATATATTTTCTGCATTTTCGATGAAGCCAACATCTCCTTTTCGTAAGATTCCGATATCCTTGAAAAGATTTGTTATTCTTTGGAGAGTGGAACTCAACAGTTGTTCTCTGAAGCGGTACTAATTTCAAAGATACAACGCAGAACAATGTAGGATATTCCGTTAGTATCGATACTGACCTTATGAAATATTAACTTCCACTAGCTAGTAGCAACTTTACAGTGGAATAGGCGATTAGTGCACCATTACATTACATTATGCAACTAGGAGACGAAAGATTTGTTATAGGTACAGGGAGTCTTCCTATACTGCTATAATAGTTTTTTCAACATATATACTTAAGACATACGTGTGAGCACCACACAGATGATCATATATGTTGAAGGTCCATAAATAATCTACTTATCAACCAATAATAAAAATATTTTTCTTCATCATTTTTACCAAGCTTATTATTCCTAAGATACTGTACGACCATCGTTAAATGTCGAGATAAGTTGCAATCAATGAAAATATCGAAAACGTATATAATCAACTTCTAGTCATAATGTTAACCAGCCACTACGATTTCAATAACTTTGTTGGGTATATTGTCGTATCCAGACCCTTATTAACTTTATCTATTATTATTCCTTATTACATCGCATTATCCTAATGTTAACCAGCCACTACGATTTCAATAACTTTGTTGGGTATATAAATACTCTTAACTCTAACCATGTTCCTCTATCTCTCCTTTTTAAATTCATTAAGCCCTATAATGGGAACAGAACAGACCTAAGCACATTCATTGCAAACTGTAATAGCGCATTCTTATTAGCCCAACAAAATCAAATAGATCAACTCTTCCTATATGTCGTAAGTCAATTATCTAGTAACGTTATAAATGAATTAAATATCAATGAAATTTCTAGTTGGGAAGAACTTAAATCAAATCTTAAACGATATTACGGGCAAATCAAAGATCTAACTCAATTACATGAAGAATTAGAAACTGTAAGACAATACCCTAGTGAAACTATTTTAGACTTTTATAAAAGATTAGAAAAAATAAAAAATGACTGCATCAGCGCAGAAACTAATGCTAGTAATGATAATAACGAACTCATCGGTATAAAATCTTCTATTCAAAGAACCGCTCTTCGTAGGTTTATTTTACATTGCCGTCCCGAAATATCTCAAATGTTAAGAGCGCGCGAAATTAATACTTTAATGAGGCCTTTTCTATAGCATTAAACGAAGAGAAAGTACTAAACTACATGAATAAAGATAAAAAATCATTAAAATATTGCTCAAATTGTAAAATGAATAATCACAATACAAAAGAATGTAGGAAAAATTTATCACATCATCAAAATAAACCGAATCAAAACACCTACAAACAATATCCAAACACATACCAAACTAATCAAAATAGGTATAGTAATAATTATAATCACCAAAGCAAATATAATGATAGAAATTTTAATGATAAATACTATAATAAATTTTGTAACTACTGCAAAAGAAATGGACATGTAATTTCAGAATGTCGAAAAAAAAAATGTACAATGATTCACAACGGGAAAATCCTAAAATCAACCATTTAAACCCCCACGATCTGACGAACACAGATGCCCGTCCGTCAGAGAGATCCCCGATAACAGAGGCATCTTCACAATAGATGATAACCAATACATCGCGTTAGAATTTCGTTCCAGTTACTCAATCCGTCCAGAACAAAAACTTAAACTCTTAATTGACTCCGGTTCAACAATTTCGGTCCTAAAAAGTCACGTTTTAAAGAAAATTTATGTAAAAATCGATCCGACAAAAGCAATTTTCATAAACGGTATAGCAAAAATTCCCCGCGCAACCCAAGGTGAAACAAAAATAGATCTAAAAATCGGAAATATGACTTTAAACGCGAATTTTCAGGTAACTGACCCAGAGAATTTAGGCTCCCCTTACGATGGCATTATCGGTAACGACATTATGACTACAGAAAATTTTTCCATCCGATATCAATCAAAGATTATTCAAATTCATAATGAATCATTTCCTTTTCATTTTTCACAACCGTTAAACACGCGCACTTTCGGTACTCAAATGGAACAAGAACCAATAAATCACATTAGAAATCCTCCGAGAATTGAAATTTTACACGAAAACATAAGAACCACACATCTATCTCAAGACAAAACTGACTTACTACTTGACATATGTCATAAATTTAACGACGTATTTTATCTCCCCAATGACACACTAACTCATACCAACACTCTTAAACATCAAATACCGACAACGAATGAAACACCCATTACGTCTAAACTTTATCGTTATCCCAAAATTCACGCGGAAGAAGTAAAAACCCAAATCTGTAAATTATTAGAAAACGGTATAATTCAAAATTCGACCTCTCCGTGGTCATCTCCCGTCTGGATAGTCCCAAAAAAATTAGATAGATGCTTCGGGAAAGCAAAAATGGAGATTAGTCGTTGACTATAGAAATCTAAATTCCGTAACAACCTCAGATCGGTACCCCATTCCAAACATTGACGACATTTTCGATAAATTAAGCGATGCGAAATATTTTACTACTTTGGATCTCGCCTCCGGTTTCCACCAAATTTTAGTTGATTCAAAAGACATTCCCAAAACAGCATTCACAACACCTCACGGACATTACGAATTCATTAGAATGCCTTTCGGTTTAAAAAACGCTCCCGCAACATTTCAACGGTTAATGAACACGGTACTTCGCGGAACAAATTCATTCGTTTACCTCGACGATATAATCGTATTCGGAAAAAAATTTAAAGGACCACCACAAAAAATCTAACCGAAGTATTTGAAAAATTACGCGTACACAATCTAAAACTCCAACCGGACAAATGTGAATTTATAAAAACTGAAACACAATATCTAGGTCACATTATTTCAGACAAAGGCATTACTCCAAATCCTGATAAAATCGAAGCAATTGTCAATATTAAAACTCCTAAAAATACCAAAGATATCAAATCATTTCTTGGACTCGTTGGCTACTATCGTAAATTTGTTCCCCAATTTTCGGAAACAGCTAAACCATTGACTGAATTACTAAAAAAGGACACTATCTTTAATTGGACAGCAAAATGCGAAACTTCTTTTCAGAAATTAAAATATTCACTAACGTCACAGCCAATTTTACAATTTCCAAACTTTGAAAAACTTTTATTTTAACGACAGACGCTTCAAACACAGCAATCGGTTCTGTACTATCTCAAGGACAAATCGGAAAAGACTTACCAATCGCGTATTACTCTAAAACATTAAACAACGCAGAAAAAAATTACTCTACAACTGAAAAAGAATTATTAGCCATCGTTGAATCAATAAAACACTTTAGACCCTATCTATTCGGTAACAAATTCCTCATCGTAACAGACCATAAACCTCTAACTTGGCTAATGAATTGTAAAGACCCCTCTAGCAGACTCGTCCGTTGGCGTTTAAAATTATTAGAATATGACTACGAAATCAATATAAAAAGGAACTTTAAATAAAAACGCGGACGCGCTTTCAAGACCCATTTTACAAATTGAAAAATTATCATTCGAAAACTATAAAAATTCCCAAAATAACGAAATACCTGATATTCCGAAAGATTCAACTATAACAGCATCAAATTTTGTCATTCCACTATCATGCGATCTTCTACCTTCTTCACCAAATTATCACTTCGCGAAAGATCATCTAAATTCATTACAAGATCCTCATCTTAAAAACATATTCCAAATAAAAAATAACAAACAAAATCTATTTTTCATTTTCATAAAAGAGTACGAACAAGACACACCAGACGAAGAAACTGTATTTGATATTCTCCTCACATTAAAAGTATTATTAGAAAATCATAAAACGCGGTCTTTTAAAACGTTTACTATCTGTCCCATTGATATTCCAAATTTCGATCAAATGCTACATTATTTATTTAATAATTACAATTATAAAATCTATAATAATATGATCCAGCAAATTACAGACGAAAATGAAATTCAAAACATTATTCAAAATTATCATAATTCAATTCTAGCAGGCCACCAAGGCGTAGAAAGAACCCATCAGGCTATAAAAACAAAATATTATTTCCCCAACATGAAACAAAAAATAAATGATTATATAAATAGATGCGAAACTTGCCAAATTAACAAAACTAACTATTCACCAAATAAAAGTCCCATGGTTATAAACAGTCCCTCCAAACATTTTTGTGAACAAATAGCTCTGGATATTGTCGGTCCTTTACCCGAAACAGTAAATCAAAATAGGTTCATTTTATCTCTTCAAGATGATTTAACTAAATTCGTACAATTCTATGCACTCCCAGAACACAACGCGGAACTTGTTGCTATTCATTTTCTGAAATTTTGTACACAATTCGGTTTCCCTCAAAATATTTTAACGGATCAAGGATCAGAATTTACTTCAAACACAATAAAAGAAATAAATAAAATGCTCTCCATAAAACACAAAATAACTAGTCCCTATCACCCTCTTTTTTTTTTTTTTTTTTCTTTTTCGAACAATATTTATAAAAGAAACAACGTCGATTTGAAGACTTCCCAACGTGAAATAGTATTAATAATTAGTGATGTGTTGGTAAACATTTTTTTCGATTCTGGATACCAATAACTCGGCTTGAAAACAAATTATTATTACAAAAACTGATCAGTATGAGAGATAAAAAGTTAAAACCTAACACATTAAAAAAACAATATTATTAAAGTCATAAATTAGTAAACAGCAATACCTTTTTTATTTATATATTTACAACGCATAATCTAAAAGCTAACAAAAATTCAGACAATCAAATGATTTAGTCAACAAATTCTTATTTAAGAAGATAAATATTTCAAAAGTTCTGGTTTTCAATTGCACTGCTCTACAAAATTTAACTTTTTTGTGTGCTTCTTAAATAAATGCGATATTTGTATACTAATTTGGGGGCACTGAATACGAAAATACAATTTTTTTTTTTTTTTTTTTTTTTTTTCAAGTTAGTTTTTATTTAAAATATATGCCTAGTATAAAAAAAAAAACTTGACTTTAGAGAAAATGTTAAAGAATAAAAACTATTAATTTTTAAAATAAGTAATTTTTTATTTTACTGTATACGTGAAACTGATCATTTTAAAACATTTAACCTGTTTTATCAAGAATTTCTCTTCTTAATCGGTCGTATTTTATAATCAGTTAGCGTATCCGCTAACATTGAAGTATTCCATCAACCTTAGTATCTATTTTCCACGTTGATATATCTTGGTGGAATCGTTCTCCATATTGCGGGACATATTGCAACCCAACTGCTGATACTCTGTAAGAGATTGTTCACTAGTTCAACATAATTTTCATGTCACCTATTGCCTAAAATTCCATAAAAGATTTCCCTGGTTGAGTCCCACTGTCATTTTGAAGTAGACCAGTGTTATTACTCAAAGAATCGCAAATTTTACAAAAACCTTTCCCTCAACACAAGATAGAATGTATTAATATTTTTCAATATGTTGTTTTAATAATATATCAAGGTTCGAAAACCAGTATAAACATGTAATGAAATAAAAAATAATCTGTATTCTGGAAAAACCAAAATCCTCTGAATATAACTAAAACGGCCTTGTTTTCTTGTGGCATTTATTTCACGAGTGCTGCAGTTTTCGCTTTTAATTTTCCAATAGCGAATACATATCTCAAACAATTTTACTTTTGACTCGCAGTAGTAATGTTTGATTTTTAAATATGATTGTTTTAAATTCTACACAAAGCAGTGTTGATCTAGTACACGAAAAATAGATTTCTTGTTAAAGATGCAAAAATATGTATTTTTTTATCAATAGATAAAACTATCGCCAACGTCAGCGATATCAACAAGTTCCTAGGAATCTATATTTGGAATGGACGTATCCTTATTATTAATAATTATATCCAACTCTCCTCAAACATATCACATTTCACGGTTGTCGTATCATATTACTTTTGTTAATTATAACGTTAAAAAAAATTACTTAACCTGAAACCTAAGTTGTTTGTTTACTGCTAGCAATAATATGCAGTGAGGTAGCTGTTTGTTAAAAAATATATTTACAATGTCTTTTTCACACAGAATTATTTTACAAGCTGATTTAACACACAATAATTTCCATCCCATGAAAATGGTGATGTATAAATCAATATCTTCAGTTAAGGAAAAATAATATAAAATTTCTAACAAAGAAAAATATATATTTACTTAATTTTAACTAAGGTCATTTCTATCATTGTAATAATATTTATCAGGAATTAGAATATTACAAAAAATTACATGTCCATATAAAAAATAAATAGTTTATTAGTCATTAAAATTAACCTTTGTCATTTAGACAAGTAACGTAAAATAATTAATTACAACAATCAACTATTGTCAATAGGCACTTATCAATACTTTCATTAACGTTCCATGTTCAAGGTTCTTTTCTCATCAATGTAAATAGAAGAACAAAATCTAACATTTTCTGTGTTGTCAACTGTAGTAACTGATGTTTTTAATTATTTACAACAGCAATTATTTCAATTAAGGACTAAAAGCAGTAATAACTGTATGCATAATGCAAATTATTCACGCAATTAAAGAACAAAAGCTCTTTTAGAAATAAAGAAAAACATCTGAGAAAATAAACAAAATTAATTGCCCGTCGTTTCCCTAGTTTGTCATTCAGGACAGGAGATAAAATCACGTTAATGCAGAATGGAGTACATTTCACCAAATATTTTATTTTTTTTTAAATTTTTAATAACTTTAGTTGATGGTTGAGTATTGAGGCTGCTTTATACTCAAAAATTTACCATATATATTATAAAAAATTGTATCGCGTATAAAAATTTGAATATTATAATAAGGCCTTAACTTTCAAAAAACTTGTACCAATCCAATAATAAGTACATATCATCTTTATTCTCTGTATTACAAAATTTACATGATTGGTTGCTGTTGAAAAGTTTTGTAAATTACCATCCACACCACGTAGAATGATAAAACAAGTGTGTTAACAGAAAAAAATGAACCTCTCATTGCACCTCAATCAATCCATAACACAAACCTTCATGAATGGTGTTAAAATTGGGTAATTAAAATAAATTTAAACAAATATCATCAAATTGTCTTTACCCTTTGTCGTGAACCTACTACATCCTCTCCTAGAGTATCTTTCAACGCTAAAACTGCCAGTATTCTATGTATACACTTTTTTACCACAATTTCTCGGTAAAGAACAACATTAAGAGAGTAGTGGATATTGAAAAAAAGACTTTTGATACATTTATTATTAAATATAATAAAGTAATGAATGTTGTTTAGAAGAGCTTCCAAAAAAGGTTTTTTGACATGGTAGTTTTAGTGTTAATAAGATTCCACTGATTCGCTACCTAAAACTCTATCAAGACAAACATGGAATTCACATGACACTTAGGAGATAGTATGTTCATCGTTTTCGACAACTCAAGCATTTACATGCCGGTAATTAGACCCGTTTGAACATATGGAGTTGATCTTAAGGAAACCACTAAATCTTTTAATGCTTTTTGTATCCAATCGTCACAATCCAAAAAACATCTTAAAAACTAAAATGTTCCTTATTATGTCACAAATAAACTTATTCATTACTATCTGAATGTCCCTTACTATGCAGATTTGGTCCAGACAAGATACCTATCCTTCCATGACAAGCTGTATACACCTGCGGACTTTCTAATGTGGATCACTTATTGAAATGCTACTAATGGATCGTTCTTTAAAAATTATTAAAATTTAATTAATGAATATATTTTCACACTTATAAATAAAGTAAAATATAGTATATATATAAACATGGAACATGTTTTATCTCTGCCTTCATTAGTCAAAGGTGATACGTTTTTGAGGAACGCGAGGGATTTACGCGTATTTTGACACGCTCGAGCTCTGTAGGTGTTGCCTGGATCGAAAATTTACAACAGTTTTCTTATTATAAATTAAATGCGAAGTACTTTTTGTTAAATAATGTTTATCGCTAGGACCTACCGTCTAAGAGCAATATTGATTTGAATGAAAAAAGTCACGTTTGAAATTCCAATTTTTAAGATAGCTAGCTCTGTAGGTGTTTCTCGGATCGAGCATTTGTAAACAGTTTAACTATCAGAAATTAAATGGAGAATATTTCTTGCTATATTACATTTGTCACTAGGACTTACCGTTTAGAAGCGATATTAGTTGAAAGAAAAAAGTTTTGAAACCCCCTATTTTTTTCTCAGGTTTGTTTATTTCAAATAATAATTAATTTTTAATTTAGTTTAAATAATTTAAAATCATACAGGCAGGCGGGAAAAAATAAGAGCAAGGATGGTCAGTGGGAACGTAATCTTACCTATTTTTTTCTTTTCATCTAAAAAAAGTACCTAGCAAAAATAAAAAAATATTTACAAAGAAAGATTAAAATCTGTATGATGTAATCATCAGTACGAAATTCAGTTGTTAAAATGACGAAGCATATTAAGTTACTAGCAAATAATAGTTTTTTTTTGTTTTTTTTTCGAATGTGCCAGCAGAGGACCACGTGCCAATTTCAATTCTTTCTTCCTTGTTCTTTTCTTTTCTTCCAGAATGCTTTCATCTGTTCACCACGTTTCCTCTTTCTGTCCTCAGATCATTTTGCACCAGTCCTTTTCACTTTCCTGCCCTGGAATCCCTCCATTTTCAATACTTTTTGCCAAAAGTCTTCTCTATTATTTATTTCTTCTATTTTTATCTAAATCTCTTTTAACTTCATTGACCCAGCTTGTTGTTGATTTCTTACCACACAGATATCTGAAAATCTTACTTCTCAATCTACTATCATGCATTCGATATAAGTGACCAAAAAACATCAATCTTCTTTTTCCCTTTACATCTGATATATTTTCTGCATTTTGATGTATTTCAGCATTACTTCGTAACTTCCAACCTTCTGGCCAGTTTTGTGGACCTAACATTTTCCTCATGATTCGCCTTTCTAATATTTCTAATTTATCCAAATTATAGTTTAATGCTAGACATTCACTTGCATATATGTGTTGTAATGCCTTAGTTGTTTTTGTTAATTATTATTATTTTTTTTTTTATTTGTGTTGGTTTCTCGGAAAAATAGTTTGATGCCGATCTTGAATAACGTTTATGTGAATTGCATGGTTTATAGGTGACTCAAATAATTATAAGTGAAAACAAATAGAAAACAAAAAAGTATGGACGGCAATCCCTAAAACATGTTCCATGTTATTCTTTCTCTTCCCAACAGGCTCAAGGGGGCCTTTAATTTTTTATTCATAATCTTTGTTTTTATAATATATTAATATTTTTTTTATATATATTGGAATAACGATATATTTTAAATTTTGAATAATAAATTTATTCATTATCCAATATGTTTTGAGGTAAGTACAAAACCTTTCTGTAAGACGATAAAGTGGAAGAGCCCTTTGATGAACCTCTTCAGCCAAATCCTGTTATAAACTTCCAAGGCATTTCCTGCTGATAAAGTCCTATTTTTAGCCCCGGTACTTACTTTAGTCTTGTGGCAGGACATAAACTTGCCTCTCCTGGAGCCATTCTCCTTTAATAAGCGGGAGATTGATGCGGCGGGGTTAGCAACCTGGCAGGCTGGAAGCACTTCTATTCCCGGCGGTGGTTGGCCCGCCCAAGATAGCTTCTTCGCCTTGTTATTGGCTCAACAACGTTGCGCTTTTATTGGCCATCCAAGAGTTATTGATCTGTCTGTGGTAGTGTCCGCCTCACTCCAGTTTGCGGCTGTTCCTAAGTCTATTTAGAAGATATAGGATCCTATAGTGTCTTATAACAAATTTCATTACGAACAATTTTAACGGTGAGTTAGTTGGCAATGCATCAAGCATAATATCGTTTTACTACGTCTGATATATATAGACTGTCTCTACATATAGACAGCTGGCAAAAAAATATCTAAGAGGTAACGTCTAATGTGTTCAGACGTCACCTCCATTTCCTTCCACAGCCTACGCGTAGTTTCCTATTTCCTATTTCCTTACTTTGAATTCGGGTTGTGTAGTATATAAGGGCCTCTCAATGTTTGAGGTAGACAATAGGAAAACAACAGTATACTGAGGCGCGAGGATCTACGATAGCAACAACTCTTAAAATGCTGAGAAGGCAACAGAAGATCATTCGATTCCAATTATTATTATTTGTTAGTTTTTTATGTTAACAAATGGAGGATAAGAAAAAAAAAAAGAGATAGAGTGAAACGAATTATTAACAGCTTTATCAGATTTAAACTGAGGCTATCCTTATCGGTTCAAAACCCATTCTTAACACCCTTCCTTTCTATCCATTGCTTTACCTCAATAACCTTCCTATTCAGTTCCAAAACTCAATTAAAAATTTAGGAGTTACCTTTGATCAACACCTATTGAACAACCATACAACTCTAAACCAACAAACAACTCTATAGATTCCGAAATTCCTTTTCCTAGAATACCCGTCAACTTCTAGTGCCTCTCTTATTTTCCCTTGCTTTGATTATGGCTGCTTAGTTTATGGGGGCTAAATGGTGATCTCGAGATGAAGCTGGGGAGACTGATGAACTGTTTCATTAGATATAGTATCTTCAGGATCCTCAGGCGGTCACACGTTACTTTCCGATATTCTGAGCTTGGGTTGCTTTTTCCTAAATTACAATGGCAACACTTTATGGGTACTTTCCTACTCCAGTCTATAAAAACCAAAAAACCTTCCTATATTCTTGAACTATTAACTCTGCGCTCTTCTATCCCCTCTCATAAAACTGCTTCCTTTGACAAAGCCTTCATCATTCGTGCTACCTCCTTCAGGAGTTCTCTACCCACTTCTATTCGTAACGCAGCTTCCCTAACTTCCTTTAAAAATAATTTATTTATGTACCTGTTAGACAATCAATCTTCCGCAAATATTTAAATAATTAAATAAATGCTTAGAATTATATATACGATTGCATTTTATGTTACTATTATTATTTCATTTTTTTTTTTCAAAATTAATTTAATTTTTTTTTCCTGTCAAAAATGTAAACTGTAATAACTGAAGCATTTAATTTGTAAATAATACGGTCAGACAATTGTACTTGTAACTGAGCATTATTATTATTCTTAGGGGACTGTAAGTCCCAGAATAAAGTTTATTTTTTCATTCACTTCATTTATGTACGATGTTTCACAATTTCATTTTTAAAGCCTTTATCAATTAAAGTCCTTAATCATCTTAAAGCATTCTAACAAATTTTCTCCTACTCGTAAACTGAATAACCGTTACCAAAGTTAATTCTTTATGAAAGTTCTTTTCGACATAGCTTTCACCTCTTCCCTTAGCAACTGAAGTTAATGTTTGCTGTAACTAAGTTTATTGACCACCCGAATTTGGAGACAAATTTAAACAAAATTGGGTATAGTAAAACGTACAATTAAAAATGTTTTTCTTAAATAGTAGTTACGTTTTTATTCATAAACCTTTAAATAAAAAATAGTGTGTTTATTTGTTCCTGGACATTTTACATGAAGAACGTTAACAGACCTCATATTTCTAGGAACACGTCTAGGATATTCCGACACCATTTGATGTTTAAGGTATATATCTTATACTCGAAGATCTAACAAGATATTTTTTAGTCACCCTAAGTGACTAAAAAAAATCAAAAGCATTTTCAAATCAACATAAAACATTTGAGGCAAACATGTTCTAAATAATTCCCTAATAGTCAGAAAACAAGTCCATTGTAGAGCTGCAGGAGAAGCTTTTACGCTCCCAATGCAATAAAATGGTAAAATGGACCATTTAACCATGGTCCATCAGACATATAAATTTAAGATGGTAGGCAGTCTACAGCCTTGGCCAAAACTATTAGGCACCATGAAAAATTCCCTCTTTAATTTTATTTAATCATTGTTACACTCAAAACTCGTTTTGTTGACAAAAATACTTCCTTTAAATAGATTATTTTCAACCATTGCCCCTACTTCATACGATACACCAGGGGAAACAATAATGTTATGTAAACTAAAGGGCTTTACTTTGCTTTAACTTGATAAAATTTTTGTTGTATTTAATTGTGAATATTACAAAAAAAATTACATTTTGGGCTTTTTCGAATTCAAAGAACTGAGTGAGATTGAACGTGCAAAGATTTTATGTCGTCGGAAGGGTATAATCACTCCGAGATTGCAAAAACTAGGAAGTGCTCACGATGTGCTGTTCAATATACACTTTTGAGACAGTGGATCTTTAACACATTATCCTCGCTACCTAGAGCAGGAAGAAAATAAAAAATGGTGCCCGTGGGGAGAGATTTTTTGTGAGAACATATCTTCAAAATCGCAAGAAAACATCAAAAGAATTGGCTGAAGAGATGAAAACCTTGTATTCTGTCGATATTTCTGCCCGGACAGAAAGAAGAAGACTAGGAGACAAAGGTCTGAAGGGATGTAAAGCCAGGAAGAAACCGTGCCTTAGTGAAGCCAATCGCAAGAAGTGGCTTGCTTGGGCAAAACTTCACTAAAACTGGTCAGACGTAAGCAACTTTGAGGCAATTAAATTATTGTAAATTAAAATTAAAATTTGCGAAAAATCCCTAAAATAAGTTTCAAATGCAAGAATATAACTATTTTTTCGAACTCATTAATTAATTTTGTGCAGATTTCTGGAGCTCCTGGAGCAGTTTTTGTACGAAGGAGGGAAGGCGAAGCCTATCACCCAGATTATGTTGTCCTTACTGTAAAACATGGTGGGAGAAACATAATGATTTGGGGTAGTATGGGGCTTCGGGGGTTGAAAAAATGTTTTGAATGAATACCTACATATCAATATTTAACCAAATTTTTAACCCTTCATTTGAAAAAATATTTGAACCTGATGACAGTGCCATCTGCAATTTTATTTTTCAACAGGATTATGGTCCATGCCAAGTTTTGGAATAGAGAATGGTTCGAAAAAAACAAAATCAATGTTCTTGACTGGCCTCCTCAGTCCCCAGACATCAATCCCATTGAGCACCTATGAGCTAAATTAAAAATCAGAGTTGGCAAACGTAATCCTACAAACAAAGACAATTTTTTTTATATTATTAAAAGAAGAGTGGGAAAAAATAGTCAAAGAAGATTGTACAGAACTTGTTAATTCCATGCCAAATAGAATAATTGGGGTAGTAAAAGCAAATGGTTTGATGACGAAGTATTAAATCGTGTTTTTTATGATTAAAAAACCATATATGTTTTAAATGGTTGATGTTATTTTTATTCCCTAATACTGTTATGTAGGTCCTAATACTTTTGGCCAAAGCTGTATGTAGGATGAGAGCTCACCAAGTTAGCTGAATATGATGAAGACAAATTTCAAGCTCTGGGGTACAACTTGCCACCAATGTTGTAGGAAGGTGAAGTTATACTGACACACTAAGAATACTCCAAACAAGACATCCACTCCTACCTTTTGACAAAACAACTTCAACCATGATAAATTTTCCATGAATTCACATTTTTTACTTCAATATTAATTATGTATGTGAAGAATATTTTACCTAACGATGGAAGAGGGAGATGAGATAAGATTCTCAGCGAGTTCAGTACAGAAGGTTTTCGGTTCGAATCCCACCAGGGCAGATTAAAATTGATTTTAGCGGACCCAAGAAGTGAACCTTCACTTTCCCACCCTGGCTAGAATAGGTTGGTAACCTATAGGATAACCCGTCATTCCTACCCTAGTTGGGGTTCATAAGTATGTTAAGCCCCAGATAAAAAATTATATACATATAATCAGAGCTTAATTAAAAAAGTGAAAAAAATAACCGGATTTTGTAATTTTCAACAGTTTAACTGCGCGTGGATAATGCTTAAATAAGATTTAATTAACAGCTTTAGCAAGTGGTTCTGTTAATTGAGTTCAGAGTTTCTAGGTTTTCTTTTCTGGTAAATGCCAGGATTATAACGTCCGAGGTTTAATTAGTAGTTTTCAAATGTCATCCGCAGTCGCTGTGGGTGGGAAGGGTCCCAGGTGTATTTCATTTAAATATTTTTATTAAAATTCTTTTACAGTCTTTAAATCCTATGGGATACCCATGGAACCAAGCTAAAAACCGCGAAATGTTTTGAAATCCTCGTTTTTTGGGAACTTTTTCGCTCAGTTTTCATTAAATACCTACGCCAGGCCACTGAACATATCAAAATTGTCATATTTTGCCAAAACATACACATAGTAAGTTTAACCAGCTTTGAGATGGAAAAAGAAATTTTGGTTCGGACAAATATTATTTGATTTATAGCGAATATTGTGCCGACAGAAACGAAGATTTCACAACAGTACGCGTGCATGGGTGTTTTATGGGACTTGATCAAAATTTAATACATGGGTTCTGATCGTAAATTTAACCAGCTTTCGGATAAAAAAAATAAATTTTGAATCGGACAAACAGTAACTAAAAGAGTACCGACAACTCATTTTAGCGGGGAATTGCGAATTCAGACAATTAATTATTGCAAATTAGCCTATCATGGTGGCGAACCGCTCTAAACCTATTGATCTGACCAAAAAAAAATAAAGGCAAATTTTCTTTGCTTTGTCTAAAAAGTTTCTTTGCTTTATAAGACTGTATAAAACATAAAATGTGTTAAAAGTAGTGGTTTCTGAGTTATTTTATCAAACAGCTAAAAACATCCAATTTTCAAACCTTCCCCCCACTTCCACACCCAAACCCGACTTTATTTCGAGGAAGATTTTTTATCACTTTTAAAACAAAGGGTGGTGAAATTTTTCCAGCAGTCAGACTTTTCTATTTTTGGATTTCAAGGTTTGGTCATTTTTTGGTTTAATTTTCCTGTCATTCCACTAATCCCTGTTGAACAGATCCGCTACCTAGGACTACACTTGGACAAACGTCTTACTTGGAATCCACATACAAGACTAAAACAAGAAACTGCTTATTTCAGACTACTTCAACATTTACTAGACAAACGATCAAAGCTCCCATTTAATTACAAAAGACTCATTTACATAACTCTGATTAGACCTATTTGGACGTACGGAGTTGAGATTTGGAGTCCACTAAACCATCTAATTCATTTTGTATACAAAATCCTTACAATCTAAAATCCTTCGAAAAATCCTTAATCCTCCTTACTTTGTGACCAATAAACTTATCCATATAGATCTTAATGTTCCATATGTTGCTGGTTTAGCCCAAAGCAGATACCTATCCTTTCATAGTAAGCTCCATAACCATTCCAATCCACTAGTCTCCCAACTTGTTTCCCACTCCATTCCCGATAATCCTCCAAGGCGTCTGAAAATAAGATGGCCTAGAGACCTTTTAGTGTAGATTTTTATTGGTGTTACTATTGAGTAGTTCTTCACAAGTTATTTACATGCCATTGTATTCACTATCAACACATTTACTTGATGTATATTATTTTGTACAGTAGTAAATATCAATAAATAAGAAAAAAAAATTTCCTGTACTTAGAAGTATGTAAATCTGATTTCATGTAATTACTTAATGTAGTATCAATACTACAGAAACATATGCAAAAATCTGGCATTTCATGAAAATATTTGATAAATCCTATAATTTTGAAATAGAGTAGTATAAACCGCATTGCCCTACTCAGTTATAGTTTATTAAGAAATTATTTGAAATATTCAAAATATTTTAATCATTAATTGTTATGCTGCAATACTGAAGCAGGAAAATTCAAAGATATAGAGCGTTGCTTGGATAAGGTTTCAGAACGGAATTCGATACACGCCTACTCAGAGTACTTCATGAATTTAAGATGAACAACGTGGGTGCAGAAGTAGGGCCATGACTTTGTTTACAGAACTTCATTCAGTCCTAATGGGGTATTTTTAGACCTTTCCAAGTTGTAATTCATTCAGGAAAATTCATTTCACTAATGGAACAAAAACAATCTCCCAAAGGAGCAAAGTTTCATAAATAAAAAGCGTGTAAATATTTCCCCTTCATTAAAACTTTTTGTAATGGGCTTCATTGATTGAGAGTGGAGTATAAATACATTGGACAATACCGGACGAAGTTTACGTTTTTTTTTTTTTTATCTGGATCCCTGAAACAAGAATGGCTTTCTTCCTGCTTTATGCTGTATAACACTTTCGTAAATATCTTATTTAGTAAAAATTGCGTGGAATGATATAATAAAGAATTCATTAATAAATAAATTATACTGAAAGGCAAAACATTTCAACAAATTACTCTTTTTCATTTCCTCAGCTTAATGTTTCATTCTTTTTTTAGGTGTTTACTTCCCCCTTATACTTCAACCAGGGCACATGGTACTTATTAGTATTATTACAAATATTAATTAAAATTTTAAATTAATATGATTTATAGTTTTGACGTCAGGGCTTCGTTAGGATTAGTTAGAAAAAAGTAATAAATTTTTACATCACTTTTTGTCAAACATTTGCTTTAAGTGCCAGAAGAATTTCTGTTTTTTCAAATTTCCTTAAATCAGCAGATGCAGGCTTACTTGGAAATGAGAGGGAAATGAACGGGCAGATGCAGAGGCTAAAAATGCGGCAAAAGATAGAACTCTTCAAATAGTATTTTATACTGACATACAAACTAACCCAAGTTTTGACAGGAAATGGCGGAGCAAAAAGTTACTTACACAGATTTAAACTGACAACAGCATTTGTAACTGCGATGGAAACAGTGAGCAAACTTACGACCATCTCATTCATGACTGCAGAAAATTGGAAAAGTATCGACACAAACTGATATCCAAAGTCCTACCAAAGGGAGAAAAATGGCCGCCTTCAAATAAGGACCTCATAGACAAATATTTTGATGAATTTGATGCATTTGTGGATCATTTTGATTATATAGAGCTCAACTATTGCAGTTTGTCTATAATTCTACCTCTATTTGTTTATATTTATTCTTATTTTTATTTTATTTAATTTATTTCTTCATTTTTTATATATTTTTTTCTTTTCAATCCTTTCTTTTTTTTTAAATTAACTTATTATTCCATTGATAAATTATTCTTTATATTTCTTATTCACCTGTATCATTTTAAAATATGCCATATTATGTAAAACTAAATATTTTTGTACAAATATTTATGATAATACGCGTTTGCACCCATTGCAGGGTTACTGGAATGTGGAAAACTAGTAACTCTGTATCTGACATTTTTTCTGAGAAACGACTGTGGAAGGCACTAGAAGCAAGTGTTTGGCAAAAAGTGATGTAAAAATTACTTTTTTGCGAAAATTAACGATTTTCATTTGTGTATATCTCGAAAATGGTTGGAAAATCGAAACATATGTATATAAACAATTTTATAGGTAATTTAATTAGCTTTAATTTTTATTTGTAACATATTTTTCTAGATTGTACCGTTTTTTATATATAATCGAAAAACCCAAAAATAGGAGTTTTTCTCCTCCCGCCCACCGTTAGCTTACCCCCCAGGGACGGGGGATTTTAGTATGTTTATCTTCTACCTACTCCCTGAGGTCAAAAATAATCGGATATTTCATGCACTCTACGATATGTTTATTGACTGGACTAATACACTATCAAACGCAAGACCTAATCAAAGCAAGCAGCGTATTTAAACTTTATTAATTTAAACTTTCGTAAACTTAGAATTGCTTGATCAGTTTTTTAAATAATGCTGTATTTTATTTGATTATATATTTTTTATAATTCTAGTTTGTTTCTTAATTCATGGTTAAATTGTACTTACGTCCCCGCACGTAAACACCCTATGCAGGAATGATACCTTTAGGTGAGAAAATGAAAAAATCAATTCGGTGGATTTTTTGAACATTTTTTTTGACGATTTTATGTTCTTCCTCATTCACGTAAGAAACACACCTAATAATTAAAAAAAAAAAATTCGTGCAGCATCAGATGATCTCATTTAATCTCGCAAATACTTAAGGTCTGATGTAGAGAAGTTAACTAGACGTTAACCCTGGCTCTTTCCAGCTATATTCTGATCACTATCTGCACTTCTAATAGTTTTAGGTCCTGCAGATGGTCCAAAATCCAAAATTTAATTTCATTACTATGTTTTTTATTAGGTATTTTGAGGTCAGCATTAACTTTCCTCATCTCAAATTCTTCCCATCTCGGCGAGAGCAAATTCTCGGCCATCCCGATCGGCCCTTATCTTCAAGCCTTTCTTTTTTTTAATATGTTTGATTATGTACTGGACCGTTGAACGAGGTATATTAGTCATTGAACTAATCATGAATGGATACCGCTGTAATCTTATGAAAAGTACATGTAACCACTGTTGAATAGAATATTTTGAATATTAGGCCGTGGCTGCTTATAATATACTGTTTGAGAAGGCACTGTTCACAAAATAGTTAGAAAGAGGCAGGATTAAGAGTTAAGTTAACAACTTAACTTCTCTACATCAGAGCCTAAGTATTTAAGGGATTAAATTAGATAATTTGATGCTGTACAAAAACTTTTGCTGCAGTCAGTTTACACTTTTTTTCTATTTTCAGAATAAACACATATATATTTTCCATATTTTGGGGTTTTTAATTATTAGGTGTGTTTCTTACGTGAATGAGGAAGATTATGAAATCGTCAACAAAATTATTTTTCTACAACGAGTGTAAAAGTAATCGCATTTTAGTGAATTTAGTGGGCGTGCGAAAACATTTGCTGCTTATTGTACATTCGATAATTGTCTTTAGTTTGAATACATGTGTAAATTAAAAAAGAATGAAAGGTATGAATGTTAACCTGTCAAAAATAAAATAGAGGCTATCAGCGAATCTGATGATTATCTAAGGCGTTGCGTGGAAGGCATGAGGGTGCCTGGCACCGACTGGTACCTCCTGTCTTGATAATGAAACATCTTGGTAATTCGGAAGGAATCTCATCTAGGCATTGAATTGTGGCCATGTTAGTATGAGTCTGAAGTTGATTCAAAGCCTAGCTGCCTTATTATAAAAATGTAATTTGTTATAAATGTAACCACTACAGGTACATTTAGAATAGAATAGAAAAAAAAAAAACTTTATTCTGGGATAAAGTGTCTTAAAATAAAATATCATATATTAATAACCATAGGGTAAAATCATATCTGGCCTAGAGATTTTTAAAATGGAGCTAGACAAATAAATGTGAATACAGATTTAGATTTTAGGATAACAGAAAAAAATAAAAATAGTTAACATAGAAATTGAATTTTAGAAAAACCTTTTTTTGAATTTTAGAAAAACTTTTTATTATAATAATTACAATCTGCCTCACTCAAGGGCAATGAGTAATATTGATGACAGAGACTCATTCATACAATATGTACAATGCTATAAAGTTAAAAAAAACAAAAAAACAAAGTAGAAAATTAAAATAAACAGCCTTAAAAAATACAAGATAAAATAAAAATATATACAACAAATAAAATTAAATATACAAGAGATAAAAATAGAATATAATACATAATAATATAAAATAGGTAAGAATGAAACTAAAAAATGAAAGAAAAAAAAATTTAAGAATGATAAAAACAGAATCGTAACTACATTCATACTCTAACATAGAAATAATTATTATAAACAAAATTCTAGAAAGGGAACTGAAAAAAAATAGAAAAAATAAAAAAATATCTATATAAAAATTAAAACATTAACATAAGAAAATTGTAAATTTAGGCTAATGTTTTATGTCATACTAGAATAAAATTCATTATATAGTATCCATATAATTAGAGAGTGTTAGTCCAGTGGAAAAGAAGGTGAGGGAAGAGAAGTATTTCCATATAAACTGTAACCATATTGTATTTCAAACATACATATAAACAATAAAACATTTCAGAATTCAAATATATGAGTAAACTGATATGAAAAAAAGAGTAAAATAAAGGCAAAACAATACATTGTGGCCAATAAATTCAGTCCTAAAAAAAACATTTTTTTCCCCAGAGGAGCCCTCAGAGAGAACTGCCGCTCTTAAAAACGCAGCATACACTTTCACAGTAGATATATTAAAAGCATTGATATTTGCAATTGTTAAAGCGTTAACACGTTTTATAGATGTTTCCAAAATAATTTTTTTTAAATTGTATTGAAGTTGTATTTTAAGTGTTTATTCATTTATTTTATTCTAATGGGTAAATGAAGAACGCATAAAAATGAAGTAAATGAATAAACACTTACAATACTACTAATTCATACAAAAATAGTGTTAGAAATACTACTGCTTTAAAGTCAAAAATCAATCTTTTACCCCAAGTCAGATCAACCAAGACAGACTTAGACAAAAATAATTTTCAATACATATTATTAGAATATTTCCATAATAAATTCCTTGTTCCACATCCTATATTTAAATTTTCCATGTCAGAATCTTTCATAATTATTTCACTAACGCGAATTATTAATGTAAACAATAAAATGCTTATACGGAAGGAATGTTTCTTTTAGCTGAGTGTCACCTTACAAAATATTTTGCTGTTCTGACCCAGATACAGTTTAGTTTTGTTGAGGAGAAAGCAACTGTAGAAATACGATACTGCTTTTAGGGTTCCGTAAATCAATGATCTCTTTTGTCCCGCGGGATCGAAGTCGTCCTAACTCCGAAGTCCTCTCAGAGATGTTTACTTACAAAACAAACTTTTCATATGGTAATAAGTAATAAATTATATATTTTATCTTGTTTATTATATATTCAATGAAATTAAAAAAGTAAATAAATAACTTAAAAAAAAGCTTTCAGGAACTTATTAAAATAGGAAGATTTACTGAAATCTATTAAAAATACAAATTATAATAATAATTTGTAAAAAAAATCATTCTAACTTTTATAATTTATGAATTTAAAAAAAAGTAGTTGAGACTTCATTATGTGGCGCTGGAAAAAAAAATTTCTAGTTGCTAAATCCAAACTTCATATTAAAAAAAAATATTAAAAACTACTGGAACTCGTTGTGCGTTCGAAATGGTAGTGAAACAGACGTTAAGTAAGAATGACGAAACTTAGTCCAATGTTTGGAAAAGACGAAACTGCGCAGGATGTTTTGCCAACTAAGACATAATAATCAGATACAGCTTAGTATGATTAGTCTAATAAGATATTTTGTTAGAGAATGATTTCCTATAAAGGAAGAATAAATAGGCGGAGAATCAGATGCTAACATACGTAGAAGCATACGTAAAATTGCAGTGAAGGATAGAGATAAGAGGCCGACGATAGAGCACTTAAAAGACAAAATATCGAGAGAGCCAAGACTGTTAATTAATTGAGGTAAATTAAATATCCTTGAGGTAAATAAATAAATAAAAAATTATTCTGATTCTTATATATATCAGTCCTGTTCTTTTTTAACAATATATTCCGAATTTGAAAATTAATATTTTTCTAGGGAATATTATGTCTCAACGATCCATTGATAGGAGAAAAAAACCAGTAGTTGTACAGATACAGCGAAAACGATTCACGTACAAAGAATTAATAATTTTTTTTAAAATCTTTTTTATTGATATTTACAACTTTAAAGTACATATAAATTCAGTAAATATTTGGGAAAATGAATACAACACGGCAATAAATTATACCCAACTACCCATTGGTGGCACTTTATTAAAAGTTCTATATTAGAAGGTATCGAGACCATCTTCTTTTCAGACGCCTCGGAGGTTTACCAGGAATAAAATTCGAAGCGAGTTGAGAGACTAGTGGGTTTGAGAAGTTATGAAGTTTACTATGAAAGGATAGGTATCTGAATTGGGCTAAATCAGCGACATATGGAACATCGAGATCTTCATGGATAAGTTTGTTTGTGACAAAGTAATGAACATTGAGGATTGTCGAAGGATTTTAGATTGTAAGGATTGGATACGAGAAGAATTAGGAGGTTAAGTTCAGCCCCAGAGCTACTCCTGAAGGGATCATTATTCACTGATATCAGCATGTCATCAGCATACGTCTTAATAAAAAAAAATTGACAATTTAAGTTATAAATAAAAGATACCTTTAGCCAAGTTTGAGGGTTCCTTGTAAGTATTTTGTCAAAGCAGAAACAAAGATAGCGAACTGTGTCAGCTTTAGGTAGTGGAATACCAATGATTGAGGGTAAATGTTACGTTGGTGCATTTAGATTCATTTACTACATGTCAGCACTAACATTTTTTTTTTTTTAATTTGACAAAAATAGTTTTACCAGAGAATGGAATGCCAAGTGACGAAAATCCAATTTTCTGAAAAATGTTTTAACTTCCCATAAAAGAAAAAAGTCTGCCGACCTCTTAAAAGGCCAGAGACCTTTTTTAAATTATGGGATCCCTCAGGCAGCAAACTCACTTTGTAAGATATGAACTCGACTTAATAAGGGCTAGTTATCTAAATCTTCTTAAACTTGCCCTGACACAGGCTTATAGTATTACTTCCTTCTTTTCTTCTACTGATAGAGCATGCAATCTCAGTCTGAATCTAATTCAAGGGATATTTCGTTCAGTCTTTCCCTTCGATAGTGGAAAAAACTTGAATAGCCAGCAGATAAAAAGGAATCCTAATTAAAATACCAGACTCTATTTTCGTTTCTCAGTTTAATTAAATTTTGTTTTCAAAAATATGAGATCTCTCCCTTCTTCTATTCCGCTAAAGGAAATCCTATCAACTTCATTTGTATTACCAAAATCGTAAATTCACTTAGCTTTTTTAATATTTTTTTGTGTTTATTTTTGATTATAAAAACTGAAAAATTACGTTTAAAAAGACAATGGCAATTTATTAATTTTTTTTTTTTTTTTTTTTCATTTATTGATATTTACAACTGAACAAAATAATATACAACAATGTGTTGACAGTGAATACAATGGCATATAAATAACTTGTGAAGAACTACTCACTAGTAGCACTTCAATAAAATCTACACTGAAACGTCTCTAGGCCATCTTCTTTTCAGACGCCTCGGAGGATTATCAGGGATGGAGGAGGAAGCAAGTTGGGAGACTAGTGGATTGGAGTGGTTATGGAGCTTACTATGGAAGGATAGGAATCTTGTTTGGGCTAAATCAGAAACATATGGAACATTAAGAGCTTTATGGATAAGTGTATTGGTCACATAGTAAGGAGCATTGAGGATTTTGGATTGTAAGGATTGGATACGAGATGAATTAGATGGCTTAGTAGAGCCCCAAAGCTCAACTCCGTACGTCCAAATAGGTCTAATCACTGTCATTAATTGGGAGCTTGAAACGTTCGTCTAGTAAATGTTGAAGTAGTCTGTAACGACGGGCAGTTTCTTGTCGTTTTAGTCTTGTATGTGGATTTTAAGTCAGACGTTTGTCCAAGTGGAGTCCTAGGTAGCGGATCTGTTCAGCAGGAATTAGTGGAATATCATTAAAGTATACTTTAGGGCAGGATGTCGTATGTTTACGACGAATTATTAAATATGAATATAAAGATTTTCTAATTTAATATTTTTTACCCGCGTGGACACGGTTTAATTTCTCAATGTTAACCAATGCAAGAAAAGGTACTTTACTGTTCTTTCTGTCAAACTTGGCATTGTTAGCTTGTTTTTGTAGTCGGGAAGTGGACTCAAAACTTTATTGTGAACAGCTAGAGTTTTGTGTGCAAAGTTGGTACAAATCTCAACAGGTACGAAGCGATTTTGTAACACGCCTACAACCCTGCACATCGGTCTCGTTTGAGAAAAATTATCAGAGCTACAAGGAGTAAAAGTTTTGTTTGATTCTGAGTGTAGTGCAGATATTGTATCAGTTAAGGGTTGTTTGATAAATATCTCATTTTTTAAAAAGTCCGATGCTTTATAATTACGAGAACATGAAAGATGGGTGAAAAGATTTCTTAGCCTCAAAACCAAAGAGCGGTACTGGCATCTAATCCAATCAGTGGCAGAAAGTTGGTGAATATAGTTAAAAACAATGGACTCTACTTAGAAGAGTAGAATGCAATAATATTTATGCAATAATATGTACTCTGAAATATAGCTATAAATATGCACAAGGACTTTTATAACTTAGGATTATTATAAAAAATATGAAACTGTTTTATTAAGAAAACTAGAAATTTATTTAATATTTATAAAAAAAATTAAGTATGTATTATTTTACTGTCATTTAACAGAAATAAATACAAAGATTACCTAAGGAACTATATACTCCTCACAATTTTCTCGTATGATTAGGAATAGAAAATATTATTTAATATTCAAATTTTAAAATCTATTAATTTTTTCTATTAATTAAGATTAGGGTATTGTTTTTCTGTTTTATATCAGCTACGATAATGACAGCAGACGACATCTTTTCGTCGTAATCAATCGTAATATTTGTTTTTTCAAATATTATTTTTTCAGGAAAAATGACACTTCATCCAGCGAATTCGGTTGAAAACATTTCGAGATATTAATATATAAATGGTAAAATATCAAATCAGTCATGTGATGATAAGAAGCAGAAAGAGGATCTACAAAACTTTAATATTTAAAATGAAGGACTACGAAGAAAAAACAGGGTTTTCGGTAAGTATGAACATTTTTATTTTATTAAGATCCTATGAAGGTTTTTAAGTAAAAGAAACATAACATAAATAAATCATAATTTTGTTTCAATAATAAAAAAAAAAATACAATAAAATGACTTTTTATCTATAAAAATATTTAAAGTATAATATATAAGTTTTGTTTCACATAAAAATCATATTAATTAGTAAAATAATTAATTACATCATCCAGAATGGATAGATCTCACGACTTGTTTTTCAGAAATGGATTTTCAGTTCAGAGGATTAAAAGATTTGGATGTAATTACTGCAGTTCATCAATTTACAGATTTTAAAATGTCAACATTGTTTTTCAATAAATATTTTAATCTATTTTTTAAATCTCTTTTCTTTTTTTGTTAGATTCTATAAATTTTTTTTTTCCTTTATTGATATTTACAACTGTAAAAAATAATATACATCAAGTAAATGTGCTGATAGTGAATACAATGGCGTGTAAATAACTTGTGAAGAACTACTCACTAGTAGCACTTCAATAAAATCTACACTATAAGGTCTAGAATCTTCTTTTCAGACGCCTCGGAGGATTATCGGAAATGGAGTGGGAAGCAAGTTGGGAGACTAGTGGACTGGAGTGTTTATGTAGGTTACTACGAAAGGATAGGTATCTGGTTTGGGCTAAATCAGCAACATATGATACATTAAGATCTTTACGGATAAGTTTATTGGTCACAAAGTAAGAAGCATTGAGGATTTTTCGAAGGATTGTGGATTGTATGGATTGAATACGAGATGAATTGGATGGTTTAGTGGAGCCCCAATGCTCAACGTCCAAATAGGTCTAATCACAGTGATGTATATGAGTCTTTTTTAATTTGTTGGGAACTTTGAACGTTTGTCTAGTAAATTTTGAAGTATTCTGTATCCTATAATTTAAATATTTTACTTATTTCTTTTTGTGCTGTATGTCAGTTACATTCCATGAAGTTTATGTGTAAAAATTTAGGTTTGCAAATTTTCTGATTTATTTCTTTAACTTTAACAAGTTGACGTCATCGGTAAAGATGGCAATGCAAAAATTAAGGTATATGCTTGTTTGTATACTATGTACATTTTCATCTTAAAATGCATATTTAATAATTTGTAATTGAAGAGCTGTATTTTTTGACAGTGGATGAATATATAGCTCTTACAGATTGTTAAAAACCTCAAAACATTATTTAATTGTGGTCTAGTTATGATCATGATGGCCATCAGGGATGTATAAAAAAAGAAAAAAAAATCATATAAAAATCGCGGAATGTAAATAAAAATAAAAAATAAATAAATAAAAACACTACAATAATCTTTGAAATCATTTTTATATTCTTTATTTATATTCGTATTTTTTTTTTTATATTCCCTGATTCCGTATTTGGAATTATCTCTTTTTTAGCCCTGATGATGACCATCAATGGCCGAATCGTCTGCATATTAAAATAATATTTTGTTACTTTTAACAATTCTGATTTTCCTTTGGATGACCCCTCAAAATTAATCTATAAGACACTTATTAAATAATTTATATTATAGAAAATATAATATTATAGAAAGCAACCGTCGTATGTTCCACTTTACCAAGCAATTCTATTTCTAGATAATAGAAGTTGCTTGATGCTGCTTTGCAGATAATAAGAACTAGTTATCTCCAGCTATTTGTCACGGCAATTAAACCCAGAATTCCCTCGTTATTACCAGCTCCTACCACCACAATTTTAGCCTTGGCACTCAACATTTATCAGCCTTGGAGCATCAAACGAACCACTTTCTAAAGTTAACATGAACACTTTTTTTTTTTTTTTTTTATTGATAAGCTTAATAAGTAAAAACTATTTAAAAAATCACAAACAATAATAAAAATTGATCGTAGGTAACTGCTCCTGGTAGTACTCGTAATACTGCTAATATCACTGTGGAAGAAGGAATAAAGCTATTCCTGTAATGGTGTTAAAGGCTCTTATTTTGGACCAAATTTTAAAATATTTAAAATTAATTATTAATAATTTAACGTGCAAAAATTAGTTGTTTTTTTTTATAAAACGTAAAAAACATTCCTCTTGTATTATATCTTACATCTCACCAACGTTTTAAACGATACCTAGGTCGCTTTTAGCTCAAAGGCCTTCCTAGATAAATATAATGAGGATTATTATGGAATTTATGTCATCAAGACAATTCATAGAGGAAAGTGTAGAGAGGGAATTCCTGCGATAAGTACACAGCGATATGAGATCTACGTCAGAATGCAGGGCAACATATTTTATCACGAGCTTGATAAACCTTACGCCCACGATATGTTCCTAACCCACCTTCTACCTTTATTGAATATTGACAATTACAATACAACAGAACTTTGAAAAAATCTATTTTCTGAAAATTATTATTTTATATAAACGGAGGAGAGAAAAATGTTATAGTAAGAGAGAATCAAGGATTATTGGAGGAGAATAAATATGAGAAGTAGAACATGGTATTTGTGCAGCCCTTATATAATATATTTTAAATCAGAAAATAGCACATAGATCAATAATGACAAAATATGGAAAGATCCATAGAGTATATAAATTTAAATATCATACTGGCTAATGGATTGGATCGAGAAGCAAATGAGTGGAGGAATTATGAGATGAAGAGAGCTCTTTGGATAACTGGTAAAATCTACAACAAAAAATGCATCTCCAGAAACACTAAGATTGGACATTACAACACTGTGGTGAAGTCGGAAAGCCTTTATGCGGCAGAAACATATGAATAGGATAGGAGAAATGGAGGAAATGAGAAAAAACGGACGAAGGATATAGGTTAAGAAGCAGACAGGAGACTGAAGAAATATCAAATATAATTCATGAAGAAGAGAAAGTTGAGATTCTTTGGACACATCAAGAGGATGGACAACTCACGTCTAACTAAACAGATTTTGAAATATACAGAAAGGATCAAGAATATGGGATGGATAACTGAAGTAAAGGTGGATCTTGGAGAGGCTGGAATAACCGAGAGAGACATAACAGATAGAACGCAATTCAGACATAAGATACACAAATGGAAAGTTTATACGGTAGAAAGGAAAATGAAAATATAAACCAAATGGTCGGAAGATAGGAAGAAAGCACACACCGAAAAAATGAAAGAGATATGGAAGATTAAAAAGGCTTAAAAGAAGTGAATGCTTTGCGTAGTCCTCAGAGGCTCATTCGCATATAGTATATATTCGCATATATACACAAATTAAAATTCGTTAATTACATTTTATATTTATGTTTATATTTTGGTATCAACTACGTCACCGTCAAGCTGATGCCATCTTAAATATAAATAAAAAAGAATATTGTCCTGCAATTTTGTTCGATATTGAAAACGTTTTTGACACTGTGTGACATTAATAACCACTTATCTGATCCTTAAATCTTTGCCTTTTGTTTTCTCGTCTATCAAGAATCTGCTGGTATTCCTCAAGGCAACGTATTGAACCCCCTTCTTTACTCTCTTTACACTGATAATACCCTTCGACACCCATTCACAACCGTTTATACTTTTGCTAATGAAACTGCGATTCTATCTTAGCACGAAGTTCTCATAATTTCTTCTTTCGCTTTCCAAATCCATTTATACATCTTAGAAAAATCAGCATGAATCCTGATAAATCAAATCACATGACGTTCACCCTGAGGAGGATTGGCTATACAAAATCTGGAACGGATTTTGCTGTACAATGAGACAGTGCCAAATAAAAACGTAGTTTTTTTTTACCCTAAATAATATCTGGAACCCTCCATAGAGTATATATAGACTTGGAACATTCATATAGGAGACATACACACCAAATCTTATTATTGAAACTTTAAGTTGATAATCAATTACCATTAAACTTACAAAACAAAAAAACTAATATGTAACACATAACTGCAACCAATTTGTACTTGTAGAACAGAACACAGAGGTTCTACGAAACCCAAACACCTTCATAAAATGCATAAATAAAATATAATTCTGTACTTTGAACGATATTACACACATTTTAGTACACTACAGATTACACTACACACAATCATTTATGATCAATGATGATACTAATTGTACAACATTACATAAACATAAAATACAATTTATACATTTCCATACAACATCCCAATCCACTTGTGCAGACAATCTCTTCATCCCCGTTATACACCACGAACTTGCTTCTTTGAGGTCGGACAACCCTTAACCTCGGCTTAAACGTACCAGAGTTGACTCTGAGGTCCCTTCTTAGATTAAATTTTATTCTCCCTTCACATTCCTTTACTTTGTTTCATTTGTAATATTTTAATAACTATAGAACTAAAGCAAAAAATTAAAAAATATTTCATTTAGATGCAGCAAAGAAACTCAGGAGTTTTAATTTTATTATATTTTTTGCGAGCTTCCGTTTTACAGTTAGGAATCTATCGGATAACTGATTATCAGTTTATATTTTACAGCCGAGAGGTAAAGATAAAAATATCACCAAAGAATAAACGAGATAAATGTAATAATAATTGAGTTTATTGTTAGTAACATTTATCTATTTTTTCCAATATTGCTATGGTATGGAACAAACATCTTTTCTATTTTATTTGGATAATAATTAGTACCTTGAAAGCATAAACGAATAACATTAAAAATGTGGTTAATTTTTCAGTCAATTTTGGCTTGCAATCTGAAAAACAAATTAACAAAAATAATTTTGCTACGCATAAAGTCAAAGTACTAATATTAGTAACGAAACATCAATAACAGTGTATATTCAACAGGTGTGGACATAAGATGTATTAAATCAATAGAAAATTACACACTTTCAACATTTTCATCTTGTCGTTTACAAATGTTCATTTAACATAAAAAACTTATCTGTAACACTATACTGAAAGCTGGCTTGATATAGGTAGCAGAACTTCATGAAAGCTGTACAAGTAAATAAATTATAAACCCTTCAAGCTGATTTTTCGTAAACATATTAACGCACCATGGTTCCACAAAGAGCTTATGCAATGTAACACTTATAGCACGAATTTACATTCACCAATAATTTCGCCATTCCACCTAAAATTACGCCAATCCATTGGTACAATTTCTTTCATAATCCTTTATAGAAGACATATATACTTCATATTGATACCTCCTTCAGAAGTATTTATCATAGTTCACAGATTACCTACCAACAAACCAAATTGTATCATATATACTGAATCTCCTTCCCCGGAGTGCGATCCTATCCATTACCTTAATATATTTTAAATATGTTCTCACCATTACATATTTTCCTCTTCCTTGGAAATTATCATTAAACAAAATGATACCAAAACCCTAAAAGCAACCCGTACAACAATCATCGTAACAATCGATTTCTATATTGCCAGTACTGGGAAAATACTGGATGAACTCATTCTGAAAGGCCTGTACTCTATCCTAGAATCCAATCACATCACCCTGTATTACTTATTTGAATTCCAAATATAGCACTCCATGACCCGAAGATAGCCTAGAAACCTTATAAAACTAAAGTTTTATTAAAGTGTTACCAATTCGTAGTAGCTTTAAAAATTATTGAGTAGTTATTTATTCTCATATTTAATTAATTATTGAAATATTTAATATATTATATACATATTACATATAAATATTACATATTAATATATTACATTACATATACATATTACATATTAATATATTATATACATATTACATATTTAATTAAATTATTGAGCAGTTATTTATTCTCATATTTAATTAATTGTAAATGTATATACATATATATATATATATATATATATAAACTTTTATTTAGACCATATATTACAATCTGCCACATTATCTACAAAAGTATCAAAATAATAATAAAATAAAATAAAATTATAATACAAAAAGGTGACTAAATAAAAAATAATAATAACAAAATAAAATGATTAATTAAATTTAAAAAATTTAAAAATCATATTCATTCATAACTAATTACATGGGACTAAGGAACAACCAGCCAGCTTCCTCTCCACACCAGGTAAGGGATTAAGCAAAGCTCCTTGAGTTCCTAGCGCTTCTCTCTGCCTCGTCACTGGTTCGTGAGCCAGTGGAGGCAGAGTAAGAGCGCTTCAGCTGCAAATATTCCAAGCATGAGAGCAGAAACTTTTACCAAGACTCCATTGTCATATTTTACAATGGATCTCGAGACCACTGCCTTTTTTAACCTACGTAGAGGATATTATGGATGGCGACTGAAATAGGTAACAGATGGTGTAGGTAATAGACTCTAGGTGCAAACTCTGCAAAGGCCAACCCCATATTGTACAGTGATAGACAGGATGTAAACATTAAAAAAAATATTATTATAGATCTTCTCATTTTTTGAGGGAAGAACAATACAATATTACATATAGTAAACTGAACAAAATCTATTAAATTTATTATTTTTTTTCCAATTAATGAAAACAATTGTGTAACAAAAAACAAATGACAAACCTATAATAATCAAGATCATTCTTCTAAGAATTAGGTGTCATCAAATTTCATAGCTCGACTGAATACTAAGTCGTAGAAAGAACAGTTCGCCTCCAGGATTACATAATTACTTTCATAGATTCATTACTGATCTATAAATATTAAATCGGCCACAAAAAAAAATTAAAAAAAAAAATTAACCAATAATTCGCTTCAATAACAAAAAACCTATATAATGACATTCTTTTAACAACAATGTTGAATGTTGTAAACAAAGCAATCAATAAGTTTTAATGTGATTAATTTCATTATACAGAATAGATATAATTTACGAGTTGTTTTTCAGGCAGGGATCATAAGATCAGGGGATTAAGACAAGATCATTCTGTAATTACGATCAATTATTGCAATTTATCAGTTTATAGGTTTTACAGTGTCAACACTATTTTTATATTTTTTATTTCTATCACTGATTGATATATTATGTAGATATCTGTATTAATGTAGAGCGCAAATAACAAAATCAATTGTTCAATAATTTATTCGATTTTTTTTAAGTGTTGTATAATATCTATTCGAGTCTCGTCTGCTTGGTTGGAATAATATTATTTTTAGCGCAAAAAGCGTCTATAAAAAAGTTTAATTATTCTTTTAAAAATAAAAAATTCTTTATTTATTTATTGCAAAGGTTGCCTGATTTAAAAAAAAAAAAAAACTCTGCAAAGTCGTTGTTTGTTTGGACTTAATCACTTTATTAACTTTATCACAGGAAAGACGGGTTATCTTGCGAGTTGCCAAACTATTCCAGCCATAGTGGTAAGTTTATAATTCATTCTGTGGACTCAGTACTAAAAAAGTTCATACTGTGTAGATATACTATCCACTTTTGCCTCGCCGCTGCGCACATTGGAGCAAAAGTGGAAAAAAACCTATAAATGAACGTATTTATAGGGTATGATAATGAACGTACTTTAAATATTAATTTTATTACTGTTGAATACCATCAACTGGGGTGACTTTGCCCACTTTTCAAATGTTTGTTTGTACCATTTCTGAAGCTTGACAATTTCACCACATAACGCTAGTTGTAATAAATTAATGTACGACTGTATCAAATACAAACAATTGTTTCATTCGATTTGAAAGTGGAGTTACATACATATATAGCAACAATTTAATAGGGGTGAAACATCACTGATTTTATTTATTTATGTTTTTTTCGGAGGGCGAGGGTGAATCGGACATAAAAACTACTTTGATAAAATTTGATAGTGGAGTTATATACATATATACCAACAATTTAAATAGGGGTGAATCATCACTCATTTAATTTTTTTTTTTTTTTTTTTTGGGAGGGAGAGGGTGAATCGGATATAAAAACAACTTTGATAAAATTTGATATATAAGTTACATACATATATATCAACAATTTAATAGGGGTGAATCATCACACTTATTTTTTTTTTCTTCTTTTTTGGGGGAAGGAGAGGGTGAATCGGTCATAAAAACAACTCAACCGATTTTCATAAATTTTGATATTGGCGTTACATAACCATGGACCAACAATTTCATAGGGTTGAAACATCACTGATATAATTTTTTTGGGGGGGGGGAGGGGGAAGGGGGGGTGAATCGGACATAAAAAACTCAACAGATTTTCCCCAAAAACCCGCCACCCCCCAAAAAAGAAATTAAATTGGTAATGTTTCACCCCTATGAAATTGTTGGTGTGTATGTATGTAACTCCAATATCAAATTTTATCAAAGTTGTTTTTATATCCGATTTACCCTCGCCTCCCGAAAAAAAGAAAATTAAATTTGCTGATTCACCCCTATTAAATTGTTGATATACATGTATGTAAGTCCAATATCAAATTTTATTAATGTTGTTTTTATATCCGAAGAGACAAAAGCGCCACGTCCGCGCCAGGTCTCCGCCACGTCCGTTCTGTGTGAATTGGGCCTAAGAGATAGCATTTGCTAATAGAGAATTTGCTGTCAGAACTAGTTATAAATGTTCGAAATTGTGGAAGATTACGAAAGACAAAGACAACGAATGAAGCAGATTCAACATGAAATAACAGCTGAAGATGGAGCTGTATCTGGGACAATTGATCGATCGCTCTAATGTGTGTCTTACACAATCAGTATTAATGTCATTACCATCAGTGTCATCGCCTTAAAAAGTCTTTCATCATTACTTCTGCCATACTTTTGTCTGGTTACTATAATTATGTTGTTAGGTTGAAAAGTAATAAAAATTGTGATGAAAAGCTTTCGAAGTTAACGACATTATTACTGATCGTGTTAGTTCCTCCGGTATCTGTATCGAAAAGGCGCTCCACCATACCAGCCCAGCCTCCTATTCACTATGATACCGAATCCGACCCTGAGATTCGAGTTTCACATTGGTCGATAGCTCTTTCCTATAACCTAGCATGCAAATATCCATTTCGACAGTTTCAACTTGTGTTATATTGATTTTTTGTCTTCTAAAATATAAAAAAAGGTGAAACAGAAGTTAACGACATGAGTTTCAACATATCTATGGTTTTTTTTATAATATTTATGTTTTCTTATTTCCTTCTCCCTAGTGTGTGAAAGTAAAAGACCAGTCAACAACATTTGTTTCTACATGTATTGGGAGTTTTAAATATTTATATTTTAAATAATTTTAATTTTAGAAACCTGAGGTGGGACTACAGTCCCGAAACATGTAGTGAAACTCATAAATAAATTAAAAGTTGTGCCACAAAATCTCCTTCTACATAGTTTATTAATTAATTTATTTTTTATATTTTGTTATTTCCGCTTCCCTTATGTGAGAAATTTTCAGTTTACATATTTTTTAAACGGATTCTTTCTCATTTATATTACTTGTTGACCTAAGTTGATACAGATTGTAATATTCATTAAAGAAAACCATCGACCTTATGAGAAATGTGATAAAGTTTATAAGTTTCATATTTTCTTATTTCCACATCACTAATGTGAGAAAATATAGCATAAATTTTCTGATGTTGAGAATTGGAGAATTAAATGTTTATTGAAAGTGAGACTTCAGAGCGACTATTATCATCAATGTTATCGCAATAAAACGTTTTTCATCTATTACTGGAATAATATAATTTATTATAATATAGATTAATAATTGATATTACAAAATAGTTATAATTTGTTATACATTCTTTCTATAACTTTCAACATGGATTTTTTTAATGTATTTATAATTTATTTCGACTTCCCTAAAGTGAGAAATTATATCAGAAGTTAACATTACCTGTGATTTAGTATTATATTAATTCTGATTTAGTATATTGTTAATTCAACCTTGATTTAGCGTTTTATATTTTGATATTTTGTTATTTCCTCGTAATTATTTTCTTATTTTTCGTTTTAATATGAGGAGATATAACAGACGTCGATATTAGTTTGAACATTTATTTAGATTTTGTGTTTAAATGAATAATAACCTCCCCTCTCAAAAAGTAGCGACTAAAACATCGAAATAAATCGGAACATGGTTAGAATCGATAAAACGGTTTTCTGGGCGCGTGAAGGGTTGGAGCGCCTCTTCGATATAGATACCGTTCCTCCAAATTTTTCATAAGGTTTACTATAAAATAGCTTTGACGTTTATAACTTCTAGAACATTCAGAGTATTACGTTTTGTTTGTATACTTATTAACATTACCGTAAATTTTCTAGAAATATGACAACTGCCTAATCGATCACTATTGAAGATTAGTGTCGATAAGCAGAGTATAAGGAGTAGGTTAGGAGTCAGAAATGATGTGGCCTCATTACGAACAATGTAGTCTTTAGCTCCGGTGGAAAATTCCACTAACCTGGCTTAGTTGAGGAATATGTCTTATCTGCAATAACTGACTCAGGTTTCTGTGGAATGGCGTTATCAAATGACATTTATCAAGGTATTGCATTACAGTCTGCAAATGTATTTTCGCTTAGTATACACCAAACTCAGTATCTGATAATTCAAGGATAAAGGACTTGTGGAAGTAAGAATAAGAATATATAATCTTCGAAATCAGGAAGAACCAGTCTTGGCAACAGTATCTAACATATGTGTGTATATATATGTATATATATATATATATATATATATATATATATATATATATATATATATACATTTATATATACACAGGATGTTCGGAAGATCGTTGGCCAAAGACGTATCTCGGGTAGGGAGGTCCATTTTGAACCTATTTAAGGTCACTTAACAATATACAAATTATTACGAGTTTTTTTATTAATTGTTTTTAAAAAATGGTCAAAACCAAACATTTATGCCTTATAACTTCGTTGTTTACTGATATATCAACGCCATTTTTTTTTTTTTCTCTCTGTAATTACTAATAAAATCCCCATGTAAAATAAAAAAGATTTGATGCAAAAAACAAATACAAAAAAACAAAAAAAAAACAGGAGATCGTTAAATCTTGTTAAAGATTTGCAGTCTTAAAATAATTTGGATTTGGCTGTTGCGCTTACTTTTTTTTTTTTTTTTTCTTTAACAATATTTAACGATCTCCCTTTTTTTTTTTTTTTTTTTTTTTTTTTTTGGTATTTGTTTTTTGCATCAAATCTTTTTATTTTACATGGAAAATGTATTAGTAATTACAGCAGAAAAACTGGCGTTGATCAGTAACAACGAAGTTATAAGGCATATGTTTTGGCCGTTTTTTCAAAAACATTCATAAAAAAAAAACCGTAAGACTTTGTATATAGGTAATTGACCTCAAATAGGTTCAAAATGAACCTCCCTACCCGAGATACCTCTTTGGCCAACGCTCTTCCGAACACCCTGTATATGTATTTAAATACAACACAAAGTATATAATTAACCGTAACTCATTTAACGATATGAAAAATATTTAAAAGAAAAATATCGATATTTTTTTTAAATATCGCGTATCGACACCCATCCCTATACACCACAATTTGAAGGCCAGAGATCCACGATTCACAACCATAAAAAATGTTCGTTGCGGGTACAACGTACCAAGTTTTCTTATCTCTCTTCTTTTTCAGGACAAAGTTTAATAGCACTAAAAACTGATTAAAGGCACTGTCAATAGAATGGGATTTTAAGTTAAGCAAACCCATCGCCAAAGAAGGAACCATGATTAATATTCCACTCTAAATTCGTAGAACCAGAAAAAGATTGACAAGAAAAGGATTTGAAATTGATCTTGGTTACTATGGGATATTATTAATATTTTTAATATTCCTTCTTCTTCCACAACATGAACAATTAAAAGTAGGTTTAGGGTCATGTGGGGCACAGAGGAACAAGAAACGAAAAGTAACATCATGATTGGTCCTTTTTAAATTTGACTTTGGAGTCTCTTTATTTGCCACCATCTTAAACATCTGTCAATGGACGTCAAATCGCAGGATAAATAAATGACTAATCGAATTTATGTTTTTTGTAAAACATTCGTGAACAATTTGGGTAGTGAAGTTTTTTAGTTTTTGTTTGAATACTAACGATTTCGGGTGAGTAGGTATATGGTCCCTTTGGTTTTCAATTAGTTTGCGTTTGAATAGCAAACAAAGTTTCTTGCAATTTCTCACCAATATAGTCTTAAAGAATTTTTTTTTTCAAACAGTAAAAGTAAGTAAGTAACTGTGTGGGGCACAGTGTAACGTAACGTGTTACACTGTACCTCCTTTGATTATATATAATTTTTCTAGGTGTCTTACACCGAAAATAGTTGGATATAGGAAAAAGGAAGACGAACACAATGCTAATGACATTTAAGAAGAAAATATAATGATCTCATAATAAATCTGTTAATGGTTAATTTTGGCTATCAAAAAATTGTTATGGAACTTAATTAAGGATTTTTCTATTTCATATTTTATTTTGTAAATGTATGTTAAGTGTTCCCCGTGTTGTAATACTGTATCCCTGTACCCTTTTAATACTGTAACAAATTTGTGATTTCAGATAACTAAAACAGCAAGTAGTTTCAAAGTATAATTTTGATATTATTTCAAGCCTAATATGAAGGTTAAAGATGAATAAATGGAAGATATAATAAATTGTTATTTTTTTTAAAATGACTTTTTTGTTACACTGTGTCCCAATTGACACTACTCCCATCACTTGACGAATAAAGAATATAACATGGAGCTCCACGTGTTCAAATGAATGCATAAGAATCCACCCAGGAGAGAGTGAAATGCAACGTGGCAGAGGCCAACGACCCAAGGTAGAAAGATAGGACTTGCCATTCATATAAGGTAGCCAGCAGGTATATTAATAGTACAGGTAACGACCTTAAACCTGCCAACTATACGTACCATCTGCTAAGGTCACCAGCTAGGGTGACCTGAGTCAAGCAGGTAGTCCATTTATGGAGGTAACTCAAACAATAACAATGTCGTACATTCATCATGTAATCCAAGAGAATATAGTTCGAAATAGATATCGAATCCAGCAATACCTAGTTTATGTCATTATAATATACACAAAGTATGATATTCATACAGTGTGAATTGGAATGCTCTTACCAAATGACCTTCAGCAATTCAGGTAAACACTAAATTTTGTAGAAATTAAAGGTTACTTTTATGTATCTATTATTCATTTATGAAAACATAAATTTTCAATAATATATTAGATACTAAATCAAATGAAAATCAAGTACTTTCAACTTTCTAATGTTCTGGACTACAGAACTTCACCTAACTTAGAAAACAGAATGCTTATCTGTAACAATCTAAAGCAACCTTTCAGGGCATATGGGACAGAACTTTAGGGTTCAGAGAAACACGTACACATAAATAAAATAAAATAAAAAATCTCAAATCCATCATAAAAATATTAATTTACCAAGGTTTCAATCAACCTTCACACAACATAATAAACGTACCTCCCGTTAAAACATTTATACAGAAAAAATGTATTTAAAGCTGTACACTATTTTCTGAGCTGCTAAAAAATATACGTATAGTATGTAGTATTTATTTACAAGTTTGTACCTATTTTTATATAGACCTTTCCTCAGGAGATTAAAATCTTTAAAGGGAACGATCAGTACACATGTGATTGGTTACCATTTCTATTATTAAAACTACCATGAATATTTTTAATTTATTCATATGAGAGTATTAGATTGATAAATGTATAAATATACAGAAAAATAAGGTCCATTTTCTATTAAAAAAATACAAAGAACATAAAAACAATTCACGGTAGCTAGAGATTCGAATACTGAAATTAGCAATTGTACCAAAATACAAATTCAATAAATCTGGTATGAATATAATGACATGAAAAAATCTTATTGAGAAACTATCCATTGGAAACTCTCAAACAAAAACCCCGTCACGAGAAACATCGGACAGTGAAAATATTAAAATACAGATTCAAAACGCCTTCCAATTCTTCTCGTATCCAATCCTTACAATCCAAAATCATTCGTAAAATTCTCAATGCTCCTTATTATGTCACAAACAAGCTTATCCATAATGATCTTAATGTTCTGTATGTTGCAGACTTGGTACAAACCAGATATCTGTACTTTCATAGTAAACTCCATACCCGTTCTAATTCACTAGTCTCCCAACTTGCTTCGCACTCAATTCCCGATAGCCAAGTCTCAATTCTGAAAAGAAGATAGCCAAGAGACCTCTTAATGTAAAACTTTTATTTAAATCCTTTAGTAAGTAGTTCTTCACATGTTAATAACAATGTCATTTTAATGATTTTTATCAAATTTACTTGATTTATATAATGTATACAGTTGTAAATATCAATAAATAGTTTTTTTAAAACAAAACGAATTAATAATCTTCAAATATTGACACTAATAATTTATAATCACTATATAAAATCCTCATATAAGAAAAACGATAAGAACATACTCTTAATCTACACGTATTTTCCAATAGTTCGAACAATTTTCATAATAAGTTATAATCCAAAGGTATTCCTAACTCTATAAATCCACCTCTTTAAACTAATTATAAAAACATGAAAATAAAATTACGTTAAATTTTAAATTCCTAATTTATGCAAATTATGGATCCTTCGCAAAACGACGATTTTTCAACAACAATTTAAATAAAATACATTGCAGGTGTGTACTTTAATTATACGCATTCCTAGATTTAAGAATCATGTTCTAAATATTCCGCAACTAAATATGTTAAAATTAAAACGAGAGGCAAAGGAGTTTTGGCAACCCGAGTGTAGTTGCGTAACCAACCAGGTGTCGCTTCTTGCAATCTAAAAAAAAAATGTTTAATGAAGATTACAGGCAAACCCGAAATAATACTCAATGTTTCGAGCACTCTCTCTAAATATAACTGGAACGATAATATTAATTCCCTAATGGATTTGCATCTATATGCACTCCATCGATTACAACCTATAAATAGATGTTCCATTTAAACATCATAACCAAATATTTGTGATGCATAAATTATAATTTCAACTTTATTTTACTTTATATTTATTTATTTATTTTTATTTTTAATAAATGTAAGATTAATATTACTGCACAAATGTACTTTTCCTCCTTTTATAGATTTTTATTTTTAAATATTCCTACATTTGTTTCATGCACTGAGTCATTCCTAATCTGTTTAACGTTTTAATTGTTAAATATTAACTTAAGCAATGGCTTGTAGTAAGTCCCTTTATCACCAAAGTTAGTTAGGCCTTACGCTTTACGTAAAATTTTGCACCGGATCCTAGTTTTGTCCACATGCTACAAATAGAATCCTTTGTCCATATGCTATAACTAAGCTGTTTACTAAGTGATACACCGTCCAAATGGAGGCGCTTGTACGTTTCTCTTTTTTTCTCATATAAATAAAGGCAATTTAAATAATAATATGAATAAATCAGTTATTTTTGTCTTCTGTGAATTTAAGAAAAATTACACAGGCCAACAAAAAAAGTTTTTTTTGAAAACTTTTTTTTACTTTAATAGCTGGTTTTTTTAATAGATTTTTGTGTGCTAAATCCAAATCTGGTCTCAGTTTTTTTGTATCACCCATAGTTTTTGAGAAATTTGTTTTTTTTATATAATTTAAAAAAGCATATATAACAGTTTCATATAAATATAAAGCATTATATAACTGTTTCATGAGGCCTATGTAGAGGTGGTAAGAGAATGTTTCTAGGATCTACAAGGTTTTTGCGGAGAATGTTCTTCTCGCCGGGTTTTAAAGACTCCCTCACAGGTCAGTTCTTTCTGCACCAATGTTGATCCCTTGCTCTATTGTCCCATTCACAAAAAAAAACGGAAATTTGGTAAAACTGCCTTGCTGACCAAGAAGCATGCATGTTACTCTCAAGTCACCACTTATCATCCAACCATGAGCCGAATAGCCAATTTCATTCAACACTATTTCTAGGTTTTCATAGCTCTCTTTCATATGTACAGAATGGCCAACAGGTACAGATGCATAAATTTTACTATTGTGTAATAAAACAGCTTTTAATCTAGTTTTGGAAGAATCAATAAACAGCCTCCAATCTTCTTTTTTGTATTCAACACCTAATTCTTTGATCAGACCTGGCATGTCTGAGCAGTTACCAAATTACCAAAAACATTTCGAAAACTGCTGCTCTCTCTTTCTACACACATATATGCTAGTTCCAACTGCCAACAAGTTCTTTTCTTTTAGTCTAGAACCAAGCAATTCAGCTTTTTCTTTTGTTAACCCAAGATCCCTAACTAAGCCGTTAAGCTCAATCTGAGTAAACAGTTTAGGCTCTATATTTGCTGTAGCACATTGGAACCCTTCATCATCTTGCTCATCTATATCTATATCTGTTTCAGCAGTGCTGCCAACTCTTCTACATCCAGCACAAATTATTTTACAATTTTATTTGTAGTATGTAAAAGCTTTTAAATTCTGTAATTAATCAAAAAATTTAATATAATGATGTGCAAATGTGAAAAAATGGTAGGTGATACGGCTTAATAAGTGTCATATTTGGATTTAGCACCCTAAAAACAGAATAATAAGGTGTTTTAAGTAAAAACATTTTTTCTTCGTTGGCCTGTGTTATTTATATCATGTGGTTACTTATATATCGGTGGCACCTGCGAAAAGTGTGGTAGGTGCAAAAATTTTATTTTAGAAAAACCGCAACTTTTTCAACAATGGTTAACAGATGAATATTTATCTCTGTAAAAGCTACATAACTATGTCCATTTGGCACAAAAAATAAAATAATGACTTTTTGGTGGCACCTATTACCCAAAATTCACAAAAACGCTTAGAATACGAAACTTAGCCGACTATTCATTACTGCCTAAGATATAATATAAAAATTCAAACAGCTGATTTGATACAAGAAATTATTTATGCTGTCTCTTTTGACTATTTTTTTTTTATTCTAGCGTTTAGCTAGTAAACAAGTATTTATAAACTAGTATTCTTTAGGTCAATGTCACACGGGGCCAATGCCAAAACATGCCAGTTTTGAGTTTCCTCTATTATTTTTTTTTAATCTACAAATATATTTTAATCCTCCAGAATAAAAAAAGAAATATCAGCGGCCATAAAATTGAAATAAACCGCACTCGTCGTGCAATACCTTAACATTACTCTTGTTTGTTATAATAACTTAGTCATGTTTGGATGCGAACCGAAAGAAAATCGCTTATGTAAAATATTTTAACAGTAACCCATCAAAGTTATCACGGCACATGTAGAGAAAAGTAAGAAAATTATATAAAACAAATTTTACAAAATAAAATTTTAAAAAATTGTTTTAAAGAAGTGGAAAATGATTTGAAAGAACTACAGATTACTGAAGTTATGTTGAAGAATGGTACACTCAAGATTATAACCAAAGACAAAACTAAGAGGTTCCAAGCTAAGACCAACATCAGGAAACCGATTCAGATATCAGAGGAGGAAAGGAAGAGGAGATGAATTAGAATGAAGAACTATTGGAAGAAAAAGAAAGCACAGGCATCTCGAAAGTGATTGATCAAAGCGGGTTATGCGAAAAAATAAAAAAAATAAAAAAAAATAAAAAATAAATAAATAATGGAAAACTTTAACTTTAGTCCTCAACATTTTTTGATATAATACTGTATTCCATGACGAGTGCAAACTGTATATATTCATGACATATTAATAATATAAGATGTTATAGCAATATCAAAACGTGTTGAATAAATAAATAAAAAAATATGATAATACCTACATTTTTTATACTATTAGTAATTATTTTTATCACTGTTTTAATACCTATACTTTGGTGGATGCAAATTAAATGGAGAATAACTGGCATAGTTCCTACTCCTGGATTGTATTTACTTTATCTTTGTAGATCTCTTATCCAGTTCCTTTTCAGGATTCTTGAGTTATAAATAGACATATCCATAGTGCAAATGTTTTTTTTTTGTTTGTTTTTTTATAAATTTGTATAATATCTGTGGAGTTTTCCATCTCATGAAGTATGAGTATAATCCGGTAGAATAAGTATCATACACAATAAGCTATAAATGTTAATTAAGTTTTGGTAATTAAGTCTAAAATAATTCAAGTTTTTGGACGAGTCTTCTTTACTATCCCAAAAGTGTGCAATGAAGGATTGGTCGATTATAAATAATAAAATACAGGTGCCTCTGCTTTGGTAGATACGTTTCTTTTCCATGTTTGGGCTCCTGGTAAATCTTCTGTCGAAAGTGATTTCTAAGTAATAAAATGTTATGTGTTAGTCGTATAGGGTTGTTGTTTACCTAAGCTGGAGAGCAGGTGACGTGCCTAAGACTAAATGTGATTTGTTATTGTTTATTTTCTAGGAATAATAGAATGAATTTCAAGTGATTCATGGCCTGTTGTTGATTTAAGGGATGTAGAAAAAAAAAATTGATGATTTTTCCTTTTCGTAAATTTCCCACGAAATAATTTGAATCAAATAAATATTGTTTTCTAGAATAAATTTTTGTCATTTTCCCCTTGAATTAAAGTTTGAAATTGTTTCATTGTTTCTTCTTATGGCACTTGATTCCCATAATTTTTTCTATTCCTGTCAAAATACCATAGAAGCAAATCGCCTAAAAGTATTCCTATTTTATAGCCTTACTTTATTTATTTATTTATTTTGTAAATAAGTAAGACAATAAAACTATTTACCTCCGATTTCGTCGATTAAATATATAAAATAAGAATATGTATAAATATCTCGACCGTACCAAAGGATGCATTAAAATAAATTATTGGAGCCGCGTTCTGTGGTCTTGAAAACTGGCCAAAAGATTTCGATGAGATGAGGTGTAACTAACTGGCACATTTACCACAAAGGTCAGGGAATGAATCATTCCTCATTCATCCATCATTGCCACACTAATAATTGTTTTTCTTTTTTTCAAATAGTCTTTAATTAAGGTATAAGAAACGTATTAATATTACTAAAAACATTAAGTAAATAAAATAAAATAAAATTACGATATTTTAAATTAATATAATGTATTACATTTTTGCATTAGACTGGTCAAATCCCTCAAGAATTTATTCAAAATCACATTAGACTTATATCCCATCGAATTCAAGACGTTTTGAACACGTGGGCGGATGTAAACCCTATTAATTAAAAATTTAAATTTAATTGCTTGACTTTTTTTTTTTTTAATAAAGCTTACTTTTACTTAAAATCAGATACATATCATTTCATAGTAAACTACTTAACCACACAAATCCACTAGTCTCTCAACTTTATTCGCATTACAATCTGAAAATAAGATGGTCTCGAGACCTTCAACTATAGAACTTTTATTAAAGTGCCACTAATGGGTGATTACTTCACAAGCTGTTGCATTGACATTTACTAGATTTACATGTACTATACAGCTGTAAATATTAATAAAATATGAAATAAAAACTTTTATTTAACTATTTTTTAAAGTTATCCTTATTCGTTTCACAGGTCCTGGTTGAAGTATATGGGGACGTGAATCTCTCAAAAAGCATGAAACTTTCAAAAAGGAAATATTAATTGGATGGAATTTCAGGCCTGTCAATGTATTTTTATCTATTTTTTTCAATGGAATTTTTATTTGTTCTTCCCCCAATCGAAACTGATATTAAAAGATTCAAGTGACAATTGAAGAATCTAGAATAACTACAGAAAATTGTTATCTGTAATAGTTAAAATAGCTTCGTTAGTGAACGATTGATTGAGATACAGTGAATAGTGAAAAATTTCCACAAGCTGAATTATCGAATTATTTTTTGCAGCGCCACCGTTGTTGAAACCAAAATTCATCAACACAAATGAAAAAAAAACAAAAACAGGTGTACCGTTACAGTCGGAGCCAGAGAACAATTAGTATGGACCCACAAGGAAGAAAATTCCATCACACATCATTCAACCCAGTTCCTCATCAACCGAATCTAATTTGACAACGGCTATCGTTCTCATCGACGAGCTCACAACTGATTCCAGTAGAAGTTATATTTCGTAACAGGTTCCGCCCGTCACGCTAAAAGGTTCAAAGTCAAGAAGGACAGGTTCCCCCGATGACGTTGCGACCGACTTAGGAGCTGAACTTTCACGGCAGAGTACATCGCCCCCAGGCCTAGGGACTCATTACACGATTCAACGCTTCACTCTCGAATGAGTTTCTATTATTTTTCCTTGTAACAGTTATATTTATCATACATTATATAAAGTTTCAAGGTTCGAATAAATTATGTTACATGATGTTTATTAATTCTGAATATCCATTGGGCATCCTTGAGAAGGTCTAGAACTTTCCTCACGTTTTGTCTTTTTTTTCACAAGTGTCATGGCGATACTGAAACGTCAGAACTACTATCAATATTCACGCATAAAATAGATAAAATATTATCGCTGGAATTTAGGAATACAAGAAAAAAAGTAGTTTATAATTCTAAAATGACTAATTAATTGAATTAATAATAATTCAATATAGAAGAAAGCATTCCTTGCCAGGTAATATTATGGATTCGCTTGAGGTACGCATGATGGTATAGAAGGATCAATACAATTAGGACTGATGAATTAATTTCCACTTATATTGGGATTGTTTTATTAGAATACTAATTTCGAATGCTATAAACATTCATCTTCAGTTCTAAAACATACAAACTTTAAACACTATGTTACATGGAAAAAGAGTTTTTGATACTTAAGGCCCTTATTGCAGCCACATCCTCAATTATTCTTTTAATGTTTCATAATTAAAACAATAAATAATTTCAGATACACCGTTAAATTGTTATAAACGAATTCATCAAAATCTTAATACTTATAATATATCGATTTCTAAGTAAAATTCAATATCCACATTTTCTAATTAAACAACTACGAAAATGTTATATTTTCATTAATTATAAATATAATTAAAAATATCCGTTATTATTTTTTATGTTATAGTTCATTTTCCAAAGCATATTGTAATTATTTTTACTTTTTTCGTTCTTGTATCTGTATATATATACTGGAAGATCCATTTTCAATTGTAGCTAAAACTTTCTTAACTTATATATGAGACATATTTATATCTATTATTATCAGTAATAATCACAGGCTATTGTATCTTAATACACATTGGAATTATTATTGATCATCATCATCATCTTATGGCACTTATGATCCTCGCTTTTCCTTTGATTTTCCTCTCCAACATGTTTAATATTTTTTCCTCCTGTGATGTCAGGGCCTATGTCTCACTTCCGTACATAACAACCCGCTGAAGGACGTTCGATATACTCTTTTAGATTGCTGGATATATTTCAATTTTAAAGAATTATTATTAGAGAACAAATATTAAATAATGCTTTTGAAAAATATTTCGAACAAGATTAAACCGTACTTTATGGCTATTTATTATCGATAGCAATTTATTTTACTATCTTGCGGATTATCAATGTCTGAGTAATCCAGAATCGATCAGGTTTATTTTAAATTTCTTTTCAAAATCTTCGGTCAATTCAAAACAGAATAATGGAAATATAAAATAACAAGTAACTATGATAGAAAAGCACGGGGATTTGTTTTTCTTTAGTTCTACCTGTCTAGGATTGCGGTTTACATTTAGGCCAAGGACTGTATTGAAAAAAAGCGTTACTTCCGAATGGTTTTCAATGACTAGAAAAACAAAACTTCAAGTTTTTTTTTTGGAATAAAATGTGTCTTGTATGAACGGTAAAGGGATACTTCGCTAAATTTATCCTGATTTTAAACTTTGCCAATAAATAAACAAAATATTTTTATGAAGCAGATAATTAGGTTATACAGGCAAAAAAACCCCAATTAAAAAGTTTTAAGTTAGTGTACCGTCGTTTAGGCTAACAGTCAGGTTTAGAAGCGTAAACCAATACAGTCCTTGGTTAAGCGTTTGTCAGGTTTAGAAGAGAAAATTAAAAGATATGACAACAAAATACTTCATAAGAGATAAGAAAAGACAAACTGCATGAAAATATACGTAAGGAAATATAATTAAGGAAAATATTTTAGACTTTATAACCATATTTTAGATTGCAAAAAAAAAAAAAAAATGTTTTTTTTTTTTATCTTAATTTTTTTTTCCATTGTTATTGTTATTTTGTTTTATTTTGTCTTTTATTATCTCTTTTAAATTCATTTTTCGTCATACCCTTTTTTTTCTTTTTTTCTATATTTCTTCTAGTCCTGATGAAGGTTTGTACTCTAAGCCGAAACGATTCCTTAGCTTCACACAGCAATACCAAAACTACTGATATCATCTGAATTTAAAAAAGTTTCATATTCTTATATTTATATTTATCTTAAAATTATCAATATGTTTTAAATATTTATTATATTTAGGTCGACAGGGAATTATTTAAACAGTTTAGAACAGAGCCTTTTTATTGTGACAATATGCTCTTAAAATTAAAATTTCGGTGTAATATTTTAAATTCAGGAATTTTATATTCTACTGTGGCTTCTTATTGAAATTTTAATAAATATAAACTTTTTAAGAATTAGAAAATTGTTATTTCTGTTGTTTTATTCAAATGGGATAGATTCTCAGATTTCTGTATAAATGTAGAGTAAATGATTATATATATATTGGAATCCCCCACGCGGCTTCGCCCGCTCTCGAAAGTTAAGACCTTAACTATTAATTGAAGTTTTATTTGTTTTTCGATCAAAATCTTGTATTGGAGTACACAATTGAACATTGTTTCTTTAGTGATAATTTCACGTAAAGCTGAAGTGAACTGATTGGGTAGTTGAACATTACGTAAAAGCATTATTAGACATCCAATTTTTAATTTTAATGTATGAGTTGATAATTCAGATGGACAGAAGAGAATCTTGTGGATAATGAACTGCATTTTTGTGCTTACAACTAAATGCCTTTTGGGAATCATATATCTACACATAATATCATAAAGCAAAGAATTTTGATTTAGTAATAATTTTTATACACCAGAAACAATTTAATTGATTTACCCTGGTTGGAATTAATTTCTAACCATAAAAGTATACGAAAGTGTGGCAAACCACTTTTTTTGCCACTCAACATTGTACATTTAAATGTTTATTATTGTAAATTATATAATATCTAAGCCATCCTAGAACTATGAAAACGATGTAATAAAAATTTGGTACAGAAGGGTTCAGTAGTTTTAAATTGCAAACTCAATTGCGGAATGGTCCTAACCACATATTGGTCGATTTTCAAACTTTACTGAGATCCACATGTCGCATTACATATTTAAATCTTTTTAAGAATTCGTTTGAATATATGTAAATTTTATTATAAATTTCAAGCTTTATATAACACATTTTCATACTCTACTCTTATCCCCAAATTATTGTTGTTTTTTTTTAAACAAATTAACTGAAAATCACTATACTTTATTATTTCTAAACCTTACTGGAACTATAAAGATGATGTGGTTAAAATTTGGTACATATTGGTTCAGTTGTTTTCGCGGTTAGTGATCACAAACGAAAAATGGCTTGTCCTTTTATATAATAGTATAGATATATAAAGGTTAGTTTAAAATCATAAATGTTTAATATTATTTTAAAAAAATGAATTTATTGAAATATACAACTGGTAGTATTAATTAATAATTAAAATCGATTTATTTATAATAAATGATCCATCAGGCTCATTGTATAGAAATGGCTTAAAAAACTTAATCTGGAAATATTTAAGAGACTTCACATAAGAGTGAATAATGTAAGGATAATAAATAGGTATTTATTAAATAATTTTATCTTTTTAACTGCGATTTACAAATACATCAAAACAGATATTTCTTTAAATTTCTGATGACAAAAAAGGCATTCCAAAAAATCAACAAATACAATATTAAAACATTAGAAAAAAATTAATTTACTTTAAAAAATAAAACAAAATGGTGACCTGCCTGAAGGAACCGATATACACTTCAGGGTACGACACTCCGAACCTACCATTTTAGTATGTGAGCGGTCGAGAAGGCGCTGAGGTTTGCCTGCCGGGTATCAGAGGCGCCGTCTCCGTGTCAATATCCCTTAAATATGAGGAGTATTGATCAATATTAATTGGTATTTAATGCGATTATAGTCGGTATTTAATGCCTGATCGATATGGCATTGTCTGGGAGCAAACGCCTTCTGAATCTGTTCGGCGCCGAGCCCGCTAATGCGAATCTACGATGCGGCTGAATCGTTCTCAGCGATACTGGGAGCTTCTAGTAGCTGCACGTTAACAAGCTTTTTGTGTCGAATTCAGTTTAATTATAATGCAATTTTATGGATATTTTAATGGGATAAATACAAATTATCATTTATTAATGCTACATTTAATGATTAATGTCATATTTAATAATATTTTCATATTTTTAAATAATAAAAAAAATTAAATTATGGTTAATTACCTTTTTAAATGAAAAATAAACAACCAATTACAAAACTTTTTGTTTATTAAAAAATATTTAATAAATATATTATTTAACCTAAAACAAAATAAATACGCAGTTACGTCCTCAAAATTATTTCAACCTAATTCATTATTTTATTTAATTTGCTTTCAATTCTTTTTCCTATTATTAAAAATAAAATCTGTTTAATTTAAAGAATTTATGTTTTATTAAAATTAGCTCATGAAAATTGTACTCAGTAATAACTGGAAGTAAAAATTATTTTTAAAAAAATAAAATTTTAAAAAATGACATCCACATACAAGACTAAAACCACAAGAAACTGCTCGTCGTTAAAGACTACTTCGACATTTACTAGACAAACGTTCAAAGCTCCCGATTAATTACAAACGACTTATTTACATGTCTGTGATTATACCTATTCGGACGTAAGGAGTTGAGCTTTGTGGCTTCACTAAACTATCCAATTCATCTCGTAATCAAAATCCTTCGACAAATCCTGAATACTCCTTACTTTTTCACCAACATACTTATCCATAAAGATCTTAATGTTGCATATGTTGCTGACTTGGCACAAACCAGATACCTATCCTTTCATAGTAAGCTCCATAACTCAAATCTACTAGTTTCTCAACTTGCTTCCCACTCCATTCCCGATTATCTTCCTAGGCGTCTGAAAAGGAGATGGCCTAGAGATCTTCTAGTGTAAAATTTTTATTGAAGTGCTACTGATGAGTAGTTCTTTTAGATGTGTTATTGTGATCGTTATCAACACATTTAATTGATGTATATATTTGTACAGTTATAAATTTCAATAAATTGATATAAAATAAAAAACTATCATTAAAAAAAAAATATTTTAATTACTTTGAAACAACACCATAAATCTTAATTGAACATGATTTTTATGTACATGTAAATTTTACGAATCAAATATTTACTGTACTTCTAGAATAAAATTAAATTATCAGAAAATCAATTTATTCATTAACTTATTTGATTGGCCCGAACAGAAAAACATAGATAAGGATTTAAGAAAGGACGTTACAGTGCATCGTAGTTTAAACATTTTTTTTTTTTTTTCAAAATGAGAGTAAAACCTATTATTTATATTATTACATAACTGATAGTAAAAGAAAAAATATCTGCAAGGAATTAATCAAACCAATAAAATAAAATGTAAAAAAGTTATATAGTTCATTAACATACTAGCAAAAGCCACATACAATTCAGTTACGACATACTATAATAAAAACTGTAATGTCATCAACAATATAAAACAAACTCTAAATAAAAGTTTACATTTCAGATAATCCAAAATTACCAAAAAAATAGAATGGCATACCATACATGATTAAACAAACCATATTTTTTTTTAAAAGTATAAACTTGCGTTGTAGCATAAAATTATCTTCCGCTGATCCCTGTAATACAAAACTGGGGTTCATTTGTCAAGATAAAGATACACGTGGAATCCTCATAAAATGTTCAAACATCATTTGATCTAAATTTGTTTTAGATTACACTAGAACACGTAATTTGAATATTAAAGTCATATTTGTCACAATGCTATACTATTATAACAATGCGTAAATAATAATATTTACGCTATAACAAATTGGAAAACCATATAGATTTATTTAAAAAATTATCATTTTGAAATATAGTCCAATTTACAACATAACAGGTTTCAAATAATTAAAAACCCACCAGTAACTAACCCTGTTTCAGATCTCTGATACGTTTGTACATATACCAGATTGAAAATAATATTATTGATCCAATTATCATTAGGAATGTTTTTAATATTAATATAATTTTTTTAGATGTATTGTAAAATTTTAAAGAATATTTCTATAATAATATAAACCTTTATAAAAATAATTAAAAAAATATAATTGTTGCCACTACGGAAATAATCAAAACCGTCATATCTTTCCTCGTTGTATTTAATGAATCATTAGAAGAACGGAACTTCAACATTTGCATCGTAAAATCTGTTGAAGGTCGGTTAGCATTTCAGGTGATAAGAGAAATATTAATGGTCGTATCTTTAACTTAAAAAATATACTCAATCTCCAAAAAAATTATTAAATCAAAAGAATTTCAATTTTGAATCTTAGATAAATCCATTCAAAATGTAAATACCACACGTTTGTACAATATATTTAATGATTCCTGTTGATATGAATAAATATATAAATATTTATTTAAGTTTATTTACAAACCTCAACGTAATGTATTTTATTGTTTAATGATTTTTATATAACGATCGCACTATGCTGTAACTGTATGCTTTTCCTCATTGAGACTCTTCAATCATTGCTGATAACCGTGGGGCAACATACGATCACAATCAGTTTGATGGGGCCACAAGGACACAATCATCGCTCACATTCAATTGATTGAGTAGTTCTATAAGTCAACCTGATATAATTATCATTAACACTGCTGTGTTTGAAAAGGAGTTAAGGTAACGGACCCATTTTTCTAGCTATACTTTTTTTACGAGAGTTAATTGTCAAAATTAATTTCATTTTTTTTGTTTTTGTTCTTAAAAACATTACCATTATACGATTCGACAGTTTAAAAAAAAAATGGTTTACAAGTATCAAAGAAATATTCTAGCTTGTGATACAATCTAAAATTTAATGATATAATGGAGATAATAACATTGTTACTGCCTCTAATACAATTATTATTTTTTCTCATTCCATAATTTACTGAATTGGTACGACCCAGATATCTATCATTTTATAATAAACTTCTTACCCACTATTCTGTTTTATTTCCGATAACCCACAGATGGTTCTAAAAAAAAATAAGGATGGCCTCGAAAACTTTTTATACAGTAATTCAAAAGAATGCTAGCAATAATTTGTTGTATTATAAGTCATTGAAATGTCATGGTTTCATTCACTAGACGTGTTATATTACATACAGTTGAAAATTAAAAAAAATATAAACCTATTTATCAACTTTATATATACATATGTTTTCATAAACTTACTTTATAGAGTATATATTACGATCACATAATAATAAGTAATATGCTATCTCTACAAAACAATTCATACACTATGAACTAAAAAATATCGATTTATAAATTTTAAAAAATAATAAGAAAAAAAGTAAGAAAGAAAGAAAATTAGATTAATAATAAAATAATTAATACACATCCATTAATATTCAATCAATACAAACACTCAGCCTAAGAAACTCCCAACCAAGCTTGTTCTCCCACTTCCTAATACTGTTACTTGGATGTCAATGCACACACGAAAATATAATTTATAAAAAAAGACAGATAGGAATTGGAGAATGCCAATAGTAATTAAAAAAAGTAAAGTAAGATATAGTATAATTTAAATTATTAAAGACCTTTAAAACATAGAAATGAGATCTAATATAAAAAAATCCACTTGCTCGCTTACCTTGCAGTGATAAAGAAGCACTCTACTGAAGCCCTTTCTGCTTTTCGGCTATGAAAACTCTAGGCCTGAAATCAAATATATTAAATGAGTATGAATGTGATTTACTTTATTTGTTCATTATTTTTCTATGTTATTTAATTTTATTCTTTAAACAATTGTTTTTATTCTTAGAATCTCACATAATTATAATCCTTAGCTAGAAGTTTAGTTATTTATATATAAATATTTATTTAATTTTTTTTCGTATGTTTATATTTCATTCGTATATATAGAATTATTGTTGCTGTTTGTATTTGTTTTTAAATTTTTTTTTTTTCATCCCATAGAACTTTTTGTCTGCATATTTTATGTTGTTTTTATGTATTTTGTTTTTATTTTTCATCAAAACTATCTTTGTTACTATCATGTTTTAATCAGAAACTCTAGAATGTTAAAAAATATCGAAATTGGGGAATAATTATGTCTTTTTCGACATGGATCTGTCTTTTGGCTGGGGGTCTATACATTTTTGGTGTAACGTTTTTTTTCAAATTCAAAAATGTAGCTTTTTGACAACCTCTAGCTCTGTTGGTGATGGTCGCATTGAAAATTTTTTGAGAATATCCTTACGAGAAACTTAATGGAGAACAGTTCTTGTTTTATAGCATTTATTGGTAAACCGACCGTTTAGGTGTTATATTGATTTCAATGAAAAAAGTCATGTTTGAAATCCCTATTTTCTGTTAACTTCGTTTATTTAGAATAATCATTGAGTGTTAATTTAATTTAATTATTAATTTAAGTAATTTGATCCTATTAAATCTAAAAGGTAAATTGGGAAAAAGCAGTAGATTATAGATCAACATATCCATTATCTATAGTTTTTTAAAATCAGAGGAAAATTGGGTTTGTTTTTTTGTTGTTTTTTTCAAATACACAGCTCTTCCCTAGGATTACTATGTATAGAAACAAATACATAAAAAATCAATTTTTTTTTTTCATAGCTAATTTTTTTATGTTGATCTAATATAAAATTCTTTCAAGATTCAAAAATGAATATTAAAGAATAAACATATAAACATTTTCAAGGAATACGTTTTTCTAAACATTAACTCATTTAATATCCTAGGAATAAAAAACTTCCTTAATAGTATTATAATGCAGTTATTTCTCTCTCTCTCTCTCTCTCTCTCTCTCTCTCTCTCTCTCTCTCTCTCTCTCTCTCTCTCTCTCTCTCTCTCTCTCTCTCTCTCTCTCTCTCTCTCTCTCTCTCTCTCTCTCTCTCTCTCTCTCTCTCTCTCTCTCTCTCTCTCTCTCTCTCTCTCTCTCTCTCTCTCTCTCTCTATCTCTCTCTCTCTCTCTCTCTCTCTCTCTCTCTCTCTCTCTCTCTCTCTCTCTCTCTCTCTCTCTCTCTCTCTCTCTCTCTCTCTCTCTCTCTCTCTCTCTCTCTCTCTCTCTCTCTCTCTTCTCCTCTCCTCTCCTCCCTCCTCCCCTCCCCTCCTCTCCTCCCTCCTCCCTCCTCTCTCTCCCTCCCTCTCCCCTCCCTCCCTCTCTCCATCTCCCTCCCTCTCTCCCTCTCCTCCTCTCCCTCTCCCTCCCTCCCTCCCTCCTCCTCCCTCCTCCCTCTCCTCTCTCTCCTCTCTCTCTCTCTCTCTCTCTCTCTCTCTCTCTCTCTCTCTCTCTCTCTCTCTCTCTCTCTCTTTTTTTTCTTTTTTTTTAAGAAAAACTGAACGGAGTTAAAATGACGCTGGGTATAATATAATTTCAGAAATTATTAATAACTCCGAAAGCGATGGTTACAGCGTCACTCTTATCGCGACTAAATGATGATGATCCATCTTTTTATCAAACCTACAATAAAATGAGATAAGTTTGAAATCACCGAATAAAATATATATAAAAGAAACGAGGAAAAGGCTAAAAGGGAAAAATATTGAAGCACAAATATGTTTTTTTTAAATAATAGTAATAATATGAAATGTATAGAAAAGATAAAGAATTTGGGATGGATAACTGAAGTAAAGAAGGATCTTAGGGAAGCGGGAATAGCAGAGAGAGATATAACAGATAGAACACAATTTAGACCTAAGGTAGAGAAATGGGAAGTCTGTCAGGTAGAAAGGAAAATGAAAACAGGAACCAAAAGGTCGGAACATAGGAAGAAAACAGAGTGAAAAAATGAAAGAGATATACAAGATCAAAAATGCTCAAAAGAAGTGAATGCTTTGCGTAGTCCTCAGAGGCTCATTCGCATAAAATAAAGTAATAATATGAAATGAAAAACTTGAGAGAAATAAATCAGTATATTATAAGACAAGATACTAATAAATATGGAACTAAAAATGAAAAAAAAAAAAAAAAAAAAAAAAAAAAACTGGTCTCAAATTTATAAGCAAAACCATCATATATTATTATATTTTCGGAAGATTGATCATTGAGGAGGTAGACGAATAATTGTTTAATAGTTGTGAGTGAGGAAGCATTGCGAATGGAGATGGGTAAAGAATTATAGAATAAGGTACCACGAATAATAAATGTACTTTCAAAGAAGGCAGTTTGATGAGAACGAATATTCAAATCAATTAGTTTGGTGTTTTTGAAAAGGAAAAGAAAAATGAGAATGGAAGAACGAAGGCCAAGGAGATCATAAATATATAGAAAATACCTATCAATTTTTTCTTATACCTGATGCAGTGCGTATCTATAACTTAATTCAGTTTATGAATTATTATTTTATATAATAATTATAGATGTTCATAACCGCTCATCACATCACATCCAACATAACTGGTGGAAAATGGCTGAAAATATCATATATATTTATATATAACGGAAGAAATTATTTTTATAGTGGCTTGAAATGTTTCGATTTCGTAAGGGAAGAAATGAGCTCGAAAGCAAGTTTTGTTCAGAACACCTTTAATTTAAAAATGTCTCTGAGATGGATTGAAATTATGAAAAAATATGGCTTGTATTTTTAATATTTATTATTGCTATGCATTAAACACATAGATTTTAAATTAACTATAAGTAATATTTGTCGTGATATTCAGTAGGGCGACTCCTCACAGCACTTCGGGAATCCATAACCCTTCTCAGAAATATATTGCTCTTTATTTATCGTTAGCATTCTAAAGATAGTTATTTGTACCAATCCCTCACTTAATGATATTCTGAGTAACCACTTTGGTCAAACTAATAGTAGGAATTGATAATTCCCTTAACTGTCTCAAACTTCCAAGAAATCAATATTTGTGATGGTTAGAACATTTATGGTAGAGACAATCGTGGAAATTTATATTCGGGGTCTTGTATTCTCTGGTCTTGTTTGTTCTCATCGAACTGCCTTCTTGGAAAAATTCTTTATTATTCATGCAGCCTTATCCTGGAATTCTTTACCCATTTCCATTCTCAATGCTTCCTCATTTTAAACATTTATTCGTCCATCTCCTCAATTACAAATCTTCCGAAAATATTTAAAAATATATGGTGATAGAGATGTTTTGTGTAAGAATTCAGAGACCAGGACAGATCCGGAGCCGGCAATGCATTACATCTGATTGGAAAGCTGATTACCTCATTAGGTAATGAACTCCAACTCTGGTGTCCGAGTTCGAGTTCGACTGAAGACAGAAATTTAACTTGTAGTTTTAACTGTGGATCGGCTTTGGTGTGAGGACACTTTCCTTTGGCACACCCAGCTTTTATAAATAGGTTACTGTTAAATTTCGATACTTCCTAACCAAGTACGGAATCCAATACCAAAGGTTTTAGTGGTATAAATATAACCTTTTGACACTCCCTTGCTCAGTTGGTGTAACTCGGATCAAAAATGTGACGAAAGTTTCCTTATCGAAATTTTAATGAAAAATATTCTGATGATAACAGTTGTCACTAGGAACTACCGCTTAGGAGCTATATTGTTTTTTGTTTTTTTTAAATCACGTTTTACCTACGTTTTTAAACTGGTGGAGGTTTTTTGAAACGCTTTAGCTGTGTTGGTGTTGCTCAAATCGGAAATTTTACGATATTTTTCTTATCAGTAGCAGTAGATATAAAAGCAGTAGGTTATAAAAAGACATTTACACGATCTATTATTTTTCCCAGTCAGGGAGAAATTGAGTTTATTTTAAGATATTGGAAAAAATCAGCCATCAAAGCGACTCATGAAATAAACAAATACAAATGGAATACTTAACTAGAAAACACCTTTAAAGGTATACACAACTAGAAAATTTTCTCTCAACTGGTTTTATTTTGAAAAATCATTAATTTAACTCACTATACAACCATATCACACATAACTTCAATCCAAACTTACGGGCCTACATTAATCAGACTCACTTCTACATAACACAAGGAATCACAGGACATGCAGCAGTAAACAGGTACTTTTAACGATTCAAAATAAGAGATTCGTTCTTATGTCCTGGTGATTTCACTCAAGAACAAAATATACACCACCTCATATATGAATGCAGACTACTAACTGACTACAGAACTGTACTACAGACAAAAACATTACAGGAACTAGGACATTGGCCGGTGGATGTTTGATGAACAATTTAATTGAAAATTTCAAAATATTTCTTAAAAATTCCATACTAAAGATCAAGGATATAAATATGAAATATCTTTAAATATTCATAAATGTTTCTTTATTAATTTTTTTTAAAGGATTTCTGATGATAAAATAACTTTGTTGCTTCATTTTGTTGAATTCTGATTTATTTAATTACATAACTTCTTGTTCTTTATTTTTCTTGTTTATTTTTTATATTGACTTTTTGACACATGTACTATGTATATGTATATGCAAAATAATAATGAAAACAAAAATTAAAAATTACATGTAAATTGTATACTTTTAGGTATGGCGTGTATAGATATAAATAAAATCCCTTCCAACAGGGTTACTGCTGGTAGGAAAACACTAAACCATATCACACAAGAAAAATATTAATTTAAGTAATTTGATCCTTTAAATTCTGAAATTTAAATAGATTAAAAGAAGAAAAAAGATGAGAACGATTGTGAAATGTTATCAACAGTTAATTTAGATGTGATACCAAGCTTGATAGATTCTAGAGTCCAGCAAATGAACATATTCTATACATATTGATAGACCTGTACATGATCCATTGTTTTTTCCAGTCAGGGAGAAATTTTATTTTTTTATTTTATTTTTTTTTAACATAAGCTTGAACTATTTAGTTCAAATAAATATATCAGCTACTTGTGTAATATTTAACCCACCGTCTATTACAGAATTACAGATTAGATCTTGTGGATTCTACAAAATTTTTAAAAAGGGACTGAAACGGAATCCTCTCAAGTATAACAGGAATGTGAAAGGCACATTGCAATATTCTTTGCAACAGATAAAAACTTATATTTAAACTTATACACAGCTAATTTTACACAATATTCCTTATCGACCGCAGTTTTTCATTCAGGAAAGAATACCATGCAGAGTTTTCATGCCAAAGATTTATACATCCCAAGACAGGTCGAACAGCAAACTTGGCTATTCTCCAGCAACTGGAAATGTTTACCTAGAAAAATGGTTGTTGCTTCTGTATCTCTTGCAAAGTTCTGATAACTCATATAACTCTGATAGAAAATAATCTCAGTTTATTTTAACATTTTTCTGAATTTACGACCAAAGCTTCGATAATATATATATTGTTAATACCATTACGAAATATTTGTAATTGAACAAGGAAATAAATGTACACACACCGAACTGACGCACATACACCTGTGTTATCAAGTAGTTCTAAAAATAGAAACGGATTCGTGCTGATACGGAGTCTGTTATCGTGGTAACATGCTATACAAATGGATGTGATTCAATTCATAGAAAAAACAATGAATTGAATCTCTGAGATAATGAAACTAATGTTATGAAACATTCTCATTTAAAAAAAAATGTTAACATTATTAGTCAGTTTTCATTACGAATTTTCAAGGTTCTAATATTACGCATTTATTTGTTTTAAGTGTCCTAGTTGTGAAAATGTTGATATAATGATAAAACAGAAAATGGAACGGCAGAAAAATAAATTACATTACACAAGAAATAGACAAAGAAAAAATACCCACAAAATAAAAAATATATACTAATACAACCGGACAATCAAGTCTTGTATTCATAAAGACTGGCAAAGGTATTATTTCGTTTTTCCTTGTTGTTTCCTGACCTATAGCATACGAGTAATGTGGTCAGTATTCACAATTGACCTCAATGTTTTTATTCCAACCTGAGGAAAGCTCAGGTAGAAATGAAAATTTAATGAATTTATGAATAATATAGTCTAACATTATTCTGGGATACAAGGCTAAGTATATAAAACATAAATTTACATTCTAATGATATGCATACAGCACTCACTTGATACTGCATGTATAGGTCGTTTCAGAACCCGGATGTATAGTTGATCTGTGGATTATGTAACAGAAAATTAATTTTCTCCCCACAGGTTAAGACGGATAAAGTTTAAAGAATAAGCAGTTCATTACTTTTGCCACTTTTCCAAACCATACCTTAATTAATGCTCATATTTCTATAAATTTATGGTTATTTAAAACTTTATGGATATGAAATGTTGCATAGTTATATGATTACATAGGTATAAATAGTTAAAGGATTTTAAACTTAAGAATGTGAACTATTGAAAACTATTTATTACTAGATTTTGATAGGAATAATAATAATGTTTTAAAGTTTTTTGCAACATGTACGGGGTACAAAGTAAAAAAAAATGTATAATCAAATAAAAATAAAAAAGTCAAAATTCTACAGGTTCTGATAGTTTAAAAATTCTAAGGTATGTTGAAAATTTCGTTAATCTGATAAAATTCATAAATATTATTAAAAATTAAAAAAAATAATGAAACAAATAAAAAAAAAAAATTTATATTAAAAAAAATATATATATATATATATAAAGTTAATAATCTTAACCTTGTAAAGCCCCACAAATGCTGAGACCGCTTGAGAAACAAGGGCACTGGGTGCGATACCATCAAGTTATGCCCTTAAGCATAAGGACTTCGCGGTCTTGAAGAGTATACCGCAACAAATGGGGTCAACAAGAGGTAAGTGGTAGTTCGATGAACAAGCTATCACCAGGTTGTTTTCCTTTCTAAGTGTCTTTGAAGGATATGACAGAGAACCATGTTTTCTTTGATGTTATAAAATTTGGCCTTCAATTTTTGGAACGAGTAAATGTCTTCGTTCTACGAGTAGTTTTGTTTATTTTATATAAATAACTGCTGATTTGAAAGGGATCAGGCGATATTGTAAATAAAAGAATTTTTTTTTTAAATATCTAAATTTATATATAAACGCTTTGGCCATAATATTGATGACTATCAAAATAACTACTTTCATGTTATTTTTAGCTTTACAGTCAGAAACATCACTAGCCTTGCTTTATTTTAAGTAATGTCTATTTTAAAACGTTGGGGTAAACAGAAAACTGATGAAAAACATTTATATCACAAAATAATGTTGAGAAACATATTTGGGTAAAGAAGAATTCTTTGGCTGATCTATCGACTTACTTTCATCCCATACCTTGAAATAGGTTTATATTTTATTCTTTTCGGAAGAAGTTTGATAGTTTCTGGGAAACACAATTGAGAAAACAGCTAACATTTGAGATTCATTTGTTTTGAATACCCATACATTAAATTCTGAGCTATATGTATTCGAGGAGAGGAGGCTCAAGATCAAATCTATGGAAGGAAAAGTTACAAATCAATAGTCGTCAATAGTCCTGATCTTAATAGGATGCCTTGGAAGCAATGTTTTAAATATTTAGAAATATCGTTTAATATGTCTCTAAAAAAAAATAATAATAAAATATAAAAAGGAGCGGAATAATAAGAACCCTGTAGGACTGTAGAAGAGAAACCAAAAGAAGAGAACATCGATATCACCGTCCTAAAAATAGCCAAGAAAAAAGTCAGACCGTATCTTAGATAAAAAAAATTTGTTCTTTAAAATTCAAATTAATAAATCATAAATTGCACTATCATAAATTGTCAAATGGTCATCAACTGACTTAATGGAATAAAATCCATAAAACAACTCTTTATTACAGATTTTTTGTCAAAATACACAAGCATAGGTATTTCCAATTGACATTTCCTAATACAACCAAACATTGCTACCAGTAACAAACAATTTATAAATAATGACAGTGTCATTTCAATACTAATACTGCAAATGCATGGTGAATTAAAAGGGGGAGCATGATAAAAATGTAACTAAAACAAAGCCAATCTACTGCGCATTGGAGATGATCTGCGCCAGACGGAAGTAGCACTGAAGCGGAAATGAAACATTGGAAAAGGAACTCATGAAACAATGTTTGCTCCCTCTGAGCAACAATATCAAATGAACCGTGACTCATTGAACAAATCTTAGTGAATAATATTTTATGTAAACCTAAATAATTCTTTCAAATTTAAAATTTAGAATATATTGTCTGAAATAGCAAGGGTCAAAGAACCTTCAGACCTCTAACGACGAGGAGGTAACCCCTACTTTATCAATTATTGATTCGCTCGGCCTCTCCATTAGTTCAATATTTATAGACCTTAGATCTGAGTAGGGCAATATGTAGTTATAACTACCAAATACTGATGACAACTACTGTAATGTAGTTGTAGTTGCAACAACTAACTACATTTGTAATTATAAGTTAAAACTGTACATTAATTTTTCTAACGGTTAATATTTACCTATCATTATCAAGTATCAAGTTCAAAAAAAGTATTTAGACTTTGTAAATTTCTTACTACAAATGTAGTTGGTAGTTGCAACTAAATCTACACTAAACTAGTTGTTATCAGTAGTTGAATGTCATTACATATTACACAAATCTGTATACAGTCCTGTCAATGAGTGCAGAAATGAGGGGTGTAGAATGCATTACATATGTGATTAGTTTTTACCTCAGGGCTTCGTTACGAGAAGTTAGAAGGTAAACATACTAAAAGTCCCCGCCCCAGGGGGGTGGGCAAACGGTGGGGGGAGAGGAGAAGGTCCCAGTTTTAGGGTTTTCGATTATATCTTTAAAGCAGTGAACTCTAGAAAAATATATTACAAATGAAAATTAAAGCTAATTAAATTTAATATAATAGTTTTTACATACATATTTGTCGAACTTCAAACTGTTTTCGAGATATTCGTTATTGAAAATCAATAACTTTCGCAATAAAATAATTTTTACCTCACTTTTTGTCAAGCATTTGCTTCTAGTGCCTTCCACAATCGTTTCTCAGAAAAAATGTCGGAATCAAAGGTGTAAAGCATTAAATTTAATTTAGTTCCACATATACGTTTCTGGCACTTGAGGCAAATCTTTGACAAATAGTGAGGTAAACATTTTTATTTTCCCCAAAAGTGTCGATTTTTAATTACGTATATCTCGAAAACCGATGAAAGTTGGACAAATGTGTATATATTTTTTTATAGTTTTATTACAATTTAACAATTTTATAGGAAATTTAATCAGCTTTAATTTTGATCTGTAGAATATTTCCCTAGACTCCACCATTTTCGAGATATAATCGAAAAACCCAAAAATGGAACTTCCTCCTCTTCCCCCCACCGTAAGCTCACACCCCAGGGGCTGTGACTTCTAGTATGTTTACCTACTAACTACTCCTAACGAAGCTGTGCAGTCAAAAATTATCGTATATTTCTTGCACTCTACAATATGTTTAGTGACTGGATAACTTAAAGCTTGGTTCTCTGTAGTATGTGAGAACGGAAATGTGTGATGATATAGAAGAACTAATAGAATTAGGAATGAAACTTATTTGCCTCCTCTATTGGAACTTTTTTTCTTTTTTTTTTTAATCTAAACTATCATTATTAAGATTGACATTTAAATCATTTCTTCCTAGAACAAGATAGATCTAAACCTAGGTGGAAGGTGTTGATGGTGTTGATAACGCCTATAAAAAAATTCCAAGTGTTAATTTTTTTGGTAAACACCAGGTTTTTCTGAGTTTCTCCTTTTAATGCCAGAATCACAATCCCACCAACAACAGCCCTCTTTTCAATACTATTTATTAATAGACCACATTTGGCTAAGCAAACTACAATATATTGCATACGGAAGAACCTTCCTTAATTTGACTGAGATAGGTGCCTGAGAATTGGCACAACTAGCTTAACCTCTATCCAAACTAGCCACTTAACACTATTAGTCATCGCATTGCAGAAACGGCTACGGAAAAGCCTTCAGTCCGGAAGTCAACCAACCGAAGAATTGGCATGAATTCGGAGGTTAGAAGGAGCCGGAAGTACCCTTCCTCGGGGTCCCCAGTGTCCTAGGATCTAAGAGGCTGTATAAAGGCAGCGAGACCAAACACCTAGAAATAGCCAAGGAGCTAGCCGCTGAACTCGCCGAATTCCACTAGAAATAGATCTGCTAATCCATTTAGGATTATTTTAGTAACTGGCCGCATTGGTTGGCGGGAATCATATTCCTGCCGCCTGTCTCGTTATGGAATGATTCCGTTGTTATATCGGCACGTGGCAATCGCAGGATGTATAATGACAAAGTCATCGGTCATCAAGAATAGAGTCATTATACATTTATGAATATGTATAGAGAATCCAAATAAGGAAGAAAAAAAAACCGCTTCCTCCACAAAGGATTTGCGGTTTCTTCAATAAATAGATCATAAACACAAGTAACATACATACTTTATCAAAGCATGTTACTTCCGACAGTAAATGTTATGAATTTGACTTTTAAAACATATTCTTTTTTCAAAATATGCATAAAACATTTTTTTTTTTTTTATTAACTTGATTTTCATCTACCTCTCAAAGGCAGTTCATCCTCAATACTTATTCTTATATCCGTCCAGAATACTTGATGAGCATATAGAAATTCCTGCACCAGCACCTTCAGTGTTGACGGCATTTCGAGTCTTTCCCTAATGGCTGAAATCTGCAGACAGTCGACTAGTTTGTGTTTTACCGACCTTGGCTCTTAACAGCTGACACAAGTTGGAGGCTCCAAGCCACGGTGATGGTAATTGGGAGAATTTACAGTGACTTATTCGCTGGTGGCTCAAAATTTATTCCTCTTTCTTGGAGCTTCTACAATTTATTAGCAATTTTTTTTACGGAGTTTGGCTTTATTTCTAAGTTATTTAAGTTATTTCCACTAATTTAGACGGATCTTATCCATGACTATAATTCCACTGTACTAGAATTGAGAATGTTATTGGTCTAACTCAGTCAGGTATAGGAATTATTTTGTTATTGTTATTAGTAATAGTTGTCATCATTTGATATTATATATTAATTTAATTTAATTGACTCCACTAACAAAAAAACATTCCATTCCCATACATTCATTTCTTTAATTTATTTCATGATTTTCGATTTTATCATGTTATTAACATTAAACCTAAAAATTTGTGGTTTGATTTGGTTTAAATTTAATGTGGATTAAAAAAAATCCTTTATCGTTACAGCTGTTGATTCTGAGCCCAGGTACAACTGTTTCTTAACCAATTGAAAAGTGATCTTGACAGCGCTACCCCACAACCCGTGGGTGCGGTTTTACCCGTAAAACAATGAATTGGTACAAACTACTAACATTGATGGGTTTCTCGTCTCCGGAGTCGGTCCACAGCTGTATGATTTTGTTAAGATTAATGTTTTAACAAATTAAATGAATTATAAATTTTATAAAGACTAATATTTAAAAAAAAAAAAATATTACAAGCCTGTACACCACAAAGGGTCCTGAGTAAAGTATTTTGGTAAGAACAGTGATTTCGCCGAAATCACCCTCAACCCCATATTATTCCCCTGATTTATGGAACCCACTTAACAGAAGCTGGGTTAGTAATTATAGGGAATAAATAATTATCGGTTTCAGCCGGACTCGAACCTATAGCCGGGTGTTTAGTACCTTACCCATGGTGCTACCGATCTGCTCATAAATAATTGTTACATTTGTGAGAATTATTCATAACACAAATATCTATATTTACTATTGAATCACTCCATGATCTCGACATCGAGACATTTTTACACAGAAACAAATCTGTACCTCAGACCCAGAAGAGCGTAAGTCCAAATTTTACAATTTTCAGATTATTGTACCATTGTATGTAGAATCTTATATTACATTAAGCCATAACTACTTAAATCCTTTGGAAAATCGCCTTTTCTATTTTTTAAGGGTTGTAAGAACGTAAGAAATCTATGATTGAACCAGACAAACGTAAGTCCACTTACGTTATTCTCCTGAAAAGTTAGCCTAATGTGACTTACGCTCTTCTGGTTCTCAGGTACAGTAATATAAATTCAAACCTAACTTTAGATTGAACTCGCATATCTCTCTTCGTCCAAGAGATGCAATTTTTTTTTTTTTTTTTTTTTCTGTTTCTTGCAATATCATTTTCTTTAGATTTTTTACTGTACGCTCAAAGGCTTAGGTTTATTGAATATTAAATTAATTTTGTTCAAGTCACTGCATTCTTTTGAGCTTACACACAAAAATTTATGTTTATATAATCTAATGAAATACGTAAGAAACTGACGAAAAAATTAATGATCTGAATCATAGGAAAAGTGTGTGTGTATGACGGAAAAAATCAAGAAAACTGATAAGGATTGTAGTGATGTCTGAAGGAAACTTCTACACGTAATGACTTGATTGAGGTTTGTGCTGACGTTTTCGGGTTCAAACCACTAACACCTATTTAAATTAGTGCGCATCTTTTGTTTTCTGATTTTTACTCAACGGTCAGTTAGTTACTAACCTGATATGCGCACACATATGCAAAGGTAATTGTTGCTAGTCACCGGGCTTAAAGTCTGAAAGAAAAGATAACCATGAAAATATTAAGAAAGTGAAATACTTCGAAAAAAACAGAACAACATTTTGTGTTTCTTGTCTCGAACTCTGTTCACTATACAAATTCTATAAAACTAAATGTCTTATTCTTAAACATAGTTTATTATTATTTTTTTTTTATTATTGTTTGATTGCTATTTTCCAGTTGCAATAAAATAATTTTACCAGATTATTTCTTTTGTTAATCACAAAGAACACAAATTATAAAATGATAACCAACGAATAGGATTTCAGTTAAATTCAAGGAAGCTCTGTGATCAATAATGAAAAATCTCTTCATTTTTATATCTGTAATTATAGTTCATTTTTCATTTTACTGCTTATTATATTTTTTTAGCAGCTATTCAAACTTTTATCGATATTGATAGGCATGATGATAATAGCTAATTTTTTAATGAGTAAATTAAAATAAACATCTACTGAGAATTTTTAGGTGTGTATGTCATAGATATGTGTAAGTAACGCCAAGATGTCATATTGTAAGAAATTTTTGAAATAATAAAATTTTTTTAGCTTATACATACGTTTCTTATATATGAAGAGTGTTAGGCTAGAAGGGAAATATCCAAAAAAATCGAAACTGTTAGTTGATGTTAGCTTGTCACATAAGGTAGTCTTATCGAGTCCAGAAAAAAAGATTATATGTTTTGGAGTTTAAAAACCTGTTCCCAGTGAAAAAGATTATAGACTTTGCGATTTACATAGAACTATTGTTACCAGACATTCCCCTTCTAGCCTAACAGACTTCATATATGTATATAACAGTCCTTATATGTTGATTTCACTAAGTATAAAGGTTTAGGTATAATTCTGATTTACAATGTTGTATAAGTGATTCGATCGTCAGTCAATAACTAAGTTGGATGAATAGTATAAAGCTAAGTACTCTTAGCCGTTGATTTAATGTAACACAAATCCATAAATAAGCTTTCTGTCGACCTTCCCTGGAAAGAGAAGAAGAGTACGTCCACGTAAGAGTTGGATTGGTGGGGCGGATGAGGACCTGACGAAACTTGGTGATACAAACTGGAGGAGAAGAAATGCTTCGGAAAGAGATTGCTGGAGAGTAATTTTTAGTAAGGCCAATGTTCACCTTAGAAGAAGAACAAAATACAGAAATAACAATAAAACATTGATTATATAACTTCATAACACCATCAACTTTCTTTACCTAGATTTGGATTATTTGAAAAACAGTAAAGGTAAAACATAAGTTAATTGAGGCAGACACGAAGGATTTGGCGATTTGGCAGAGTTGTGTTCAACATTCGGCGCCAGGCGGTTTGATGATGAATGGGGCTATTTCGAGTTCTGATCCCCCGCCAACCAGCGGACCTCTTTCATTGGCCATCTTGTGCTTTGACGTTGTCCCAGTCTTCACGTAGGCCGCGGTGACGGATTCTTATATGCGTCCAACGGGACCTCTTAAGGTCAAAACATTCTAACCTTATTTTGGATACAGCGCAGTTAGGAGTCGCTCTTCAGTTTCAGGGTCGTGAGACTCAAAATTCATATTAATTTGGAATAAATGAGAAAACATTGATTTAATTTTTTAGCATGTCTGTATAACAGGTTGTAGAAGTTCATAGCAGATTAACACTCATTTATTTTGGACCAGTGCTGCTCTTGATTCAATAATGCAAAGGAATCTTCTCAACCTTAGCCACCATCGCCTCAGTTATATAATACCTATGGCACAAAACAAATTCGATATAACGAATTGAAGAAGTTAAAAATCTAAAACCATTATTTTGTCCAGCAATAACAAAATCCGAAGATTCTTTTTTTTTTTAATTTCATAATTTATTGATAAATATCATACATAGTACCTTCATATAAGTTCCCTTATCTTTTATTAAGCGGGACATAAGTTCAGAAATGGATGAAAAATGGGATCAATTATGGGTGGCATCAAAGTCACCAAGTCTACACAGATTTTTACCTCACATTACACACAACAATTACAAATACATACAAAGTAACAACTATAAACTAACACAACTAAAGACAGAACAAAGGTAACTCCAAACAATATCTAAAACGATTTAATCTAATACGATCTGACATATGTAATGAAGACGGATAGATTCAAAATTTTAGACACGTATTTTACGAATGTAAATCATTTCAAAGACAAAGACTTGATCTAATAAAAAGTATTATTCTCAAACATGGAACATGGCCAGAGACAGAAGAAATTTTTTTTTTCAAATTTAAGACTGACTTACTTATATTCATACGAAAGATCGACTAACTGACTAATGATGGCCAGCGGAAGTGGTTTCTTGTTGGCTAGATCATTTCTTTTGTTATTTTTTTTTTCTTTTATTATTTATTTTTGTTTAAATATGTTTTGTTATATTATTACGTTATGTTTCAATAACTAATCGTGCTAAAGATTGTACTTTTATATTCATACATGTAGTATGCCTATAAGGCATTTTGTTTTATCTAAATAAAAAGTCCTTATGTATATGGGGGTACCATATAAAGAAAAGAATTATAGAAAACAATATAATATAGATAAAACAAACAACTAATGAATTAGATGGTAACGTAAAATTAAGGAGTGAGAGGCATAAGGGGGAGTAGAATCCAAGCAGCAACTGCTTTATAGATTTTAATAATACCAATTAGTCAAGGAGATTTTTCATCTATCTCCTATTCTTTCTCCACAGAGTGTTATCTGGTTTGTGAGTTGTGTGTATTTTAAGGGTGTTTTGGGATGTCTGTATTCGTTGTGATGGTTATTATGTAAGGGTACTAACGTACCAGGGTGCACTTGTGGTTATGAATGTTCTAGCCCTAACAATCTGGCGTTTATTAATATTTATCTTTTTAGCTGTTCAGTACATATGCGATCTATGTCTCCATATTACGTATAATTGCAAAATTGAATGTTTTGAAATAAGTATAGAAATCTTTTCATTATTTTGACCCCATATCATTCTCCATCCAAGTTGTAAACATGGTCTAGGGTATTTGTGTGCTGTAAAGGTAATGGGAAGAGAGTATAAGATTTTCGATCTAAGCAATCAGAGAAAAAATTACTAAAAATAAAAAAAGGTGTAATTTTCCGCTAAGCCACAAAGATAATAAGTCATTTACTAGTTTAATTTCCAATTTAACCGTATGACGAGGCCAGTTTATTGTGAGACCCATGGATAGGTTAGGTATTGTTGAGCTTATTCTGAAAGTAACTCCTAACTTAGAAAAATGCACTCCTTTATGGATAGCAGTATTTTTAGGAACAGAACCAACTGTCATCTATTCTTATATATGTAATGATATAAAAGAACGAATAGGGGCATTTTTCTCAAACTTAGATCCTCCAAATTGGTAAAATATTCGGAAGACTAGTTTTATTTTAATTTTGAAAGTACTGAGGATAAAAACGTTCAATTGAAGTGTATAGAGCAGACAATATTAGTGCTAGGGCATCGCCGATTATTCTCAAGAATGAAATCACAGTGAGATTTGGAGGATCGGGAGCTTAGTGGGTAAGACTTTTTTTACTCTCTGGTCCAAGTTTGAGTCCGGCTGACAGATAATAATTTGTTAAGTTTCGACTATGGTCAAGAGACTTTCCTGGGACACACCCATCCTACATATTGTGTGTACCTGTAATTAAGAAAAATCTTGCTGGTTGAGTGCAACTCCGGCTAAATCTCCTTGCACAACCGTTGGACGAGAAATATTACAAGCTTATCAAACACTGAACTCAAGATCCTTCATAGTTTGCAGTGGTACAGGTTATTTAATCAGGTTTAAAATTCAAGATTGGTTAACTATCGTCAAAAATTCCGTCACAAGTCTAAAAATCGTTCTTAAAAATTATAGTTTACTCTTGAGCTTTTCTGTCATAAATTTTTAAATAGTTCGATAAGGCAAGATAGATGATTAAAATTTATCTCAAGCTAATAATTCCCGTCAGGCTTATCAATCGATAAATTTTCTTGGATTGTATAAATTTTATATAATCCATTTGCTGCTAGTGATTTTATGAAAAATTGAATTAACTTTTTCAGCAATATTCTTTAATCATGCTTGGTGAGTTTATAAATGAAGTAAAATTAAAGTTCTATTAAAAAATATTTTAAATGTTTGTATTGAAATTAAATATAATACCAACCGCTGTTCATCTAACTTCTAAAATAATTTTTGTTTCTTCCTGTTCTTTTTTTTTATAATATTCTCAAAAATGCGAAATACAGTACAACCTCGTTTAGTCGGACACCTTTAAGTCGGATCTCCGGGTAACTCGGATCAGTTCAGGAAAATTTAAAATAAACTGTTTGTCGTCCGCCCAGATTACCGAGCGTAGGACGGTTGTTTGTTTATCAGTAGACTGTTTGTAGAACTCGATAGATAATCAGACGTTGACATTAATGATATTGAAAGTTGGTTGGAAGCTGACAACGACAGAGGCTATGTTACTTTTACCGATGACCAAATTATTGCGACTTGTTGCGATAAAGATACCGATAACAGGGAGGATACTGACGAAGAAAACACTGAAACTATCGCAGTTATAAGCCATGCAGAAGCAGCATCTTATTTGGGCGAGTTAATGGTTTATTTCGAGCAACATGAAGAGACATCGGCCGAGCTTCTCATGTTGAGAAGGATGGGTGAAACGGCATTCAAAGCTGATGCTACTCAAATTAACGAAATTCTTCCAGAAAAACTAAACTGTATATACTGTATTATAGTTTATCGTGATGTGTATTTTAGTGCTTTTCGCGATAAAAAAAAATATTGTACTGTTTGTACATGTTCAATTTTTCAACATTCTCCGTTTAACCCGGATTTTCGTAATGACGGTCCGAATTAACGAGGTTGCACTGTACTGTTAAATATCGAAATACATGAATAATGTTAATATGGTTCCGGTTATTCCGGTGTTTCAAAGTATTTCCTCATTGCTCATGAAATAACAACTAATTAATCAGTACAATATAATGTTAAAAATAATAATAAAATTAATTTAATTATTTCCTTCGTTTATCGTCGATTTCATTTATCTATTAGAAATAAAATCCAAGCCTAAGAAAAGAATACTATTTCAATACAAATTTATAGGGGAAAAAAAAACAACTAATAATGAGCATTGGAACTGTTCCAAACAACTTTGCAACTATAATCCCTGTTTAAGGTTCAGAGTTTATGAGTTCTGATTTAGAACAGAATCAATTATGTATGTATGGATATTTGCTGGAACAGCAGAATTTCTTTCAATGTTTTGTATAGAAAAGTATAAGAAAAATAAATAGATAAAAATAAAATAACATTAAAGAAAGTTTATTTACTGGAATAGAATGTGTCCAGAAGAAACGAAGAAAAGAATAAAATTAAAAATGACTTTATCATATCAATTATTATACTGACATCACAATATACCCATAGTACATAATAAAATTGTTACTATATTTTATTCCCGTTTCTAACACCGAACACTAGAAAAAAAAAAAAAAAAAATCCAGACCAACTGCGTGTCCCGCCTCCCAGGCCTGGGAGGTGGCAAGGAACAATCCCCTTAGCGGACGTACTCTCCGAGGGAAGGGGTTCAGACCATATAGACTGACCCAGCAGAGTGTTTCCTCCACACTCGACACGTAGAGGGAGTACCTTCAGTGGACCAAGGACCCTCCAGAGATGGCAGAGTAGAAGTACATCTTAAAATGCCGAAAGGCAAGAAAATATCATCCTTTCCCCAAATATTTTCTTGTATGAATAAAATAATAATTAAAATCGGAGGCTTAAAAAAAACCCTGTGTGTTTCGCTGAATCTAAATTACAAAAAACACATTCTTTCCGATTACAACTTAAACACACCCGATAATCACCATGACCTCAAAATAAAAAACCTTATCATAAGTAGTTCAATCAAGTCATCTAATTTTAATCTAATCTGACCCAATCCGAAATTCTTAATGCCCGTTATTGTGTCAAAACTAATACCTAAAGGCAATGTTTCCAACGTAAATAATTTTAGTAAACATACAATAAATTATATATATAAAAAAAGAATGACCCTTTCGTGAAATTCATTAACCCCAAGAACTATAAACACGTTTATCCTATTGTTTACCAACAATGTATTCTCTCTTTAGAACACCAATAAAAAGATTCCTCATCAACAATGGACTGCCTCGATAGTGTAAAAATTTTTATTGTACAAGCAAAATGATGTGTTGCGAAATTCTTGTTGACATAGATGTCTCTTTTGGCTGTGGGTGTGTAGTTTTCTTGTGACGTTTTTTTCACCCTTAAAATGTATAACTTTTTTTTTCAAACCCAAATATGTTATATTTTGACTCGCTCTAGCTCTATTGGTGTTAGGATCGTAAATTTAACGACAGTTTCCTTTTCAGAAATTTAATAGAGATCATTTGTTGTATATAACATTTGTTGCTAGAATATACCGTTTAGGAGCTATATTGGTTCGAATAAAAATTTGGTTCAATTCTCACATAAGCCATAGTTAAGGTGACCAGACGTCCCGTTTTGAACGGGACAGTCCCGTTTTACAGAAACCTGTCCCGTTGTCCCAAAATATATGCTCGGGACGCTTATTTGTCCCGTTTTACATATATTTTGTCCCATATGTACTTTTGAAAGCATCGAGTTTGCTTCCTAAATTCCATTCATTGGTGATGAATGAATTAACTAAATTAAATCTTTAAAACATGAAGAAATAGCAATGGATAACTCTAAAGGAAGTTCCTGAGTGGGAAAGGATCGAGGAGGGGATTGACTTGATTGCTAGTAAATTTATCATGCTGAAGATTTCCGATAGTAAGCTTTTTGACGAAGTGACTTATCCAAAGAAGTACGTGATACAGAAAAAGATTTTCAAGTGGACCGATGAGAAACCTCTCTAGATCAGAGATGGGTTGAAATATTTCTTCATTTTGCAAATCAAAATGTCCCTATCAAGAATATTGCACTGATGGTTTCATTTTTCTTGTCCTTACCAGGAACAAACGCTCCTTTTTTTTTGGTCACTAGAAAAATCTCAAATGAAAATGTCGACCCTTAAAGCAATGATGCTAGTAAAATGTAACTTTGCAATGGGTTGTGTACAGTTTTTCGATTTCATCAAACAAAATCCTGATATTTTGAAAAAAAAATTCACTCATCTCAAAAATATGAAAAATAAACACTGAAGTCAGTATTTTCGACAATATTTTTATTTAAGTGATAATCGAGTTTATTTCTAAATGTAGTCTGATTGAATAAAATAGTATTTATATATATATTGGTAAATAGTATTTTTTAAGGGTGTCTCTAACTTCCCCGATATTGAGGGTCCCGTTTTGAGAATCTCATAATCTAGTCACCTTAGCCATAGTCCCTCAAAATGAGTCCTCGCCTTCCCACTTTAGGGTAGGTCTGTCCTGTCCTTTTTTACCTAGTTGATATCTAATGACGAAAAAACCCAACATAGCAGAGAAATTAATGCAGCGACTAATGAAATTTATTTTCATTTCATAGATTAGGTATAGATTAGAGAAACACTAATTCGTAAAATATTATAAACTTATTTAAGAAGTATTTAATTTTTAAACAAATATTCAAACGAATATTTAACGATTTAAAAGAAGTAAAAATTAACGGTGCCATTATTTACTTCTATAGGTTCATTGTAAGATATTCGCTTTCGAACCATTTAAGAAAATGTTTGAAATAATTGAAAAAGTCTACCAATCTACCGAAAGTTTGGCTTGCCTGTGCTTCCGCGCGGAATACACTTATCACCACATATTCCATACAATTTACCAAAGAATATCCATTTATTGCTCTTTATTAATTTTAAACATAAAATAAATATCTTATACTTATATAATATTTATCCTGCCACAGTTGTTAACGACCTCATGTAGTCTTTACTACTATTAATAACACCATATTATTCTAATATTAATAACATAATATTAGTTTTATATTGTATCATTCTCACTACCACTTATTTATGACTTCTCAAGATTTTACTATTGTCATTATGTTATAAATTGCTGTTTGTTTCATTTATTAATATCTTTTCTGGCTATTTTTTTACTCTACTTTTAGAATACCAAGTGCATCAAATATTATAACTATAATTCACATTTACTGAATAAAATGAAATTTCAAACAAACTTAAGTATAAAATGAGTCCACTATTATTAAAGTAAACTGCTGCGCGCTGTTTAATTTTTTGATACCAGGTAAAAAATAATTCTATTCATTTCAAAATACCAAAAATAAACAAACAATTAAAAAAACAATTCTTAATGGGCTTTTTCTTAAAAAGCAAGATCTAGAAGAGATACCGAAATTATTTAAAGTTCAGACAATAGACTGGAACCCTTAGCTTGTTTTGCTAAAGGCTTCCAGATCAAGTACTACTTTTGCGGCAAGTTGAACAACGTATTTACTAACTTTCAAGAGCTTTGTTTACATCGAAGATGAATCCGATTAATGTTGGCGTAGGTGCTTCCCATAGTAGAACACCTCGCGGCCGACCTAAGTACCTAAGTAAACGATACCAGTAAACACTTCAATTTCCAAAGAGGTCACCTTTCTGCGATGTTACCATCAAAACAGATTGAAAACTGTTTACAACTTCTTCGGGGAATTTCGTTGTTGTGTTTTTTTTTTCTTAACTGCATTCCGCTAACAGTGAAAGGCTTGTCTACGGCGTAGAAGCCTCTTTTTCGGTGTGACAAATCGGATATGCGACACAATAACGCAGCTTGCCAAAATATCACTCTTCAATAGGCCCTATATTGCGGAATCATTATCCCGGTCAAAGTCAAGAAAAACTTTTCCTATAGAAAACAAACTTGTTTGAAACATCTACGCAGTAAGTGCAGAAGGCGTTACGAAGTATTTAATGGGACCAGAAGAAAATATGGTAATGTCGTAGCGCTGTATTCAAATGCCGTAGTATATTGCTTGAATAATCCGACGAATTCAAATTATCATATTTCCAGCATATACGCAGTTCTTGTGGCCCCTTATCAACTTTTTCGCCAGACTACATTAACATCTAAAAATGGGTTGCGTCGTACATCTATGGCTTCGACAAGCTCAACCCGACGTTGCTCATTCAATTTAGTGTGCAACTCAGTCCAGAAATATTGGATAGAATTTCAAATTAAACATCAACGGTTATTACTGAAAATAACAATAAAAAAAAAAGAAAAGAAAAAAAAAAGTTTGCAAATCATTAGCTCTAACACGTCCAAGGTTTACTCGAAGCAAAATAAATTAATTTTATAAAAATGTGTCTTGCTTAATGTTTAAATAAGGTTAACACACGTATAATAAAGACTTGTATTCCTGGTTATACACAAACATATTCCTATAATTAAACTGAAAAATTATGATTGTCTAAATACATAAGAAAGAAATTATTCGCGATCCATTTAAGAAAATGGATAGTTTTCATAGTTTTCATGAGAAACCATAATTCAAGATGGGAAAGATGTGGACAGAAGACACGAAAGGAGGAACACCGGCAACGAATGAAGGAGTACTGGAAGGAGTACTAATGTTAAAGCCAAAAAGAGACAGCTGAAACGACGGGGTCCTTAGTAGGCCGATACGATAAAAAAATAAGAAATTATTCAAACATACTAATTATTTTATTATTATTACTTTTTTTTTTGTTTGGTTCTGTGTTCTGTAATATGACACTGTAATAGGCACCATCATCTGTTAATCGTAATCTAAATCTTATACAAACAAAGAAAAAAAAAATCAATTACAAATTGTAAATGATTATACAAAAAATATACTATTATAATAATAGTTATTATGTAACAATAAATTTAATCATTAAAAATTTTGTTTGTTTGTTCTTGGGCGCTACAGTCCTTGCAGGACCTGGGCCTCTGCCACCATCCTTCTCCACTCCTCTCGGTCCCTCACCAGGCTCCTCCAATTCCGTATCCCCAGCCTCCGCAAATCCTCCTCCAGGTCATCCATCCATCTCCGTCTGGGTCTGCCTCTCTTCCTCTTTCCTCCTAGTGTACCATTAAACCTAATTTTTGGCAGCCTGTTGGGCTCCATTCTTTCGACGTGTCTCAACCATCTAAGCCTGCCCTTCTTGATAGCACAGAGAATATCAGGCTCACCATACAATAGGGCGATCTCGGCGTTGCTTCTTATCTGCACCTGTGCTCCTCTCTCACAGCACCAAAGATCCTTCTTAATATTCTACTCTCCCAGACCAGCAGTGCTCTTCCGGTATCTTTAGAGAGTCCACGTCTCACTGCCATACATCACTATTGGTCTTATTATAGATTTATAAATCAAAAGTTTTGCCTTTCTTGAGAGAGTTTTACAATGGAGAGATTTTTGTACTGCATAAAAACATCTGGGTCCTGCAACCATTCTGCTTTTTATTCCAATGTCTAGATTGTTCTCCGTCCCAACTCCTCTCAGGTATTTAAATGTACTACAGCAGTGAAACGTGTCCACCCCCACATCAACCGTATCTCTTCTTCCATCTGTCCGTCTGGAGGTTTTCATATATTTGGTCTTGTCCATGTTCATTTCGAGAGACCTAAATTAACCGGAGCTGCTGTCAGCATATGCCTTGAAGGCCATTTCAATATTCAACAGCACCGGCCAATGCTCTCTTTCGGTTGTGCTTGTGATAACCACATCATCAGCATACGCCATGTGCTGTGTAAGGCCATTGTAAATAGTGCATCCTGGATTCATCTTTATTCCTCGAATCGCTACTTCAAGGGCGAGGTTATAAAGTTGTCTCATGAAGGAGGATTTTCTTATGTTTTGGAGTTTTAGAACGTTCCCAATGAGAAAGTATATAGACTTTGTAATTTTCTTTTGCGATTTATTCAGAACTATGTTTAGATATACCCCCTCTAACCTAACACCCTTCATTCATGTATAATACGATGAAGGTAAATATTTTCCTTGTCTGTGCAATCTCATGGAAATCCTTGTAAGAATTTTCAATGAACTGAAACAAAAGCCACAAAAAAAGCTTTTGTATAATTAGAAACGCGTCTTTAATGAGAACATAATCAATTTCCTAAGAAGCGTGTATAATACAATAAAATGTACTAAAAGTGTTAAAATCTTTAATAATTAATGGAGCACAATTATGTTTGATTGTTATTGTTCCACCACTTAATATTCTGTTCCGCCATACTTTAAATATTATTATCCTTCATGGAATAATGTATTGCATATTTCAAAATATTAGACCCCTTCTCGATAGGAATGGTCACCGGAAGGCCTGCAGTGACATCAATCCAGCAATAAATCCTAAAAATATAAATAAATAAACAATAATAATAATAATGATATACATATATATACACCAGGTTAGTTAATTTATTTTCTAATTTAAAACAATATCTTAGGAGTTTTTTAAAAACAACTTTTATCGGTAATAGGAGATTCTAACCAAATTGCTTTAAGTAAATTTAATGATGCTTAAAATTGGTAACATAAAATCCTAGGTATTCAATTTTTTTCAAGGTTCATCAAATTAGAAGGTGTTAGAATTTTTTTTTTTTTTTTCAATCATGAATTAAAACAAATAATTTGCAAAACCTATCTTTGCTTTCTGTTTATTTTCCCCTAATTCCTCACTGACGTAAAGAACCGACCAAGTAAACAAAATACCTGCTGCGGAGGAACTCAGGTGGTTATATTCGGATCATTGCTATTCATCAGGGTCTTTTCCTTGGGGAAAATGTTCATTGATCCAGAAATTCGAACTCTACACCAAGACGGAAATTACTCTATGTTACTTAATAACACATAAAAAGACGATCGAAACATATATTATGAGCTTTGAGTGTATAACAGGAAAGCATATTAAAGCAATAATAGTAAAGCATAATATATAGTTATATATATATAATTTGTCAGTAGGAGTTAACTGATAACAATACAAAAACATGTCTGCAACATAAATCATTCATTATAAACCATCTAATTAAGGAATATATACTTCAAATATTAAACCAAATAAAATAAAAGGGTAATACACTGACGCAAAAATTCCACCCAATTGTGCTAAAAGTTATATGGTTTTTTCAGGTATTCACGTATTTGCCTATTTACTCTTATCCACCTAAACATGATGGTATAGAAGGATCAATACAATTAAGATTGTATAGGATACAAGTAGGATATGTATATAGATACATATACATATATATATATATATATATATATATATATATATATATATATATATATATATATATATATATATATATAGATAGATAGATAGATAGGTAGATAGATAGATAGATAGATATATAGATAGATAGATAGATAGATAGATAGATAGATAGATAGATAGATATTATAAAATTAGGATCTTTAGTGTATATAATCTATGTAACATAGTACTGATGTGTTGAAAATTTTTTTGTATGTTTTAGAACTGAAGATGAATGTTGAGCATTCGAAACTAGTTTTCTAATAAAATAATCCCAATAGAAGTGGCAATTAATCCTAATTACTCTTGTCCATTTATCATATGAGCGAGCTTCCTCAGAAAAATGAGAGTGTTAATTTGTCCTCAAGGGATACTCTTACCATAAAACAAAAAAACATTAAGAAAGCTAACTTTTAAATTAAATTTTAGGTCCAACTCATCCTACCACTGTCCTCAACACTCACGCTTATGACACATGTGTGTTATCAGTAAACAATGATCCCTTCATTGCCTCTAAAACACTCCCATCCACATCCTAAACATTGAAGAATGGTGTCAAGAATGGAGAATCAAAATAAACCCAAAAAAATCTCACCAAATAACATTTACCCTTCGTCGTAAACCTACGACTTCCTGTCCTACAGTATCCTTCAATGATATTCCACTAATTCCTGTAGAAGGACTCCACTCGGACAATCGTCATACTTGGAATCCACATACAAGACTAAAGTGATAAGAAACTGCTCGTTACAGACTACTTCAACAATTACTAGACAAACGATCAAAGGTCCCAATTCATTACAAAAGGCTTATTTACATGACTGTGATTAGACCTATATGGACGTACAGAGTTGAAGCTTTGGGGCTCCACTAAACCATCGAAGTCATCTCGTATCCAATCCTTACATTCAAAATCCTTCGAAAAATCCTCAATGAACTTTACTTTGTCACCAATAAACTTATCCATGAAGATCTTAATGTTCCATATGTAGCAGATTTAGCCCGAACCAGATATTTATCCTTACATAGTAAGCTCCATAACCACTCAAATCCCCTAATTTCTCAACTTGCTTCCCACACCATTCCTGGTAATCCTCCGAGGCGTCTGAAAAGAAGATGGCCTAGAGATCTTCTAGCGTAGAATTTAAATTGAAGTGCTACTGATGAGTAATTCTTTTCAAGTTTTTACATGTCATTTTAATCGTTATCAGATCATTTACTTGATGTACATATTTGTACAGTTGTAAATTTCAATAAATTGATATATTAAAAAAAAATAAAATAAGAGTACTGTGAAAAAACGCACCAAATCCTATTTTTAGTATTTTCACAAAAATTTACATACAAGCAATTTTAGCAAGTGTTTTACAAAAAAAAAAATAATAAAACCAACACAAACTTTTTGAAATTGGTATGATTTTCTTAGTGCTCGCAAAACAATATCTAGCTCCTTGTGGCTTTTACATCATTCTCAATCCTAATAAGTATATGTTTTTAATTAGGAAAACTAAATCAAATTTGTAGGCTCATTTTAATATTTTGAAAGAAAATTAAAACCATAAATTAAGCAGCATGAAACGCCTAGCGCATCGTAACTGTTATTACAATAGTCAGTTTAATGTTTCAATATTAAATTTAATTGTTTTATTAGTGCCTAACATTAAATGAATAACAATACAGACTTAAATAACAATAGGCAATCAAATTAAATCGTTTCGATTCTGCTTACAATGGAACTCACTCTGTGCTGAGTTAGCCCAAACCAGATGCCTATCCTTTCATCGTAAGCTCCATAACCACTCAAATCCATTAGTCTCTCAACTTGCTTCCCACTCTATTCCCGACAATCCTCCGAAGCATCTGAAAAGAAGATGGCCCAGAAATCTTCTAGTGTAGAATTTTTATTTAAGAGCTACTGATGAGTAGTTCTTTTCAAGTTTTGGCATGTAATCGTTATCAGCTCATTTACTTAATGTATACATTTGTACAGTTGTAAATTTCAATAAATTGATATTTAGAAAAAAAAAAAAAAAAAAAAAAAAAAAAAAAAAAAAAAAAAAAGGTATGCAGGGATGTTTCTGTTATGAAATAGAAGACAAATAAACTAATATTAAAAATATTAATAGACTTCTTCTTAAGAACTTTTCCAAAAATTTTCCCCTATTAAAGCCAAATAAACACTGTCCTATTTTTAATGCATTATTAATAGTTAAATACGTCAGTCTTTGGACGTTCAAAATAAGATTCCACGATTTCTAATAACATTTAAGGGCAGCCAGGGGAGCGTAAACAGTTCCGGTGCGAACTAACGGGGACAACGGCCTTCTGATTTGTGGACCAAACGAAAACAGCAATTAACAGCCTTCGTAAGGTTTGCAAATTACGAGCGATCAATCAAATAGGATAGCAAATAGCCAATGCCATCGAGGTAAACAAACAGTCGGCTGCAATTTGCCAATGCCATACTAATCATCTGCTAAGTGCCTAATGCTCCACATCAACCTTCCTCCAGGAAGACTAATAAAGAATGGCCTCGTTGGCTTAGAATTTCAGCCTATGGTGGATTAAGCCAATAAATAGGCATCCTTGTCTTGAATCAAAAAAGGTATTCAATCAAATCAAAACACAAATTACTTGTATTACTAAATGGAGCTTAGAATTCCAAAACCAGCTTTGTCCATTTTTAAAAATAGTCCAGTCAATGAGTGCTGAAATGAGGGGTGTAGAGTGCATGGAATATGCGATAATTTTTGACTTCATAGCTTCGTTAGGAATAGTTAGAAGGTAAACATACTAAAAGTCACCGCCCCTGGGGGGTGAGCTAACGGTGGAGGGGAGGGGAGAAGTTCAATTTTTTTGTTTTTTTCGATGATATCACGCAAACGGTTGACTAGAAAAATATGTTTAAAAAAATAAAAATAAATGCTAATTAAATTTCCTATAAAATTGATAATATATACATTTGTCGTAATTCTAATCGTTTATGTGATATCCGTTATTGAAAATCGGCGATTTTCGGAAAAAAATAAATGTCACCTCACATTTTGTCAAACTTTTGTTTCTAGTACCTTCCACAATCGTTTCTCAGAAAAAATCTCAGAATCAAAACTGTAGAGTATTAAATTTACTATAATTTCCCATACACATTTCTGGTATTTGAAGCAGGTGTTTAGCAAAAAGTGAGCTAAACATTTTGTTTATTTCTAAAATTATCGATTTTTAATAGCGTACATCTCGAAAACTGTTGTAATTTCGACGAATATGTATATAATTAATTTTATAGGAAATTTAATGAGCTTTAATTTTGGATTTGTAACATATTTTTCTAGAGGCCACCGTTTTCGAGATATAGTCCAAAAACCCTTGAGGGACATTCTCCCAACCCCACACCGTAAGCTCACCCCCAGGGGCTTTAGTATGTTCACATTCTAATTACTCCTGACGAAGCTATGAAGTAAAAAATCATCGCATATTCCATGCACTCTACAATGTGTTTATTGACTGGACTAAAAATTTTCACAGCTGGTCGATAAAGGCAAATGTCTGCCTGGATTAGAAAGAAGCCTTATTTTTTGATGGCCGTTTTAAATGTGATTTTACTACTTTTGGGAGAAATCTTTTCACCTAAAGATAATCTAGTAGAAAAACTACTTAAAAAAATAAAAATAAAAAAATGTACTGGAAATTGTACTTGGCTAGTCATATATCTATATTTTATTTTATTTTTAAAAATACAGACTACTTAAACATTTACTAGACAAACGTTCAAAGCTCCCAATTAATTACAAAAGACTCATATACATGACTGTGATTAGACCTACTTAGACGTACGGAGTTGAGCTTTGGGGCTCCACTAAACCATTCAATTCATCTCGTATCCAATCCTTACAATCGAAAATCCTTCGAAAAATCCTCAATGCTCCTTACTTTGTCACCAATAAACTCATCCATAAAGATCTTAATGTTCAATATGTAGCTGATTTAGCCCACACCAGATCCATTCATAGTAAGCTCCATAATAACTGAAATCCGTTAGTTTCTCAACTTGCTTCCCACTCCATTCCTGATAATCCTCCAAGGCGTCTGAAACAAAGATGGCCAAGAGACCTTTTAGTTTAGAATTTTTAATAAAGTGCTACTGATGAGTAATGCTTTTCAAGTTTTTACATGTTATTATAATCGTTGTTAATACATTTACTTGATGTATATATTTTGGACAGTTGTAAATTTCAATAAATTTATATAAAAAAATAAAATTAAAAAGATCCTGTAATATTAGTTCCGACTCAAATTAAACTTTTTCGGAAAACGTTGGTTTTCTTCTTTACTCGGCAACGCTTAAACAACCACATGGTATAAGTCACAGCACATACTGGTATTTTGAGTTAGAGTGGCTTTATCCAAGTTCTCGATGGCAATACTGACTTTCTCCTCCAATCTTTAAAGTCCAAAAAACCTTCATATATTCACGACATACTTGACCTTCGTTCTTCCATTCATCTTTTGAATACCAGACCTCAGCACATCGATTTGTATATCCCTTCTCATTGAACTGCCTCCTTTGAAAAATCTTTTATCATTCCTGTATATTTTGGAATTCCTTACCCATTTCAATTCGTAATGCTCCTTCTCACACTTATTTTAAACATAATTTATTCATTCACCTCTTCAATTATAGATTTTCGGAAATTATTAAATGATACATTAGTGTAAGAATGTTTTTTCATATAAACTCGAAGATTAGTTTTTATCTTTTTATTTTTTCTATACATCAATTTATTGAACTTTACAACTGTACAAATATTTACATTAAGTAAATGAGCTGATAACGATTACAATAACATGTCAAAACTTGAAAAGAACTACTCATCAGAAGCACGATAAAAATTCGACACTAGGAGATCTCCATGCTATCTTCTTTTCAGACGCCTCGGAGGATTATTGGGAATGCAGTGGGAAGCAAGTTGAGAAACTAATGGATTTGAGTGGTTATTGAGCTTACGATGAAAGGTATCTGGTTTGGGCTAACTCAGCAACATATGGAACATTAAGGTCTTTATGGATAAGTTTATTGGTGACAAAGTATGGGGCATTTAGGATTTTTCGAAGGATTTTTGATTGTAAGGATTGGATACGAGATGAATTGGATAGTTTAGTAGAGCCCAAAACCTCAACTCCACACATCCAAATAGGTCTAATCACGGTCATGTAAATAAGTCTTTCGTAATGAATTGGGAGCTTTGATCGTTTGTCTAGTAAATATTGAAGTAGTCTGTAACGACGGGCAGTTTCTTGTCGCTTTAGTCTTGTGTGTGGATTCCAATTAAGACGTTTGTCCAAGTGGAGTCCTAGGTAGCGGATCTGTTCAACAGGAATTAGTGGAATATCATTGAATGATACTGTAGGACAGGAAGTAGTTTTTATATTAAATTTCTGCCTTATATATTTATAAGTATCTAATTTATAATTTATTTTAAAATTATCTTGTTTTGTTTGTTTGTTTTGTTTATTTCGTTTAACGTCACTTTATGCTGCTATGGCTAATCGGACGATGCTACGGTGGGAGTCCTGAATTTTGCCTATCCAGGTATAATTAGGACCGGTGTCTTTAACGAGTACCTGACATCGCACAGGCTCGGGACCCACATTTTACGTCCCTTCCGAAGGACGGCATAGCTAAGGATTTTTTACTCCCTTTAAAAAATCCTAAGGTCATCTGCCGGGCTGCGAACCCACGATCTTGGGTTGAGTAGGTTGCTATGCTAACCACTATACCACAGGTGACCCCATTTAAAATTATCTATTTTATAATCCACAGAAGTTTCTGTCTGATATGTTCGCAGCCAGGCAATAATCCTTTTTTATGTTATTCTATGTTTATTCCTGCTATGTTATTCTAAGGAGACAAGGTGCCCCAGAATAAATATTATTTTTCTTCTTAAGTAACTTTTAGGTCTAAATTAGTTATAATTTATCCTTTATTTCACGCTGGATCCATTTTCCGAGATCAAATTTAGAAAAAAAAAGAAGTTTTTAAAACAGGAAGAGATGAAGAAATTAAGATGAGAAATTCACGCCGAAATAGGGAAAAAAGTAATAAATAAAAGAAGGGAAAACTTTTTTTTTTAATTCAGAATATGTTTTACTTCTCCAGAACACTCAACTGAAGTCAATATCATAGTCTAATCATTTCACGAAAATTATCTGCAGAACGATTAGAAAATTGTCGCGGTACATACAGATGCATAGTAATTTAAAAAAATGAATAACATGTATCTCTTTTTAAACAGCTTTTTGATAAAACTGATAATATTAGTAACTTTAGTAGAAATAGACTACTATGTATCAGAGTTGGGCAAAATTTAATAATGATTAAATATTTGACAACTAAATTTCTGGAATCAATCGCCTAATTTAATTATGATTAATTTTTTCAGTTTATCTTTTATTCAATTAATGATTTAGTTTATTGAAAAATCAACTGGAGGATTTAATCATGATTAAATTAGATGCTTGATTTCAGTGCTTGTTTACTCAGAACATCCAAAGCATTCCCCTTCCACCACCTTTCCAGACTGACGCTCTCTAATTACGCGGATGACCATAATGAATTGCATTCGAGCATATTAGGATGTATTGATAATTCGTGATTTTCTATTTCTTTATTTTCATTCACACTTTTCTGTTCCCCTCTACAACGTGTATAATATCTATTCCTATATTGAATATTATTCATTTTTTTATTATAATGTAAATAAGTATTCACGTTTATTTATCTTGTTTTATTTAAAATCTCTAGGCTAGATATGATTCTACTTTCTTCCATGTAATGTTATTCTTAAGGGACATTGCTCCCTTGAAGTTTTCTTTCTATTCAATATTTATTATTATGATATAACTATTTATGTGGTATTTACTACCAAATTTAACATAGCATCTACAAAACATTAGTAAATTGTTTGTAAAGAAATGGTAAAATTACGATAGTATAAGCTTGATGTGTTCTATTCATAGGCTTTGCGAGGATACTTGGAAGATGCTGAGATCATCTGTTATAGTTCTACATCAAAATTATATTATATATATGTATTTTTTTACGATTATATTTTTAAAAGATTAAATAATTATTAGATATTAAGGCAAAGTGGAGACATCGACATAGGCCGAAGCATAGATACGGAGTCGCCAGTGGTAATCAATAGCTGTAGTCCTTTAACCTTCTAAACTGGACCTAGCCTTTTCGCCAAGGCTTAGACATTTTGGCTCTTTTGTTTACCGAAAACTGGCAGTTTCACAGTACAATATAAACGGGGATATGCTATGATTAAAAAAAAAAAAAAAAAAAAAAATGGATATTTACCAATGTTATTTGGTGGGCTACTTTTTTTTTTTCCACTTGAGGTACGCATGGTCAATATAATTATGACTGATGAATCGTTTTGCCACTTCTATAAAAATATGTATGTTTAATGTAAAAATGTTTATTGCTGTGTCGCTACAGATACCTTAGGGGTTTATTTAATATTTTACTTCTATTAATATAGATCTTGACCATAGTGTCACTATAGCCCCATCTATTAAATACCTGAGATATGTGATCTGAACCAAATCTATTTTAATTATTAATCATTAGGTGATGAATAATTATTAATGTTGGTAGATATATTTAATTTAATATTATGATTTATATAATATGTAACTACATATTAATTTTAAAATTGAACACTCATGGGCCAGCACACAATACGCGTTCTAAACCTTTCCTGGTTATTTACTATATGTAATACATACGTATACCTTTTCCAAGTTTACTTAAACCTTTTCCAGAATAGTTTAATCATTTTCTAGTCACCACTAGTTAACCCATTTCCACATTTATTGAGTTTTTTTTTCCATTTTTATTTGGACTTTTCCATTTATATTTCAACTTTCGCATTCATATTTAAACATTTTATAACAAACTTTATGTAAAAGTTTAACGTCTATGAATGATAAGTCGATTGCGGAAAAGGATCCATTGGCACAAAAATGAGTAGGGGAACCGTCATTAAGTAGAATTAAAAAACTATTGAGATCTAAAAATTTCTCTATTTCTCTTCCTCTATTCTTGTAGTCTGATAAAGTTGAACCCCACAATTTATTGTGACCATTCATATCTCCGACCATGATTAGAGGTCTTGGGAGTTGGTCAACTAAAGTTTGGAGATCATTGGCAGTGAAGTCTCGGTTTGGAGGTATATAGATATTGCAGACTGTGATAGGTTCAGGTTTGTATAATTTTATAGCAACAACTTCTAAGGATGAGTCAATATTAATCCGTTCAGAATATACTTCTTTTTTTACCATAATCGCTACTCCTCCCCAGGCAGATCTGCAATCATTTCTGTCTTTTCGGTAGATGTTAAATTTTTTAAATTAACAGCTTGTGATTTTAAAAAATGTGTCTCTTGTAAACAGCAGCATATGGGATTTTCTTCAGCTAAAAGTAATTTGAAGTGCTCGTAATGTTTGTAAAATCCGTTACAATTCCACTGTAATATGATTGGGTTTTTTGTTGTAGTCATTTTATTAAAGTAATGAAAAGTTGTTAGTCAGTTCCTAGTTGTCGGTGCTGTCGTCTGTATTTAATGTATTTTCTGTTGAGTCCCACTTTCTTTTTAATATCTTGGATATCCTTAATTTGGATCGTCTGTCAGTTGTGTGTGTTTTCTTTGCTTCGGCAAGCATGTCTTTTAAGCCCTCTTTGTTGTTCGTGAACTCGTGAACTAGTTCGCTGAAGTTTTTAGTTTCAGACGACATTTGAATGAATTTCACCATTTCATCAAAAGAAATGGGATATTTATGTAAATTATCTTCTATTAACTGTCTAGCATTTTCGAAGTTGGTTTCAGTATTGATATTGGTCTTTTTCAGTTTTTTTGACTTATTCCGAGAAGGTTGAGGTGCTGGTATTGGTGGGAAATCTTGTAAATTAATGGTATTTTCAAACTCATCCGGAGAATCTAGAGATAAACTTAATTCTATATTGGATAAAGTAGAAGCAGGAGGACTTGAGTAACATCGTTTAGTGCCAGAAACCGCCACGGGTAACGCTGCTAAATTATTGCTCGAATTAACAGCTGATTCGGCACCGGAACTATCTACAGTGATATTGTTTGACTCATCACCATGGCTACGTGATACTTGGTTTAAAGGCTCTATTCCGTTACTGTCTTCTAGTGACTCTATTTTCAAAGGGTCTCCATGACAACCTCCTATGGTCGTTGGAGCCTTATTAACCATATGATTTGGTGTGTCTAATATTGAAGAATTTGTTATTGTTTCACAATTATTTTTAACATCTTGATCAAAATGTATTAATAGGTTTTCTTTCCCGTTAGATGCCTCCTGAATATTGTTATCATTATCGCACTCAGGGCAATCTGTAGATATATGACCCGGTTGTTTACAAATAAAACAAGTGACAATGTCTTCACTGAAAAAAATTCGATATGATACATTGTCATGTTTTTATAAGTAAAGACGTTGGAAGTTTATTCAAATCTTCGGGTGGAATATACACTTGCCGTCTAAAACTTAGAACGTGCGCCAGCCTTGGGTCTTGGTAACCAGCTCTTAGAAAATGCATGGGAGAGACTAATTTAATACCTAGGCTTCTGAGTTCATTTTCTATTGCTTCGTGTGGAATTGAAGGGCAAGCATTAGAAATTATTATACGTTTGGCTGGGTTAATTAGACGTTTTATAATTATTTGTTTGTTGTCGATGGTTATCGATTGATGTTTTTTTAGGAGGTTATCGATTGCTTCCTTATTGCTAAAATGGATACAAAATCTTGAATTGGATATTCTAGAGGTGTATCTTATGAATTTTGGGTCTATTAATTCTGCGATTTTGAGAACATATTCTTTTTGTTTTATGCCTGGTAATGTATGTAAAATGATAGCATTTTCTCGTTTTGAAAAACACATACGTATACCTTTTCCAAGTTTATTTAAACCTTTACCAGAATGGTTTAATCATTTTTCCTAGTTATGTTTAACCCATTTCACATTTATTTTTTTTTTTTTTTTCCATTTTTATTTGGACTTTTCCATTTATATTTCAACTTTCGCATTCATATTTAAACATTTTATAACAATTTCAATCTTTCTCCAATTAATTGAAATCATTCCATTTACACTTCAACCTTTTCCATTTATTTTTATTGTTTTTCCATTAAGGTCAAACCATTTTCCAATATTATTTAAACTTTTTCTAAACGGAATTGGGCACGTACATGTTTATGGGAAATTGAAGAAAAAGGTTAATAATCATCAAAACGCCATATTCTGACAATCCAGCATATATTATTAGATAACAGTACAGCAATGTAAAAATAAAATGAATCATTCATTATTCTAATGAAATGCAATAAAAATAAAATACAAACTATTCTATTAAGTTGTAGGGGAAAAGGAAACTGATAAGATTCATTTAGTTTAGACAATTAAATCGTGTACCGTAAAATATCATAGTAAAAATTGTATTTCATGAGAATTATTATTATTATTTTTTTTAAATTATTGTCCTGTTGTCACAGTTACATTATTGTGAGAATATGGTGTTTTGACGGTTATTATATTTTTTTTTTCTAATATCCCATAAAAATTTAGGGGCCTAATCCCATTTAGAAAAAGTTTAAATAAAATTGGAAAAGGGTTCAGCCTAAATGGAAAAATATTAAAATTTTTGGAAAAGAGTGAAAATAAATGAAATACGAATTTGTCTACTTCCAGTTTAGATCATTAAATCGTGTACTGTAAATATAATGGTAAAAAAAAAAAAAAAAAAAATTAAATTTAAAAAAATGTGTTTCATGAGATTAGTGAACGATTTATTTTAATTTTTACAGTATAGTACTGTTGTCACAATTATATTATTGTCAGAATAAGGCGTTTTGATCGTTATTATATTCCTTCTCCAATATCCCATAAAAATTTAGGGGCCTAATCCCGTTTAGAGAATGTTTAAATGAAATAGGAAAATAATCATAAGGTCCTAATAATAAAGGTCATAAGGTCAAAATAATCATCTCTTGTCCATGTTTCACGAATACTCTCCGTTTCTCCAGCATCTACATACTCAATCATAAGTACCTTCAAAACACCTCTGTTTCCCAAGTTTATCTAAAATAGGAGCGCACGCTCTTAATTTAACCTTTGAATTTCATCTAATATATTTTTGAATCCTTTGCCCAAAAACTTGTTTGAGGGTATTCCATATAACTTGTCGGCATGCTTGCCGACAAAGCACAAAGCGGCACAGTGGTGACAGGTACCGAAGTTATACCGTTATTGGGTGCTTGTTCCTGGATGTACCTACAGTAAGGGCACCGCTAACCCTTAAACCTTTTAAGTTTAAACGTTTGCTATTTCGTTGCTTATACAATACATATACAGGGTGAGTCCCTCATAGTGTAAACAACAAATTGGGTGAAACTAGATCAAAAATGAAGAAAAATGCCGCAGACCTTACCTTTCTATTCCAATTCGTTGCAGATATACGGTGATTCAATGAATTTTTTGAGAAACCACGTGTCTTACCATAAAAGCTGTAATATCTCCTCTTTCTTTAAATATTTTTCAAAATTTGACTACATATTCGGATTTAGCATTAAATTTCCTATAAGAACAGAGTACATGTAACCTTGAATTTTAAACTTGGGACCTAAAGAACAAGTTGATCTTCACCTTATTTAGGGAAGTTAGATTGTCTTAAAATACTTCAAACCTCACCGTTTTTCGAAAAATCTATCCGCAAAACTGCAAATCTCACAAAAAATTGAAAATTTCACCAGCTTTCATATACTATGAACAAATAAATGATTCCGTATCGATTTCATGGAGAAATTAATTGATTTATAATCAGTTGGTTAGTTCATTTTAGTACTGCTGTCGAATAATAATAAATAAATAAATATAATACACATGAAATCCTTTGTTCTGGTGTCGCTTTATAGACAGTTTTCCTTTATTGTCTATTAAAAAATACATTTTTCTTCGCTTTTTATTCCAATGAAGAGTTTATTATGTTTAAAATACATATTTTCATAAAGCGATTATTATAGTGTCTTATTTACACAAGTAACTGATTTGTATGCCAAATGAAAACACCATGTTTTCTTTCGGTTTTAAATTTAAATTTCTCCACCAAGCTGTTCTTTAGGTCACAAGTTTGTAAAATTCAAGGTTACATGTACTCTGCTCTTGTATGAAATTCAATGCAAAATCCGAAAATGCGGTGAAATTTGACAAATGTTTAAACAAAGTGGGGTTATTACAGCTTTTATGGCAAAAAAAGTGGTTTCCTCAAAAAAGTCTTCGAATTATCATATATCTGCAACGGATTGGGATAGAAAGGTAACGTCTGTGGCATTTTCCTTCATTTTTGATCTAGTTTCACACATTTTTTTTTTTATACTTACAAGGGGAGGACACACTCAGTCTCTCACGGATCTTGTTGGCAATTTTTTTGGAGGTTCCTGGTCAAAAAATATTAGACACGTATTTTGCCGTTCCGGCCAATGGGCCCTAGGAGCCGAGAAAAAAAAAAAAAAAAATAGCATTAAACTAATTTATTTTTTATCTCGAGTTTAAAAAATGATATCGACATGATTTTTGCACCAAGATTTTTAATTTTGATTGTAGATTTAAGGAAAAATATAGTCGCTCCATAGATATTGGTTTAGGTTAATTAAATTCTAAAAAAATGATTAGTTTTTCAAGCAAACTACCTCTATAGATTTTTTTACACAAAAATTGTAGTCAAATTCTAATTCAGCACCCTCAAAAACATTAAAAAACGCTTATTCAACAAAATCAAAAAATATCATTTTTTTTTCACCCTCTTACATATTTTTACATCGCCATTACTTTGTTACGCAATTCACTGGTTGGTATCGCTGGAAAGAGGAGAGTCTCTGCTTTCTTTTGATGTATATAAATGTAAAATTCCATGAACAAAAACCTATTAAAAAAATTGGAAAATCCGAAAAACATTTTGATTTTTAACTTGAGTTTGAAACCAGATAGGATGATTATCTGAAGATCCCTAGAATTCCATTTCAGCACCCTCAAAACTCAGGAAACCAAAATATAGATACCAATTAAACAAATATATATATATACTAATCTGGAGAAATAATTTGTAACTTTAATTTATACGCTTGAAATGTATTTGGTTTAATCATCCTATCTGGTTTCAAACTCAAGTTAAAAATCAAAATGTTTTTCGGATTATCCAATTTTTTAAAATAGGTTTTTGTTCATCGTATTTTACATTTATATACATCAAAAGAAAGCTGAGACTCTCCTCTTTCCAGCGATACCAACCAGTGAATTGCGTAACAAAGTAATGGCGATGTTAAGATATGTAACCAATAATCGGTTTAAAAATTTTATTTTCCTTGAAGAGGGTGAAAAAAAATGATATTTTTTGATTTTGTTGAATAAGCGTTTTTTAATGTTTTTGAGGGTGCTGAATTAGAATTTGACTACAATTTTTGTGTAAAAAAATCTATAGAGGTAGTTTGCTTGAAAAACTAATCATTTTTTTAGAATTTAATTAACCTAAACCAAAATCTATGGAGCGACTATATTTTTCCTTAAATCCGCAATCAAAAATCATGTCGATATCATTTTTTAAACTCGAGATAAAAAATAAATTAGTTAAATGCTATTTTTTTTTCTCTCGGCTCCTAGGGCCAATAGGTCGGAACGGCAAAATAAATGTCTAATATTGATTGACCAGGAACCTAAAAAAAAATAGCCAACAAGATCCGTGAGAGACTGAGTGTGTCCTCCCCTTGTTAGAGGGACTCACCCTGTATAATACACCACAGTTTTTTTAGAATTTCATTCAATGATCGTCCAGTATTTGCTGGATGATTTTCTACGTAATTAGTGATTCATTAGTGATACTATCGACCTGTATAAGAGGGAGATATCTTATCGCAGTTATATCATTGCTGACATTGGAGTAGTGTGTTCGAATACATCACCAGTAGAGCCACTTGATAAGTTAATGTTTGTAAACGATATCGGGCAATCCAATGTAACATCCCGAGACAAATATCCTTAAATAAATTTTAAATATATCATAAAATATTCACATTGTGTTTAATAAGAAAAAATAATAAAAGTAAAGGATAATTTGAGATTGATAATGGGAAATTAACAGTAAAATGCCAAAACAAAATTCTCTGAACAACTAAAAAAAATAAAGAAATATTCCAATTCATTTAGAATTCAAAATCTATATCCCATTTTAAATAAATATACGTATAGCCATACACACAATATTTACCTAATAAAAATAAAACAAAAAAATATATAAACCTGTTATTATATAAGGCTGTTGTAATTAAAATTATTTGTGCCGAGTGTTATTATTTTTTAATTATTTTCATGGGTCTATCTATTGAGGGAAAAAAATAATATCACTGAGACACGAATAAAAAGAAATAAAAAACCTTACTAATCTTATATACAATGTTCAGCGGGAGAACATTTTGGACATGTCCTGACCTTCAGCTGATTTTAAGTGTTACTCTAAGAGATCTCTTCTCCAAAATCCAACTTCTCTTAAGTTATAACTTGTCACATTAGGAATTTCTGTTGTTGCCAATTTTTTTGCTAGTCTGTTAACATGACCATTTAATTTTGCATAAAAAGCGTTTTTAGTACTTCTGAATGTGGTTCGTGACTGTCTATATGAATATTTAGTTAGAAACGTTGAGAGAGTAATCCGTTATTAGGCACAGCAATTAAGACTGACATCTTTGGATTTTCCGAATGTGTCTTTTAGGCGGATCCGTAAATTTAGCATGCGTAAGTCCATCTGGGTTTATAAATAAGTGTATAATTTGCGTTTCTGTATGAGTGGTGATCTAGAACGTCTGTACCAAGTCAGCATTTTTTCAAAAAGTAATCTCAGGTAGGTCACTATCTGAAAACTGAAGTCTTCAGACAAGAGGTGCTTGTCGACATAATACCCTTAAGTATAAAGAACTTGAAACATTCTGAAAACGTGGTGGCTTTTCTAAAAATTAAACAAATCGTGGTTTGTCGATATTTAAATGAAAAAAACACAGCAAATAAACAAATAATTTGTATTAATATTTACAAGATGCGAAAATTTACTAATCGCTAAATTTATAAAACTAACCAGTTGTAATTAATCCACCCGACTTCCCGCGATGATTAAGTGAAGATTACAACAAAAAAAATTTAACTATCGCTTCAAACTATCAAACATTTATCTGGATAGAGACTGATAAGTCAATTGTTGCGTATATGTTTTTATGGCTATTGTTGTCATTTTTTTTTTTTTTTTTTTTTGTTTGAATAGACTTGTACGAACTAGAAAGTAATTTGATATTTGAGATTATGAGATATAATAATCAGTAAAATTAAAAAAGGTTACAGGTACAATCAATTATAATCCCTAGATACGATTTCGTGCATTTTTATGTCAATTTTCATTACTTTTTTTATCTCAAACACAGCATTTTCACAACGTATTTCTGGAACATTCCCACATTTTCTTATTCTTAAGAGGTTTGAATACGGTGCAAAGTGGCCGGGGATTGAAATAGAATAATTTTAATTTTTCGTACATGTCGGGGACTTTGGGCAATTCGTCCCACTGTGCGCTAGTAAGGCAAGTCGACAGGTACAAAATTCCAACCTTCTCACTCTGGAAAGAATGGGTCGTTAACCTGTAGGATAATAAATACTAAACAAACAAATAAACATTCCTGAAGACTTTGATAATAGAAGCAGAGTATATCGGTGAAAGGCAAATAGTATTATGATGCGAAGAAAATGATAAAATCTGACAAAAAAGTAAACTTAAAAGGAAATGAAAATTATTTGAAATCATAAATTCATAACAGTTGGAATTGTCTATATTTTAATACTAAAAACTTTCCTCTTGCAGTAATTTACATGTTACTCAAGTAATCATACTGTGTTGCAGATAATGCATCAAGTTAAATACTGATATTAAAATTAAATACCATATTTAACATTTTACTCACATGTACACTTTCGGAACTCGCCCTTCTAAGTTGTAAAGCCTGGGAACAGTACTCCGTTGTGCAGAATCGAGTCGAGTTCCGGTAGTCCTAATTGCAGCAGGTCATAACCAACTACCTTCAACATTATTTCATGCCATTTAACCCTTTTATTGTCCATTATTTCCTTTCTATGCCTGACATTGTGAAGCCGCACGTAGTAAAAGTAGTTACTGAGAACCTTAACTAAGTCGGTATTTAGGTCAGCACACAACCCCGACCTAAATCTTATCGAACATCGTTAGAAAGAACTTGAGAAAAGTATCCAAAACCGGGTGGCCAACCCAAATTTACATTGAGGAACCAAAATTGACAAAGTTTCAGTCTCATAAAACTGATATCTAGGATATAGTGGGTCAGATGCAAGGATACGCAATAGCTAATAGTATGAGTTCATTAAAAAATATATTGAAAAAAAAGAAGTGATATTTCAATGAAACTTGTATTAATTTTTCTTTTCTTTTTTAATCTGCCTTCTATTTGCATGTCTTTGTGCGGCGCATAATTCTGTATTGAACGGAATGTTGAACGTTATTTAAAGGTTAATGGAAGCGAAGCACTAACCAGGAGATTTACGTCGTTTTTGGAGTGGCTGATGTTTTCAGAGGAATGAAGTTAAGGCGTTTAAGGTATGCAAGGAATATTGACATGATGCCTGATGTATAAATACCTAAGATACTGTTGACACCTAATAAATGGAATAAGGAGGAGAGAAGACCAAAGCTGGGATGGTCGAACGGTGTAGCGGGGGATGCTAGAAACGTCTTGAGTGTCAGGAACTGGAAGACACAAAACCATGATGATCGGAGGAAGCGGTTGGAGGAGGCCAAGATCTGTAACCGGGTGGTAGCGCCATTTTATAAATAGTTTAGTTTAGCATTTGAAAATTAAATGTTGTCAGATCTTAATGTGAATAAGGCGCGATCCTCTGCGGGTCCATCATCCTTCTTTCACATATCGTAAGTCTTCGGGACTTTTTTCACTATCATTCTCGTGAATCATTCTGCGGTGAACACTCGAGAAACTGGTTTCTTTAAACATGAAACTGAAGTTACTTGCAACAGATAGATAAGATTGACGTTGGTTGGTACACACAGCGTTTCATTTATCATCAGTCCAGCTGTATTTTATTTTTTTTATTTACTCACTTACAATGAAGTTCCTTTTTTTATAATGAATTTCCATAACTTTAAATGACAATAGCCTATCAAAATAGTTCATCTTGTTACATACTACTTGACAATTATTATAAATATTTCGAAGTTTAAAAAATGTTTCCACTTATTTCAGTGTTATTGTTAATTTTTCCTCAGCACTCGGAGCTAACCTACAGTCGGTGTCCTTTTTTTTGTTATTAGTGAATTGGTATAACAGCGATTATTATTAGGCTTATCCTAAAAAGATCCTTAAATTATTCAGGATGTCTGCTTAGTTCGCGAGCTACAACAAAAAAGCTATGTTGACGATCCCTGGTCAACGGGGGAATCCAGGACTTGCGTTTTTTTTCTTATTTCTTAGACGCCACCACAACACAAGCACACCGTCCTCAGAATCCATCACGAAACTGATGGAATACGGTTGCTTCTGTGTGCAAGTCCCAATGAAACAGTTTTCTTGAAACCAATTAAATGAACCCTAAGGTTCTAAGGGCTAGAATTGGATTTCCTTTGTATGTATTTATAATTCAGTCGGAGGGGAAAAAAAAAAAAAAAAAAAAAAAAAAAAAAAAAAGGGCTAGAATTGGTTAAATAATAATATTTTTTTAAATAAATAAATCATGTATTGAGAAAGTATTACAATCTACCTAACAGAGGACAATAAATATGGATGACTCTATAGATCCATTCACACAATATAATAACATTTTAAATATCAACAATCATATGAAAGACTTAAAAGCTTTTTTAATCTTAAAAAATACTTTTCTTCCTTTATGGATTTTTATTCTACTTTTTTTTTTTTGCATTCTAAACAATTTTACCGTTTTCGACCCTCACATAATATATTAAATATATACTTTTTACACTTTTAAAGCCTAGGTCTGCACTATTACAGTGTATATATATTAATGTAGAGGGCAATGGAAAGCCTGATTAATAGCTTAGGATACTTGGACTGTCTTGGGCATTGCTACAGCAGAGGAGTCAGAGTACCTTCTAATCAAATTTCTAGCTACTATCTAAGCCGTTGTTATACCGAATGCATGATTACTTAGTGAAACAATAACTGAACTTTGCAATTAGAAGATGGCCTCGGGACCCTCTAATATAGAACTTTAGTTCAAGTGCTACCAAAGAGTAGTTGCTTCACAAGTCATTATAATAATTATTAACCACATTTACTAACTGAATTTTGTTTTGTACAGTTGTAAGCGTTTTTAAAGGACAGATTTAATTTTATAAAATATTCTAATTGATATGGTCATGTTCAGGATTTCGGACATAAACCACTAATTGAAATGAAATTTGATATTATACGGCCAACCATCGACACTTCGCGGCAGAGAACTAATGAACAGAGTAACTAAAAAAAATTGATCATAGTGTATAAATTATAGCCTGATTTTTTAAAAATGAATTCATTCATCATCTTGCATCTTTGGTATGTATCTACATAATATTTTACAACTTGGTATAGGTTTTAATCGTATAGTTTATTCTGATATGTTGAAACCTGGTCGGTATGAAAGTTTTTATCTAGTCTGGTTCGACTTCGCAGTAACCTTCACGCTTTCCCCAAATGACCAGGGTTGCAATTATCAGTTTAGATTTTCAAATTTAATATTGCGCAGTTTGAACACTCACTCAAGGCAAAATCGATCCACGTGCTCATTTATCTAGTATCATTGACATTTACGATGGAACAGATAGTCGTTGATCATTCATCATGGCGCTACAAGCATCTGGAATCCCAAGGACTACGAAGCGTGTTTAAGTATGGTCAGTAAGCGACACTTTCCAGCAACGGAAGTGTTCAAGGATGCTAGCTATTCTTAGCACGTGAATGATGTAAAACTTTAAAGGCGGAAGAACATAGCTCAAACATTTTTATTGTTACTGTAACATTAAAAAATAAAATAACATTTTAAATATTAATATGGTAAGACTCTATTTCTTGGTCAGTATAAACACTTACTTCGAAGCAAAGTTTCGATTTCTGGGATTTCTTATAGCAGGAATTGAGCACACTCTATTATACACTTTTATACAGAGTAAGTAACTCTTAGTGTAAAAAAAAAGAAAGAAAAAAAGATGGGTGAAACTAGATCCTAAATGATGAAAAATGCCGCAGAGCTTACCTTTCTATTCTAATCAGAAAGTTCTAATTAAGTCAAACTCAAATTTGAAGTATTTTTATGTAAGAATTATCAGCGATATGTGCATACACTAATTAAAACATTTTAATAAAGAAATCCAAGAAAAGTAAATTATTATTATTATTTTTTTTAACTAAAGAGAATCAGAAACTTGGACCAAGGTTCAACTAATTCGGTTCAATGATAACACTATTTGAGGAAGGTTAGCTGGCAAATATGTTATATTTCGTATTTCGTGCCACGGTGGCGAAAACGATTTATTTATTTTCCTCGCCAAGGCAGAGAAATGTCCAACCAGTCATCAATGAACATGGGAAAATGACAGGAGGAAGCACGCATTAAGAAAAAATCACAAGTTTCTCATGCTTAAGGAGCTTGCTATAAAGGTTCCCACTCATAAATGTAATTATGTGTGTTAAACCTTTCAAGTTTATATTTTTTTCTTATTATTTATTTATTTATTTTTATTCTTTTTACCAAGTTCATGTCAATGTAATTAATTTAGCACTATTTTTTCAACTCTCATAATTGAAAGATGTTAACATTTTTATTATAATATGAGAGTAACATTGAACATAAAATTCAATAAAATTATAAACAATAGAAACATCAATGTCAAGCAGAAGTTTAATACTATTTTTACTACCATGATTTTACGTCTTTTTCTTATGCAAAAGAATGGTGTAAACAAGCAGATTTTACTGAAAATATTTTTTAATCAAATAAAAATGACATTAAAATTATATACAACCAATCTTAAACAGAAGCATTGTCTAAGAAAAATGAAACAAATAATTGGGCAGCAACGCTCCGTCATTAAGTACTCAAAGGAAATTCCTAAGCGTCATCACATTCAATAAACTTATTCAAATAAGGTTGTAAAGCTAGCATTAAATAGTAGTATATCAAGTTTTAAAATAATATCACAAATGTTTTTAAATTGTTAAGAAGATACTTTTCAGTGCAAACAAAGCCTATTTCCTAAAGTGATGTAAAATCATAAACAATTTTGTTCGTTATAACTGCATATTTGTGTATGCTGCAATATTTTGTGTTTCTGAATCTTTGCAGACAGCCTTTATGCAATTTACATTATAAAATAATTAATATTATTTTTATTTTCTTTATAAATATAAATGTTAAGTGGACACAGAAATGGCAATTTTTATAATCATTGATCTTTTCTGAAAGGGACTTTCATAGTTAATTTTTCCTGATTAACATTAAAACTTCCATTTACTAAAAACATAACATTACGATAAGAATAAAATTAGTACTTACAGAAGTCTTCCTCTCTTCTTGGTTTCTATCAGGGACGATCTAACCTGGAATAATTGTATTGATGAAGCTAAAACCAGGATATCTACCATCATTGTTACAGACGGAAACTTCTTAAAGAAAAGTGATGCTTTAGAATCTCAAGGCACGGAACCACTTATGTTTATTTTATATTAATGTGTGTATGAATGAATAGAATATTTAAAATATATTTTTTTATTATCTATCCCTTTCTATATATAAATATAAATGAATACGTTTTTATATTATATGAGAGCATATTAACAGCCATCACTAAGGAGATTGATAACCTGATACTAGTTGGTAATCCAACCTCTATAACCTAGGTAAAAACTAATATCAATGTCTACATTACAGAAAAACAAATTAAACAATACTTCAAAAATAATCTTGAATTAATAATTGAATATTTATTGTTGTTAACCGAGTATTTAAAAAGTCATAATAAGAATTATTTTTGTAACTGACAGTAATAGTAATCAAGTGGGCCGAGACTTTTTCGGGTACTAAGCAGACTTGTATCAACAGGTTTAAAACTTAAGTAAATATACTGAACTTACAAGGAACGTTAATCAGTTTTATAAATATTATGAAAATTCTTAAATTAATTAAATCTCCTTCTTAAAAATGATTTAGAATGTCATACATACTTTCCGTTTAACCTGTTTTTCACCTTTCCTTTACTATATATTTATTTTAAATATTCAATGTAAGTTATAAATAAAAAATTAACATTTATCTACATTCAAAGAAAACTATGTATTTAAATAGATCAAAACCTAAACACGCCGAAGTGAGTTTGAATAAAAATGAATGTAATCAAGAAGCAATTTCCAAATTAAAACTGTTCTGTAAAATATTGGTAATAAATAATTATAATTAATGGGTAAAAATAACCATTATTTCATTAAATTAGTTTATAATGTTGGTTTATATTTAAAATCAAAACTAAACATAAGCATTACTTGTAATAGTAGTCGAAGTCGTAGAAAACTTAAAATCCTGCGCTGATTAATAAACTCCCAATGAATTTATTAATGAAAGAACGTTTAAAATAAATTTTGAATGCAAAAGATATCACTTTTTAATAACGAAACACTGAAATGAACACTTGAGCAAAAAGGTTGCATTAACTGAATCACTAAGACGCGCCCGCTGAACCACTGAGCTGGATTATAATTAACAATTGTGCCACCCGTTATAAAATAAATACTAAATTTTAGACATCATTTTTAGTTTGTAAAATCAATTTAAAAAATTACTAACTCAAAGTTTAAAAGAATCTTTCCATCAATATATTCAAATTATCAGTAAATACTATGAAAATATAATTCGACTTCAAGGCGGGAATTTTAAATGGATAATTACAATCCTGCAACTAAACATTCCTTATCCCTGGTCAAATAAAATAATATTGAATGAAAACTCAGTCTATTTTTTAAAATGATATTGCAGCTCAAACTGAGAGAATGAATATATGATTACCATTGGATCAAGAAATAATATATAATCCAGACGTTAAGTTGAAAATATACAGGATTTTAGCTAAGGATAGGGAGCTTTCCCTTTTTAAAGGGATGTGGCACATCTTTCTTTCCACTGAGGTGGATCATAGCCACCATAGATAATATAACATAAGATTAATGTCATTGGGAAATTCAAAAAAGAACACATATTTTTCAATTAAGTATACATTTATTAATAACAACACAGTGATAACAATAATACACATTTATTTCATAAACTTTCACTATCTTGTTAATTACTATAATGTTACCAATTTGTTTTAGAAAAATAGTATAAAACAGCATCACAATAAATAGGTATGATCCACTTACAAAATTTTCATATTAACATGTATAAATAACATAGTTATACATAAAAGTATTCCAAATTGTTCAATAAACTTTCTTATACTGGATTTACAAATGAAATATTTAAACAATACAGAAAAGTAATTAATCCATGATATGAAAAGATAGATTGATTTTGAACATAAATGTGCTAAATATATATATTTAAAAAAAACATGTGAGCTACTGAAATAATTTAAAGCACTTAGAGAATAGATTATTTTGATAAGAACACACATACATACATTAATGACAGCCTTCAAAACATATGTACTCGATTGCGAAAATCTATGAACTGCTAGAGTGAGATATTGACTGATGACCAGTGTACTATTATTTTATTGTCAATAATATAAATATTAAAAAAAAAAAAATCATTGATCAGACCAGTAAATTAGCTAAGCTTGTGTTTACCTCAAATAAGTACACAAAACTTATATGAAATAATTCTATGCCAAATAAATCAAACCAAACTCCGAGCATGACTACTATTCCTATTTTCTACAAAGAGTAAAATAAATATTTAAACCAACAAGGTACAATGAAAGTTTAAAGCTGAAGTAACATAACAGGTAATATTTTTGGTAAAATTTAAGTCTTATTAATTTCTTATCTTAATTTTGTTTCATCTAGTAATAGTTTGCTCCCTTTATTTGGCATATAGAAACCATAGAATATACTTTTTTTCTTTTTTTTTTACAAGCAAATAAACCATTTGAAAACGAGATGAACACAGATAATTCAGCTATTTTTGAGAAAGGCACTTGAGCATTCAATTGTAAGCAAAAAACAAATTAATTAACTTAAATCAATTAAAAGTTTTAATGAAACAAAATCATGGCCAGAAATGTACCATTATGTATAATAACTTTCTCATCATAAACTTATCACAGTCTTCCTTTTAACATAACTAGATCTATTTCATAATAGTAGTAATAATAACATATGTATAATATAAAATACATATAATCTCACTTATAAAACAATCTAGTCTTTCAACTTAATAACTTAAGATAAATAAAATCAAAACAAACACAATTTGGTCTTCTTTTCAGAATTTTTTTAAAAGTGAAAACTGCGTTTGTTAACCCTGAAGTTAAAAAAAAAAAATTATAAGCAAAAATTAAAATAATATGCTATCTCTATTCTTTATACATGGTCATAAAATATCCAGAATATTTTTAAATCAGTCAATAATGTACTCGGTATAAATCAAAAATTTTAGGGACCACCAATCAAATATTTCTTCACAAGAATAGAAGCAGTCCAATAAAACTTAAAATAAAGGAATGGAATTGGGTACATACCCCAATAGCTAAAAATAATAAGAATATACAACTAATACCTACAGCTCAATCACTAAAGCAAAGAGTTGAAAGTAAATAATTAAATCTAATAAGTCTTTAAACAAAACATGTTATTAAAAATAAGAACTGAAACTTTGACATATTTGGCAAGGTTAAACAAATTTAACCAGTAAGTAGGTAAGCCTCCTTCAATTGACTTGTAATTTGAATACTGCAATGTGAAGAAATTAAATGTTCCTGTTAGGCTGTTATAAATCAAATCCTTCTGGTATTTGTTTCTCATAACTAGACAGAGGATGACAAAAAATTCACCCATTAGCTGATTATTTTTCATACATTTCTCAGCATGAACCTCTGTCAACACAGCTACCGATATAATTGACAAACACATCGGTCATCGACTACAATCTATATTAGAATTTAATATTTTTCTAATTAAAAATAAACAAAAAAAAATTATTACTTAATTTTAAAAATGGAACCTTACAGGGAACACATTTCAACTAATGTGAACTGATCACAGTAAACATTTTAGAACAAAAGACTAATATTTGGCCTTTTTGTTTTCATTATTTTTCTGGCTCTGTAAAGAGCCAACTTCAAACAGCTTTGAGAAACTTATTCTTTTTTAACAACTGACTAATAAAACATATAGTAATAAATTAAAGCTACCAAAGGCCATTAGGTTTGCTGATGTTTAATGGAAATATATCATTAAAATTTAACATCAGCACTTCATTCAGCCTTTACTGAATTAGAAAGGTTTTAAATACATTTCTCACAAAACAAATTATAAATAAAAAAAAATAAAATAAAAATAAATCATAAATAGATGTTGATGTATGTTCTAAGCTGATAGTAGGCTATAGAGGTGGCCTGTCAGAATCCTGGCTAGCAGGTGATGGACGGGCCGGTGGCTACACCGTTCGTTCCCGTCATGGTGATTCTTCCCCATCAGTAGCCAAGTTGTCTCACCGCGAGTTTCCTGTAACCACAACCTGTTTTAAAACACGTCCTTTTCCAACAAGACGGACCACAATGACACTGTCAAAAGCTATCACACCAGCGCATTTTGTTATAATCGTGATAATCCTATTGAACCAATGACCCAAAAATTATAAATGATTTCAAGTATAAACGTCGTTAATTCCATAATTGTGTCGAAACCCAATATAAAGTAGCCAACAAATGCAACCGACATTTAACAATTATAAAAGTAATTAAACAATTGGGAACTAGGCAATTATCGTATCAATAAAAATGGCAATGTTTTTTACATTCAATCCACGAAAAATTGATAAGTAAATCGACAAGTATTTTATTACGCTTGAAATGCAGTACTAAATAAGATTGGAAATCAAACAATTTGTAGGACAATAAGCATAGAAAAATAACCGAGTCAAAAAAAAAAAAATAATAATAAAATAAACATATGAATAAATAAACTATAGGTTATCTCTCTTCTATAAAAGGAAGGAAATAAAAAATATCCTGTCTCTCTGTATTTTCCATAAACGAACGCTGAATCAAAAGCATAAGCAGTGGTCTTGTCAAGCTAATAAAACTGAGAATCACTATGGATTGCTTACAAAAAAAAAAAAAAATAAATAAATAAATAAAAAAAAAAAAAAATAGTTACATTTAATATTATTTAATGAAATAATAATAACTATTTAAAATTTTCAGAACTTCTTTAAAAGGATTTTTTTTTTTCATTCTGAATGTGAAAGATTTTTTATTTAAAGTTAAGGATATTGACATTAAGTTAAAAGTTAAATTCTGACGTTTTATTAAAAAAAAAAAAAATCTTTAACTTCACAAAAAGTGTACTTGACAACATATTTAAACTGAGAAACAAAGAAAGATCAAACAAAAATCACATTAATGCCGACAGTTTAAACAAGTAACTTCATGCAAAAATATATTTTTTAAAAACCAGTGTTTTAATTGTAAACAATAGGTATCTTGTGAATTAATCTAAATGACAGCCAATCATCAAAAGAAACGTGAAAATTTGCAGCTTATTAATCAAAAAATAGATATAAAAACAATATGCTGGAGACAGTATTGACAGTAAACACTTCACAGTCTCGCCAAATTAAAAAACAAAACATTGAATTATGTCATAAAATACTTAGTAGGCATATTTTTCCTTGTTTATTTTATTCTAATAGATACATTACAACGAAAAACATGTGTGCACCTTTGTCCCCAACCAGCTAAATGATGCAAATTAGCCGGTGTTTTCAAATAAACACATTTATCTCTATAAAAGGGATTATCAACAATGGATTTGAACACGATAATAAAGCATTATATTAAGCCTATATACATCGATTTATAAATAAACGAGAAATTAATAAACAAATACTTTTTAGGGTCATAATAAATAAAATTCTAATTTTGCCAACCTTATAATGAATTAAAATAAGTTTTTTGCTTTAGCAAAAATAATTATGAATGTGCAAATTAGGCAGTGAGAAACAAAATAAAAATAAGTCTATAAGCATCAGCTGCATGGTGGGTGCACTTTTTTTTTTTTTTGCAAACATCTAGACATTAAATGGAAAAATGTACCTACTAATTTGGGAAACTGACCATAAACTCACCATCTGAAGAATCCTTGCACTTCAAAGATCTCTTCAGCCTGTCAACTAGACGGTTATGGAACTTGTTGAGCGAATTCGCCGATCCTGACTTCGGAGGCGACGAAGAACTGCTTTTACAAGGAGACTGAAGGCTGCTCTGGGAGTTCCTTGAGGATCTAGAGTACTGTCTTGACATGGAAATCGGCACTGACCTATGTGCAGGTGAGCCCACATTGTAATCACTGCCAGGTGATGTTGATAAGGAAGGTCCTTCAGATTTGGAGCATTCGGAGATTTTTCGGCTTCTACAACCACTAGGATTGGAACATTCAGAAGCACGCCTGGACCTAGCAGATTTGTAGATGTCGTAATCATTCTTAACAACTGGCATCATGAAAGCCATTTTTACTTTTTTAAGAGAAAATAAAGTGCGCTAGAATTTGAAAATGAAACAGTTGAACAGTTAACGACTGTCACGCAGCGACTGGTTGGCGACAGAACTGTAGCCCAGTTATAAGGCTTCGGCGGATCGATCCTCCCCTCCCTTTTCTTCATATCGATGTTGAACTACCGATGTATTTATTTTATACTTCTTTGTAAAGTGGGAGGAGTCATGTTTCTACGTCTCTCACTTCCCGCACGAACAAATAATCAGGGAATATGGTCTATTAATGAATTCCAACTTTATAATTTTAATATCTTTCATTCCTATTTTTTTTTTTTTTTTTTTTTTTTTTTTTTTATAAATCATATGACATTTATAATTTCTTTTACTTTTGTAAAAGGATTAGTAGTTTAATATTGCTGAAGATAGTTGCAACGTCTACATTCACTGACTATGTCTTGAGCTAACAAGTATATTCAATTTACTTTGTTAACCACAAAGTTATCTACTTTAAGGTCTTTAGATTTTCTACCTGACAAAATTGCCTAATGTACATCTAAAAAAAATAAAAATAATACTAATACAAATTATAAAAATGTATGATTTATGGTATATATATAATAAAGATATTGTACGTTTTACCGGTTTTAACTTATTTTTTTTCTTAAGAAGACAGATAAATTCGACTTAGGCATTGTGTTTCACTTGTAAACCCAGGTTACAGTTATTTATAAGAATTTCGGAAATTACTTCGCACTGTATTGTGGTCTTAACATTTCGAATTATAAGATTTAATTTATGACAAGTATTCAAATATTATAGTATAGCTTAATCGGTATTTTAATAAATTGCACACCTATAAGTACGAAGAAGGTTTTCCATTGCAAAATTAAATCCATTGCAGTAATTATTAACAATTATGTGGAGGAGGGCCGGTTTCATAGTATTTTTAAATTTCTATGCTAGATATTAATGTACAAGCAAAGTTTTGAAAATTTTGGGGGCAAGCATAAAGTTAAATTATTCTAAGAAAAAAATACAATTGAAAAGAAATCATACTAACGTACTCTAAGAATTAATAGTCAAATAGATTTTACTCAACATTTATACCTATTCATTTTTATATACTTTAAATCTTAAATAATTTTAATGATGATTCATTGAGTAAATTAAAATTATATCAGATGAATAACCTGTAACAACAGTACAATCGCGGTTAAACTACTTTTGAACCATTGAAGAAGGAGAGAATGAGGTTATAGAGAAGGTTTGCGTACCAGACCAAACTCAAATATTTGTTTACATTATCCCACCTTTTTAAATTTTAAACATAGACTTTGTTCGCAAATCTGGATGAGGCTAGGGAAATCATGATCGCTGCCTCCGAGCCTCAGGTTTATTGATACTATTTATTTAGCTAAAATCCCTGATATGTTAACCATATTTATTATTATGTCTTGTATTTGTTTATATACAATATCTGACATGAATTTGCCTTTAAACAGGAGTTTGTGCCCTTTGGGAGGCAGCAAATCAAGAAACACCCTGGCAATGTAGTTTTACCTACCAACACTCAGCAATTACCTTATGATTCATTTCTAGCTCAGAGATTTAGCCAGGTTTATATTTGTGATGGAGATGAGGTAGGTAGCAGTGTTGCTCATTCCTTAATATATCTAGGTATAAGTTACTATATACCAAAATATAATCGGTTGGTGTGCTGTCTTTTATCTAATTTTATAATAGCTAAACTCACTTAGTGTTTGAAATCATTCATAATATCCAATATTTGGCTATATAAGTTCTTGCTGTTATTCTGTATAGCAGAAATAGTTTCATATACCCAAATTGCCTAAAATCATAAAACTTAGAACATACTCCTATCAGCAACATTTAAACATATAATTGTAGAATGGTATACCTTTTTTCACCTGGAAAATAAATTTTATTATTATATTGATATTAACATCTTAAGTTCCTAGTTTTATTTCAGGTCTTTTGGAAGGTTATAAAATATTTTTCCTACAATAGTTCCATTATTCACTCTTAATAGTGAATCTAATCTCAATGATGTATATTTAATATAAGTTCTTTTTTAGAAAGAATGGTGGACGATGCGCCTTAAAGATGGGGTTGAAGAGGAATTGTATGTTTGCGGTAATACTGCAATTGTTAGCCGAGGAACTATTGGAAGAAGTGTTGCCTTTGGACGACATAACAAAGGTTCATCGAGGGTTGTTGAAGCATGTTATACAGTGGAAACACCTATCAAACAAGCCTTGTGGACAAACTTCATTTATTTGAAAGATAGAGCTTGTAAGTTACTCAATAATTCATCATTTTGAAATACAATGATGCTCATTTAAGCAGTTTTCTTTTCAGGAATTGTAGACAGTCACTGCTGTTAAGCTAATTTAAGATCAAATGTTAATTTATCATATAGAACGCTCGTCTTACCATGTAGATAGTTCTGAATAAATTAGATTATACTATTTCTTATAACACTCTATGATCACAACTTACATTTGTTATCTTTCCTTATTTATTTTTTTAGTGTTGCTATCGTAGTTATTTTGTATGAAAATTTATATTTTTACTTAAAATCTGATCACAGTATATTGTAATTCCTTGCTGATGATAGCTCCATATATAATTTGAATAGAATGTCTTTTCTTACTTATTGTTATCAATGATTTTTAATAAAAATATATGGTACTGCAAAGTCTTATTGTTAGTGTTGCTTAAAATATTTTAAATTTTTTAGCCTGTTGTAAAGTTCTGTTAAAGTATTTAATTGTAATACTTGAAATTATCATGAAGAATTGGATTGCTTATTTATTATGTCTGATTGATTTCTAAATCATATTAAATGAATAATGATAACACCATATATCATATCACTTCCCTTAAACTAAAAAGACTTTTTTTCTTTTTTTTAAGTATTATTGTTATTTTCTTTTTTAAAAAATAATATTAGGAATTAATGTGACCTAAGTTTTATGTACGGAGGAAAAAATTTCTGGTGTTCAATGCAAGAATATCTTGTTGCTAAACCTAAGCCATATACATTAAAAAATCCTCAAATCAAAATTTATTTATTTTTTATGAACATGGTCTATTTTATTGATATTATTCTTTTTTTTTTTTTTTATAGATCATCCCCTTCCAAGTTTATGTGTTGTCGACTCTACGAAAATATCTGTTTTTACAGAAGATGGCCAAGATTTTATCACTCCGCTTCAATTCAAAGTAAGTCATATGCAATTATAATTATCATTATAAGATAAATTAATGATTTTTTCTATTTTTATATGATGAATAAACATATATATGATATAAATTTTTGTGATACTCAATGTTAGAAATTAAATTATCATAAATTTTGTATAATAATTATGTAGATAATAATCACTATTTGTAGTCAGCTAATTTATTTCTTGAATAATTATTGTTTTGTTTTTTCATTCTCGTATAGATTAATTTTTGTTTTGACAATTTTTTTTTTTTTTTTTTTTTTTTTTTTTTTTTAAGTGATGTGTCTGTACCATGAATCGAGAATAGATTTTTTGGTATTGATACTAGAAACGAGAATTGAAAAATTTTGGTCCCGAAATATCACGGGTATTTTTCTTAAAAGCAAAAAATACCAATATTATCATTTTTATTTATTTGAAATGAAAGTTAATAATGAATTGAGATTAAGGTGGGGTTCCGCATGGAGCAGCCAGCCGCAGCTACAGTGTTCAGAAGCGGGAGAGGGTGTTTCCACATGTAGCTTCCAAACGCTGCGGCTGGAAGTTCATCAGTTCGTTTTCTGGCTTCAGCGGAGTATATTGAGAAGAAAACTGGTGTTGTGATTGTTGATGGAGGAGGAGGAGTTCCATGTTATAAACAAATCAATTGACCCCATTTTTTCCCGAAGAAGAGAAGAAGGTTTTCTCTCTTCATTGATTGAGCTGCACCTCCAGAGGAGAAATTCAGGAAGTTCTTGCAGCTGACCTTCATTCACTTAGATTTTATAATTTCTTTAACATACTAAAACGAGCCATTTTTAATAAATGGGAGCTTAACGAGGCGTATCATGAAAACTAACAAACTGTGGGCAGACCTGAAATCTAGTAAATTGTGGGAAGACCAGAAAACAAACCAATACTTAGATGTCTCCATTGCTGTGAATCCCATGTTTTCCCTTTGGTGATTTCACAATAAAAAGAAAGTCAATTTAGAAAACTTGCTGGAACCACAGTTTTATTGTTTTTTCAGATGATATATAAAGTTCCAGTTTTTATATTACAGTTTTATCCAATGAACATTTTATTGACAACCATATTTATATATAAATAAATTGTGGTATTTCAACCTGAGGTTGTATCAAATTATTTATAAATGTCTATTTAATATACCAAAACCTGAAAACTGTGTTCTGTAATGTATTTTTAAGAATCGTTTTTCAAAAATACCATATATACATATACATATACAGTTTAAAATGGTACAAGAAACTTTGGTGATGGTTTACATACCACAGTCGCGAAGGAGGCTGGACTGGTCCCTAGAGCAGTTCGAACGGAGCAGCTCAGCTTCTCAATTTTCTGGCTGCAGCCCCTGTGACGCCTCTTGCAACAGTTCTATTAAAACGAACTGAAGCAGTACCTCGCCTCCAGCTGCGGCTGGCTGCTCCATGCGGAACCCCACCTTTGGAGTCTGCTGTTGCTAAGGATGGCAGTATGGAGTCCTAACCTGTTTTAGGATCAAATCTAATTCCTCAGGTGGATCAGTTTGTTTCAAGTCGAAACTTCAGAATTGTTGACTATTTCATTTTTTATCTATAACTAAGTTAATCAGACTATAATCACTGTAATAGTATTTTTTTTTTTTTTTATTTAAAATAATAAAATGATTGGTTTTGTTTCAGGTTTCAAGTGTTTGGGCCACAAAATTCGGTTTATTACTTGAACGTGTGGCACATCAGAACGGGCTCGTTCCTGATAACTGTTCGAACTTGACGACATTATTTTCTCTTCTGCATCCCCTCGATGAAATAGCACCTCTTTTAACTGTTAAACAAGGTAACCTCTTGCAGTTATGTTAAATGTTTTACATCCTATATTGAGTATAAACTTGCTGACACAACCCTGAGAATAGCAAGACTGCCTCGGTGACACATGCAGTTTTCTTACACTTTTGAGATTTTTTTTTATACTAACCTATTCCTTTGTTACAATAATTAAAATTTTACTTTTTTACTTGAAACATATTTGAAATATTAGAGAAAATAATGAATGATATTTACAACATGACTCTAAGCCTAAACAACCTCAACTCAATAGACCCCTGATAACCAGACGGTTTCCCAGTCTCCATTTGAGTCTTGCTATTGAGGTACTTCTGTATTGACTAAATACTCATTATTTTAATTATTATTAACACTGTCGTATTAGAGAGATCAGTGCTGAATGATTTATTTTTTAAAATTCATATTTCAATAATTTCCTAATGTTTCTAGAACTATTATATTTAAATAATGAAGTTATAGTTAGTGTTCATTGAGTTGTATAATACTGTGGAATATCTATAGCAAGTCCATCAAGGGAATTTGGTCAACAGTCTCATTATCAAGGTACTCTCCTAATTGATGCTTAAGATCTTAACTCTTATTCTGGCAAAGTGTCGTCACGCATGACATCTTGACTTCAGCTATTATATTAAAATCTGGTGGGTTTACTGGGTATTTCACACCCTCAGGGAAATATGAGTAAACGGTTGGTAGCATTGTGTGGTTGTTAAAAGGCTATCAACAGGTGTTATCAGTTAATTTAATTTAAAGATTTTACAAAAAATTGACTTCTTATCAGAAAAAGGGTTAAGGTTGTGTAGACTAAAAGTTGTGCTGTTTGTGAAGGTACGGTTGCAAAAAACATAGAACTACGATTAGAATTAAGAAAAAATCTTTGTGATTGAGATTTTTCAAACTAGTAGTAATCATACTATTGTGTAACTTTCGAAATGTTATGGAGATCCCCTTGGGATCAAAGAAATACTCATTTTATTCAGGGTAATATTATTGAACTTCTAATGTACACTGAGAGGCAAAAAATTTTCACTCAATGAATTTTTTAGTTTTCTCAGCTTAAAGTTTCCTTATTTTATAGTAGTTTACGTCCCCATATACATTAATGAGGGCATACAAAATGCATTAGGTTTATTAAAAATATTAATTAAATGAAAGACTGCAGTATATTAAATATTAGTATACAATTTTAAAATATCTGTACCTCGGAGGTACAGAACACTATGTCACATTTCCGTAACTTTACAGGAGAGCAATTTGAAAAAAAAAAAAATTTTTCTTCAATGAAGGAGTTACTTTTATTGATCAATAATAGTATTATAAACAGCATTTTATTTAACTCCTCTTTATTAAAAGTACAAACTTGTTACATGTTTCGGGAAACAAGGTCCCATCATCAGACTGAAAACAGTATTTAACAATTTATTATAATCACACTATATTTTCAACATCTAAACAAATTTATTTCTTGGAATGTTTATTACACTTATGTGTACGAATTAAATATTGACTTTCCCATCCAGGCTAGAATTAGGTTGGTTACCTGTGCTTCCTGCCCTAATTGGAGTACATAAGGACGTTATGCCCTCCCCCAAAAAATAAATAAATAAAAACATTTTTATGTGTCTTACCTTACAATTAATTTGTTTAGGACATAGAATTCTATACCTCTGTATAAAGGAAAAAAAAGTATGTAAGAATAAGTAATAATGTATTTTTGGTAAAAAAAGAACATAGTGTTCTGTACCTCCAAGGTACAGATATATGAAATATTAATAATCTTTTTAAAATTTATGTAATTTTAAATTGAGAAGGTTTGTATCCACCCCTTGCATTATTTATATGTTACATTCGATGTGGTATAGATCTAATGTGATTTTGAATAAATTCTTGAGGGAGATGCCCCATCTAATGCAAAACTGTAATAAATCATGTTAATTAAAATTTTTCCAACTTTATTTTTTTTAATACTACTTTATTGTATCTAATTGATATTTATAATAATCCTTATACGTTTAATATGCCCTGGTTAATGTATATGATGACATAAAAATTAATAAAACTTTTAGCTGAGAAAATGAAAAAATCAATGGATAGAATGTTTCGCCTGTCTGTATATATTCTTTCAGTATCAATTTTATTTTTTTATTTTTTTGGTGTATTTATGTTTATTTTCAAAAAAAAGAATATCATACAACTTGTAAAATTATTTATTGAAACTGCTAATAAATGTTTAATTAACTATGTTTTATTATATCATTCAGTATTGATTAGAAGAAGTCAGTGAGCTATTGATTTGTTTCAGATAAATAATGTATGTGTTGTAAAAAGATTTCGAGGAATGTATTGTTTATTTATTGTATTTGAATATTTTATCATATCGCATCATTCTTTTAATATTTTATCAAAGCAAATCAGTATCAATAAAATGTTCTGCGATGGATTTCATGTATAGATAAAATAATGTTTTATTTCATAGTGAGTATAATCTCTTATTGAATAAAAAAAAAAAAAAAAAAAAAAAAAAACAAAAAAAAAAACGGATCTCCTTTATGAGATGTTTTATTTACTTTTAGGTGGTATACTCACCTACATGAATGATCCAACCCTCAAAATAGTTTATACATGCGAAAATCCTTCAATTTGTCTTTTATACAACACCAGGACAGGTGAACATAGCATATGGAAGCTTCGCCAAACTCTGAGTGAGGTAAATTTCAGTCATGTTAAATTGATCTTATTACTTATGGCTATAAAATTTTCGATAGTAATGTATACTTATAGTTAGGTAGATATATTAGAAGACATTACTGATTTAAAATGAATTTCTCGGAGTGTTAAAGAAACTGATATTTTTAACCATATTTAATGATACTACGGCCCATAAAAGGATTTGTGACATTTTTTTTTCTGATACAGATTGTACTACATAAGTTTTGTAATGCAGCTTTATTAATTTTAATTTTTTCAAATTAATTTCCAACACATTTAATTTACACCATTTGTCGAAACTAGTCCTTAAACCAGCTCTGCCAAGTTTCATCCAGGAGTGAAGCACACTCTTTGTCCTAAGCTCTCAGAAAGTCCTGGTCATTAGAAAACCATTTTTCTTTCTGCTTCAATTTCTCATGAAAGTTCAAAGTCAATGGGAGCAAGGTTTGGACTGTAAAAAGAGTGCTCAAGAAGTTACTGACCGGTAGTGGTGAAATACTCGGTGCAAGCTCTGGTGTGGTGAGCTGGAGCATTTTCATGGTGTAGGTACCAGTTTTGACTTGAGTCGCAAGTTTTTCATGGACTCTTTGACTTTAGGCAGACACTGTTAAGTGTACCACTTATCTGTGACTGTTTTCTGTGTGTCCAAAATAACACACTCTATAATTCTGCTTGATCCTTTCTTAATAGATCGGGATTGTATGACCATTATGAGGAGTATCCTCATCATCAAAGACCCAAACTTTGTTTTGAGCATTCGGCACATCTTATTGGTACAACCATGTCTCTTCACTAGTCACGATGCTGTTCACATACCGAGATCGCCGCTTATCAAATATTTTCAGTATCTTTTAGCACTGTCACATGATGTCGTTTGCTCTTCCATCAGACTGTGTGGCACCCAAAGGGTTTCTTTACATTTAAATGTTCACTCAGAATCGAATGAATTGACAGTGCATGGAGGTGTGAGGTCTCATATGCCGTATATTGATATGTCACTCTCCAGTCTTCGTCAAACATATTCCTCACTTCAGCAATGTTTTCCTCTTTTGACGACATTCATGGTCTTCCTTCTCTCCCAGCATCCACTAGATAGAAATTGCCTCTTTCGAATTCTCTGTACACCTGGATATAGTCATACAATGTGGACAGTATTTAACTCAATTTATTTAAGCTTCATTTCTTCTAAGCATTAATCTATATAGCCCCAATTCTATTTACCGCACTTTAATCTGTCATTGTTAATAAACAACTGAGCCCAAGACTTGTTGCTGCTGGCTACTAAGCATACATGAATAGTTCTATCTTTTGTTACATTGCAAAACTTTTGTAGTATCCTTTGTCTTTTTATATTTTACATCTTTCTCCCATTGTTTAGCCAAGAATGTTGGTACTAAAAATACCATTTAAAAACCAGCCTGTAATTTATTTATTTTCTAAATCGTAACTAAGCTTTCATTCTGTTCATTACACAATTTTTATAATGATATTTTTTATCTTTATTGATTTTCATTGTCCTTTGTAAACTTTCCTTAAAAGATATTGTTACGGGCCACTGGGGGTATGACTAATCAAATCACAATTTAAATACTAAACACTAATTTATTTACAACTTAATAAATACAAATAGGTCCCTTAAACTACTTAATCTAATAACAATTATACTTAGGTCTAATTACACTAATATGTATATTACACAATACTTATCTTTAATATCTTAATACTAGGTGTCACAATTATACATAAGAATCTATTACACTGCAACACAGAGACTGTTACTACACTCACTGACACTTGACTGATTGATCGTTACTTGATCACTGACACATGGATACTGACTCACTAGGCTAGAAGTCGGCCTATTTAAAGCTATGCCGAACATTCTAGATTGTTCCAGGCAGGTTACAGGCCTAGGCCCTTCTGGCCCGCCGTGACCCTTCTAGGCCGGCCTTTCCAGCTACCTGCGCCTGGGCCGCCCCCGCCACCCCCAACCTCACCTGACCTTAAGAATATTTAGTAATATATTGCATTATGTATTAGATTATAATGAAATTAAAAATCACTCCTTTATATCTGATTAAAATGGATGAAATAAAGATATGAATATTATAGGAGTGCCAATGGATGTGTGGCAATGATACAGGACTCACATTGCACGATTCCGCAGCGAATACAAACTACTCATCTAGCAACCTTAGCTCAGGCAGTGCTCAGTTCTCCTTCAGAACTGCAACAAACAGGTTTGTGTTTTTATTTTGTTTTCTAATGCAATTGCATTAATTAATTAAAGTAATAACTTTTTATTGATATTGCATGAAATCTGTGAGATAACTATGTTTTGATCTACCAAATTTCTGTATTTCTCTACAGAAATTAAGGCTAGGTCCAGCCATGAGAACCACCCCGACTGCGGCAATGGAGTTATACTAAACCTCAGGCCGCTGCAGTTAGAGGTAGAAGCGAAAGCGATGCTTTCAATGTATAAACTTGTTAAACAAGGATTGCTCTGTGAACCATCTAGAAGAGATGGACATAAGAAGCTACTAAATAAAATGGAAGGAATTGAGGTTCTTAAAATGAACTCAGACCTCCAGACAAAAAAACACATTGAGATTACTTTCAATGTGGAAACAGACATCGGGAGGCAACACCAAAAAATGCAATGGCATTAATTGCTACACCGATGGCTCCCTAACCAAGAAAGGGTCAGGAGCAGGAATATGGAGATTGAGCGATAAAAAGAGCACATCTCTCCCTCTGGGGAAATATACCTCAGTATTTCAGTCTGAGGTAATGGCAATCTGTTTCTGTGCACAACAACTAATAGAGGATAGAACACGGAACAGAACCATAAAGATTTACTCAGACAGCCAAGCTGCCTTGGGGGCTCTGAGAAATGTCATAACCAGATATAAGCTGGTTGAGGACTGCAAAACATACCTCAATAAGCTGGCTGAAAACAACAGTATCTGGGTAGAATGGGTTAAAGGCCACTCTAATATTGCAGGGAATGAGAAGGCTGATGAACTGGCCAGACAAGGTTCGGACAGCAAACCTATTGCTCCTGAACCTATCTGTGGAATAGCATGGAGCCTAGCTAAAAGTGAAATAGCAGGGCTCTATAACAGCATCGCCTCTCGGAACTGGCACACGGAAAAACTGAGACAGTCAAAACTGTTTCTGGGGGGGCACTGCAAGAAAAGAGGTACCCAACTCCTCAATCTTGACAGAGCCAAGCTCAAATACCTGACAGAAATGTATACAGGGCATTGCAGATTGAACAAACATCTCTGTACAATGAAAATCAAGACCTCACCGATTTGCAGATTCTGCAATAGGGAGGATGAGACGCCTTACCATATCATATGCGAATGTGAGATATTGGCAAGGAGGAGATTTCTTCACTTTGGGGAAGAAATCATCCTAGATCCGAGTGTGGACATTGACCCTATTAGCATAATAGGGTACATGAAAACACTAGGACTGTACTAAATAGTACAGGACAAAGGGAATAGGCACAATGAGCCTCTTGGCTGAGGTGCCACCACAGCCGGTTTCAAAAAAAAAAAAAAAAAAAAAAAAAAAAAAAAAAAAAAAAAAAAAAAAAAAAGGCTAGGTCCACAGGTTTTATCTTAAGTCTCTAATTACTATTCTGTGTTGTCACTATTTTATTTTTAATATTCTCTTTGTATCAAATTCTATTTTTCTCCTTGCTTTTAATCTGTTTCTGGGATATTATAGAGACTTTGTTTTTCTCTCTGTTTCATCAAGAAGGACAGACAATTATAGAGGTAAGCGAATAAAAATTTAGAACATAATGGCATAGACAGTCAGCAGGATTAAGCTATTTAATTTGAAAATATATCTTCTACAGAAAACTGAATCACAGGTAAGCAAAAAAAAAAAAAAAAAAAAATAGAAAACATATTGTCGGTGGGACTGCCAATCCCCCTATGTGCATTTTAGCACCTTCAATGACATTGAATACAAATGTTGCTTTGATGTACATGTGTAATGATTTGTGTACTTATGGCTAAAATAACAAAAGTGTTTTATCAAAACCTGATCCAAGCTGAATGTGTGTGTTCGGTTTTTACATTTGACTTGGGATTTCATTTTAAAACGAAACCTGCGAAACCTAAATTGAAAAAATGCACATAACGTAATTGGCAATCTCACCGATATGACTATTATTGACGGTCAAGATGGCAACCCCTAGAACATGTTCCATGTTATTCTTTCTTTAGCTGACAGGCTCTAAAGATCCAATTTTTTTTTTAAATATTTAAATGTATAGGTTTAGAATTGTTCCTTTGCAAGCCCTGGTTAAGAGAATGGTGGATAAGAGAGAGTTTCCTGTAATTAATTTACTTTAAGAAATTAATTAAGTAATTAATTTGAAATAAAATTGTTTAATTCAGTGTGATTATAAAGTTTTGATGACATTTATATTTTGTTCCAGATCTGGCACAGCCAGTCCTCTTCTGGGAAGAACAAATGGAGGAAGTATTCATAGTTCAGTTTTATCAAATAATCAGTAAGTAATCCATTGAATGTAATCATGAGGTTCGTCAATAAAACACTATATATATATATATATATATATATATATATATATATATATATATATATATATATATATATATATATATATATACGAGGGTAAGTCAATAATTATCCGCAATATAGTTATAAAATTTTATTGAAATGAAATAGGAAACTTACAAGTACATCATTTTTCGACATAGTCCCCTTGCTTTTCAACGCACTTGGTCCAACGTTGTTCAAGTTTCCTGATGCCCTCATGGAAGAAGGTTTTGGGTTGAGATGCGAGCCAGGAATGCACCGCTTCTTTCAATACTTCGTCCGAGGCAAATCGACGGCCCCTAATTGCCTGTTTGAGTGGACCAAACAAGTGAAAATCAGATGGAGCGAGATCGGGACTATATGGAGTATGATTCAATACTTCAAAATTGAGTTTCTGAAGCGTTTCTACAGTGTGGGCAGCTGTATGCGGACGGGCATTGTCGTGCAACAACACAACGCCTTTTGACAGCAGTCCTCGGCGTTTGCTTCGAATTGCAGGCTTCAGCTTAGCAGTAAGCATCTCACTGTAACGTTCACTGTTTATTGTTGTGCCCCTTTCCTGATAATGTTCCAGTAATGGACCTTGTGAGTCCCAAAAAACCGTAAGCATAAGTTTTCCTGCGGACGGTTGGGTTTTGAATTTTTTCTTGCACGGCGAATTTGGATGTTTCCATTCCATACTCTGCCGTTTACTCTCCGGCTCGTAATGATGGATCCATGTTTCGTCACCAGTAACGATCCTGTCTAAGAAGTTGTCCCCTTCGTTAACATAGCGATCCAAATGTTTTGTGCACACGTCCAAGCGCGTTTGTTTATGCAACTGTGTCAGTTGTTTTGGAACCCATCTTGCACAAACTTTATGAAACCCAAGTCTGCTGTAAATGATTTCGTAGGCAGAACCGTGGCTAATTTGCAGACGATTTGCCACGACGTCAACAGTTATCCGTCTGTCTGAGAGAATCATTTCACGTGAACGCTCAATGTTTTCCTCGTTTATGGCGGTAACTGGTCGTCCAGCTCCTTCATTTTGCGTAACACTTGTGCGACCATTTTTCAATTTTTCAATCCATTCATAGACACTCCGTTGTGGCAAACAATTGTTCCCGTACTGTACCAAAAGTCTTCGATGAATTTCGGCCCCTGATACACCTTCCGACCACAAAAAAACGGATCACTGAACGTTGCTCTTCTTTGGTGCAAATAGAAAGTGGAGCGGCCATTATTAACAGCACGACAGCGATAACAAAACTAACCTACCAGCTTGATACGCACATAAACATAACAACGAATAAACAAAGCATGCGCCATCAACACAAAAGAACAGTACTGCCAACATAAACAAAAATATAGCTATATTGCGGATAATTATTGACTTACCCTCGTATATATATATATATATATATATATATATATATATATATATATTTTTTTTTTTTTTTTTTTTTTTTTTTTTAATTTTCTGTATGATGGTGCTGATGGAAACAGCCAAAAGAAGTTAAACTTTTTGTGTTAGCGATTATCCTGTTTAATTGACGGGTAGTATAAGTCAGATATATCTTAAAGACTACATCTGACATACTTGTGAGGGCAATCTAGATTTAAAAGAGAATTCTTTTTTATGAATTCTTCTGTAAACTAATGCTTATCCCACTTCATTGTGTACCGGAATATCAATTTAATGTGTTTCAGTCGAGGAAGTTCTCCTTCACTGTGGAAGCAGGGATTAGAATGCAGTAATACGTCTTCAGTAGAGGCGAGGCTCGGGTGTAGCTTGGTTCCTACACTTGACGTCGAGCCTAAGCCGATAATCCCAGAACTCTGTTTAGAATACCTGTGGACTGATTCCATATCGCCTTCTCAGAGGTAGCTAATTTAATATTTGTATGCAGATGAAAAAAAAAATTAATAGGTTGGTTAACTTTTTTCTCCCATTGCTGAAGAAAGAAAGAAAACAATTTGATCAAATGCGTTGTTCATCCTTACTTAAGATTTCTTTTAAACCTACCCTCAATTCATGATTAATGGTTTTGCTTACAATATGCTTATTATATTGTACATTTATTTGAAAAACACTTAGATGTTTATAACTATTAACACATTCTTTCAAACTGTCAAACTATTTTTCTCAGAATAAGTTCTCTGAAGTGTAATTGAAATTAGAAATGAGCCTGTATTTTTAATGCATCCTATTGGTTTCAATATCTGTTAAATAAAGTTTATTAAGCGATATATTTTTATTAAGTGATGATGTTTCTTCGAATGCATTAATTTTATATTTTCTGCCTTGTTTAAAATTATTTTTGTGGTTTTAATGCTGGGTAATTTATTGGTAGTTGGTTGCTTATGTACTATAAATATATTGAAAATATTAAGTAAATTGATTTTAATGGGCAGTTATTTATAGAAGAGATAGTGAGAGAGATGGTGCAGCAAAGAAAGCATTTCTCACTCGCGACATCTTGGATCAGGAGTACTTAGCATATCTTACTGGTCATAGCCTTGTTCTTGTCAGGCTTGGTGTTACCAACACAGATGAATCGCTTGTCGGAACGGTGACCAGGATTCAGGCAAGAGATGCTGCTTCTATAGAGGTAAAATTAATATTAATTAAAAAACTTATTTTGTGTTTTTTAAACAAAATTTCAGTTAATTTAAAATTTTTACCTTTAATTCTAGAGTTCTAAGATGGTTGCAGTTTTAGAACCTAATTCAGGGAGTGTTATGTTGTATACTGGGACATTGGCAGTTGGAAAACTCCACATAGCTGGAGTTTCGGCAGAATTAGCCTCTTCGTCTTACTTATCCAGTGTGTCTGCAGCACCTACTGTCAATTCACCATTTCCAAAGTAATTTTTTCTTAATCATTTAATATAGTTTACCATTGTTAAAACAAGTTCAAGCAGATATTGTATGATATTTATTATTTAAAAGTGAATGATGAAAGCATAGTTGACTAATTATGATGAATGGAGAAGAAGCTGATCAGGGATGAAGTCAAAGAGGAACACCACGTCTAAGAAGAAATCTTTAATACGTGCCAATGTATTTTTTTTAGTTAATGAATTTTTATTATTTGTAAAATTATCAACTTTCAGGGTTTCTTATGGCCTAATAGCTTATTAATAAATAAATAAATAAATACAAATATGATTTATTATCTGCATATAAATGCTGTGATTCACCAGTTGAAACATATTTTTGTGGTCGAAAAAGTTTAATTTCAAAAATAAATTTTTTTTTTTTGAACTCGGAACTCCAATATATTTTGAATAAAATTTAGTATTTAATATTTATGTCTTGGTTTTTTATAATGAAAGTTTCTTTAAAATTGTTTAAGTAATGTTATTTTTAATGAGAACTAACAGAGTGAAATTAAATGCATATGTAATATGCTATGGGTATATTAAAACTGTATTATTTTAAAAAATCTAATAGATTTTTCCTCTATGCTTTAAAAAAAATATTATTTTAAACTTCAAAACAAAAAGCTATTCATTTTTCCATTTTTTTTAAAATCTACTTTTAAACATTGCATTCAATTTTATTACTGTAAAATTAAGACCTTTTAAAACTTCACATTCTATTTTAAATTTTTTTTTATAATACACTGGTAGGCGGAAATTTCCACCCAAATGATTTTTTTCATTTTCTTGGTTAAAAGTTTCACTCTTGCTTAGATCTTTACATCCCTGTATACTTTAACCAGGGCATATGAAAATATTAAGGTTATAAAAAAAAATAATTAAATAAAATACAGTAGTATTTAAAAAAAAATATAAAGCAATTTTAAATTTATAATAATGTTCATAGCTGCCACTTGTGTGTGTCTAATATGATTTTAAATAAATTCTTGATAGATATGACCCATCTTTTGCAAAACTCTAAAATATTATATTAATTTAAAATTTTATCTTTAAATTTTTGTTAGATACTGCTTGCTTTTATTTTATGCATATTTTTAATTATTCTAAGATGTTCCATATGGCCCTGTTATAGTAAATGGGTACGTAAACACCTAAAAAAGAATGAAACTTTCAGTCGAGAAAATGAAAAAATCTGTGGGTGGAATTTTTTAACCTGCCAATGTAATAGTATTTAAAAGGTTATAAGAGCTTTTGCTGACAGAAAACAGAAAAATCATCAGATTTCAAGCATCGCAAAAACTGAGAATCAGACCATACGTAACATAATTATGTTCAATCAGTACTTCGATCAATTGCATATGCCCAAAACACGTACAAATAAATTATCAGCATGGGTCATGACAGGAATCAGTATTCATTGGTGCCTCGAATACAAAAATTTAAATTTGAAATTATGAACAATCTAAGAAAATCATGAATCTATGAAAAAGATCTTACACTCACTTAAAAACTTTTTTACCTGAGTCGGGTTCATATAGTTAGTAAATGGGTAAGCTAAAAAAGATTTGCATGAGTTATACAAGACGCACAGACTCACAGTGCAATATTACATTCAGGTTTATAACCTATTTATAGTTTTAATTAAATACTCCATATTTTTATATATTTTTTGTTTAGGCGTTCCAGCCTGCTCTCCTCAACTAAGTTAGGCGATGCAGTGTTCGATGATACTGCAGTCCATCTCCTTTCGCCAGTTACGCAAGTCTTCTCTGATACTCTTCATAGCCCAACTAGGGACCAAGTGAGAGGTCTTAGGGATGCCCTAGGAGCAAGATTCACTTTAGTAAGGATTAACATTACCATCTGATTTCATATATAACACTATTTTTAAAGTACATATATTATGTGATACTTATAGTAACGTATATTTTAGAAGTAAATTTCTTGTTACAGGAATTTTCTAACGGCATTATGTTCCGTTTTACTCTTCCAGAATTTGGCTCATCCCCTTTAGGTAAGTTAATATCTTATTTTTTTATTGAGTAATTCATAATATTTTGTTATAAAGTTGCTATTAATTTCTCAGTTAGGTTCATAAAACTTATTAATTCATTTTTTTTTTTATATTTTTTTATTTTTTTTTTTTTTTAGTAAAACGGTGTGTGGAAGTCTTGAAATGTATTCTTCAAAAAGATTGTGCTCTTCTTACCCTGATTAAGTGGTACACGATTAGAAATGCTCCTGGGACCCAAGACATATCACCAAAGCAAGAATGGCGATTATTTACCTCAGCAATATTAAGTATTAAAATTATTTTTATATTATATCGGTGGCTGTTGTGAGGAAGTGGATAAGTTCAGTCAGCTTAAAAACGAGTTAATTGTTAACCTTCAGAGCAGGATTTTAATATCTGCGTTGTGAAAAATTGGTTAAGTTGTGCCTCTTAATAAGGCCTTAATGTATTTTGATGCAATTGATATTTTTAGAGTTACATGATTTTGGAAAATGATCAAAATGTCCTACTGAAAAGTGCTCAATTTTGACTTATCAAAATCCTTCACGACAGCCAGAGATTACAAAAAAAAAATTTGTAAATATTTAATTTATTAATTGTTAGTCAATACAAGTACCATTGACCCTAAGCAAAGAAGTAAATCAAATAAAAATAAAAAAATTATTAAGATCTGAATATTACAGGAACAGATGTTTTTTAATTTTCCTATTGCTTGATTGGTTCATCAAATCAAAATCAATTTTAATTGTATAATACAGGCATAAATCTAAAATAGTTTTAATTATAAATATGAATGAAACCAATTTTTCATATTCACCAAATAACCAAAGAGATGATAACACAATTTTTAAAGTAACGTCTTCCAAAATTTGTCAACAACTTTCTTCAAAGTAGCCCCTCCAAGTTTCCTCTTTTTGTCTGATAAAAGATATAAAATTTAAAAAATGAGTTAAAGACATAAAACAAATAAGAAAATGTTGCCGAATAGGTTGGTAATATATATTACATGAATATATTACTCATATGAAACAATCCTGCTGCCACATATGCCAGGCTAAATGAGGGTTGGACTGGTTAAAAACTCCTTACCATAAAAAGGCTTACAGTGGCCAAGGATGGCCAACATGTGCTTTTATCACTATCACATCACATTCTATGTTTATTCTTAAATGCATAGAAAAAACTGGAGGATGCTAGCTTGCATATTGTGTCCACCAGAAGGATTTTCGTTTTAAAAGCGCATTTGTCTAAAGTAGCCCCCGTTTACGATAGCAATTAATGATCAGAATAAACAAAGTTTAGATAAAATAGGAGTTTCATACGTAACTTTTTACATTCAAACCAATATAGTTCCTAAATGGCAGTTCCTAGTGAAAAATGTCAAATAACAAAAAATATTTTCCATTAAATTTCTGATCACAAAACTCTTGATAAATTTTTGATCCGAGCAAAACCAACAGAGCTAAAACGTGTCAAAATGTTATATTTTTGAGGGTTACAAATAAAAAACTTACGATTCCCAGACAAAATACATATACATTTCACAAACATTGTTTACAAGAAGCTTTTTGTTTTTGTGATGTAATAGCTAAATTATTGATTCTCCTTTCTGTCTGTTTTACAGGTCTTTTAGGCTATCAACCAGAAAGTATTCCTATGAACGAATTTTCATTTACTTCTGATTGCGAGACTCCTGCAAAAAATACGAAGAAAATGAGAGCATCTGATCTGGGTTCAAATGATGTAAGTCTTGAACTTTGTCATATCTTTCGCCCTATTCTTATTACTCTTCTGGTTAACAATTGAAGTTTTTTTTTTAGGACTGGAATTACCTTGTCAAGTCTTCGTATCATCAGTGTGTCAGCAGTAGCCTTTCCCAGATCTTGCGGCTGGATCATCTTCCTGTCACCAATTCTGCTTCGTTTGATGACCAAAAAATATTTTCAACTGAAACTTTCTCAGTATCAGCTCCTCTCTTCCCATACATCCACCTCATCTTGTTTAGTTTTCATCTTCTGTATGAGGTAAGGTTGTGTTTTGTTTCATTGCTATGACAATTTATGGTAACACCATTCGAAATTCTAAATCTTCAGTCCATTTAATAGATATAATTACCTTACTGTTTATAGGCTTTTATTATTAAGTTTTGTAGTATTTTTAAGATATATGTTAAGATGAAATAATTATTTCTGTTAGGAACTCAAACTGAGCCCAGCTTTGTCGGATCTTTTAAGTTTGCTGGTGGAGCTGTTGAATCAACTTGCGATGGACCTCCAGCTGATGCATTATTGCCACTACTATTGGAGGGATTTTCCAAGTACCTGTCCACTTCCACCCAATCAGGTATCCAGATTTTTTTATATTTCATTGTATTATTTGTTATTAATACTTAATAGTGAAGAGTATATTAAAATTTTTAAGATAGTTTGAAACTATGACCAGTTTATCACTTATTTTTAATATGAAATTTTCTTACAGTTTTAGTTTAAAGGCAAACAAAATTTAACTAAAGTTTATTCAAAATTTCAATAATATTTTTTTGAAACTTGTATTTGGTTTAAATTTTTAAATATACATTTAAATAACAATTGACAATTCTAAATACATGTACCTCTACCTCATTATTTACTTGAGGTACAAATGAGATTAAAGAACAATTGATACAATACGTATCATCATCAGTTCATTAGATTCATAATCAGTCCTAAAAATTTAAAACTTCAGCACTTTAATATACATATAATTTATATTTATTATAGAAATGTAAGACAATCGATCTAATACGCTGATACTCACCTAATGAGGCAAAACGGAATGGCTTCTCGAAGCTATCAGTTCCTAGAGTAAACAGGGATGTAATCGAAAGGGGGTTGGGGTAGTCAGTTAAATAATCAGGTAAATAGCTATTATGTTTAAAATAGTAGATCGTTGTTATAATCTAAATGATCTTTTATCGAGGGAGTGTCTAAACAAGCATTATTTAGTGAATAAATTGACTACAGTTATGTGCTTTAACTATAAATTTTTGAGCTAGGTTCTATTACAAACAATGAATAAAATTATTTATTAACTAGCATCCCCCATCGCGACTTTACCCACTCTCATAAGTAAAGAACTTAGATAATTTTAACTAACAATTGAAGTTTTATTTGTTTAATAGATAAAAATCTTGTATTAAAGTATACAAATGAGCATATTTTTATGAATAGCATAGCAGTAATGTTTAAAATTGCACTTATTAGGTGATTGAAGATTACATAAAAGCATTAGTGTAATTCCAATTTTTAATTTTAATTTATGAGTTTGTAATCCAGATGGACAGAGATTATTAACCCTTAACTACTGACGTGTGGTCCCTGGTACACCAGGTAGCGATTTCTGGTAATTTTCTCCTCTACAGATTATGGAAAATCCCTCTATGACTCTGTAGCTTCCTATCTTCTCAGTACTTAACTGAATGTGAATGTGAAATGTTGATGTGAAATTTTGTTTACAATATGTAAACAACACGCTGTCCCACGGACCTCATGTCAGTACTTTAGTGACTTATTTTTTCAAAGTAAATTTTTATTTATTAGTTAGTATTGATTAATTGATAAAACTAATCTTTATAAAGCAATGGGTCGCTAGCTTGTAGAACCATGTTTGACGGTAAGAATGGCAAACCTTCATGTTCCGAGGGCCATTCTGGCCAGAATTGCCAATTTATTAGGACAAAATTAATAAATCCTGATGAAGATTAAGTGGTAAAACTACCAAAAAGTGAACAACAGGTTTGTTACATATGCCCAGTAAAAAAAAAAAAAAAAAAAAAAAAAAAAAAAAAAAAAAAAAAAAAAAAAAAAAAAAAAAAAAAAAAAAAAAAAAAAAAAAAAAAAAAAAAAAAAAGAGGAAACCATCTTAACTTTGTAACAAATGCAAAAAAAATATGCGTTTAGAGTGCTTTGAGAAACTGTGTGTCAATTGCTGGGAATTATGAAAATTTTAATTTTGAATAGTATTTTTAGTTCCATATTAGCATTTTGATTGTTTTAAATCAAAATTAAATATATTTTAATTAATTTCTAGGAAATGCACAAGTTTTAAAAAATGTAATTTTTAATTTTTGCTATTTCTTCTTTTTGTCTTTATTTACTTATTGTATACTGAAATTTAAAAGATATCATATATTCATTGATTGTGGGCAATGCAAGAAGGTTCATACAAGTAATAACAAATGATAATTTTTTTAAATATTACATTTTGTTTTTATAATACAATTTTTAAATTAGGGGTCCCTGGGACCACATGTCAGTACTAGCGTAAGAAAAACATCAGTAGTTGAGGGTTAAGAAACTCTTACAGATAATGAATTGCATTATCAGTGCTTACAACTAAAGGTCCATAAATCATATGTTTATACACAATATCAAAAAGCTAAAGATCGACATTTTGATTTGGTTATAATTTTTTTTTGGCAAAAATAATTTTATTTATATCATCTGGATAGATTTTTATTTCTAACCATAAAAGTATGACAGTGTTGGAAACATCATTTCTGCCACTCAGCATTGTACAGCCTTCCCATAACTATGAAAATGATGTAGTTAAAATTTGGTGCAGATGGGTTCAGTAGTTTTACGATTGTAAACCCTATCGGGGAATGGCGCTAACCACGTATCGGTAGATTTTTAAACTTCACTGGGATCCACATTTCGCACCACATATTTAAATCTTTTTTTATAATTTATTTGAAAATAAGTAAATTTGATTATCAAGTTATTTATATAGCTCTATAACCTCTCAAGTAGAATTCGACACCTATCGGTCAGTTTTCAAACTTCATTGTTAACTACATATTATCACTTTTTTTAATTACAAAATAATTTGAAATCAGTAGATTTGATTATTGCTAAACCGTCCTGAAACTTTTAATATGATGTGGTTAAAATTTGGTTCAATAGTTTTCATGGTTAGTGATCACAAACAAAAAATGTCTTCTCCTTTTATCTAATAGTATGAATATATGCCTATATACTTATATATATTTATATTTTTTTCAGGAGAGTTGTATGCCTCTGGAACAGGAACAAATGTCCCTTCCAAGTTTCATGACTGTTGAACCTCCATGTCTCTTCCAACAGATTTTCAGTGTGAGACAGCGATTGAAGTATGATACTTATCCTGTGATGGCAGGTGTGAACCCGAAATCAAGAAATGTTTTAGAGGTGAACAACTTTTTTTTTTTTTCTTAATAATGTTGCTTTTCATATTATATCCTTAAAATCCAAAATTCTTCATAAAATCCTCTATGCTCCTTATGCCACAAATAAACTCTGCGATGATCAATTGGCTCGTTTCATTTGAAATGTCCTTTTTTGTTATTTCAGAAATTCAATGTTAGATTAGTGAACTTCTGTTTGCTATGTTTATGTTTTCAGATTATAATAAGCCATTATTAATCCACTTTTTTTAATAGTATTTATTTATAATTGCTGAACCTCTTCTTTTTAATTCTATTTCAGGACTGTTTTGACTGCTCAGAAAAATTGAGCAAAATTTTTTTTTTTTTAAATTATCAAGATTGCACTATTTCAAGACATCTGAATTAATTTTTTTTAGCAAGATGTGAAGGTGGTTCTGGTAGATTTTAATAATAAGGTGTGTAGAAAAAATGTTTTATGGTCTATCATTTACAGGTTCATGCTTTGTGAGGAATTGAATAAAGATGAAAGCGGGCTGTATAACATTTTATGAAGCTGTTTAGAATTTTTTTCTTATAAAAAGTATTTTATGTAACTTAAAATTTTCATTGAGTTGTTAGGTTATTTCTTAGAAAAATAGCAAAAACAGATGATTTTTAGGAAGTTTCTAAAAATGATTTACATTGCCTTACTTTTTTCTCCACTCTTGAATTCAGCTTATTCTTTCTAAATAAGTGATTTCTACATAAAATTTAATCCATTTCAAAATTGGCCTTAAGAAAATTTATGATCGATTGGTGGGTCAATATTTATAATCAGTTCTAGATTAAGGCTGTCCAACCAAACCTATTCTAGAGTTTTGGAATAAAATAGTTTTTTGACACTCTTTTTTTTTCTTTTCTTTTTTTTTTTTTTGAACTTGATTCTTTTAGTTCAATTATTAATAATGAATCAAAAGCCAATTTTTTTTGATGCATTACACTACTGAGGTGACTTCTTGTTTCAATGTTTTTCTAAACTCATATTCCATTTAATACAACCTATAAATCCGTTTACATTAATGACCTTCACCTTTCCATCCGTCACTGCCGGTATCACCTTTACGCAGATGATCTCCAAATCTATTTATCCTTTCCCAATTCTGACCTACTGCAAGCTACTTGAAAAATCCAGGAAGACTTGGATCGAATCTATAACTGGGCAGTAACGAACAAGTTGAATTTAAATACTGAAAAGACCAAAGCGCTTGTAATAGGTTCGAGTTACCTCCTGAAAACCATACCTCCTATTCCCACCATTTTACTGAGCAGTGATCCTATCAAATTCTATCCCTCAGTCAAAAATCTCAGAGTCATTTTCGACCAAACCCTATCCTGGAAAAACCACGTATCCGAAATTTCCCGTCGCACCATCCCAATCCAAAAACGTCTCAATTACGTTCGCCCTCTTCTTCCTTTCGAAACCTGCAAATTACTAGTAACTTCCCTTATCTTCCCCCACTTCGACTACTGCTGTGCTGTGTATGGGGGTGTTTCTGGTGATCTCGAGGCCAGACTCAAAAGACTGTTTAACTGCTGCATTCGTTTTATCTTCGGGATCCCCAGGAACGCCCATGTTTCACAATTTTACGCAGAGTTAAAGTGGTTCTTTCCTTCCTACCATCGCCAGTATTTTCTGGCATCCTTTCTCTACCAAACAGTGAAACCCCAACGCCCACTTTACATTTCTCAACTCATTCAGCTCAAATCCTCCGTTCTTAACCGCCAAGCCCGTTCCCGCCCATCAGAATTGTACAGTCCTGCTCATTGCTCCGCTGCTTTCGACAGATCATTCCTAAACCGATCCTCATCCTTATGGAACTCCATCCCTTACACCATTCGCCATTCAAACACCCTTTCCACTTTCAAAAATCACTTATTTAACTACCTACTGTCCATCCAGATCCATGAAAACTGTCATTAGCCACTCAATAGTTATATAAAATATAAAAGCTTATGTAGACGAAATTTGATTGTTTTTACACAATTGATTCACAAAATGAATCAAAATATTTCTGTTTCCTTTTGTTAATATTTTTAAGCTTAATTTTTATTTGTTATCATTATTAATTATCATTTTATTATATTTAATAATATTTCATAACTATCTTGAGGCTCTGATGGCCCCTGATTGTACATTATTTTTTATTCTTAAGGGACTTAAGGTCCCAGAATAAATAAAGAACTTTTTTATTTTTATTTTAAATACATGACTCAGTATCAGTGAAGTAAATTGCTCGGTATTAATAATAATAATATTCCTACATTTTTTTAATTTGTTTACGAATCTTAGTGATGTTAAAAGTTTTGTATTCTTTATGTTTTAGATCTTATCTGTCATGTCAGGAGTTGAGAAATCATGCATGAAGACAGTGGTACCGCCTGGGAGCAGGTGCTCTACCCCTCAGCCTCTTCCTCTTCAAGTGCCTCATGACCTTCCTAATAACCACCGTGCGGTTCTCCTCATGGATAAATTAGGTTATAGATAATTTTCATTCTTAGTTTTTAAAAATATATACGATTGAAGAAATAACATTCTTTAAGATTGATGAATTGCACTAGTCAACATGATTTTTTTTCACAAAAACATTAAATAGCAATTCTTATAGTATTTCATATACTAAATTAGAATATGTTGTCAGAATTTTACCATCTGGCAGTATAACTTTAGCGATCCTTACAGTTTTGTATGATTTGCCATTTGGCGATTCAACAAAATTATTTACTGATACCCATTGTGTGATGTGAGGAGTAAATGGTCGCGTTTAGATGGTGCCTTTTTTCATGCAATGCTGCATAAAACTTTGTGTGTGGTTGTGCATGCAACAAGATGCATTGGTTTCATGCCCCATACTGTTCACATGCAATTATAAGCCGCAGTACTAAAAATGCCACTATAGTGAAAAATCGTATACACTGCTGGCATAGCTGTTGCCTACATTGCAATTGAAAATTCTCGCAAAAGGAAAAAAAGTGCTGAGTTAGTCGTTATTTTGAAGACACAAATGTCAGTGTTTTGAATAAAATTCGAATATTGAATGAACTATTCAAAAATTTTACTAGAATGTCACCAAGTAATTTCAAAGAGCTATTGCAAATTATATAATAATACGGGACGTTTTCAATAAAATCTATTGTTTTTTTTTCTCCCCAATCCATATTAAAAATAAATACTTTGAATTTAATATGCCCTTAAAACATGAGGGTTTCACAAAAAGGTGCACGAGTTTTCCAACAAGACTGGGAACCACTTGGTACTCCGTGTGGGTTGCTTGCCGCTCGTTTTGGGGTATACACTTCCCTCGCACCTAGTTACATGAAAAAAGGCACTGTCTAAACACACCTTTAGATTACAACACATTGCAGCAACAATACTTTGGTCCGTTCATGATCAGACATGTTCATACATGCTTAGATCTCACCTTTTGTAAGTGGGAAGCCAGTACTGAATTGTTTGTTCTCCTGGTCATCTTCAGTGTTTTCCTTGTTTCTAAAGTTCTATTGGTTGCTATAAATTTTCCAATGTGCCATTGGACAACGTTTCATTTGTGATGAAGTGACTTTCAAGAGTCAGAGATGATTTTTTACTCCACTTGTAAAAAAGTGTTATGAGCTTTATTTCGGGTGTTCTTAAAAGGGTCTGGGAACCACATAAAAATTGCTTATCTTGTGTTAGGCTTCTGACTGGTTAGAAAAATGGTAACATATGCGATTTGCTGTTCTTATGATTTGGAGGGAACTGCAGGACCTTTTAACAGATTGCTATCTCTGCTTAATGAACATTAAAGTCATCACGTCCAAAACAAAATACTCTTATAAATACCCAAACTTAAAATCTGCAATGAGGCCTGTCTTACACAGTGAAGAGCTTCCTGTACCGAAGTGTCCAGGTTTAGTGAACAAAGACACAGCAGCTCTGATTCTGACCTTGCAGACACCGAAGAAGCACACAGCAGTCTGAGAAAAAAATATACTGAAATCCCCATATTTTTGTTTTGCTTAATGAACATTAAAGTCATCACGTCCAAAACAAAATACTCTTATAAATACCCAAACTTAAAATCTGCAATGAGGCCTGTCTTACACAGTGAAGAGCTTCCAGTACCGAAGTGTCCAGGTTTAGTGAACATAAATGACAGCTCTGATTCTGACCTTGCAGACACCGAAGAAGCACACAGCAGTCTGAGAACCGATCCTACTTTCGAACCAAGTTCATCACAACCTCACCTCTCATCACAAGAGGATTTGAACGACCTTATTCGGGGAAATTATCTAATATATAATCATATATAATATGATAGAAATTATCTAAACAATAATCAGAGGTTTAAAGTTTAAATACCTGTCACAAAAAAACCCTGCCTGATGGAAAAATCTGACAATGTATTTGAAATCAACACAAAAAATATACTGAAATCCCCATATTTTTGTTTCTGTGAAAGAAAACAATTTTTTTTTTTTTTTGTTCAAAGCCTATTTTCAACATTCATCAGTTCTAAAAACATGCAATTTCAAAACATCAGCACTTTGCTACATAGATTATATATATATCAAATTTTTAAAATTCCAAGGCAAGAAATCAAACATTTTGATAATCACCTAAGGAGGCAAAATGTTACGGCTTCTAAAAGATTTCAGTCGTAGAGATACGTTACACTAAATTTACTAGTTACATGTAGTAGGTGGATAGGCAGTCCTTTGGGTTGGTTTTCCCTAATACTGTTCGATTTTTCTTTTTCTGCTGGAAACAAATTTAAAATGGGACTATTGAAAATATTTACCTGGTCATTTAAATGAAATTCTGGATTGGTTTTGAATGATTTTATAATTTCTAATGACTCATAAATATTAAATTTTAGACTATTTTCTACGTTATGTGTTAGTTTCACGCCTGAGTCTGTTTAATTTTGTGTTATTTTCATTTAAATGAATAACAAAGTTCAGCCTGCATGTATTTAGCTATTGTCATTACATTTTAGTTTGTATACACCAGTTTTTAGAAAGGGTCAATTTTGTCTTTGGTGAAGGTTAATAAAACTAATCTTCATTAAAAAAAACAAAATAAACATAGCAGATACACAAGTCTTCTAATAAAAAGACAAAAATCCAATAGAAGTTTCAAATAATTCATCAATCCTGATTGTATTGATCCTTCTATAACATCATGCCTACCCCAAGTAATAACATTCTTGTTTTGTACTAAATATAGCAATAATAAAATGGAATATTATTTATTTTGTAGGAATGAAACGTGAAGAAATACACTCGTATCCATCAGGAATTAATTTGATGCTGTCAAAGGCTATCCAGTCTGCAGCTGAGAATCCTCCTCCTGGGTGGCAACCGAGCGTTTACACTTTTATCGGTCGTTTGGATCTCTGCAATGCGCCCAAACTACCTAATACGCAGTCGCCCGTTGAAGAATCACTTTCACAACAGGTAATTATTTAATTATGATTTAAAATAATATCTTTCTTATAACAAATTCTCACTTTTGCTAGGTTCTCAAACTTAGGTTCAATAAAGACCAGAGATTGGAAGAAGTGAAGAAACTGTTGGACTCTTCCGAACCTGTCACTATAGCGATAACTCAGAGGCCTGAGGTGAGTGACCACGAGTTTATTGAAGAACAGGAACGCCATCTGTATTCGATATGTACTAGAACTATGGCACTTCCTGTTGGCAGGTATGCATACGTACTTTTATTTTTAACATTTTTACATATTCATTATAATTATTCATAATTTATGATTGTATAGAAAATTTAAATGAATAATTTTCTCATTGCGCTGTTTGACCAAAAAGGGGAATGCTAAATCTCCACACGACTACACCTCTAACTAGCGAGCCTCTTGACATCCCTAGGCTTTGCCTGAGTGGCAGAGCTCCTCCAAGAGGTACAACTGTTGAACTGTCTCATATTGAAGTAAGCTGACATTTTAGCCCATTTTAAGGTTTATGTTTTAGATAATTAAAAATAATAATAACAATAAATGTTTAAATTTAGGTTGTCCCAAATATGAACTTGTGGCCTCTATTCCACAATGGAGTTGCAGCTGGTCTTGAAATTTCTGCTAATACCAAAAATATAGACTCAACTTGGATTATATACAATAAACCCAAGGTCAGTAGTTGTATCATGTGTTTCTTTACTTGATTTCAGTTTCTATCCAATTAAATACTGTAGACTGAGTGCTGGCTTATGGCACTTAGGGAAAAGTGGAGGGAGGGAGGCGTGGTTGGTCAGGGTCTCTGAGAATGGTGCAGGGTTGCCGGTTCTCTCCCCACCTGCCTTGATAGGTTCATTATACTTCTGCCTCTCAAACAGTTCACATTGAGTTTTTGCTTTTATGTTTAAATTTTAAGTTAGTATTATAAAATGTCAGGGGAAAGCAGCACATCAAATCATAAGGTTTTCATATCACTAGCTCGTGAAATGGTTTTATACGCCCGAAAATAAATTACGACAGTGTTTCCGTGATATATATTTTAAAAAAACAAAAAATCATAGACACATTTTTTATTTTATTTTTTACTTGGGATAGAATAGAAAAAAAACAAACTTTATTATCGGAGAATAAGAATAACAGTTATGAATGGAAAAAACAAAAATCGTCCCTGACTATGAGACCTTTTGTGTACATATTATATTGCTAGTAAACAAATTTAAAATTATGTTTAATGAAAATTAAGAAAAAAAATGAGATAAGTCAAAAATATTTAAAATTTAGTTATTAGATGAACAAAAGATGAAATTATGATTGAAGAATTAATTGCCACTTCTATTGGGATTATTTTATTAGAAAACTAGTTTCGAATGCTAAACATTCATCTTTAGTTCTGAAACATACAAAATTTTTCAACACATGAGTACTACGTTACATAGATTATATACACTAAATTTTTAAAAAAATGAAAGACAAGAAATCAAACATCAGTACTCACCTTAGGGGTTCTTTCTAATAAAATAATTCCAATAGAATTATTAATTATAAATAATGCTAACTATGATCCTTAAAATAGCTAAGCTGTAGTTAAGCATATAAAAACATATAAAAATAAATAAATAAAACCAAACAAATATATAATAATTAATAAAAAGATCTCAGCAAAGACAGGGCCAACCCTGTTAGGAGCTTTGGCAATGTTGCTCCCTTCTCCTCTTGCCAGCCAGGTGCCAGCACTCAGACTATAATCTAAGTTCAATAAAAACAGTTTATTAATAATTATTTATAATTACAAAACATTTATTTCAACAGTCCTAATTATATTATGTCTATTATTCACTATATAGGTTAGAACGATGCAATTTGTATGAAGATTTCTTATTTGAATAATGTACAAGTCAAATGAAGGTTAAGAAGTTTTAAATTTTACTTTTTGCAAGATGGAGCAAAATAATGTTATGCTAAGCTTTTCAGTTCTCATTTAAATAATCAGTGGCCAGTTACCTATTTTTATGTTCTTGGAATATTTTCTAAATAGTTTTAAGTGTTTAAAACTTTTACCTTTCAGACTCAGAACTTTTATGAAAAAATAATTAAGAAACTTAGGTATTGGAGAAATTGTATATGGTCAAAGCAACATATTTGGATTAATAATAGAAATCACTTATATCGGTTCATATCTTATTGATATATTTTAATAAATTTCATGTGATGAATTGATTGTTAATGATCTATACTATTACATAAAAGGAAAGCCATTTTTAATTTGTGATCACTAACCACAAAAACTACTGAACCAATCTCTACCAAATTGTAACTTCATCATCTTAATAGCTCCAGGGTGGTTTAGCAATAATAAAATCTTTTTATTTTCCATTAATTTGTTATTTAAAAAGTGAAAATAAGTGGATAAGTGTGAAGTTTAAACATTGGTCGATAGGTGGCGATCGCCATTCTACATGAGAAATTACGAAGGTACTGTATTATATAGAGCTTGACATTGATAATAGAAATTACTTATTTTCAACTAAATTAAAAAATCTATAAATATTTGGTTTGAAATGAAGTTATCCCCCCAAAGAAGAATAAAAATTGACTGATTTTTTGCTAACCCCATTCTGCAACATTGTTTGCAATTGTGAAACTATTTAACCCATCTTGACCAAATTTTAACTACATCATATTCATAGTTCTAGAAAGGCTTACAATATTAAAAATTACAATAATGATAATAATAATATAAATGTACATTGTTGACTGCGAGAAAAGAGATTTGCCACATTATCTATTTAGATACTTTTATGGTTAGAAATTAAAATCCAAACAGATGAAATCAATAAAATTATTTCTGACGAATAAAAATTATTACCGAATCATTATTTCAATCCTTTATTTTACGATATTGTGTGTAAAAATATGATTTATGGGCCTTTTGTTATAAGCACTGATGATTCAGTCCATTACCCATAAGAGTTTCATAATAATCTCTGTCTGTCTGGATTCAAAATTAAAAATTTTATGTCTAATAATTACGCTTCAATTAGCTAATCAGACCAATTTTAACCAGGTTAAAGTTCTTTTCTTATGAGAGAGGGCAAAGCCACGAAGGGGAATGGTAGTATTACATATAACATAGCATACTAACAAATCAGATCTTAACCTTATTTCATTTTTTTTTTTTTTCTCAAATCACCCATCTTTGGGGTACACCAGATCAATCACTTCCTAGATGCTTGTGCTTTCTTTTTCTCCCAATAGTTCTTCATTCTCTCAGATCTCCTCCTCCTTTCGTCCTCTGATATGTGGATCGGTTTTCTGGTGTTGTTCTTAGCTTGGAACCTCTAAGTTTTGTCCCTGACTGTACCATTCTTCAACATGACTTCGGAAATCTGTAGCTCTTTCAAATCCTTTTCCACTTCTTTAAACCAATTGGGTTTAGTTTTCTTTTTGTAAAAGAAGTCAAAGATTTGCTTTGTTACTCTGTCAGGATTCATTCGTAATATATGTCCATAGAAATCAATCCTCCTTTTCCGCATTGTATCTGATAATCTCTCTGACTTCATGTATAGGGCTTCATTCCTATAGAAAACTTGTTTTTTGTTTAGGAATTTGGGACCCATGATCTTCTTTAAAATTTTCCTCTCCTTGATTTCCAGTTTTTCGATTTGCCCTTTCCTCCCCATGACCAGTGTCTCTGCTGCATAAAGTACTTCGGGCTTAATTACTGTGTTATAATGCCTTATTTTGGTGTTCCAAGAAAGGGTTTTCTTATTGTATGTGATTTTGGTTTTCTGGAAAGCTAATTCCATTTTGGTCCTTCTCATTTCCATTGCCTTCCCTTCATGGTTGTTCCAATCAATCCATTCCCCTAGGTTCTTGAAATTCCTGACCACCTCGATTTTTTGAGTTCCCACTTTAACTCTCTTGGGCATGTCCATCATATTCGTCAGAATTTTAGTTTTTTCAAAAGAAATCTTAAGTCCTATCATCCTCGCCCGCTCCTCTAATTCAGAGATTTGATCTTTGGTTTCTTCCCAAGTTTCTGCCAATAGTGCCAAGTCATCAGCAAATGCCAAACACTTAATCGTGATTCCTTTGTTTTTTGTTCCAAGTCTTATTCCCCCTCTTGTTCTCGCATTCCATTCCCTCATGACTTTTTCGAGTGCACAATTGAACAACAAGGGGGATAGACCATCTCCTTGCCGGACACCTGTTCTGATCTCAAAGGGTTCTGATAGTTCGTCCATGAATCTGGCCTTAGAGGATGTTTGTGTGAGCATCTCCTTGATGATGTTTAGAGTTTTCCTGTCCAAGCCAAACTCCTCCAAAATGCTGAACAACGATTCTCTCTCTATGGAGTCATAAGCTTTTTGGAAGTCTACAAAAGTCACTATATATGATTTCGCCCTCTGCTTTTGATACGCTAGAATGTTTCTGAGGTTTAAAATCTTATTTAATTTATTATATTAATTTTCTTTTAATTTTTACTGAACATCAAAATATTTAAAAATATCTAGAATGGAAGTGACCTGTTGCCTGAACATGCTGGATTCCTGATGGCTCTCGGTCTTTCTGGACTTTTGGACAACTTGTCCGAGCTGAATCTTTACAATTATCTGAACAAATGCCATGAAATGACTAGTGTAGGCTTACTGCTCGGTTTAGCTGCATCTAAAAGAGGTCAGAACTGATTTCTAAGTATTACAAGTCATTTTGAAAAGTCTTAACGAAAACTTTAAAGCTGCATTGAATTTCTTTTTTTTACAGGTACAATGGACTTCAGAGCAACCAAGCTGTTCAGCGTGCACATAGAATCTTTGCTGCCACCCACATCTATAGAATTGGATCTTGTACAGAACATACAAGTGGCAGCCCTTTTAGGGATAGGGTTAATTTATCAAGGGACAGCACATCGCCATATCACTGAGGTCCTTCTCGCTGAGATTGGTAATCATCTGACTGTTTTAAAAGGATTTTATATAGAATTTACTCAAATTAATAAAAACCAATAAACTTCATTTTATTATTGTTGAATTATAATGTACTTCTTAGCTTTTTTTTGCTTCTTCACTGATTGGTACTAGATAAAATATAATTGAATTATTCATTATTCTTATTATAGGACGACCACCTGGCCCAGAAATGGAAAATTCTTCTGATCGTGAATGCTACTCACTTGCTGCAGGACTTGGATTAGGCTTGGTCGTCCTTGGTCAGGGAGGCAACTTGACCGATCCCTCGATTGCAGATACCTTGCAGTATTATATGGTTGGTGGCAGCAAGAGGCCACTTACAGGTATGGTTTTTAATTTTATTTAATTCATAACAGCAATCCACTTTAATCTTTTGATGAATCATTTTGTATTTTTTCTGCTATAGGCTCACAGAAAGATAAGTACAAGTCTCCATCTTACCAAATACGTGAAGGGAATACAGTGAACAATAACGTGACAGGGCCGGGCGCAACGCTAGCTCTAGGCATGATGTTCTTTGATACACAAAATATGTGAGTATTTATTTATAAAACTTTATTTAAAGTGTTTCTTTTGTTATTATTAAAAAGTGAATAAACCTGCTTTTATTATTTATTAAATGAATATTTAAGAGATTTTTTATTTTATTTTTATATTTTTTCATACACTTTCAGTTGATAATGAGTTCAGTTTAATTTAAGTGTTTATGAAAAATTTTGTTGTCATATTCCTAAAATTTTATTAGTTCATACCTTCATATTAATTTTATGAAGTTCCTATTACTTTAAGAAAGTTATATCCTAGTTTATTTTCTTTTGAATAATTTTTAAATATTTGTTACTATTATAACAGTTTATTGTGTTAAAGAATAAAAAATGCTATAATTTTTAATTTTATAATTTTTTTTTCATTCGCCATATGTATAGCACCCCACTGGTCCCATATGTGTTGGATTATCAAGATTGCACTGTAATCGTAATAGCTTTTTTTTTGAAATGATGAATTAAATATAAATTTTAATCTATAAGTTTAATAAAATTTCCAAATATAGGGCAGTAGCGAAGTGGCTTGACCCCCCAGACTCCGAGTACCTTTTAGACTTCATCTGCCCAGACATGCTGCTCCTGAGAGCCCTTGCCAAGGGTCTTATTCTATGGTCACAAATCCTACCATCCAAGGCCTGGGTTGAATCGCATGTGCCTGCTCGTATCCTTCCGTATTGCCTAGTCAAGCCGAAAGAAGGAATGGATAGCGTTGATCTGGAAACCATGAAGTAAGTGAAGGTGTCACTATATTTATTGCTGATTCTATTATAAAGATGATAAATCATGCTTAGTTACGATACATTTTGTAAATTAAAAAAAAAATATAAGTGACTCAATATCTCTTGATAAGTAATATCTAGGTTTTATCTTATTCACTGTTGATATTAGTTTTGATTCGGTAAGTATTAGTTTTGAATGCCCTCACCTGCCCCCAAAAACGTATCACTTTTGACCAACTAGGTCACCGGTAAAACATGTCCCTTGTTAACAAAAAATATATACAGTGACTCACAATATTGATCAAATCTCATATGATTGGATATAGATTGTTCATTTCGTCCTTTCCATATCCATTCTTTCCTGTCAGGTCCAAATCTATTTTGGTCTCATCAGAACATATGATATTTCATCAATCGTTTTCAGTATAGTGGGCATATTTTTTGGCTAATGCTAACCTTAGTTCATGCCTTTCTATTATATTAGCAATGGCTTTTTAATTTTTGCCCTTCCTTACATACCAGTTTTGTCTCAAGACACAGCACACTCCTTTAGTACTGATGTTTGATATCATCAAACCGTCTAAGTTTCTGTTGTATTCGAACGGCATTATCAACTTCTCCTGACCGAATTGAACGAATAATAATACTTTGCTTTTACAGTATTTGGGAGTAAAGGCTTACGACCTGCTTTATTTTTTTCAATCATTTTCAAATGATTAGCATTCATTTTTAGAATGTTACTTACAGTTCCTACTGAGCATGCATATTTAATACTTAAAGAACGGTGAGAAACTCCATTTTGAAACTGATTTATAATTGCTTTCCGAATACTTTCTGATGTTGTTTTCATTGTAGGAAAAAAAAAAACTGTTATTTAATATTTTGTATTGCATTTAGAATTGACAAAAAAAAAGTAAAATTGCTTCATGCTTACTATTTTGTAGCTACAGAAAATTTTAATTATTATGATGTTATAAGTATAATTGAAACTCACGAAATTGATCAAGTGGTCTTGGGAGACTTATAAAACGACTGAGTGATTAATGTTTTATGTAAACAAAGTAATAAAATAGATATTGACAAACAACATATCAAATTAGGACAAATTTTTGATATTACTACAAACATTTGATCAATTTCAGTAGTCACTAAATACTTTACTCTGATTTGGAGTGGAAATAGTCTAATGTCTAGGAACAGAGTCTAGTGCAATAGCAATAAAGATAGTGTCCGATAAGCAATGAAAAATATAAAACTTCTATAATGTTGTTTTAATATTGAAATTTTATTTTTTAATTTTTAAATAATTTAAATAAAAATATTGAACTTTTTGATATTTTTTATTTTTCACATCTATTGGTCTATATTTATATAAAGTTAGTAAAAAGGTTTTTTTTTTTTTGCAGCCAGGCCTATTGTAACATAATTGCTGGTGCGTGCATGTCTCTAGGGCTTAGATTTGCTGGTTCCGCTAATAACGAAGCATACATAACACTGATACACTATGTCAAGTTGTTTGTAACTGTCTCTACGAAGTCTTTGGCTGACCTCCCTGGCAGATCGACTATTGAAACTTGTATCTGTGTTTGCCTTCTTTCTCTTGCAATGGTTAGCTTATTTATTATCTACTTTATTAATTGGTTACTTTATATTTGAAGTAGTTGCTTGTAAAGTTATTAGCTAAGCATTAATAGCATATTTTATTGTTGAAATAGGTGATGGCAGGTACTGGAGACCTTGGTGTGCTGAGGCTCTGCCGCCACTTGGGAGGAAGGACTGGTTCAAACCCATCGGTTACGTACGGATCTCACCTTGCTGTACATATGTCCCTAGGTCTCCTTTTCTTAGGTGGTGGGCTAGCCACTCTATCTACTACTCCAGAAGCTGTCGCTGCTATGCTGTGTGCTTTCTTCCCGCGATTTCCTACTCATTCCAATGATAACAGGTGGTTATTTTAATTTTATTTAACTCTCTTCATTATTTTAAAAAAAGTATACAGTAGAGCATTGATTATTCGAACTAATGTTGTCAGATGTGGTTTGGATAATCGAAATTCATTTATTATGTGTAAACAGCATCTTCCAACAATTCACTTTTTACTTTCTTCTAAGTTTTACGACTCAAACTGCCATCTCACTGTGAATATTATGGGATACCTGATGAGTGATTTAGAATTAATTTTGAATCCCGTTGTTGATTTACCAACCTTGAAATGGATATCTAATGTCTGACCCAATTCACTTTTTTTTAGCCACGTAATGATTTCCATTTTATCTTTAAATGAAAAGAGCTCTTGTTTCATTTTTGTTAGCATGGATGATGACATGTAGATTTTAAAACAAAAAGTGATCACAAAGGCTATGCATACTTCACAAAAAACGATTTAAGACTTACGATGAAATCTATTACCAACCAAATGATTAGGAAGTTATTTAGAGAAACAAATAAAATAGTCTAATTAATTATACAGTTCTCGGTTAACAAAAATGTAGGTAAGTATAGAAGTTTATTTTTTGCAGTTTCTGAGAAATTTCTGAGGATTGGAAGTAAGTTGAGTGGGAAGCAAGTTGAGAAACTAAATATAGATATTTTATCCCTATTAGACATTCTTGGAAAAAATCATTTTGTTTTCATTTAATTTTATTTTTAAATAAAAATAATTTTAACAATACAAATAAGTAGTCATCCATTTAATCCAGGTGGTCCATAAGGTGATAAGGTGATCCATTTAATTAAAATTACATTTAAAAAAAAGGTTCCATTAATTGAATGTTTCGATAACTGACTTTCAGATAATCAATGCTCCACTGTATATATTATTTATAGAAAATGTGAAAATATAAATTATGTTGTCACATTTTTTAAATATTTATTTGAGAAGGGCCAATACAGCTATGACTAACCGACTTGAGCCAAGCCGATCAATGCTTCCATTGGAATTTGGGTGACATCGGCAATGTTCGAGGTGCTTTGTTTATAACTTTATAGCCCTCAGTACATGTAGCTACAGGTTTTTGTTTATATTTTTTCTTCTGTTTTTTTTTTTTTTTTTTTTGCAAACGGGCCAGTGTGTATCTAGTGTATTTTTAGAAAAATAAAGCAAAAGTCAGCAATTTACTCTATTTAGCTTAGATAGTTAATTATGGAATATGGCATTCAATCATGCCAAAAAATATATTGTGTTTATGAATTTATATATATATATATATATATATATATATATATATATATATATATATATATATATATATATATATATATATATGTATATATAACACAAAAATATCTTACATGTAATTGTAAATTGTATTGCAACCTTTATATTACATTTTAATCAGGAATTAAGGTTTTTTAATTATGACTCAAAACCAAAAGTGTGATTAAAAAAAACAGTAGATTACATAAGTTCTTTCTTGAGTATTGTAGAAGTTATAAAATTTATTTTTTGTTAATATCATAATCTTTCTTAAAGTTCAATTATTGATTTACAAAAAAAAGTGTTCCTATTCCTGGGATAAATAACCAACTGCAAAGATGAATCTCAAATAAAAATTATAATCAATAATGGTCATGTTTTCATTTTGATCAAACTTTTTTGAAGTGTAGAAATATAAATGAATAAAAAGGCCGACTAGAGACTACCCTGGAGAGGGTCGAGACTACCTACAACCTCCCGACAAATATGTTAGACACTGATTGAAACAGGCAAAGTACGAAGGATTCATTGGGAAAAAAGGTTATTCTTTAAAAAAAAAAAAAATTAAAATATTAACAAATTTTCAAAAGGACAACAATGACAGAGTGATCATTAGATTCTGGCAGATTTCAAAATATTATCTTTTAGAGTCCTGTGAAAAGAATTAAATGGGAAGATAGAGTGTTCTTAAAAAAAAAAAAAAAAAAAAAAAAGTAATTATTTCAATTTTCAAAAGGACGAAAATTAAATTTCAGAAAAGAGTGGCCAAGGATACGCTGGGATCGGGCGCTTAGAACTTCAACTGTTTTCCGCCTGACTGTTTTTTTATTGATTTTAAATTGTTGCTTTTATGTGAACTATTGTGTTTTTTTCCCTAATAATAGTATGTATTAAAGTACAGTTCCTATTCTTTCAGATGGCTCCACCAGTTTAAATTTAATAAAAAGTGGACTACTGTGTTTTTTCCGCCTGTCTCTTCAGTTGTTTATTAATGATTCAAACATTAAGATTTGTTTTTTTTATCTTTGATCACGTGGCCTAGCTGTGAAAAACTTGGTTCATCATTGGAATATGTGTGTTGAAAAAGATTGTAAATATTTCAAATAAAATATACAGAGTGTCCAAAAAGAGTATCGGGTATTTGTTACTTCGATAAAACAAAAACTACCTAAAATAAAAATTAAAAAAATATTGTTAATTAATACAATATAAAGTGGAAAATTATTTGGAAAAGATGATGTTATCTAAATAACATAAACTCTTCTAATCGGTAACAAAGATTGGCGATCACATGTTGACACATAGCTCTCGATATTGCTGCCATTTCTGACCTGATGTTTTGCTTCAATTGCGTCAGGTTCATCGGATTATTCTCATAGACCTTACTTTTAAGGTATGAGTATTTTATGCAAAATAGTCAAGTGGGCTAAGTTCAGGGCTTCTGGGAGGTCAGTTGATATTACCCCTATGTGAAATGACCTTATTAGTGAATTATTCGTTAACACTTTCTATTGCTTGATTTGATGTACGGCAAGTGGCCCCGTCCTGTTGACATACTCTTGAGTTGAAACATTGAAATTCCTGTAACTTTGGACCCAAAAAGTTTTGCAGCATATCACAGTAACGGTCAATATTCACATTGAGTGGTCGGCCTCATCGCTTTTCATGAAAATAAGGACCGATTATGCCTCTAGCAGACATAGCGGCCCAAACATTTTGACTTTTTGGCTGTGCAGGGGTCGTTCATGCTTTCATCTAAGATTTTCCTCTGCCCAATACCAACAATTATGTTTATTGACATGACCATTCAGAAGAAAGTTTGCTTCATCACTGAAGAGTATGTTATTAAAATTTTTAAAGTAGTTTTTGTTTTATCGAAGTAACAAATACACAATACTCGTTTTGGACACCCTGTATTTGGTTTGTTTCTTACTTTTTTTATTTAATTACTGTTTCCAAAAATGGACATTTCATGGACATCACCTCTTAATTAAAATTTTACTGTGATTTCTTTCAGATACCACTTACAAGCATTCCGTCATCTCTATGTGTTAGCAATTGAACGGCGTGTACTCCTCCCTCGCGACATTGATACTGGCAAACTGTGTTTCGCGCACTTGAATGTTCTTTACCTGGACACTTCTTACTACCGAGATCAACAAGTACGATTATTTGCTCCTTGTATTATTCCTGAGTTGTACCTTCTGAAAGAGGTAGGTTTAATTATGGTTGTTTTCTTGAGTTTACATGTCTGAAGTCCGAATAATATTTTTTAAATTTCTATCTTTTGATTGCAGGTGAGAGTAGAAGATGACAGGTATTGGCCGGTTGTATTTAGGCGAGACAAAAACTGGATGGATTTAGAGTATGTGCACATTAAATTTTTTTTTTTTAATGTACCTACAATTTATACTTAATTGGGATTGATAAATTAATTGCCACTTTTATTTGGAATTATTTTATTTGAAAACTAGTTTCGAATGTTAAACATTTCATCATCAGTTCTAACACATAAAATATTTTCAAAACAACTGCATTGTCTTACATAGATTGTATTTATTAACGTTTTTAAAAATACCAAGAGTGTAAGGGGTGGTTGAAAGAGCCAGGTAGGTTAAATAAAAATTTAAATGGCCAGCACTAGATAAATATTTCCAATAGTTGAATTTTAAATTTGTTTCCAATAGGAACAAAAAGAAAGAACTATTCATAGGAAAATCCCAAGGATTTAACCTACCTGGCCCTCTCCACTACCCCCTCCACTCTTGATATCTTTCAGGAGTCCGTTTTGCCTCCTTAGGAGAGTACCAATATATTTGATTTCTTGTCTTACATTTTTAAAAACTTTAATATCTATAATCCATGTAACCAAGTGGTAATGTTTGGAAAATTTTGTATGTTTTAGAACTGATGAAGGAAGAGTGTTTAACATTCGTAACTAGTCTTCAAATAAAATAATTTCAATAGAAATGGCAACAAATTCATCAATCCTAAATTTATTGATCTTTCTATACCATCATACGTACTAAGATATAAAGATTGCCTTTATATTACTGTCTTATTGTATTATTGCCTTTATATTACTTTCTTTATCAATTTTCTCGATTCTCATACAGTTATTCTTTTCATACCTTTTTTATACTCTTTGCAATTTTGTCATATCTTTTTGTTTGTTTTCCTTTATTCTAGTCCTGATGAAGACTTGCAATGCAAGTTGAAACGTCAGCACTATAAATTAAAATTGAATTTTAACTGCTTTGTTTTTGGCTGCTTATCCCAACCAACAACCTACATCTTAGATACATCTCAGTCAACAAATAACCCATCATTAAAAATGTTTTGTTTATTGAATTTAAATTCTATTTACGGTTTTCAACAATTATATTTTAAATAGTGTTCCTTTATGGTTTTATTGCTATAAAATTAAAGTGAATTTTAAAAGTGTTTCTATTATTTCATTGTACTTCTCATTCTTCAGATTTTGTTGTTTTTTTACCCATAATATTATTTTTTTTATTTCTTCCTTTGTCCATCCAATACATTATAAAAACGTTGTTTGATAATAGAAACTTTAAGCAATCAACCTATCAAATCGGCGCTACAACTCATAGTTAGTCAAGGCCTCCTGTAGCATCAACCACCAGTCATCTCGGTGTCTTGCTGCTGCTCTCCAGTTCCTAAATCCCAAGATGGACAACGAATCCTCTGCCTCTCCATTGATCCATCTTAGTCTTTTGCTGTCAAATCTCCTCTTGGCATGTATCCTTTCCTCTAAGAGTTTTTTAGGGACCTTTGTATGCTATCACAAAAATCTTAAGAAAAAAAAATTATGCACCATGCCTCACTTTTTCTAGCAAGTTCTTCTGTCTTAATACTGAACTAAATAATGTATTTTAAGAATGTGCCAAATTAAAACATACACTTTGTGTTGTGCTTAAATTTAAATCTTAACACATAAATTAATTATATATATTTTTTTTTCTCAGAAGGTTGCTGAAATCAGAGACTGGCATAGGAGTAAAACAGCGAGCTGGTTGCCTTCCATATTCCGAAGACCAGCATGGCTTCCGTACACTTTTGGCCCAGACCCTCTCTACGGCTGAAGCAAGCTCATGGGCTGTTTCGGTAATCTTTACCATTAAAAGTATTTCTGTCAAGTTAAATTTTAGTCAATCCTTTAAAAGAAAATTTAGGCACAATAGTACCAAAATTTAGACCTAATTAGTAACTAAATTATCATTTAAGATGATTAGCCACAAAAATAGCTTATATTATTATTATTATTATCGTTACATCCCTGTTGAGAGAGCGTTGGAACTTGACATCTATGATGGCTACTTTTCCCTATTTTTCCTTTGTTCTTCCCAAATTCTCTTCATCAATTCACTATGCTTTTGTTTGCGCTCTGTTGTCCATGTTCTTCCCGTGGTTCTCTGTGGGTGACATTCAAATTTTATTTTTGCTATAGAAATCTTGAATTTTGTACGGTCCTTAATGTCATTTTCACTTATTTTCATCTGTTTCAGGTCTTCTAATGTTTCATTGATCCACTTGGTCTTGTTTTTACTGAAGCAGGCTATGGAGAAAATTTTCTTTGTAATTCGATCGGGACCCATCCGGTACAAATGTCCGTAGAAATTTGCTCTCCTTTTTCTGATGGTGTCAGTAATTGTGGTAGAATATTTTTAAAGTTCTGAAGTGGGTCTTTTAATCCAGATTCCATCCTGATTCACGGGACCAAAAATCTTCCTGAGGATCTTCCGTTCTTATTTTTCAATGTCTTTTATTTTGGTGTGTCCATGAAGTACTGTAGTTTCAGCTGCATATAGGGCTTCCGGGAGCACAATTGTGTTTAGTGCCGCATTTTCGCATTGATCGATATTGCTTTTTTGTTGTAGTGATTCCAAGTAAGTTTGTATGCTCTCTGTAGTTTCTTTAACCTGTCTTCATTAGAGATCTGGTTCAGTCCAGATGGTTGAATAATCTCTCCTAGGTATTTGAATTTGGAGGTTTTTGTAATTTTTCCATATTTGGTTTCTAGGGGGGCTTTGTTTATAGGAAATTTTTCAAGATAGTGGGTTTTCTCATACGATATTTGGAGGCCTGTGTTAGACGCAATTTCATGCAGTCTTTCCAGTACTGCCTATGCCTCCTTTCTGTCATTAGTCAAAATTGCTAAGTCATCAGCAAAAGCCAGACATTTAATTTGAATCCTGTTTTCTTTTTTGATTCCTAGTTGAATCCCCTTGATGTTTTGTTCCCAGATTCTGATGATTTTTTCTAACATTATATTAAACAGCAAGGGGGATAGTCTGTCCCCTTGTCGAACGCCTGTGTGTATTTCAAAGGGGTCAGATATTTCACCCATAAATTTTATTTTAGACGTGGTGTTGGTTAAAGTTTGAATGATTATTTCCCTAGTTTTTCGATCTATCCCGAATTCTTCCAGAGAGTAGAATAATGTTTGTCGATCAATGGAGTCATATGCTTTCCGGAAGTCAACGAATGTGATTACAATGTTTCTAGTTTTCCTGATTTGTAAAATCATTTTCAGATTCCAGATTTGTTCTGCGCAGGAACGTCCTTTGCGAAATCCCACTTGGTATTCACCAATTTGAAAAAATAGCTTTTATATATATATATATATATATATATATATATATATATATATATATATATATATATATATATTTTTTATTTTTTGAAGAGAAAAGATTTGACCCGACCGGGTCAAATCTTTTCTCTTCAAAAAATAAAATAATATATTTAATATAATGAGTAATATCAAGAAAATTACATATATATATATATATATATATATATATATATTTTTAAGTATTTGTTTATGAAATGCATATGGTTCATATCTACTTTACTAAAATATATGTCAACTGTGGATGTATATCTTGTAAATTCATTTCAAGGGAATTCAGCTATAGGAAAATAAGAATTGTTAAAAATAACAAAACACAGTTGGCCGTTAAGAGGGAGGGCTAAAAGAGAAAATGTCATATACAGAATCAGTATATATATATATATATATATAAAAGTACTAAAAATGAAATTAAAAAAATAATATTACAAAACAATAGAATATGAAATATAAGCTGTTGCATCTGTTATGAATGTTGACTTTTCTCAAAATAAATCTACTAGACAAAACGTTTAATATGTTGTGTTAGGTCTGTTATAATAATGGATGTTTATATAAAGAAAAAATTGTTTTTTAAGAACAAGTTATTGAAGTTTTATGAAAAGAAAAATTATCTTTTTTTTAATCATTATAATAATTCAAAGTTATTAATTTTTGCTTGAATTTAAATATGTGTTCTTTATTTTTTAAAAATGAAATCATATATTATTTTTATTGAATTATTAGAATGCCATTTTATTTTATCGTACTATACATTTTTAGTTTTTCTTCATATAAAAGTTGTAAGTATATTATTTGAAAGTATTTTTATGAAAATTTAAAAATACTCTATGCTAACATACTAGGTTTATAAATAATTGGTTTATGTTGATGTTGAAATTTCATGAGTATGCAGTATAATTTATTTTATTATTTTATAGACTAACTCGATTCTGGCATTCACCTCTAACCAGCGGATGTCACAACTCATAAAATACTTCTTGGAGCCAGTGAACGGGGACCAGGTTGAAACGAGCGAAGAACTGTTAATGCAATGGCTCGCTAGTGCTGCTTATGAGTTCACATCTCAAGATAAACTCGCTCTCATTGACCCATGGATAGCTATACTATCTGTAAGATTGCTTATATGACTTTTTTTTAAAAAAATTTAACTATCGATCTGATAATTAAAAATGTATTTTAGTAAATTTTTAGAATTTATTTAATAATTTCCTGTTATAATTATAAAAAAAAGTAAAAATAATTACTATCAGAGCAAACCTTGAAGCTTTCGTAGCGGGAAAGAAACCCTGAGAATGACCTAGGAAGACTTGGGAAGAATAATAGAGGGAGATATTTAAGAAACTAGGTGTGAAGTTAAGGAGGAACCAAATGGCAAAAAATTGAAACCTTTTTATCAGATTCTATTAGAAGGTACCTCTCATATCACTCCTTGTTTCTAACCCAGGGTGGTTGAATCAGAAAAAACATATTATGTCACCTGCCATTGGATAGAAAAATCGTCTATCGAGCCTGCAGTGAACGTGTTAACATGAGTTTCATAATGGATTTAGTGTTTTATGTATTGATGTTTTCTTATTTCCTCTTCCCCAATGTGTGAAAGTGTAACAAAAGTTAACTAGATTAATTTCTACATGGATTTGGTGTTTTATATATTTATATTTGTTACATCAACTTATGTGAGAAATTTTCAGTTTACATATTTTGTGAATAGATTATTTGTCGTCCTTAATTAAAGTGAGACAGACTGTATTATTAATTCAATAAAACACATCAATATAAAAATGAATGTGAGGAAGTATATCTGAAGTTTCATATTTTCTTATTTCCACTTCCCATGAGAGAATATAGTAGAAATTAACAAAACTTTCAACATGGATTTTGTTTTATGTATTTATAATTTGTTATTTCCACTTACCTAATGTGAAAAAAATTTTCAGAAGTTCACATTACTTGTGATTTAGCATTATATTAATTCTGATTTAGCATTATATTAATTCTGATTTAGTATAATATTAATTCAATATTGATTTAGTGTTTTACATTTTGAGATTTAGCATTATATTAATTCTGATTTAGCATTATATTAATTCTGATTTAGCATTATATTAATTCTGATTTAGTATAATATTAATTCAATATTGATTTAGTGTTTTACATTTTGATATTTTTTTATTTCAATGAATGGAAATGCATCTTTTTATAAAATCTCCTGTGTTCTTGAATTTTTATTATAAATTTAACAGAACAGCTTTTTACTTATATAAGGGCTGCTACATTTTTACAGTTCAATATTAGGATAAAAATTAATTTTTCATTCAAAATTATGAAATGATACTTTAACTAGAAAAAAATCTTTAATTATACATATATATATTTTTTCTAAATGAATAATAATTTATTTCTGTTGTCAATAGGAAATGATGAAGATAGAGCTGGCTCCTAGCTGTTATTTACTATGGCAAATGAGGCTCGTGTATGCTGAGACTCTAGCAACGAATCACAAGGGGTCATCGTCTCTAGGCCTGGCGCATTCACATTTTGTTGAAGTTGCTCTCAACAAATGGCTAAAAAGTAATCATTGACTTTTATCTTTCTTTATTCTTAGAACCTTATAAAATGCTTGTTATTTAAACAAATAATGGAAGTTATAATAATTAATCAATGAAGGGCTGGGGGGGGGGGGGAACACGGTAGTCCACTTTTTGTTGATTTTACCCATCTGATAGTATAGTAAATGTACTTTATTTTCATATGTATCACTTTTGGGAAAAAAACATCAGTACACATAAAATCAATAATTTAGAATCGATAAAAAAACAACAGCTTATTCCTGAGGTCCAATCCAAAGCTACTGTAGGATACTAGTTTTTGCTAGGTTCTAAGGATTTCTTAGTAATTAATTATTACGTTTTTTGTTCAATGAACACTTTTTCTTCCCGTTAAATCCTTTTCACAGGACACTAAAGGATACTATTTTGAGATCTGCCAGAATCTAACAATCATTGACGGATGAAAGGTACTCCACCATTTTTCTCCTTTTGAATATTGATTAAATACTTTCGTTAATTAAAACCTTTTCTTCTCGTTTAATGCTTTGGATTTTGGCTGTTTTAGTTTTAGTCAGTCTTAACATATTTGTCGGGAGATTGGAGATAGTCTCTCGACCCTATCTACCCTACCTGTTGAATGTTTTTACTAAATTGGTACAATATAGAACTATGGTGATGGGGATTCAAGGTGGAGTTCAGAGATTGCCTCAGCAATATGCCTAAAGCCACTGAAGGATACTGATATTTATTCCCACTTCCTGGCAAGGTTGGAGTACTATAGTTTTTCCCCAAGACATTTCAATTTACTGGCCACAAACAAATAAACACTGATTAAACTGTTTTTTATTGCCAACAATAAGCAGTTAGGTGATGTCTTGTTATTTTGGAACATTAATAATTATTTTTTGGTTTTGAAATTTTGTGTAGAGGGAAACGATTATGTGGGAAAAGAGGATATTTTTTGAGAAAATAATTTTTCACTATTTGAAAATGGATCATGGCGAGTTAAACTTAAAATTTTATTTTTCTTAAAATTTACTTGGCTTGACTACCATGTTTATACCCCTGGCCTTCAAAGATACACAACTTGGATTTTTGTTGTCGAGCACAACACTAACATATCAAAAATTCAAAACTGCCTGACCTTTTGCATACCTAAATGTACAATTGTACTGGACTATTAAGAATTCCTCAAAAATACTGTTCCTAGGCTCTTCAACTCCGGGAGAGTGATTAGTGAAGTTCTATTGTTTCGACGAATGAATTTGAAAAGACCTAAATCTCTTACTAGATCATTGAGCTCACTTTGAGAAAATAGTTGAGGCCTTTCATCTTCGTCTAAAGAAAAATCCTATGTGATAGAATTTTTTAAATATTTTTCCTGTTTTTGAGAGGTCAAAATCTATAAGAAAATGTTAAAATCCTATGCAGTTTTTTAGTCGCAGACCTGTTTAATCAGTGCTCCACTGTACTAAGCTCGTGTGAACTAGGCATAAGAGATGTGTGATAGATGAAAACATTGTAGTTCCTAAACCAAAATGTTTTTTTAGTAACATTTAAATAAGTTTTCTGAGCCTCGTAAAAAGTAAGTTTCTGCAATTCAGTACTTCAAAGTTGATACAAGGATGCTTTAAATACTGTTTTTAAAGAGTATTAATTTATTTTTATAATTAATATCTTGTACAATAAATTAGTTTCTGTGATTTCCTAGGAAACAGTAACCTTCTGGCTGACTATGTCCAGTGCAGACAAGTAACAGGGACGGAGAGGGACCTCCAGGCACTCGTTGGCTACCTCACTTTCCATGGGATACCCTTCCAGTCCCAGTTACATTCCCTTGGTGAAGAAGGTAAAATTATATATTTATTTTTTTAGGAGAAGTAGATAGTTGGGGTATGCAGTCATAAATATACAAGCAATTAAAAAATAAGTTTTTTAATTTTTAATGCCAACATTTCAACTTGCATTGCAAGCCTTCATCATGGCTAGAAAACAAACAAAAAGGCATGACTAAATAGTAGAGAGTATAAAAAACAAAGGTATAAAGAATAAATATATAAGAGTAAAGATTTTAAAAGAAAGTGAAGATTTATTTTTTTAAGTAGCCTATTTTCTATTTTGATGATTCTATCTATCTTAAATCTTTTAAACTTAAATTTTTCAACACATCAGGACTATGTTACATGGATCATATATACTAAAGTTTTCAAAAATGTAAGACAAGGAATGAAATATTGGTACTCACCTAAGGAGATCTAACACATATCTGGAATATATCCATTGTGGAAAGGGGAAGGGGCAGGTAGGTTAAATTTTTGGGGTCTATCGTGGGATTTCCTCTATGACTCATTGGATTTATCCTTTCCTATTAAGGAAAAAAATTTAAAATCAGGCTATTGGAAATGTTTATCTGGTCATTTAAACTAAAATCAGTTTAAAACGAATTTATTTTTTTTAATGATTCATAAATATTTAATTTTAGGCTATTTTCTTCTTGGTGTGTTATTTTTACTCCTGAGTCTTTATTGAATTTATGGTTATTTTCATTTAGATGGATAGTGAAATTGGAACTTTGGGTCTTATTATTGTATGCTCTTATATGTTCTTTTACTCTTTGATTTACCAATCGTCCAGTTTTTCTCGTGTTTTTAGCTTCACACTCATTACATTTTAGTTTGTATAAACCGCTTTTTTGGAAAGAGTCTATTTTGTAGGCCGCCCAAAAAAATTGAACAAAACAAAGTTTTACAAGTGATAAAGCACCCGATTTGTTCCGAACTTAGCTGAGCAACACACACATTGAACTCCACATACCGACATGTGACAACACCATAATTAAGATGCCACGAGAAGTAAACAATCATTCTATTCTAGCTTTGTAGAAAATCTTGTGTGTGTGACCATGTTACCGGGGGCCAAAGGGCCGCACTTCTCACGCGGGCTGTACTTTGCCCATCACTGTTATATACCATATCATGCCTACCTCAAGTGATATCTTAAAATATTTTCTCCACAGATGGCAAAATATTCTTCTATTTCAAGATAACCAGGAGGATTGTTTTTAATATTCATTTTATAGACATGAGCTTAGATATGTCATAGCATTATTATTTATAGTACAGGAGATCAGGGAAGGCCACTGGGTTTTGGAGAGGCGTGAGCCAATATGCTGGTTCTATCTGCTACCGACGGGTACAGGTTATGTGTGTCACATAATTGACAAACCAATGTTTTAGGCCTTTCCTTTTTACAACTACCTACATCTTAAAAATCCCTTTTAAACTCTTTCAATGCAGATTAACAGCTATTTCTCATATTCGATGTTAATGTTAGTTAGTAGTTTTTTTTAACGGTGAAGAACTTATTATAAACCCCTGCGTGAATGAATCTAAATACGATTTTCAGATATATCAAAGTGCTAGAACTGTATTGAAAGTAATTTAGGAAACACGGCGTTAGCACAATTAGCCTTATTGGCTGAAGTGTACACGAGCTAGTTAAACAAAAAATTCTACTGTAAAAGAAATTCTGCCTCACCAGCATATCACATATGCAGAGAATGTGATATGCTGTTACATCTTCCTTATTATGAATTCAAAGAAAATAAAAGGATCCCCAACCTGCATCCTATTATTTTCTTCATATAAAGATGGTTGTTTAGCCTGCAGTGACCTGTATAGAGCTCTAAATAAGTTAAATAGGTTCTTTTATTAAGTATTGTAGAAGTTATCAATTTTTTTTTTTTTTTTAATATCATGATCGTTCTTAAAGTTGAATAATTGATTAAAAAAAAAAATATATTCATAGAATAAATTACTAACTGTAAAAATGAATCAAAAATGGAAATTATAAACAATAAAGGCCATGTTTTTTTTTAGTTCTATCAGCCTATTTGTAACCATAGAAATATAAATGAGTGAAATGGCCGACTAGTCGCCCCTTTTTGCAGACTACAAAAGCAGCCAATTAGTCGCCTAGTTGGCTTTACCAACTAGTCAGCCTATATCTAGTTATTATGTTCTTCTGGGCGTCTTGCCTTCTTGAGTGTATGTATTTAAATTAATGACTGCATTCTTTGTATTAGTTTTCTGTGGTTAGTGATCAAACGAAAAATGGTTTAAGTTCAACTTGTGTCCTGCTCACCCAATGGTTTATTACATATCTTTCTCTGCTATAATATGGATAAAATTGCATTTTGTATTATCTAATCCAATCTAATATTTTTAGTTTATACATCATCTGAATATAGTCACTTCTTGTTTTTATATTTTTCCATATAAAAATACCAGCAACTCCTAGATATAATATGACCCTCAATCCTCATAATTAATTTTGTGTTACTTTTTTTTTTGTAGAACCAAAATCAATACTCGATTTGCACCTAAGACTGAAGCACTTTAACCTTAAGCCTGCAGCTGTTAAAGTATTATGGAAAATGTTGAGATTTAAAGAGAATGAATAGAATGACCAAGCCTTCTATATTGTTTTTAAGAATATTTTTGTATTTATATTTTGTAATATAATTGTTAATATTTTTTAATTTGTTTTATTTATTATATCCATATGTATATTTTAATGAATTCATTGTATCATAATGTTAGAAAGGCTTATTAAAAGTAATTGAAATACTTAACCAAATTTTATTAATTGAATCCATTCATGTGATAAATAAGAAGCTATACAAAAGGAAATATACGTATCTTTATTAAATAATATAAATACATACATTCATATGTATACATTAGACAAAGTAAAATGTAACAATATATTTCCAAATTTTCTTTCCTTTAAAATAAAATTAAGCTGTTGATGTGCTGCTGCCTTGTAGAAATTATTTCAAGATACGACGACAATCTCCTGATGTAAGGATGCATTGAAATAAATTTGATCAAGCGCTTCAGTTATGTGTTTCCTTTTTTTCTGTCGATGAAAGTAAAGAGGAATGGCTTGTTCGGTTTGGCTAATAACTGTCCTGATTTGATATCACCGTAATGGTACTCAAACTTAAAATGTTGCACCAACTGCAAAAAAAAAAAAAAAAAAAAAAAAAAAAAAAAAAAGACAAGACAAGTTCTAGGTTTGAAAAGTTTAATAACAAGTTGGGAAAAATGTTTAGAAAATGAGGATAAACATTTTGAATAAAATCGTTTTAATTTCATAAAGTTGCTATACTAAATAACCTTCCCTGTGAAAATGTACATTTCATAAGAAACAAGTCAGTAGCAATATAAAAGCGCCTATAAATTTTCAAAATCTTTACCAATAAACAATTAACTTATGTACCTATCCTTCAGACAAATTAAGAAGGTAAACCAGACAATTATCGAAACCCTTACGGTGACATATTATAATTCAAGAAAAAGTTCAAAAATAGTTTAATCAAATTGAAATTTGTAGTAAGTTCTTATAAATGACTTAACTTTAGGGTGAATAAAAAATTCAGCCTAAAAATTATTGTCAAAAGGTATTTCACTAAATATTGAGAATAAGAAGTCCAAGATTAGTTATTGAAAACTTATTGGTACCTTTTAGCAGACAGGATTGAAAATCTTTAAATACAGCTGACTTCTATAATTTAAAAGTAATTTTCCCTAATTTTTTTAAAGAAAGGAAATTTCTGTGTTCTTAAAAAATGAAGGAAAATTACTTTAAAATTCAGTTGTGTTAAAATATTTTGAATTCTATTTGTCTGTTAACACTCGGCCGGTCGCGCACTGTAAAAAGTACGGGTTCCCAGGTTTATATATTTTTCAATATAGAAAGCGGGGTTTTTTTTTCAAAATATTTTTTAAATTCAATTAAGGTTATTTTGAGTATATTGTACCTAATAAAAAACTACGCAATTAATGAATTTTTTTTTTTTTTTTTTGTGTAAATCATTTGCTTTTAGATCAAATCATTTAGATATATACAAACATGTAAAAATTAATAAACCGTTACATATAAAATTTTAATTCAATATTGATTATTCACTGCCTTCTGAAACGGGAACTTCTATTGATGGATTAATACAATTTGTGCACCTTGAATTTCGTAGTATTACTCTTTTTCTTATAATGACACAACTTGCAAGCTCCACGCATCTTCTTTGCAGCAGTGTCGTCTAATGCATATATTGCAGAAAACTGACTGAGATGCTAAGAATAGACAATGCCTTAGTCCCAGTAGTGACTAGGGTTGGGCGATAGACGATAGTTAGCACTATTGATAGGCCGATACTATCGGTTGAGAACTATCGATTGCTATTGATAGCTTTTCGATAGTGGCTTCCTTTTTTTCCAAAGCTATTCAATATAGAATTTCAACTAATTTAATTAAATTCAATTATCTACTTACTATTTAAAATTTACAGGATTATAAATTATAAGATTAATCAACTATTTTATTGAGGTTGAGGTCAGCACAAATGACTAAGTGAAAGAAATCACATTTATCCTGAAGATGGAGCAATGTAATCCGAAACATGTCGAAGATAATTAAAGATTAATAGGAGTTATGCCTTTAAAAGAAATAATAATAATTATAAGATTATATTATACAGATGAGAGAAAAAAAAATTAATTTATTTGAATTTAAAAAAAGTATTTACAATTTACATGGTTACAATAATAATGAACAAATCAAATCTTCAGAAAAGAAAAATAACAAAATAGTTAATTTCAAGTGTGCTCCTCGAGCCACATATTGTCCGAAAGAAAAACTAGCATTTCTGCTTTCCTTTGGCTTAATCTTTGAGAGAACCCCTGATCAGAACTCTTTGTAATGATGTTTACTATTATTTTTAACCTACTAGATAATGTGATCCTTCCTAAAACCCTCCTCTAATATTTTCTGTGGTGATTCATTGCTTAAGAGAAAAAATGTAACATGGCCGGTCGCGCACCATAATTTGTACGGGTGGGGTGTTTTTTTCTATTTCGACCACACAATTATTATAATATTTAAGAATAGAATTTTTTTTTGTTTAATATTATAGTTAGAAATTTCAAAAGAAAGCATATCTCGCCGATTAGAGCGATTAAAATATTATTAAAGTAGTTATAATAACTTTCGTACCCAACCCGTACTTTCTACGGGTACGCGACCGGCCGAGTGTTAAAAGGTATAGACAGTGTGTCAATGACAGATTTTGTGCTACTTACCATCAATATCTTGTTAACTACCTTCCAGTGATAATTTTTAAAAATTGTTCTTGAATTAATAGCATTAATATTGCTTTAAAGAGTGAAAATGACTATCTGAATTATCCTATACACTGATATTAAAGATTGTCTAGTATAAACATCGTACAACATATGTTGCTTCTTCCACAGTACACAATTCAAATACATGTAAAATTGTAGTTTTGGTATATTCTACTTAGTATAATAAGCATTTCAAATTATAATTTCTGTTCAAATGTTAAAATTATTTACTCAGTTGTGGTTTAGTCTTCATTTAAACAAGAAAAAGCTGAAAATAGCAGAATTATCTTGCTGTGGGCAATGAGAACTGATACAGAATAACCTTCCGTAAGCGGAACCTCTTCATAAAGGAAAACTCAATAAATCAGAAAATTTTGTAAGTCCTTGTTTTCTAGAAAGTCTAATCAACAGAAACAGAAAATTTTGTTCTAAATAAATAGGCAAAGCGTCTCTCAGTACCAGAAAAATCATTTCTCTACATCTGGAATCCTGAGGTCATTAATTTATTGGTTTTGTCTTATGGCTGATTATCATTTTCTGCGAATAGCTATGTTTCTATTGGTTTGCCTAAATTATTTTCTTTCCCCTTCCCTGTTTTTCTCTTTTAACAAATCAGTAGCTATTTGAAAATCTCACAGTGCATGTGTATTAAAACATCATCAATTAAAATGTCGCAAAGAGTGCTAACACTGCCAGATAAGGTGAAAGTGATTGAATTGATGGAGGACAAACTGCCTATAAAGAATATCGTATCAAAATTTCAATGCGCAAAACTAAAATTTTTGATATGCTGAAGAATAAATAAAAAATAATGTTGGGTGAGTGCAAAACATTCTTTAGTAAAACGACATAAAGTCCCTGATTTTAAGAAAATTTACAACTTACTATATCAATGGCTCGTAATCGGGAGATCAATAATCCTACCTATTTCAGGTCCAATTTTGCAAACTGAAGCCTTAAAATTAGCTGAAAAATTAAAAAATCGTCACAGTATAATAAGAAAACATCAGTGGTAAAAGAAAAGACGTTGACGAAGAACTCGTTACAGATACGGTAAAAACTTGAGTCACTCATGAAAACTATGTTAAAAAGAATGTGTATAACGGTGACGAGACCGGCCTCTTTATTAAAGGTTCTCCCACAAAATCATCACAGGAGGGGGGAAAAAAAATAATAATATTTTTACATAATATATGTTTGATTCACATGTGAATTTTGACTGGGAATTTTCAGGAGAAAAATGTGATGGAGAAATGGGAAAATTTTGTTCGAAGTGTGTAAATTTACCCCACTCCACTGGGGAAAATATTTTATGCAACCTGGCAACACTGATATACATATTCTGAGCAGTATTATTCACCTTAGCAGTAAGTACTGAAATGTGAGCATGCAGCAAAGGAGCGACTGGGGCTAACGGAAGCAGCTGATAGTTATGTGGAAGCATTGGCTCTTTACCCATCCGAGGCCACCTCTCAGGCGTGAACTGGCTTGTCTGTGGAAACATGTCCTTCCGCATGTTGGCCACTTCATTGATCATGTAAACCTGAATCTATAACAAAAAAAACAAAAAAAACATGCAAATCATATTATTTCTTATAAATATTCCATAGAAGCCACTGTTTTCATATTTTAATGCAGATTAACATAAAAGAATTCAAATTATATATATATATACACTTCTTTTTTAGGCACTGTTCCTAATTTATTTATTTATTTAGCTCGTTTCACTACATGTTTCGGGACTTTAGTCCCATCTACAGGTTTCTAAAATTGTACAAGCACATTAATATTACTTAATTAATTCTACAACTTACAATACAATTCTTTATTTACCTCATTCACTGTGGTTTATGCACATTGTAAATTATGTAGATTGAAATTTTTGAAGACATATTCATCAGTCATATCAGCAACTTTTGCAAGAACTCAAGAATAAAGGTTTCAGGCTAAAAGTATGGAAGTTTAGGTAAGCAGCTAAGGCTGACAAATATCTTGGGACATTTTATTGAAACAAAGAATATCAGCAGCAGAATCATTCTCAAATACATATTTAACCCCCCTACCCCTCCCCAATAATTAAAAGTATATTGTTATGATTTTTATCTAAAAAAATAATTTTATAAATTTAATTTTAAAACTTAATTTTTACTTATTTGTTACTTTGGGGGTGCAATATACACTCATTTAATACTTTAATAGTTAAATTGTAAAGTTATTCATATAAGGGAAGGTTCTTTGTTAATTATAGATTCGGAAAATGGATGAAAAGTATTTTTATTTAAAATTAAAGCTAACATTTTTGTATTTAAACATTTTACAATTTTACTATATTCTTATTTATTTACCATTTATTCAGTTATCCAATCAAAAAAGAAAGGTCGATACAAATTTTATTTCTTCATGTAAAACCAATTCTGATGTATTTTTTCTTTCCTCTTCTTATATTTCTGTTTTAACACTTCCGACTGAGGTTATACTCGAATCCTCAACACAGCACACAGCATATAACTCCAGCCTCAGGTGATGAAAAATCACACAGAACTGACAATAGACTTAAAACTGTCCTGATGACTGTCTTCAACATAGTCCTGACTTAACTCAACTGTCCCTGGTCTCTACTTGAACTGAACTTAAAACCAACTGACGTATCAGTGCTGTAAACATCCGCTTCTAACTGTTTTTAACGTATTTCATTGACAGAAAGAGGCCATCTTTATGTGCCTTCTGTATCCTATGACATTTTTGTCCGCCAAACCTGAATTTGAAAGTTTGTAACTCAATAAAATATATATGTAACTCTATAAAATATATTAACAGAATTATAGTTTTCAACAGAGTTGGGTAAAATGTAATCATAGCTAAAGTTTAATCAAATTTTTAAATTAAGTTTAATTCAAATCAGCCATTTTTACTGTCCATTATAATAATATTAGAGAAACAATTACAACAAATATATATATTGGACTCTTGAACCCATGAAGCTGAACAGATTAAAATGAAATAGTTTTAAACAGAATGACACAGAGAACACACTGTAAATCAGGTAAAATTAAATTATTTCATTGAATTGTGTTAATAGTAAATAAGTGTTAAATTCTATAAAATGTACTAATTTAAAGTTCTAGCCTGATGATGGGAAAGATGTTCCTGAAACATGTAAAGTTATAGAAATAAAATAAATTATGAATAAGGAGTGTGATGCTGAATATTAGAATTAGAAAACTAAATAAAGTTGTTATATAGTAAACCAACTCCTTTGATTTTATCTAATGTTTCAATTTCTTAATATTTTGTCATTTTTATAGTTTAAACATTATTTAAAATATCCTCTTATTAAATATTTTTAAAACAATTATAAATGGTTTTAGTAATGATTTAATTGAATTAGATAATAACTTCAGGGAGAAGTTATACATATATATACTACCCCTCACCAGCCAATGCTATTTCAAATCGCACTTCTTGGATAACTCCACAATTAAAATTTTATAATTTGTTCCCATCAAAAATTCCAAATTATACTCCTGAAAATAATTTTGATAAATAACTGTGAAAATAATACTAACTCACCCCTTTCGGTATTCCATATCCATGTAAAATTAAGTCACGATCAAGGTCTCGAGAAAGAGATGGAAATGGTGGTATAAGCCTGAAAACATAAAAATACAAAATTTTGAATTTTACAACAAAATGAACCGGCTTTCTTGTTGAGACATATAGAAAATGATTTAAGTACAACTACAATTTATTACCGAGAAAACATAATTTAGTTCACAACTTGAAGTGCATTTTGGAAATTCAGTATATAATTTTGGAGTTTTGTTCCAAAAGAACTTCAAACATTAGATTGGTATTTAAATAAGAAATCGTAATTTTTTTTTTTTTAGTCTCTTGGAAAACAATCAAATTAAAAAAATTCAAGTTCATTACTTCTGTAATTGGTTTGAATATGCATAGACAAGCCATTTGTTTGCATCCATTTATGTGGATTCAACACAGACTCTGAGTGACTTCTACCTGACTGCATTTAGTTAACTTCAATTCTCTGACCAATTCTGAGCTGTTGTTATGTTGCAATGAAAATGAGGAAGAAAAATAAAAACTCTCAGTAGTATGAATTTATTTTCTGATCCCTTGAGTTTCATATTATTTTACGTGAACAATAAAACGATAATATGTATTACCTTATTCAAACTTATTCTATTAGTGCTTAAGATATATATTGGGGGTCTCGATAGCCGAGTGAGCTGGGGCGAGAATCTTAGTGGGCTCGTAGCCAGAAGGTTTTGTGGTGAACCCACAAAATTAATCAGGCCAGTATAGGACTTCAACAAAAGCCTTGGGGCCCAAAAAAAGAGAGAGATATTGGATTGCAAAATGAAACTAAGTTATGGCAGCTAATATAGTTTTAGACATAATAATTTTAAGGAAAGCAGTAAGTAGTTTTATTGACTTTTAAAAATTAATTCGAAAAATTCCTGTTCAACAATTGGTAGTAATAATCTAGTAATACCAACATCTTAAATTTTCTAAATGATATATGACAACCATCTGAGACATCTAAAAAGAAGATGGTCTAAGGGACCTTCACATACAGAACTTTTAATGAAGTGCTTCCAGTGAGTTGTTAATTCACAAGCAATTGTCATGATGTTATCACATTTAATAGACAAATTTTTTTGTTAATTAATAAGGCTTTACCTCATACTCTCATATATACAATAGTTCATGAAATTAACATCATGTAAATTTTCACTGTCTGCTTTCAAAACAGCATCGTGGAGCATTGTTTGATAAACTGGACTCTTCGCAAGGTGATAAATAAGGAATCCGACTGAGTGTGCCACCTAGGATTAGAAAAAAAAAATTGTTAACCTTCCACAAAACTATGCATCTCATGTTAAACATTTTGAGATAGAAAATTTGGATTTTGAATTTCTTTTTCTAGCCTACAGCTCTTACCTGGCAGCTTATCTTAGTTTTGGTCATGGGATTATTTATGAGTAGTTGGAAAGTTATAAATGTAGAAGAGGTATAAGTGACATGTTTATAGTGCTTGAAGCTCCTGGTACTGAAGAAGAATCAAATAAGAAGTAAAAAAAAATTAAGGAATGTAAATATTTAATAAATGATAAACAAGAAAGATGGTGATGAAAATGCTATGGTTGACGGTATGATGTAATAGTAGAGAAATGGTCCGGGATGCAGACAGGTATAATTAACATATCAAAGTTTTTTAAATAAAAAACTTTATTTTCGGAGTGCCAGTGTTTCGACCTGCCTTGCAGGTCTTCTTCAGGGCTAAAATAACAAAGAAAGCCTTGAAAAGAATGGATGTGACCAAGATGATACAAAGTATGTTAATTGACCAAAGAATTAATAGTTGTTTACATAATTGGAAGAATATCTGAAGGGTTTATGTTTATTTAAGAATATCTGAAGGGTTTATTCTTCCAATTATGTTAACAACTATATTCTTTGGAAAATTAATTTACTTTGTATCATCTTGGTCACAACAATTTTTTGTTATTTTAGACTTGAAGAAGACCTGCAAGGCAGGTCGAAAACATCAGCACTCCGAATATTAAGTTTTTATTAAAGAACTTGGATGTGTTAATTATACCTACTGCATCCCTGGCCATTTCTCTATTAAGAAAGATGATGGTTTCTTATTAAATAGTCACCATACAGTCCATACTTTGAAAGATTATCATATTTCATTTCTACTTTCTTAGACATAAAACAATTAGTGATTAGTAATCATTTAAATTGTGATGCAACTTTTTTTAACAGTCATTCGAAGGAGTGGATCGTTTCTTTTTCTTTGTTCATCCTTAGTGCCTTTCAGCAAGAAGGTGCCTCTAATCACTTAGATAACAAATCTTGATCCCTTGCTAGCTATAGTCAGAGTCAAAAGTATTCGTACACCTGCTATAAATCATAAGAAATAACAAATAGTAGAATTATTTAAAACAATAAATCCATTTAATGTATACATCAACACGTTTATTAATAAATATATTTTTGTATTTATAGAACATTTCACAAAATGATATATAAAGATTAACTGAAAAACAACAATAACATCATGAGTCAAAAGTATTCGTACACTTGATAAAATTTCTATTTAATATCGACATTCGAGAACAATTAATATTTATTAGGGCCAACTTTTGCTTTTAATGTGCTCTATATGTTTTTTGGCATTGAATTTACTAATTTTTGTGTCAAAGTAACTATAATTTTGTAATAATAACATCGCTTAAATTTTGATTATTAGAAACACACCTTTTCCGTACTCGATCCTTTAGATATTTCCACAAATGCGCTATAGGGTTAATATCCCGTGATTGATGGGATGTGGCCTCCACTTTGATGTGTTGTAGAGGATCCACATTTTGGATTTCCAAGCTGTATGCTCGGGATCATTATCCTGCTGAAAAATGTAATTATCCCATCTCAAATTTTTCAGCACTGATTAGGAAATTTCTTTTTATTACGTCGATGTATTTTCTATGATTCATTATGCTATCGATAAATTCAAGACACCCCACTCTAGCATAATTCAAACAACCTCAGACCACGAGTCACTTTCCTTCCAGTTGGAACTATATTTCAGTTGGAACTATATTTCTTATTTCCATTCCTATATTTTTTTTCTTCATACTTTTTGGCCCCTCTGAAGATTAAACATTTCAATTTTACCCTCGTCGGTAAATATTACCCTATTCCCAAGGTCACAATCAAATGTTTTATGGTCTTTGGCACATTGCTATCTTAACATTGCTTATTGATGGTTTTGCCATAGCTGTCCTGGGTGAAGCTCGTACCGTCTCAAGCATTAGCGCATTGTTAAAACACTCCCCTTTTTCTCCTCTTTCAGACAAATGTTTATCCACTAAATTAGGGGCATTATTTCTTGGTTTTCTTTTAACTTTTCTCGTCATATATCTTTCATATTTGGACTAAATCTTCCTTTTTCATTCTGTTCTCTCTATAAATTCAAATGTTTTTCTCGTTCCATACCTTTTAATAGCATGTTGGACTGTTGAGTGAGGTCTGGTCACTTCTCTAAGCGACCGTAACTCATTATGTAGGCACACAATAATTTTTGTTTCCTTTTCAGTCGTCTATCTGGTTTTGCGCCCCATTTTCAATTAATGAACAGCAATAATTAGCATTAAAAATTGCTAAACCTTTACAAATGACGTCAAGTTAAAGACTGATTGCAAGTTATCCTCAAAATATTAAGGCAAGGGGTAGGAACAACAGTTTAAGTCTACTGTACGAATACTTTTGACTCATAGCAATGAGGCATCTTGCTATAACGTATGAGATATTAAGCTAAATTCAATCAATTTTCTCATGAAAAAATATAAACTCTATTCTATAATCATGAATGCAATATCATATCTGTTTAAATTAAATAAATATGTAATAAATACAGAATTAAACAAAAGAAAATAAAACTTATACTAGTGTACAAATACAATTGACTCTGACTGTATATCTAGGTTAGTTCTTCCTCTTTCCAGTCCTTGCCATTAGACAAGCTCTAGATAGATTTTTCTAGGTCTTCCCAGAGATATAAAGTCTTTTTTATAACTCTTATCTTCTCCAATTCTATAAAGATGTCTGTCAGCCTTCCATAGTTGACAAGAGAGCAGAAGTTACGTCCTTTTTTTTTATATATATATATATATTGCAGTGATATTCGCGGAGTCAAGGTAAATTCTATGTAAAATGATTTAATTTTGAATTTGGCGCCGGCAAGAGTTCGCCGCCGATCTAATTATTTCCTAGTTTTTTTTAATTTAAATAAAGGTATGTTAAAATATTAAATATGATCTATAATTGATTTTGTAATGTATAATTTAAGTTTTATTTCATTTAAATTGATAAGTCATTAAGACATAGAAAAGACGAAGGCCGTCAAGGTCTAGACTTGTCCATAACGTGTTTGAGCACGCAGTTCCTGTGTTGGGACCTTCTTCTTGTCCGGAGCCTCGAGGTGTCAACATCTCTCTGTCTTTTAGTGAGTTCTCGTTAGTCACATGTGTGAAGTTTTTAATTTGTAATTACTTGAACATTACAGTTGTTATATAAACAAAATGGTGATGAGTTCTTAAAGAGAATAATGAAGAAATGATAGAAGAATTTTAAGATATGAAAAAGAAGTTGATGGACAGTTTGAAATTATGAAGATTTGTAATTATTTTGAAATTAGACAGGTAGATTATTTGATAATATGGTAAATGCTTTATGTAATTTAGTGTAAAATGTTTTTATTTTGTTTTTGTTTATAAAATATGTTCTTGAGTCAGAATCACTATCTCTGAAAAGCTCAACCCTTGATATTCCCTCAAAATTAAATTATATCAAGAAAAATAACTTTAAAATTAAAAATTTATTTTAATTAATTAATTAAAAACTAATTAACTGCATATTAATAAAAAAATTACTTTTACCGATTAAATTAAATAACATTACAATATATATATATATATATATATATATATATATATATATATATATATATATATATATATATATATATATATATATTATGATGTCATTCAATTAATCAGTTTTACGTTAATTATTTAAATTTGAAAGTTAAACTTATTAATATATTTAAATTTTAAGGGATAATCTAAGGGTTGAGCTCTTCATAGATTGTGATTCTGACCCAAGAATATATTTTATTACAATAAACAAATCAATTTAACATTCAGCATTAAACATATTCTTAAATAATCTACCTTTCTATTTTCAATTTAATCATTAAGTCCTCATAATTCAATTTATTCCTCTAAGTTCTTTCAGTGTCTCTTAATTTCTCTTCCACCATTTCTTCTTTCTTCTCTTTAAACACTTATCACCATTTTAATTTGATTAACAACTGTAGTTAAGATTAATATTAAATAAAGATCTTCATATGTGACTCACTGAAATGAGGACGGATACTTGTTGACTCATGAAGGATCCGGCAAAGATTGAAGCTTCCAAAACAGGAACCACGTGCTTAACAATGCCTGGAAAGTTCTAGAACTTTACAGCCTTCGACTTTTCTTCATCTTAAGGATTTATCATTATAAATTAAATATAACTTAAATTATAATATTTTAAGAATTATTTGGAGATTATATTTAATTGTTTCAACATACTTTAATAAATTTATTTGAAAAAAATTCGAAAAATTAGATTGGTGGCAAACTCTCGCCGGTGCCAAATTCAAAATCAAATCTTTGTAATTAAATTTACATTGACTCCGGAATATCTCTATAATATATATATAATAAATGTACCACAAAAAAAAGTATATTATTGGCTTATATGTTCTAATTATTCCATGTGCAAACTAAATTCCAGAATCATGAAATGAGAATGTTACAGGAACTTACTATGTTCACTCCAAGAATCACAATATCGCACAGTCGAGTCAGTATATCATCTGAGTTCATCTTATCTCGGAGGATCATGGTGTCTACTAGATCTGCTTCCTTTACTTTACTGCAGTCCCGCCAGAGTGCCAGGTATTTTGTACGAAGATTGCGACATAGAATCCTAAAGAATATTGTCTCTAATGAAATATGTTTTAAATAAGCTTTCCATTAATTTACACATTAATACTATAACACAGACTTAATTAAAACTAATAAATTAACAAATAAGGCAAAAATGAGGAATTTAGTTTCAATCTTTGCCACTCATTTAAATGGTAATGTACATATACAATGTCTATGTAATCATCACATATCTCATAAAATGTGAAAAAAAGTTAGGGAGTTCACAAATTAGGAATTCCATTCACAATTTACCATAAAACAGATTTATATTCAAAACAAATTAATAGATTTATATTTACTATAAATTAGCACATACACATTCATACCTAAAATCATACAATATAAAATATGACAATATCAACGAGGAAGTGGATGTCAAAATCGGTTTCCTGAATCCTGTAATTACTCTACAAAATACCATTTGCGCCAAAATAGATACTTTACTTTAATATGTTGTTAGGACCCATAAGAGTAGTTAAATACAAGATTGCTACCCTGAAAACCTGGTGCGATTTTTATAGTATTTGAAAAACTGTAAAATATTAGCACTATTTTAATTTTTTCACTTATATCTTGTAAAAAAAAGTAAATGTTCTAGACATAGCATATTTACAATATTAAAGAACACTAAAATTTTTGCTAATTTAAGCCTAACTGCAGCTCTGTAGATTAATGGGTTGCGGAGATACAGCTCTCCAAAAAATTAAAAAATTTTCTGTTAAGAATAAAGTTCTCAGCCGCATACTGATAAAAGTACCGGTTTTAAAAAGAACACCTTTGGAAAATCATTTAAAGGAAAATAAATTAGCTTTAATTTGAGACCTAAAAGATGCTTGCACGTCTAATAGTTTTCTGCAAAAGAGTAAAAGATAGGAAAATCGGATTTGGAGAGAAAATTGTATAGGAAAGGTTCGACAAAAAAAACGTGAATCGGTAGGAACCAACCTATTTCATTTTTAATTTATTAATGTATATGTATAAGTATTTATTTCTGTATTTAAAAAGCTGTATCAGGACGAGGAATTTCGCTGTGAGGAGAAAGTTCTGAATAAGTATGTGAAAATGTCACAAACGTCATATTATGCCAAAACTAACCCATTTAGCTTGATAGCGTGTGTGTTTCAAGGGATTTATGCAAATTGCTAAAGTGTGAGGGTTGTGTGTAAAAAGCATAAAGCATAATATGGGATACAAGTGTTAAACAACTTTATTTTAAATGTGTGTTGGGTTGATGATTTAAAGTTGGGAAAAAGTAATTTTTTTGAAAAATTTATAGATTCAGCCAACCCAAAAAATATTTCTAATGATAGTGCAGGACAAATTACCCTCTAAATAAAGTTTAAAGACTATTAAAACAATATAAACAATACTTGATTTTAATCAAAACATTAAAAAAGCGATTGCAAATCTACTGTTAAAACAAATCTTAGAAAAATTTAAGTAAAACAACAAATTATTATATTAATATGTTCAGTCACATCAACTATAAAGTATTGAATGTGAAGGGAATAAATAATATATTTAAACCTTGGTAAAATAGTTGTATCGATAAACTATAAATTTTACACATAAATCTATAGTCATTGGGCATTCAACATTCAGCCAGCACATACAATATTCAGCCAGCTGTAAATATATATATATATATATATATATATATATATATATATATATATAATATTTTCATTCAATACTTAATGGAACTGTCAAAATACATCAACTATAAAGTATTGAATGTGTAATAATATATATTATATATAGTCATTCATTATTCCTTATGCAACTGTATATTTCATACTCAATACTTAATAGTCGACAAAACAAGGTAATCTACTAAATATTTGTCAAATGCCACTCACTCATTCATCACAAAATCTCAGAAACCACTGAATGGATTGGAATGAAATTTGGTATGTAGCTTCCTCTAAGGCCATAGGTGCTCGCTAAGAAAGGAATTTTAATAAATTGGCCTGGATCGCGGCTAATTCACGAACAACGTGACTTCTCATGCATTGGAAATTCTTTTAAATAACATTACGGATCGTAATGAAACATAGTACATTGCTTCTTATCAGATGGTTAGACGCAGGATAACAATTATTTTATAAGCTTCGTAGATAATCTAAAGAGAAGAAAATATGTATTCATATAAATAAGCAAGCCGTGGCAATTTCCTGCTCGGCGGATGCGGCTCTGTTCGTGGCACCCTTCCTGACCCTAATCTTCTGTAAAAATAGACGTATATGTATATATATATATATATATATATATATATATATATATATATATATATATATATATATATATATATATATATATATATAACAAACAAACAAACAAACAATTAATTTCGAAGCAGTTTGTCCTGTACCGGTACTGTAAAGGGGTAAAATAACAGTACCCATACAATTTTTATTAGGTGAATAATAATAGATTTATTGTCATATGGTATATGGTGATAAGCTAAGTTAAAAAATAGGTTACATGCTTAAGCTGCACATTTTGACTACAAAATAAGTTCCTAATAGCAGTAAGCAAACAAAAGTACGTTACTGGCATGTCGAAACCTTATTATATGGTACTTTCTGTGAACCTATGGTGGCTGCTGAGGTGTACCCCTTACACGTTTGAGTTGTTTTGTGATGAGAAGCTATTAGCCTGCTATGGAGAGGAAGTTGAGGGGGTTAAAAGACTTAAGTTCTCTGGTTATGCATGTAAGGCCGGAATGATACACTTATTCCTTATTAGCAACCCACCAATCTTGCTTCACCAATAGCTTCGACCCCAACTACTCTTCCATCAGCTTTCCGGTCACAAGATAATTGTTCTAAACCTGGCCCTTTTCAAATTGGCTTTTCTCAATCAGGCCCAAGTTGTATTTCTCGAATCTGAACAAGTAGTACCTAGCCTTACTAAATTTAATTCCTTGAATCTTATGAAAATTATTCTAATAATGGAATTCTTCAGGTTTATTTAAGTAATAATGATTATCAACGTTAAGCTTAACTTTTACTAATTTAAGTTGTCCTTAATCCTAATATTAAATCTTAGCAGAGCACGGGTATTTTCAGCTAATGTTTTATGAATGATAGTTTTAATTATTTTCTTCTTTCTGGCCACTAAATAAGAGAACAAGGAGACATTTAAAAGAGAAAAATCAGAACTATATTTATTTTTATTTAATCTACATTAATAACTAGACAATTTATAACACAAAGAAATAAAAGAGTATATAATGTGGAATTACATGTACCCATTCATAACATCGATGTGGTTAGCGACAGAGCGTTGACGGACAAGGCGCCCCAATGGCCCTCCTTCTGCTTCCGCCAAGCAATAAGAAGCGTTGAGGAAGCTCTGGTAAGTTTGGTAGATGCCTGACTTTGGTCTAAATTTATTGTTTCCCGTTGGGTCTTGCAAGAAGTTGGAATCTATTGAGAACAAACAGCTGAACATACCTACGAAGGAACAATGATGCATCAATTGAGAAAGGAAAAGGAAAAAAAAAAAAAAAAAAAAAAAAAAAAAAAAAGATATAGCTATTCTAAACTTTTCAGTATTTGCCCAACTAAAGCTGGTATACAAATATTTTTTTAAAATTGAATCTTCCAGTTAACCCATTTCTTCCCACTGTCCTATTTTGAGGACAGTCAATTTAAAAATTTTTCCCAAACACTAAAATAATTTTATTTCATTAACTACTATTTGTGGACATTATTTAAACCCTTATTTATGTCTAGTAATTATTATAACACTATACCAGAGGCAGGGAGCCTTTTACATAAACATATATAAAAAAAATAATGAAATAATTTGGGAATAAATGGGTTAGTGTATCACTAGGCTGATTGATAGAACTCAGAAAGGTGATACAATCCTTACTTAATTCTGTTTAATTACTTCATCGTTTAAATAGTATACTTTACTTTATATGTCAACAAACAAGTTTAAGTTTAAACTTAAAACCGGCTTAAAAGAAGCTGGATGAGAGATTTGCTCAAATAAATCTTTTTATTTTTTTTAAATTCATGCTAGGAGGCAGGAATGGGCGATAGTCGATAGTTAGCACTATCGATAGTTGCTTCCTTTTCTTAAAAGCTATTCAATAAAGAATTTAAACTAATTTAATTAAATTCAATTATCTACTTACTATTTGAAATTTGCAGGATTATAAATTATAAGATTATATCATAAAGATAAAAGAAAAAAACTAATTTATTTGAATTTTAAAAACGCTATTGAAGAGAAAATGCTATACAAAATTTTTAAAGAATTGGAGAAAAAGATCCTTAATTAAAGAGCTTAACTTCCGATTATAGTTAAGTTAAGATTATAAAAACCTAGAAGAGCCAATGATCAATAAAGCGAATTTGGTTTGTTTGCACAAATGTGAGACTACATGTCCTACCCAACATAATGTAATTAGTAATTTCGGAGAGTTGAATAATGACACGTCCGGTGCGGCATCTAAGTTATATAGAAGAGAGCCCTTGTGCTCTAGGAATTCCAAAAGAACTCGACACTGGACAGAGACAGATCAGCATAATTCCGAGAGTTTCAAAACTTGAGGTTAAAAAAGATCTATCGATAGTGACCATCGTTAGGTATGACCTATCAATATATCTATAGTAACTATTGACTATCGCCCAACCCTACTAGGAGGAGGTACTGTTGAATGCTAGTCTCCCACATGCCTAAAAGGCCTGTATTATTACAAATTCACTTATTGTTACTCCAATACCAGGTATGAATAAAAATTTAAGCAAGAGAAAAAAAAAAAAGTTTACTTAATAATTAAATTTTAAAACTAACTGATTATATTAAACCATGGTTACAATACAATGAAAAAAAAGGCAAAACCTTTCTCCTTGCCAATGTTTATTAAAAATAAGCCAAGCCATATTTTCAAGCCCTAGTAGAATTGACAATAATAATTTCACAACAAAAATGTGTATAATGTTAATATAAACAATATTTTATATTTATGTGCCTCTAAACATCTATTACCTGTTGTAATATCTATAGGTCTAATTGTTTTTGTTCAATTGCTTTGTCCAAAAACAATAAAAAAAAAAAAAGTATGCAAAATTTATCCATTGTACAAGGCTAAATCAAATAAAAATGGTAATTCTTTTCAACATGTTTATTGAGTAACCTTAAAGACAATTCATTTTTTATGTTTCATGTTTTAACGTTTTTTAATATAGTCTCCTGTCTGATCTACAAACTTTAGCCACTGATTTTAAAGTTTCATTATCCTGTTCCCTGGTCATAGTAAGTTCGAGGACAAGTTATTAGCCAAGTGTTCCTAGATTTCTTCATTTCATTGCTTCCCATTGATTCCTTCATATGCACTAACAAAAAAATTGACACAGGGGGACAAGTCAGGGCTATAAGGAGGTTGTTCGAGGGTTTTCCAGCCCGTTTCTTCCAGTGTATCCCTAGTAATCGAAGACAGTGTAATGTCTAAACTGTGCCTTTAACTTGTTTCTGACGGTTCAATACCTTTATTGAGGAAAAACATTATATTAATTTGTTTCGAAACAGATGAATGTACTTCTTGCTCATTCATGACTGTACTAACAACAAAGCTAAGCTTGTGTGGAAACCAGGCCAGTCCCCCACTCCTCAAAACCAAACATACACTCGACACATTATCCAGCTAAGATATATATATCTTAGGATATATATTATCTGCTATTAATTTTGTTTTATATGGCGCCTCAACCTGATTACAGGTCTTGGCCTCATCCAATTGTCAGTCTTGTGCCAGTTTCTGATTATCAAGATGATTTTAGCGCCCACTACACCATCCGACCTCCTCAGCTTTGATCTTCCTCTCCTCCTTGATCCATGTATTGGATGCATCAACAACATCTTAGGCATCTCTACATCTGCCATCCTTGGAATATGCTCTGCATACCTCAAAGGCCTTAACTTGATTACTCTGACCACATCAATCTTTCCAAAGGCGAGGTGTAGTTCTTAGTTGGTGCGTCACCTCCATTCTTCTCCAACTTTAGCACCTCTAAAAATTTGGCGAAAGACTTTTCTTTCAAAAATCAGTAGCTCTTTTTCAGAGGCTTTACATAATGTCCAGCATTCCGGTCCATACAGGAGTATGGAACTAACAAGGGTTTTATAAAGGCGGAGCTTGGTCTTTCATGAAAGTAGTTGCCTGCTCAGCTGCTTTATTGGTTGGCTGCAGTTATCCTTCTTCTTATCTACACATCGAGAGATTACTGTCCTGGGTGACTATAGATCCTAAGTACTTAAATTCTGAAACCTTTTCGTATAAGTCCCTATATATCTAATAATACATACTTTTAAAACTTAAATATTTTAAATCTATACTGTTATATAAGTGGACAAGCCAATTCGTTTATGATAAATAACCATGAAAACTACACCAATCTGTACCAAATGTCAACCACATCATCTCTATAGTTCCAGGAAGGTTTAGCAATAATAAAATCTACTGATTCTCAATTAATTTGTTGTATTAAAAGCGACTGTATGTGGATAACAGTGAAGTTTGATAATTGACCGATAGGCGGTGAGCGCTATTCTACACGAAAGGTTAGTTATATATATTCTGAAATTATATATTGAATTGAAAGATTACATATTGAATCTCCTCTTATTAAAAATAATTTAAACATGTGGTGCGACGTATTAATCCCAGGGAAGTTTGAAAATTAACCGATATGTGGTTAGGGCCATTCCACAATAGAGTTTACAATGATAAAACTACTGAACCCATCTTATCCAATTTTAACTTAATCATTTTCATAGTTCTAGGAAGGTTTAACAGTAATAAAATTTACAATAATATAAATTTAAATGTAAAATGTTGAGTGGCAGAAACGAGGTTTGTCACACTGTTATATACTTTTATGGTTAGAAAATCAACTAGATGAAATCATTAAATTTGAGAATTGGATGTCTAATTATGCTTTTATGTAATCTTTTACCTAATCAGTGCAATCTTGACCAGGTTAAAGATTACTGCTATAAATTATTGTGAGATTAAGTAAATCAGATGACTAATATTAATATGTCAGAAGTAATTCTTTCCAAAAGCTTAATAAATAGGTGAAAACATCGACAATCCACAGGCTTATACACTCAACAGCAAAAAAAAAAACGACTCTCAGATCTGATCTCATAATTTTGTTAAATACATTGTGAAACTGCACAGGAAAAAATGCTTTTTGATAAATACACACATTACTGTCTTGAAGGAATGATGAATAGATTTTTAAAAAGTTCCAATAACTGAAATTTTGTAAATTCAACTTCTTTGTAATTTATTGAATTGTTTTAATTTCTTCTATGCCTAACAGAATTATGGCCCTTTGCCATAGAAGAGGGATAAATACCCACTATTTGAGGAACATCCCGTGTCAGAAAACCTGATAAAAATGAAGAATAAAGTTTTTTAAAAATGTGTTAATTTCTAATTTTTTCTTTATTTCATAATTTTTTGTTAATAATTAATAAAAAATATTCATTTGTGGCAGATTTTGTGTAAATAGCTTATAAATAAACCATTTCTTACCATAAATTTCAAAGATTAACGTATTTAACAAAATTATGAGACCAAATGTGAGTGTCCGGTTCTTTTTGCTGCAGAGTGTATGAATATTTCTTAGACATATAATGTTGGCTGAAAGTATTTTATTTCAGTTCCTTATTTCGCCTGTAAAATTTCATTTTTAAAGTTGCAACTTTTTTCCATCCAATGTGTGGCATGTTATATTAAATTCTAAAATATACTATTTATTTTATCCTATTGTAAAATAAATAAAAACATACAGAAATTCGGACAGATGAAAATTGACAGAATGATTGATTTCATAACTGCAATTATAAATATAACTATTTTCAGGTTCTATAAACTTACTTTGCAGACCCCACTGATATAATTCCTCATTAAGATCAGGCACTTCATGCTGTAGGTTTCGAGTGTAATACATCCTGCAAAGAAGAAATAAATATTGAAAAACAATCTTTTTCCACCACTCTGTCCAAAATAAATGAGAATTAACTACATTAAAAGTAAAATTTAAGAAAAGACTGTTTTGCTTAGGACTATATTTAGTATTTTAAAATTTTAATTACATCTTTTCAGAAGACTGTCTAAATTCAAAAGCCTAAATACTAAATTTCAAGTTTTTAAAAATTATTATTTTATATTTGTTTACCTTCTTATTAAATGATTTGAAGCAGATTCAATCCTTTTGTTAAAATGGTTCGGCTTAAGATTCAATATTTCTGCATATTTTTTAGATAGCTGAGTAAAATCTAATTCATACCTTAAAAAAAATAAATAAATACAAAATATTTAACATGATAGTTTTGTATTTTAGCATAAATATTAAATTCAATCTGTTGATTAATTTGTTAGTCACTACCTTATTTATTTTCATAGTAACATAGTTAATATAAAACTGACATTTCTTTTTATTTAATCTTATAGTATCTTAACCCTTTAACAGGCGAAGTATCCTTAAGGATACTCATTTTTTAAGCTTATCTCAATAAATGATGTGAGCTCCTAAGCATTATCGCTGGTCTGATATTCTTTAATCAACCTTAGATTTCACTATACACGAGTGTGGGTAAGACTAGGTGTAAAAAAAAAAAAAGTATTCAAATTCAGCTCGCCTGTTAAAGGTTTAAGATTATAAAAAAAGAAATGTCAGTTTTTTTGGTAGTATTACAATAAAAATAAATAAGTTAATGACTAACTAATTAATCAACTGATTCTCTATGGTCAAAAAAATCAGTAAAAATATTTTAAGACAAATAAAGTTTTTATGACAGCAAAATGGCTCATTAAGCAGCAAAGGAAGCAACTATACTTTCAAGTTGATTACTATACTTAGAAGTATAGTTGCTTGACTATATTTCATATAATAAATAAAATAATACTGGTAACAGATGATTATAATATAAATTAAATTAATATACAGTGGACGCCGCTTATAAGACTCATGGGTTATAAGGTTCAGCCGCCTATAAGACTCAGAATCGACTTGAACGTTCCGGACGTATCCAAGTACACACAAAAAAATTCGGTTATAAGACTCGCCACTCTGGATATAAGAATCAGTTTCTCCGAAATTAAAAAAAAAAAAAAAAAAAAAAAAAAAAAAAAAAAAAAAAAAAAAAAAAAAAAACAGTCCCGTATACCTTCGCCTCGTCTTTGCAGAAACAGTGGCTTAGCAACCGTGACAATATTTCCTTATCCAGTAACTCACAGGTCAGTCTTTATTCAAGTGTCAAGTTGCAAACATCTTCTTTTTTTTTATTCAGTGTTAAAATGAGTACGCGTCGCGCTCTTAGTTTGAGTGATAAATTAGAAATTTTAGAGATGTACGACCTTCTTCCGAAAATGGGACAACGCGAGGCAGCTGGTAAGCTTAACGTTTCACAAACTGTATTGGGCAGGATATACAAAAATAGACTAGAAATTGAAAGTGAAGCATTACAAAATAAATCTCAGAGCCGGAAACGGAAAAGGGGTGGAAAGGACGCTAATGTTGAATACGCGTTAAAAGAGTGGTTTTTAAAAGTTAGGGATAAGGATGCTCGCGTTTCAGGAACTTTGCTTCGCCAAAAAGCTGAAGAATTGGCAGAAAAAATGGGTAAAGATAATTTCAAGTCGACAGAAGGATGGTTTCATCATTGGAAAAAGAGAGAAAATGTTGCCTACCAAAAAACCCACGGAGAGCAAGGTGATGCAGATTCCACAGGTGCTAGATTATGGCTTGAAAAAGAATGGCCCTCTCTTATCGCTGAATTTTCACCCTCCGACGTGTTCAATGCAGATGAAACAGGCCTATTCTACAGAGCACTACCTGAACACACTTATGTCCTTAAAAATGAAAGAGCCAAAGGAATAAAGGCCTGCAAAGAAAGGGTGACACTGCTGTGTTGTGCCAGTATGATGGGAGAGAAGAAAAAATTGCTGGTTATTGGAAAGAGTAAGCAGCCTCGTTGTTTCAAAGGTGTTAATGCTCTACCCGTTGACTACACAGCAAATAAAAATGCGTGGATGACGCAAGAAATATTTAGTGAATGGTTGACAAAATGGGATAAAATGTTAAACAAGAAAATTTTGCTGTTGGTAGACAACTGCACAGCTCACAATGTAAATTTGAATTTGAAGAACATTAAGCTTGTTTTCTTACCTGCTAACACTACATCACTGATGCAGCCGTGTGACCAAGGAATCATTCGTACTTTTAAAGCATATTATAGATCAAAAATGAGAAAAAACCTTATCGCTCTTATGGACGAAACCTTGGAATTCCAACCAAATTCAAATTCGACATTCAAAGCAAACGACCTCGCCAAGAAAATCAACCTTCTGGAGGCTTTACACCTAGCCAATGAAGCGTGGAATCACGTCAGTGATGTGACGATTCGAAACTGCTTCCGGCACGGAGGTTTTGTCAAAACAGAAGAAGAGCCGGATAAGGAGGAATATGGTTGCATATTAGAGAAGCCAGAAGACTTAACTGCAAAGACCTACGAGGAGTGGATGGATATCGACCACAATCTTGAAACCTCTGAGGCGTATTCTGAGGACCTGATCTGTGAGTCTGTTGTGAGAGAAGCCAGGAGCAGCAGCTTATCGAATGTCACGAACGATGACGAAGTTGACAAGGAGGAAACTGATGAAATGACGCTTCCACCTTCACACTCTGAGGTTCTACGGGCTCTAGGGGTGTTGAGGAGAGCTGTCCAGCACCAAGGGACCAATTTCGAAAAGCATTATGAATACGAGCGATACATTCATGAAATACTAGAAAAAAATAAGAAACAAACTAAAATAACAACTTTTTTAAAACCAACGTAAATTATATTTGTGCATTATCTTCAACTCATACACACTATGTATATTAACTAATAAAATAAAGTTTTTTTTTCGTAAATTAAAGACATTTTTAATATTATTTTTTCCTTTTCGCCTATAAGACTCATCCGCCTATAAGACTCACTTTTTGTTGGTCCCAAAGTGAGTCTTATAAGCGGCGTCCACTGTAATAGAAATTGATACTAATTACACACATTTACAAGGAAAACAAAATAAAATCTTCAAATTTAAAATAAGGTAAGAGGAAAAATAGATAGTAAAAAATGAAAAATACAGTAAAAATGGGCAAAAATTAGAGTAACAATCATAAAATGAGGAACCAATAAAGGAACAATAATCAGATGACAAATAAATTTATAGTTCATCTCAGATAATATAAATTATGATAAAAACAAAACAATATTATAATATGAACATTCCTACCTTATTGCTAATATTTCCTTCTTATATAACAAAAATACTCATAAAATGTTGAAAATGAAGGAATGGCTTGGCTTTGCTGGATAGCCCAGTCAAATCATACATTGAAGTTTGCAAAAGCGCATGTATCTGCCATTTTTCAATATGTTGTTAGAAATCATAAGGGTATTTAAAATCCAAGTTTGCAGCCCACAAAACCGTCCAATTTAAAAAAAACACAAAAAAAACCGGTTATTTTCAGTGTTTTACCTATAACACGAAAACAAAGCTTTTTTTTTCGAAAAGTCTTTAAATATTAATTATAGCTGGAATTATTATCGAGAAGATATGGTCTTGGGAAAAACTGTAGAAATTGAGTCAAAGCGAAAAATGTGCAAAAAAAATGTGGGTTTAACAACAGAACAGGGTTTTTAGCGTGCTTTTAAGGGACATTATTACAACTTCACATATATAGTTTAATAGTAAATTTTATAACCTTTTAGATAAAAAAAAAAAAAAAAAAAAAAAAAAAAAAAGTTTTAGTCGGACGAATAGTTTCTGAGTTATAGTTAAAAATGTGCAAAAAAAAACGTGGATTTTACAACAGAACGGGGTTTTTAGCGTGCTTTTAAGGGACATTATTATAACTTCATATATAATAGTTTAATAGTAAATTTAATCAGCTTCAGAATGAAAAAAAAGTAATTTAGAATAGGGCAAATAGTTTCGGAGTTATAGACAAAAATGTACAACAAACATGTTTTTGCGGAGAAGTTGGCCAATTTCTACAATTTTTCCCAAGACCATATCTTCGTGGTAAATGGTCCGATTTTGGAGTAGTTTTTTTTTTCATTTTGTAGGTAATAATTCCAGCTATAATTAATATTTAAAGACTTTCTTAGAAAAAAGCTTCATTTTTCGTTATAGGAAAAAAGCCAAAATAACCAGTATTTTTTATGATTTTGGGTATGAAGTCAACATCTGCCGTGGTAGCAAATTTCATATTCGGATTCAGCACCCCAAAAAACATAAAGTTACGTTGAGAATAAAAGTTCGGCAGTTTTTTCTTCGGCAAACCCTTATTTTACTGGACTAACAGCATATTTACTAAGAGCACTAAATGTGTGACAATTTAAGTCCAACTGCAAATCATTTAAAGGAAATTTAATTAGTTTTAATTTGAGACCTAAAAGATGCCCATAGGTTTAATAGTTTTCAGAAAGAGGGAAAGATTAGAAATGTGAAAATTCGATTTAGAGTGAAAAATGTGTAGACTGGTTCAAAAATTGGTTTAAGTAGATAGGAACCGACCTTCTTTTTTATTTTAATATTATTTATATATAAATATATGAAATTTTAATTAATCCAATGAAATATCCATGCCAGCACACTAAATGTGTATGTTTAGGCAAAATATGACAATTCTGACATGTTCAATGTGGCGTGGGTATTTTATGAGATTTACTCAACATTTTATACATATATGGGACCTGATAGTAAATTGAACCAACTTTGAGATGGAACAAAGAAATTTCAGACCGAACAAACAGTTTCGGAGTTATAGACAGAAATGTGCCTTAAAAAAAAACGTGGATTTCACAACTGTATGAGGTTGTCAACGTGTGTTACGGGACTTCACCAAAATTTCATATATGGGGTCTGATAGTAAATTTTGAACAAAAAGAAACAACAGACAAATAGTTTTGGATTTATAGACAAAAGAGTACAGACAAACGAGTTTTCACACTGAAGTGCAACTTACCGCAGCTTAGCCAATCTTTGAACGCCTGCGGAGGCTAAACCACTAAACCAATTTTTATGGTACAAAATTATATAAATGAAGTTAAATGTAAAGTTTTGATGGCTACATGGTCAACTGTTACTTGACATTTCTTAACACAGGTATACCAAGACTCTGAGGGATTCTCTTCAACACAATCTTATTACTACTTCCTACCAATTTTCCTCAAAGCAAAATTCCTCGTAGTTATATATCTTTTTAAATACAAAAATAGATACTTGTATATATATAAATTAAAACAGAAGATCGGTTTCTATCGATTACACCAATTGTCAAACCAGTCTATACAATTTTCTTCCCAAATCTGATTTACACATTTTCCAATCTTTTCCTCTTGCTAAGAAACTATTGGACCTACATGCAGCATCTTTTAGGTCTCAAATTAAAGCTTATTAAATTTAGTGCCCTTTAATATTGTAAATATGCTATGTCAAGCAAATTTACATATTTTACAAGAAATAAGTGAAAACATTAAAATAGTGCTAAAATATCATGGTTTTTCAAGTACTACAAAAATCGCTCCAGATTTTGAGGGCTGTAAACTAGAATTTTAACAACTCTTATGAGTCCTAACAAAATATTAAAAAATTATTACAAAGTAAACTTTGTCAGTAGGAAGGAATTTTCAAAAATTAGATGCTCTGGCAATAAAAGAGCACTTGAATGATACTGTATGGAAGGGAGTTAGGTTAAAGGTAAAGGTCAGAACAGTTTTACGGGAACTCATTGATGACTTCAATGTTAATACCTTGACAATGTAGGAAGGTGACTGCGAGGAAAGAGATTTGTAAAGGAACTGCCCAAAGAAATATTGTTGTCTAAAGGGAGGAAATAACCAATTCACTTGGTGTAGTGGTGAAAAACATGGTCAGGACAGAGGATCCATATAATACAAGATACATCCATATAATATTTCCATAATGATAGAGACACATATAAATGAATTTTATCAGTTCTCTGACTTTTGGCTCAATAGTGAAAGCAATGAAGCATAGAAGAATGTAAGAGTCCAGAGTCCAGCTTGCAGATAGTTAGGCAGGTAATAAAATATAATTTTGTTTTTTTTCTTAATTAATATTTTATGCTTTTTGGGATGCTGAATCTGAATTTCAACTTTGACTTATCTTAAGAATAAACTACATCAAATTTTAAAGATTTTTTGTAAAATTTAAAACAGTTCATAATAATCAATAGTATCATAAAACAGTTTATCTTGCGATTCTGTGACCTCTGTACACCACACGTCCATAGTCGAAATTTAGGACAGAAACAAGCAGTTGGTGAAGAAACTGTGCTAAGCAATTGTGAATAAAAAATCTCAATATAAGAAGGTGACATTAAATTAGCATTACAAATTTTGAAATCCCCTCACATACTCAGGCATTCGAATGGGTAGTGAAAGCCTTCTCTTGCGCTCCATAGTTGACAAAGCTGATCTGTTAGGGCGAGAGATAGCCATGATGGCTTCAATGTACCTTGGATGACTGACCAGTAAAGAGTCCCCATTAACCCTGACGAGGGGTCCATACATGGTAAACAGCATTTCATAGGGCTCGAACCACCCTGACAAAAAATAATTAGATTGATGTTCCAATTAAGCATATAAATTATTTTGATAATTGTATCAGTGAGTGCAGAAAAGTCTCACAAAAAATGCAAGCTTAGGAAGGCAAGATGCATATTGAGGGCTGAAACCACATTAGTCAGATAAGTAGTTTAAAAAATACAGGGATAGGTTTGATGAATTAAATGCCACTTCTAGGATTGGTTCATACTTCCCTTCACCTAAAGACAAAACAGACCCTTTCCAAAAAAGTGGTGTATACAAACTAAAATGTAATGATTGTGAAGCAAAATACATCGGAAAAACTGGACGATCGGTACATCAAAGAGTAAAAGAACATATAAGAGCATACAATAATAAGACCCAAAATTCAAATTTCGCTATCTATTTAAAAGAAAATAACCATAAATTTAATAAAGAATCGGGAGTAATAATAATAATAATAATTTCTACATCAAGTAGAAAATAACCTAAAATTAAATATCTATGAATCATTAGATATAATAAAATCGTTTAAAACCGATCCAGATTTTTGTTTAAATGACCAGATAAACATTTCCAATAGCCACATTTTAAATTTGTTTCCAATAGGAATGGAAAAATCCAATGAGTCATAAGGGAAATCCCATAGTAAAGCCTAAAAATTTAACCTATCTGCTCCCTTCCCCTTCTCATGATGTATATATTTCAGTTATCTCTTAGATCTCCTGAGGTGAGTACTATTATTTCTTGTCTTAAATTTCTGAAAACTTAAGTGTATATAATCCATGTAATGTATATAATCCATATATATGTATATAATCCATGTACTGATGCGTTGAAAAAATTTTGTGTTTTAGAACTGAAGATGAATGTTTAGCATTCGAAACTAGTTTTCTAATAAAATAATCTCAATAGAAGTGGCAATTAATTCATCAATCCTAATTTTATTGATCCTTCTATACCATCATGCATATCTCAAGTGAAAATGCAAAAATGTGGGTGTCTTTTTGGAAATAAAAAATTGTTTAATTATTTGAAAATTTGGAGTTGTTTCTGCACTTATCGATTCAATTGTAAATTAAAATATAAAGAATGATGCTAGTAAAATATTAATATTAACCAATACTATATCCCTGTCAGTCGCAAAGAAGTGGATGTCAAATTTGTGTACTTTTCAGTAGGGAATTTATTATCGTTTTTCCGTAATAAATCCTGTAATTAATTTAAAATAACATTCACGCCAAAACAGATACTTTAAGGATTTATTAAAAAGCAATTTTCATAAAGTAGATATTAAAAATCTTTCTTTGAAGGTTAATAGTTCATTTCCAAGGTAATTTGACTTATCCACTTCTTCACGACAACCACCAATGCATATAGAAACAATAATTAGAATTTTTTCTATTTCTCCTCAATAAGCTAAACTCAAAATGTTTAAGAATGTATTACAGATAAAAATGTAATAAAGTTCATGAAAAATTATAATATTTTATCAATTAACGAACAGTTTTTATTTTAATATATTAAGAAAGTTACTCATTTGGAATTTTTTTCTGTAGTGGAGATTTAACCATCACAATAGTATTTAAGAGCTTGCCCACTGTGTGAAAAAAAAACAAAAAAAAAAAATAGTATTGAAGACAATTTTCTGCTGTAGACAGAAAGTTTTGTAGCCAACAACCGCCAATGATATTGATGTTCATTTTTTTGCCTACGCAACCAAATGGAACTTAAAATACTCTGCATTCTTTTGAAACAATTAATTTTTTAACATACTTATTAACTAAATCGTCTTCAAGAACTGGAAGGCTACCAGAAAGAAATGCTTGTCTGGAAATAGTTACTGAATTTTATGAAAAAGAAAAAGAGAAATATTTTCGCAAAGAACAACACCTCAGTGAAATAATGAAAATCTTATTAACACTATAAACATAAGTATTTATAAAGATAGAAATTGCAATTATTTATAGTTAATTGTATTTTAGTTAAACTATATTTCAAATAATAAAGGCTGCTCATTGTTCATTTGTATTTTTGTATCCTTATTGTCCAAAATAAGCTATACTGATCTCAGCAAACTGTTTAACATACGTAAGAACCATGGGTTAGCTATATATTTTTGGCAAATTTTATAATTGAAATAACAGAAAAATGGTTGACAAATACATTAAATTTTAATAAGTTTCTACTAAAATATATGATTTATTGGAGAAGGTGGTAAATTAATGTTCTTATATTTTAAGCACCTGTCAAAAATTATTTCCCACAATTGAAATTAAATATTCCGAAAAAAATGTTCCTTAAATGAAAGTTATGAGACCCCTTCTTACAGTATTCTCTGTTTCAATATCCATGAACCACTAAATGGCACATTTCAATCGCCACTACAATTCACCTATAGAATACATCAAAGAATTTCATCTCATTCTGCCTCAACAAAGCTCTTAATTCCTTCCTTTTTTTGTTGAAGTGAACTCATCATTCATGATCGTATAAAATTAGAGCAAGCATTTTTTCTCTGTCCACTGATTTCACTTTCGGTAACAGTCGGCTTAAGAGGAGGCACCAAACTGGCTTCACCCGCACTACACCCACCAGTTCGATGCTTACGTTTCACTTCAAGTTTACATTTATCGATAGCTTTTTTCTAAAACCTCACATGTAAACTATCACTTCTACAGTTTCAACTTGGATTGTATTGTTAAGTGTGATATATTGATATATAGTATTCTTAAATGTAAATAAGTGAAGCAGAAGTTAACAAAATGAGTTTCATAAAGGATTAAGTGTTTTATCAATTCAAGTTTTCTTATTTCCTCTTATCTAGTGTGTAAAAGTGTTAGAAAACTTAAGAACATTAATTTGTACATGGATTTGGTGCATTCTTTGTCATCCATAATATTTATTTTTTATATATTTTTATTTGTTGTATCAATTTAAGTGATAAAATTTTAGTGTGCATATTTTGTGAATGCATTCTTTGTCATCCATAATACTTATTGCCCTAAAGTGAGACAGATTGTATAATTATTTCAATAAAACATATCGATCTAGAAATAAATGTGAGAAAGTATATCATAGGTTTCATATTTTCTTATTTCCACTTCCCTTGAGAAAATATAAATATATAATTAACATCATAACTTTCAACAAGGATTCTGTCTTATATTATATAATCTCTTATAACATGGAGAATGGACAATGTGAAAATAATCACAGATTAAGAGGTAAATGACATATTATATAATTATAAAACTATTGGTGTAATGTTATAGATTAATGTAGGTTTAGCAATATTAAAATTTTTAAAAATTTTAGTAAACTGAAAGCCTGATGATGGAGCGTTTTTTCCGAAACATATAGCTACAAATGTTAAATAAATAGTAGTTATGTGAAATAAATACTTAAGGATTCTGTCTTTTAAGTATTTATAATTTGTTGTTAACACTTCCCTCACATCACAAAGTTTATCAAGAATTAACATTACTGGTGGTTTAGCATTATATTAATTCTGATTTAATATAAAATTAATATAAAATTGATTTAGTGTCTTATATTTTGACATTTTCTTATTTCCACATCATTATTTTCTTATTTCTCATTTTAATATCAAAAGGTAAACAGAAGTTAATATTACTTTGAACAGGGATTTGAAGTTTCCCCGTAAATAAATGAGAATAACCTTTCCCCTCGAAAAGTAGCGACTAAAACACCGAAATAAATCGGAAGAAGGTAAGAATCGATAAAAGGTATTCTGGGCGCGTGTAGGGGTTGCCTCCCCTTAACCCGACCATTACCTCACTTTCATCTATTCCAAGTTCTTAATAAAAATCAGATGTTTAAAGTCCTAATGTGTAAAACGAGTCATTTCCAAGAGTGGCTTGGTAGAGTTTCTACTTGTAAAAATATGAGCGTAACTGGCCTTAATTTTTGAAACCAACTTTTTGACTTGATTAAATATTAATTATTTTACTAAATTTAGGTAAATACTAACCTGTACTATGTGCTTGTTGTATTGGTCCCACTATGTATTTGGAAGGTACAAAAGAAGGCACTTTGGGACCTGGTATCTCATCAAATGGAAGAACATAAACTTCTTCCTTCTGTGATCTGGCAAATTGATCAACTGTAAAGTATTTAATTAATTGTCAAGATATTACTTTGAAATAAGATATGACACATATATCTCTCAATTATCACCAAATAAACCTATATTATTATAGGTATAAACTGTAACATATTTACCGACATTATAATTATAGCAAAACTAGCAACTATTCACCTTCAATCCTCTGCAGGAGAGATCTTTGCAGTTGACCCAAATATGAACTCCTTGGCCTTCCTCTAAAAATGTATCGTTTGGCATATATTCCTCGAAAATCATTACGGTAACGCCTATCAAAAAATGTTTTAAATTATTAATATATTTTTGTATAATTTTATACATATAGTAAAACAATCAGTCCAATAGACAAAGGGCCTATTAGGCAATTAATTAAAAATATTATTGGAGGAGAGTGCAGTCAGTAATGCTTTAACTGCTACAATCTCCTACCTCTTAAGTACTCATATAAGGAATGTCAGATTGTGATTATCGCCCAAAAAAATATAAAACAAAGTTTTTTCAATAAAAATGAAATGAAGCAATTATAATCTGAAGCTGGGCATTAAGCAGTGAAAGTCGGCACTTAACCAATTTGATCTCAGGTTTCTCTACAAAATAAAATATATATTTTGTAAATAAACTCCATTCATTTAGGAAAAAATTATGTAACCTGTTAAATCATACATAATCTAATAAATAAGCTTTATTTATGTAATAAGTTCCATGGGAAAAGTATTAAAAACTATGAAAAAAAAAGAGAAGTTATTTCAGTTGCGGCAAAAGTTAATACTTCAGCAATCTTGAAATGGGTCTAAACTAATATGATAGATGAATAATTGAGGTAATAAGTAAAGAACATGAATTGATAGCAATTTAAAACGATGTAAATAATCAAGCAGTCATTAGATGTCAATGAACAAATTATTTCTGAATGTTTAAACCTTAGTTGATCAATGACATTGTTTTTAAGTCAATATTGTATATATTATGAGTTAAATGACTTCAAAATGTCTAGCTGTACAAATAAAACAGATAGAGACAATGCTCAAAAATGAGTTTTAATTTGAACTGATAAGTAAATAAACTTTCTGTGAACTGAGTTTCATCATAAATGTAAGGACACTAATTCTTAGGATAGTTCAAAACGATAATTACTCACATTAAAATTTCCACACACACAGGTTTTGTACAAGTTAACTATATAAAATAAAACTTATAAGCTTTCAAAGAACACTATAATAAGAAGCATATGATACTACGCACCAGCTGATAAGTACTTCTGGAGAAATTTCCTGTAAAATGTATCGAAACATTTTGATATGATTACATTTAGAAAATAAAACTGTATTTAAGTCCAATGAATGTCAGAAAATTACAACAGTAATTTAAATACGATTGTAACGCAAAGCATAAGTAGAGATACGACTGCCAACAATTGGATGAACAAACAATCGGATGTTTGTAAAAGTAACAGGTTGTTACGAGACAACTTGATGGACCCCAAGCCATTAAGATCTGGACTTAAAAGGTCTCACCTACAACTAGTAATAGTTTTCGAATAAACCATTTTTTTTTAATCTACTAAAATTTAAATGCATTTGAATGAATATAATGCCATTAAATTTATTTACACAATGTAATCCTGAATTAGATTTTTTTTTTTTAAATAATATATATTTATAAACCAAATTCCAAGTAATTTGATCAATTCCAGACAATAATCACTAATAAATAAATAATATAATTAAATTATAAAAAAAAAATATTGAGCTAAAATATTCATTAATGAATAATAAAAATTGAAAAAAAAAACCTTTTATTTATTACTAATTTCAGTAATTGATGATGGAGATTCCTTTTTAATTTTATTTTTATATGTAGTTAAATTTTGAAAATTACCAATTTCATTTTTATCGATATAGTACTAACTCTTATGGGACAGACAAATAATTGAACCTGTAAATAATAACTTTTCTCGAATAATTATTTGATGAAGTTAATACCTTAATTAGCATATGTTTGAGATAAATGAGAAATTATTGTCCTAATTTAAGCCAACCTCCCTCCAATTTGCCATATCTGCCATCCATATTTTCGACTGGCAAAAAGGCGGCTAACCTTCGAGCCAGGTGGAGGGGGGTAGCTCCAGTCAGTGTCGCGGCACCGTCGTTTCTCTACGTAAGGATTTTTGGTCTCTCTATACATCGTTAATTCTACACGGTGAGTGATTTATTGTTTTTCTGTGTTTAATAATTTATTAATAATGATGATTAGTATTCAAACATCGCCATATATTATTTAAAAATATAATACCTCTAATCTCCCCCTCTTTGCTAATGTAATCTAAATTGTTAAACGAAATTGAACTGTAAGAAATCTTTATAAAACGTGTTTAGGCACCGTTGCTGTTTTCGTCGTCAATATTAACCTAAGGACACAGCATTGTGAACGGAAACTAAATTATCATTTATAATTAGCTGAGGTTCTTACGTCTTGAAAGATATTTTGTTCGTGAAAAATGAAACATCGCATATGTGAATTTATTCAATTGCTGACATTAAACTTATTGAAGCAAAGAGTAATAATAACAGTAAATTTGACGTTGAGTACACACACGACTTCGACTTTAGTGCGAATTTACTGTCAAACTTTTAAAAAATATATATCGTTTCGGTGAAAACGGTATTTATATATTTTTTAAACTAGTCCGTTAATAATAATTATAAATTCAAAAGCTTGATATTAGCTAGATATCATAAAATAAAATATGTGTCACACAAAATGCTATTTTGGTAAAATTTGTTTATTAAAATTTAAATACGGATATTAAAATAGATTATGAATCGTTGGAAAAGCATTATTTTATTTATTACTCGAGTAAGAAGGAATTATTAAATAACTATAAATATTAAATTAAAACAATTTTATCCAGGCTTGAAAAAATACAGCCTACTTGATCAAACCGCCTCCATGAAGGGTGCCTAACAGCCCTTTATATCTCTCTCTATTAGTCTAGGAAGGGAAAATGGCTAAAATGAATCATTTTTTAGAAGTATTTAAATGTTAATAGGAAGGGAAAATGGCTTTAGAAGTATTTAAATGTTAAATTAATAAGTTATTTAAATGTTAATGTAATAAATATTAGAGTTAGCAGGCTGCATATCCTCATCTACTTATATTAAAGTAAATATACTAATAATTTGACCTTAATAATTTAATAATATAATTTATGATTGATTGATTTAATTAATATTTAAAATATATTCTCTATATTTATGTTTTGGTTTGTTTTTTTTATTCAGAAAGAACATATTACTCTATAATTAATTTTTGTTGGCTTACAAAAAAATCATCTTTGAATATCTCATTATGTAAATTAAATGTTTTTACATTTTTTTCTGTGAACATAATTTAATTTAAGGTTAGAGTGGGGATTATATTATTGATTATAATTTTTATCTATTCGAATGTAAATATTAATGTAGAAACCAATATTCATTAATAATTTTTAAGCAAAGTTTATTTGCTAAATATAAGACATTATGAATACTTTCGTTTTTGAAATAGTTACGGTGTACTTAACTGGCTAAATCATATTTACTTGTGTACTTGCTCCAATCGAATTAGGCCTGCCATGGCGTGTTTACATTCTTTCTGACCATTTCTATTTTTTAATGTTAACTCATAACCTTCAATTCATTTCCATTTCTGTTAAAATAAATAGTGATAGTGTGTTTTGGTTTAACGGTCATGTTTTATTGTAATTATTGCTAATAAAAATTACAGTAAAACATTACAAACAGTAATAATAAAGTTCTGCTAACCAAAATTAAATTGTTTCAATTTTTTTTTTTTTTTATGAATGTAAGGTATATTCAGATAAGGTTTAAACCAAATTTTCTATTAAGTTCATTAATGAAATATTATATATATATATATATATATATATATATATATATATATATATATATATATATATATATATATATATATATATATATATATATATATATATATATATATATATATATATGCATATAATGTTTAGGTAGGGTTCTTCTTTAATATACAATAATATATTATTTTAATATTTTATTAAATATGAAGAGGCCATGTACCCCCTTCCATTAGAGAAGCCCTAACTAGTTTGTGTCTTTCGTCTTTTATAAGTGGCAGTCATTTTATGCAAGAATGTTTTGGAGTTGTACTTTTGGCTATTTTATAGTTTTGTGGTGTTATATTTGGAATGTATTTCTGTAATGGTCTTCCTTTAGTAGATTGATGCCAATGCCTGTTCCAGTCCTCAATCAAGTCAGTTAGTATGTATTTTTTTATATACGTGAAAGGAACTGTATTGTATTCGTAAGTTAAGTTTGTATCATTAGCAGCTGTCTTAGCCAATGTGTCCGCTTTTTCATTACCTGAGATGCCACTGTGTCCTTTTATCCATGTCAGAAACGTTCTTATGTCACGGTCCATTAATTTTATTAGATTTTTTCTAAGTTGTACAGTAAGTGTGTCTTGTATTTTATTATTTTTTATAGAGTCTATCACTATTCTATTGTCAGTATATATATTGTAAGTAAATTTTGTGTAATCTGTTTGTCCTAAAATATAATTAGTTGCTTTTAGTACTGCCATTTTTTATATGTCCATTATATCAGTTTCTAAAGTGGGTTCTACTAGTTCGTCCATGTATTGTAAAAGTTTTGCGTGTACTGCGGGGTGTAAATCTGTAGTTAGTTCACGTTCGATATTGTCATAGTTTATGTCTTTGTATCCAATCGTGTGTCTTTTATTTTATATATTTTATATATATATATATATATATATATATATATATATATATATATATATATATATATATATAAATTTTTATAAATATGATTTAAAAATTTTTTAAATATATTTTTTTTTTTGAATATATATATATATATATATATATATATATATATATATATATATATATATATATATATATAATATATTATATATTATTTACTCTTATTCTTTATTTAATAGTTATTTACTCTTATTCTTTATTTAATAGTTGCATCGTTGGTTTGGTAATCATATTAATATTATAAACATTGAGTTAATAAATTCCTAGGACTTATTTTTTTATGGTGTTATATGTTTCGTGAATATGTCGTGCAATCCTGGTTTCTATATTTTTTTTGTGAAGAAACGTTTTGGGTTTTGCTCCCCAGGCGTAGTTTGAAAAATTCTTTCTGTAGCCCCTCAGCATTGGAAAGAATACCTGTCATTATTCAAGGAACAAATCAGGTAGTTGAAGTATAATGCTGACCTCAATGTCACACTTGAGTATCCTAAGATCTATTTAAGAATTTTAATGACCTTCTTTGACTATTATACGACTCGTTTATTATTATTTTCATTGTGTTTTTATTATAATTTGTTTATGGGATATCTGATTAATTAATAAATACATTCAGAACGTTTCTTATTTTTATTTTTGTTTTATTTTGAAGATTTAGAAGTTATTAATACTTGATACGGGACATGAAGGTTTAATAATTTACACATTTAATTTTTAAAATAATTAAATATTCACTATTTACTTTATGATAGACATTCATTCCACCAACCGGGGAATAGACTTAATAAAAAAAAAACATTTCTCTATTTATAGATGAGGTAAGGAAACAAAATATTAGAAAAATTTATCAGTTTGATGAGTTTAGGAAAAAAAATTTTTTTTTTTGTATGATGTAGGCAGCAGTGGCTGTTTATGGATGTTATCTCGTTGATAAAAGTACTGATAATATATTGCCTAAAGCTGACTAATTTCTAAGTAGGCTGCCTTCAGCCAATCTGGTTTATTTGTCATCAATATCGAAATTTTCTGCTGAATAAGTGACTAACGGTCTAGTCAGCTAATAATTGAATAATCGAAGAAATTAACTAAAAAACAAAACAAAAAACAATAGTCTGATATAACTCATGTTTCCATGAAAATTAACATTAAGGAACATCCAGAATTGTGGAAACTAATGCTGATATTTAAATATCTGCCTAAAAACAGAAATATACCATATCATAATACGGTTATAAAACTGTTTGAAATAGACTATTTGTTTTAGAAAAAGTTGATCGTGTTAGATCCGAGAGATATTGTACTCGTATAATAATTTTTATAGAAGTGTGTTAAAAATAATTTTGTTTGATTTATTATTCATGGATATTTTAAACTAATTATTTAGTTATAATGAAATACTATTAAATTAATAAAATATTAAATGTAAAAAAAAATAGTATTTGAGTATCACTCTTGGTGACAGTTATACTACTGTTTAAAGATAAATTAATAATTTAAAAAAAAAAAAAGTATTCGGAAAACAAGTACGTAATTTTTCACATTATTTATAAACTATGTTGCATATTAATAAATGATGATGAAATTTTTATAGAAATAAGTAAAAATCTGACGTATTGATGTTTTATCATTTTTAAAACTCAAAATTTAAATTATTAAATTACTTTCATGTAATTGTTTAAATGCTGTGTAATGTTTTATGTATGTATTTCTGTTTGTGTGGAAATATAAATTTGTTTGAATGTTTTCTTGGTTTATGCTAATCTAAAATCCCTTAAAGCATAACTTTCAGGATGGTCGAGAAGTAGTATCTCGCTTTCATTGAATTTATAATTACCGTTTTTCAAACGTTTTAATGGATTTTTTAACCTATTCTCTGATAGCATAAACCCAGTAATATTCCATGTATTCTTGGTTAAAGTAATATGTATTCTAATTCTAGTTAAGAATCGGTTTTGTAAACAATCTTATTTTTTCTTTTTCAATTGAACAGTTAATAATTTAAACTAGCTAAATAGCTCTAGATTCACTCAAAGTTCAACTATTAATTACATTAGTTCTTGTAATGTATTCGTTACCAAAATAACTGGGATTCCAATGGGCCAGGAATTACATCTTTGTTTGTAGAAGTAATGTCTGAATTAATTAAACGATTATGAACCTGCCGTCTGATTTGATGGTATCTATTTTAAGTTCCATTCTCCAAATAACGATGCTTTGTTTTCCATTAATATTGATATGGCAGTTGTTTATAATTCAAATTAGATGAGTGAAACAATAAAAAAAAAGTTTACGCAGCGGTTACGAATTATTTTCAGTTCAAATAACCGTTCATTTAAAAATAGTCAAACAAGAGTTATTGGAATCAGGATAATAGGTTACTTTAAGTGCTCATATTAATATTAAAACATTATATTAATATCTGATGGTAATAAATATAAATTTTAATATTCTTGTTAGAAGATTATTGCTGTTACCTTCGTAAAGTATTACCTTACTATAATATAAAGTTCATCAGTCCACTAAATAAAAAGCTCATATAAAATTAAATTTTATATAAATAAGAATTAATTTTATTCGTATTATATAAATATTATATATTATATCGCATCTGCCAAACTATAATTAGGATGTTGTGCATTCACAGCTGATTCTTAAATCATGAAGGCAGTGGCTCAAAATGGTATATATCGGGTTGTTTTGTGAGCCTCAATTACCGGAGAAGTTAAAACAAGATCACAACTCCTAAAATCATTATTTTCCTAGTTGTATGTATGTAAATAAATTCACAGGATTAATAAAAAAATATAAAGTGAGCTTCAAGTCTCTGAAGAGATCTGTTAAAAGCAAAATAAAGGAATATCAGTCATTTTTACGCTTTAATAAAATATTATTACTCATAAAATCAAATAAACCATTTTCTTTCATTAGACGATAACGATGTATTAAGTCTTCCAACCAACTTATGATTGATATTTAAAAAAAAACAAAAAAAAACATAAATATAATTTTAACATCGAATGGCGTATTTTTAAATTTACAACTTATATAATTAACTGCCTATAAGGTCATACCTTTTTCAGAAATCTATCAATTTTTTCTTTTTAATTACTGATCTCTCTTCTTTGTGAACGATTAAGAAACTATAAACTAGAACGAATGAATTATTATTGTAGTCTCTCACAACCCCTAATTTCCTCCGCTTATAAATATAGTTGCTATCAGATCTCGTATCTGTGTTCTTTATCGTTTAAACTGCTCTGAAACTAATCAATTTGTATTAGTCATTTCAATTAAATAATTAAATATGTTTATCTTTATTAAATAATCTATTTAAATTATGCTGAACAATATTGGATCAAAGGGAAATACGTTCAATAATGATTTAATATATTTATTTCGTAAATATTTATTTACTTAATTTAACAATTTAAAAAATCTATAATATTTACTTTTTTAAATAAAGATGATAAAAATTAACAAAATAATTACAGAGACACTGCATTCCGAAATGCTAAATGATTTTGTAAATGGGAAAAAATGTTCCTACATAATATGGTACTCAAAACGAAATTCAAGATAGGAATACATTTTTTATTATAATCAAATGATTTTTATTACTATTGTTTTGCTAATGTTTATTTGTTTATTTTAGAGGATTGTTTTCGATAAGAAATATCTCCCCGCCATGAAGTTTATGTGGTGTTAATATTACCTTTTATAGTTCTTTAATTTATGATGTGAATTATTTAAAAACATTTTTTAATTTCTAAATAAGACTTAAAAGACAGAAATTTCTCTTCGTTTCTGACTGCTCCATTTACTAGACAAGCCATCAAAGCTCCCAATAAATTACAAAAGACTTATTAGACCCATTTGGACATACGGAGATGAACTTTGGGACCCCACTAAACTTTCTTCTCGTTTCCAATCCAAAATCCTTCGTAAAATCCTTAATGCTCCTTATTATGTCACAAACAAACTTATCCATAAAGATCTTAATGTTCCATATGTTGCTGATTTGCCTCAAACCAGATACCTATCCTTTCATAGTGCACTGTTACCCACTCGAATCCACTAGTCTCCCAACTTGCCTCACACTCCATTCCCGACAATACTCCGAGGCGTCTGAAAAAAAGCCAAGAGGCTTTCTAATGTACTCGTGGATCTATGGAAGTGCTACTAGTGAGCCCCAAAATATAAAAAATGTAGGCAAAATTTGACTTTTCATTCAAACCAGCATAGCTCCTAAACGGTTGGTCCCACCGGCAAATGTTCTATAACAAAAAGTATTCTCCGTTAAATTTCACATGTATTCAAGTTAAATTTGACATCATATTCATAATATCATACGACTCTGATTAGGTATCATTTTATTTAATTGGTGCATTATCTTACTTTGACAATTAACAGTTTCAAAATTTATTTATGGAATTATAATTACTACTGTGAATAATCTAATTAATCTTTGTCCTTGCTAATGCGATAATTTGCCTTGTCCCTTGTAAAAGTTTTGCTAAATACGTTTTAGTAGAGTTCCGGTCCAAGATGTTAAAAATGCTGATTCTTGAAAATTTTCTACCACAAACACATTATATAATAAATCTGAAGCCATGACTGTATTACAGTATTCTTTAATAATATATTTAACAGAAAAAAATAAACATAGGAATTTTTATTGTATTTCCTAACACTTATCTCTGTTGAGCAGAGGTTACCAAGGACTCCATCTGTACAAATGTCTTACTTTAAATCCTCATACAAGGCTGAACATCGTAAGCTCACTATGACCATTGCGTAATTTGCATAAAATGATTTCTTCCTTTTTTAACTTCAGAAACTTGTTACCGATTTTGTAATCGTGTCAGATTACTAATATGTTTAATTATTATTATTATTTTTTAATTCGTCCCACTCGGCTCGAGAGGGGTCTTTAAACTTATAATCTAGTCATCGGCTATTATAATTTAAATATAAATCATCTAATCACATACTTTGACTGTTCTGTATTATATCCAGTGTTGCCAGATTTTAATTTACGAAATCCCTACATTACATATAAAATATCCCTACATCTCCCTACCACTAAAAAATATATCCCTACAAAAATCCCTACACATTATGAATGAAAGAAAAATATCTATATTTGCTACTTTATTTACAATACTACACCCCTAAATAACAATTTTTAAAAGTATAAAGTGAAACATATTATAATTATAAATAGTATGCATTTATTTTAATAATAAAAGAACATAGTTGTAGGAACATGGAGTTTCTAATAAAAACCAATGTAAAAATATCCATGTAACGATAAAACGAAAAATGTAACAACGAGGTTGATGTTTTTAGGTTTCGATTAAATTAAAATCAAACAGGGAATTGACCTATTATTACTGGTTACAAGTTAACAATCGATAGTCTTACACTGATCTCGAATTACCTATTTAATAGGAAAAATAGGACCTCAAAAGGATTTTTATAGTATGTATGTCATCTTGAAAAGTAAATAATCCCTACTAATACGAAGCTTATGATGAATTCTCATTGCATATCCATTTTTTTAATTGTTGATCCAAGCTGTACATTAAAAAAACACAGTTTCATGAAATGTGTAATGAATATTTTCGAGAAAAAAAATATATTCATGACAATCTTTGGTTTATATCTGTGGAACGTTTCTGTGGTATTTATATCACCAGAAACCATGATTGAAAATATATCAACTTGTGTCCTTTCTGATAGTGGTTGCTTTTTGAAATATAAACAATTGCAACAATTTAGTTACATAAATACATAAAATTATTCTTGGACATTCTGTCTCCTAAAAATGAGAATACTGTACAACTACTGGTAGAATTCTCTGGCCACATTAATTACAAATCACTTTATTAGTAATTACGGCAAAAAGAAAATAAATCAAGCATACATATTATCAAAAAAATTGCGGAAGAATGATTATCTGAGGAAGTAGAGGACTGAATTTTCTTAGGAAGTAGTATTGCGTGTGGAGGTATACAGGTTGGACTCTTGTATTTAGGAGCTGGACGGAGGAACGCAGCTCAATTTAGGAAGGTTTTTTTAGGTTTTAATGATTGAAATGGAAAACTAACTAGGAAGCATTGCCGTCGGCAAGTAACGTGAGGTCACCTGGAGATCCCGTATATGAATCTAATGAAACAATACATTTGTCTTTTCAATCACATTATGAGCTCATCAGGCAGCTTCTCTGCCATACAAAGCAACCGTAGTCGAAGCAAGGGAAAATAATAGATGAAACTAAAAGTTGAAGAGTACTTAGGGGGAAATTTGGATTTTCTGGAGATTTGAGCGATATGGTTATTCCAGGATAGGTAATTATCAGAGGTAACTCAGAGGTCTTTAATATTTTAACAAATAATGGAATTGTGTAGAAAGTTTCAAAAGTTAAAATTAATATTGCAAAGAAAAGCAGTAATAATGAAGGGGGAGATTTTAAAAATAATTTTTACCAAGTTGTCGGAAAAACTTACTTCTTGTCTTCTTAAAAAAAAAAAAAAAAAAAAATAAAAAAAAAAAAAAAAAAAAAAAAAAAAAAAAAAAAAATAAAATAAAAGTTATAATGCATGAAATACTGTAATTTAGTGCATTTTTTTTTTGTGTGTTAAAACTAGCTTCTGTTAAATTAGAGTATTTTTCTTACTGTGCTTTAATCTTTAACTTCCGTAGTGTTTCCCACTAAATTTTCATCTTAATGTTGTAAAATTATTTTTTATCTTTAAACCTAGTTAATCACATAAGACTAAAACGACAAGAAACTGCCCGTCGTTACAGACTACTTCATCATTTACTAGACAAACGTTCAAAGCTCCCAATTAATTACAAATGACTCATATACATTACTGTGATTAGACCTATTTGGACTTACAGAGTTGTCTTTGGGGCTCCGCTAAACCATCCAATTTATCTCGTATTCAATCCTTACAATCCAAAATCCTTCGAAAAATCCTCAATGCTCCTTACTTTGTCACCAATAAAATTATCCATTATCTTAATGTTCCACATGTTGCTGATTTAGCCCACACCAGATTCCTATCCTTTCATAGTAAGCTCCTTAGTCACTCAAATCCGTTAGTTTCTCAACTTGCTTCCCACTCCATTCCGGATAATCCTCCGAGGCGTCTGAAACGAAGGTGGCCTAGAGACCTTCTTGTGTAGAATTTTTAATTAAGTGCTACTGATGAGTAGTTTTTTTCAAGTTTTAACATGTTATTATTATCGTTGTCAATAAATTTACTTGATATATTTTGTATACTTGTAAATTTCAATAAATGTATAGATATATATAAAGTTAATCACATACAATTAAGCGCTGTTAACAGTAGATTGTATTCTTTTCTTTTCATTTTTTTCTAGTTAACGAATTAAGTTTGGTAAAGATACACCTTTATGAATGCTCTACAACTACGCAACTACTAAAAAAAAAATATATTAAAATCTGAAGGTTTTCGGAAGTTATTACATCCAATGTAACTCAACGCTTTTAAAAATGTAACGAAGCATGAAAAGAAATATTCTTTTCATGAAGGACAATTAGGATATTCCTATTATTATTATTTTTTTTTTATAGACCTTAATATCTTTCTTTTTTATTTTTTCACACCCGTTCAACGATCCATTTTAAAAATAGAACAATAGAGTCAGTGGTCTACCGGAGGATGGATAAGGCAGTGTAGAGGTGCGAAATATGGGAATTTCTCGGGGTTCCGGAAACAAATCTGATAAAACTGTTCATAACTCGTAATCCGTCTCAGAAATCTATCGAGAGGACCCAATACACCACACAACCATAATCAAACTGAGGACAAATGAATGTGGAAACTATGAGTATTCGCGAGGATTGAGGAAGAAAATGGCGGGAACGATGTATATATGTGTCTGTGTATTTATCTTTTCTCTTTCACATGTGAGCTGATGCTCAAAATGTGAGCACATCCCATATTGTGTGCTTTAATTATTTAAAATAAAAAAATTATTGAGTTACATTATAGTCAGTTATATCATAGAAAACGAAGTTTTGATATGTATTAGTGCAAATTCAGTATTATTAAAAAATATTTTACAATGTAGAATTTTTGTAGTATATTTATATAGAACTTAAGATGATTTTATCATTTCATTTCTTCTGTTTCCTGCTACATTTTAATGGCTTTGATGGATAGAATGATTAAGGCATCGAAATAGTTCATTATTATCCGACTTAAGAAGGAGCTATTTGTAAATGTTTCGCTAATCAGTCAATTAGCCCTACAGCTGTCGGGAATTCCCCTGTTCTGGGATCTTCCGGTCGTTGTCTCAAATTGTAGTCCTGGAAACGTTTGAGGATAATTGATTTGATTACTTCGGATTCAATGACCATGAAATGGTAGCTCTATAGCTGTCTATTATATTAATGCCATCATTTGATGTTAAATGAATATTTAGTTTTTTTTTCAGTCACAACCAAAAAACAATTGAGCAAAAACTTTATCATGCTCAACTCGTCAAGTCAGAGGCTTCTCTTCTGCTTGATGTTGAATAAAAAAAAAAAAAGTATCGGGTGAATCAAATTATGAAAAATTGTCGTAATAGTTTTGAACAGGTTACTTTTGCAAGATCTTACTACGAAGTAATGCCCTAGGTATTATCAATGAGATCGATGAAAATTAATTTAGATTTAAGTGTTTAAAATAAAATTATAAAGTAAATGATTTGAAAACATTTTTTAAATCAAAATATTGTCCATTTCTTTCAATACATTACTGCCTAAATTTTGTTAAGTTTTCCATCCCCCCCTTAATAAATTCGGAATATTTATTTTAAATTTCAGGAACAATAAAATAAAATGAAGTAATTAGGAAAAAGGAAAGAAAGATTGTGATGAAGATATCGGCAAACAGAACTTCTGGGAAATGGGAGAAACTTCCAAATTAAGTAGTAACGCAGAAGTATACAAACATGTAGAAAAAACAACAGATGAAATTAGGAAAAGGAGACTAATGTTCTATGGGCACATACAAAGAATGAGTCCAATCAGATTAAAAAGAAAAATTGTATATCATTTTGAGGGATTAAAAGGCAAAGCCAATTGGCTTCAGAAGGTACATGAAAATTTATAAGAAATTGGCTTAGATAAAGAAGAAATTGAAGAGAGAACAAACTATAGAAACATAATCAAAGAATGGATAGGCTTCCAGGACAAAAAAGCTCCAAAAAGACAGTTCAGAAAATGGACGGCAGAAGGAAAGAAAGAGAAAATTGAACAGGTGAAGGAGTATTGGAGAAATCGTAAAGCTAACATGGTGGCTTAAACGTGGTCCCTAGCTGGCCTGTAACGAAAATTAAAAAAAATAAATAAATAAATTTAGAAAACATAGCCGAAGTAGCATGTCAAAAGGTTATTGACGACTCAAGGAAATTTCATAATTGACGTGAATGTTAAAAAACTAAATGAGCAATATTTTTATTTCAAAAAGGAAAGAAAGACCTTCCGGTCAGTTTTAAATTAAATGAACATACAAACAAAATTTTAAATAAATTATAATATCTTGGCATTTACTTTGACAGACATAAAACATTTTCGGCCCAAGAAACTAAAAACTTCCAAGGAGTCTTTCACTACGACTCAAGCTCATAATTTATATATGCGTTTTAAAGCCAGCATTACTCTATGGGGCACTCTATGGATGGTGATGTTCTATCACCTATCAAGGACTATGACAAAAATGTTGGTTCGTTCCAAAATGGAATTCAAACTCTACTTAGATACACATGTCTTGCACCACATACACGTATTTAAATATTTTTTAAAAAATGTAACAGAATATAAGTAAATTTTATTATAAATTTCAAGCTCTTTATAATACCGCACCCTTGAAACCTCTAGTACAGTGATTCCCAAAGTGGTCTATATCGACCCCTAGGGGTCTATGACAACCTGCAAGGGGTCTACGCCAGCGAAAAAAAATTTGGGGGTCCATGAAATGAAAATGGGGGTCCACGATAGTGGATCTCAACACATACACTGATAGTACCTATTTACTTACATCATACTATCTTATAATATCAAAACATACACATTAGGACAAGAGGAACTGACTGAAATAAGTACAAACGAACTTAAGGTTCAGTTTATCCCGTATTATGGAATATAGCGTGGAAATTTTTAATTTCCTTTCCATCGTCATACCTAGTGGAAAGGTAGGCGCTGTTACCAATCTCCTAACGAAAAAAAGAAACAGACTGGACATCATTAGCCGAGGAGATTTAAGATTAACCCTTACAAAATTGACCCCAAATGTTGATAATTTATTATTAAAGCATCAGGTTCATCCTTCTCACTAAAAATATTGACTTATTGCTTATGTTATTTTATTTATAGTTTATTTTATGTTTATTTAATGTTAAGTATATTTTACATAACAGATACGAAATTTTATTTTGAGTAGTTTTAATTTAAATTCAATTAATAAATGTATAAATTAACATGTGTTTTTTTACTTTAAGTTTTTAACACTAAACTTCACTACAGTTAGAAATTTACAGGAAATCAATATCAGGTAGGGGGTCTACCCAACACGGAAAAACATGGCAAGGGGTCTACGACACAAAAAAGTTTGGGGAACTCTGCTCTAGTAGAATGGTGTTCCACCACCTATTGATCAATTTTCAATCTTCACTGTTATCCACTTATAATCGCTTTATTAATAACAAATTAGTTCGAAATCAGTAGATTTTATTATTACTAAACCTTTCTCCTAGTAAAGGGAACGGCATTCGCAAATAAAAAGACAAAATTTCCCCAATGTAGGCAGAAATATGTAAACATGTGTGAAAAAATTTAGATTTTTAGTTTAAGTTTTATATTCAAGAACTTAGGAATTAGTTTAGCCTACTCAAAGAAAACATGATCCCCGTAATAATAAATAAATAAATAAAATAAAAAAATTTTCAAGTCTAAATTTATCACTCATAAATCCTTATAATGTAACTCATTTACAGTGCGAGGAGAAAAAAGTAAAATATTAAACATAACAAAACAAGAAAATAAAGGCTTAATATATATAATATCTATATTTACTCGTAAATAAATAAATAAATAAATATATATATATATATATATATATATATATATATATATATATCATTTTATTTCGACGTTTAATAAATATTTTTTTTTACTTTTCCAAATGGACTGCTGCAGATTTGTGCAGAGTAGAACGGGTTAGACAGTCTCATAACCACGCTCTAAAAATTAAAAGCACTTTATCTAAAAGGATTTTTATGTATTAGTTTAGTTTAAGAGGAAAACAAGTCTATAAATTTTTACCTTTACAAATCTTTTAGGCAGCGAAATCAACTTGCAATCTTTTCTAAGTTCTTGGACAATTGTTCTGTAATTTTCATCGACCAAGACTAACGAACATCGCCATCCAAGGGAGAATTCCTTTCACGACCCTCTTCAAGGCTAAAGTCTCCCCTCGAAAGTATTTAATCCATAGTTGAACGATGCTCTCATCGGGAGCATCTGTTGGCTTTGTTTCGGCCACGTTCATACTCGTAAAACGAAATAACGCGAACATCAGGTGTGATATTTAAGTGAAGACTGAGCTATTTCCAAGTAATGAAATATTAGATAGGTAATTACAAACATATTTTTAGGGAGGACTATCAATAATAGCCGAAATCCATACCAAAGCATAATCTTTGAAATGTAAATAGTTATAGAGAGAATTGATTTTTTTTAAAACTTGTATTATTTTATGTTTATTAAATAATTCATACATTTTTAAATTTTTCCTGAAAACAACAGCAAACAATAAGTTCTTTGTGTTATTATAATTTTTAATTTAAGAAACGTTATTTTTTTTGGATTATTGATAGTGCCATGGAACTATTTCCCTCTTCTCTCCGGCCTCTCAGCTGACGGTTGACCCTCATCGTGTCTGTGGTTGAACTTCAGAATGCATTTTGGTCTGTATAATCTTCTATCTTATCTTCTTTTCGCCGTGGCTTCCAGTTATAAATGAAATCATTGAACCGCGGAATATTATCTTTATTCTTCTTCTTCTTCTCCGTGGCGCTACAATCTTCGGTAGGTCCTGGCCTCCTCAATGAGCCGCCGCCATTCGACCATCCGCTGCCACGCCATTAATCCATCTTAACATTAGCCTACTAGCACGTCGTGCAAGACGGTGTCGATGGCTCTTTCGGGGATCTCATCATCTCTCATTCTTACTAAGTGGCCAGACCAACTGAATTTCTCCAACAATATGAACCTGATCGCATCTATATCCTTATACAGATCATAAAGCTGCCTGTTCTTCCTAATTCCCCAACTATCACTGGACCTATTATTCGACGGAGAATCTTCCTTTCGAATGCTAGGAGATGATTTTTATTTCTCCTGGAGATAGCCCATGTTTGGGAAGCATAGGTAAGAGCAGGGCGAACAAGGGTCTTGTAGATGGCGAGTTTCGTTCCCCTAGTCACAAGCCTATTTATCTTTATTCACTCCTAGGATACTCCAGTCCTCTTTCGTCAGTGAGGACGTAGATTCTCGTGGTTCTCATCATCGTGGACATCAATGGTTCGTATGCAATGCAGGTTATTATTTTATGCTTTGCAGTCTCCGTAAATCCTCACGTAATCGGCATCATTGCCAAGGCTATGAAATTAAGCTTAAATAATTTCCATGTTCTGAAAGGAATTCTGAGTCCAATTAGTCTGGGAACATCTATTTTGATTCTAGTCCTGATTGTATTGTGGGTAAAACCTTTCTTTTAGTAACCTTTTTGGAATTTTAATCTATCTTCGACTACTCTTTTCAGATGTGTCCTCAAGGATTCATTGTTACCCTTATCCATTACCTTATGGGTTACTGAGGTGAATTTCCTCCACGTCACAATATGTTGTGTTTAAGTTAGTAAGGTTCTCAGTCGATAAACATAAAAATTCAGGATTTGAGTAGTTATTAATTGTATTATATACTCCAATATTTTTATTTTATTATTTCAACTACCTCCCTCCCTTCCATCTTTAGACTATTATACTTCGTTCATCTCAAGCTGTGATATCATCTAATGTTCTTGAGGTATCGATTAATTTATTAGATTTATGATGTAGGTCAAAGTATTTCATCGAGTTTTTATCAAAATATTTGTTTTAGTTTAAATGTAACTTGTCTGCTTGTTTATTTCGTTTAACGTCACTTTATGCTGCTATGGCTAATCGGGCGATGCTACGGTGGGAGTCCTAAATTTTGCCTATCCGTATAATTAGGATAGGGATCTTTAACGAGTACCTGACATCGCACAGGCTCGGGACTCCCATTTTACGTCCCTTCCGAAGGACGGCATAGCTAAGGATTTTTTACTCCCTTTAAAAAATCCTAAGGTCAAGTGCCGGCCTGCGAACCCGCGATCTTGGGTTTAGTAGGTTGCTATGCTAACCACTTCACCACAGGTGACCCCTAAATGTAACTTCGATGTATAGAAAATCTGCGTCATACGACCTCCGTCCCAATGAGATCAAAGGACTCTCTTGTTAACTGATCCTAACTATTTTTAAACTATTTCCTCGTAGTAAATATTAGCGATAATATTGATCGTTTCTCATTTAGTTCTTTACAACAATCTCTCTTTACTACGACAGATCCCTTCAAAGGCGGCATCGCAATTAGTTACTAGGCGAGTCGTCATTTTTCAATTTTAGCTCTTCCTCTGATAACTGCTGATGGCTAAATCAATTTTAATTTTTCATAGCCTACTGGAAATGTTTACGAGGATCACATTTTGATATTAAGTTCCACAAATTTATTAAGTTGTTGATCACTTTTTAGTTTTATTTTCGTAATATCTGTTCCTTCAATTTTTTTTTTCCTATGAGCACGTTCTATTTTTCTTTAAATTAAAATATCCCGTGTAGCTACAATGAATAAAAATTAGTCAGGAAGATCTTATGTGTATACCTATTTATAATTTGGAAGTATTGATTCTTAACCATTTTACCTATATAAACGTGGTTTGACCAGGAACATACCCAACTGTACGGTTTTTTTCTCTAGCCTTTGTAAGATCTGTAACCCACTTTATGATGGATAATAAAACTAAATAAGCAGTTTTAAATGCTTATTTTAAATAAACGGTTAAATGTTTCATTTATCAATATTAATAGACCAGTCATATAAAAATACCCCTCTGCCTGGAAATAATCCTCTAAAAGGGGAAACTTTGCATATGTGAAAAGTACTTTGAGTTTGTGATGAAACTTTTTGTATGAAGTGTGAATGTTGTTCCTGTACAATTGATATGTGCAATTCTAAAAGCAAAGCTATGTCACTGACGTACCAAAGTGAACGCGTTGTGATTCTTAATATTTTTTACTGAAACTTTTTTTTATTTTTGAATGCGAGACTGAGCTGTCCCATAAATTCATGAACATGAAAATGATGCAATTTTTTTCAGTTGAGCATGAGGATTTGGTTGTATGATTTTTAGAGTCGATTGTTTCTGATGTATAGAGTAAAGATGCCTCAGTCAAATGGTTATCCAGAGACGCTTCATTATCACCGAAACGTTTAATAAAAACAATACATATAAATAAACAAAATAAAAAAAATATACAACCATTGGAAGGGTTAACCAAGTTTATAAAATTTCCTGAATATTCAATGTTCTAAAGGTAATAATACAATGTTAATTTATTATTAATATTAATGTTGGTTTATTATTACTATCATTTTTTACATCGCCTCAAGCAGTAGGAGAAAGGTTTTAATGAATGAGGAATTATGCAATTAATGTGAAGGTTTCACATCCTGTCGACAATACATTGACCTAGAACATTCCTTAATTGTATGCACTATCTCGTAAACAGGCACTTGGTGACGTAGATTTATTTTAGTTTATTGTCGTTATCTTTTTCTATTCATTAAACTAAATTTTAAATTCCATGTAGTGTTTCTTATGTTAATTAGGATAACATAAAGATTTTTATGTTTTCGGTCACGTCAGTTGCAATAGCTATGAGTAATGATGTTTGCATCAACTGATTTTTTTATTTCCTGCTTACAAATTTTTCTGATAATTTTTCATGCATCTTTTTTTCAGAATTTAAATTTGATGTTTCATTTACGGGACAAAATACCCGTCTTATAGTTTTTGGAACTGTTGCAAAAATTTTTCTCGATCTGAGAATGCTGAAGTAACTGTATCTAACGCGCTCGCTACTAAAGCATCATTAATGAAGTTCAACTTGAAAAAAAAGAAATAATAATTCGGCGGTATCAAACTATTTGGCGTAGTTGTAAACATAAGAGATCACTTTGTGATGATCGATCGTGTAGTTAAAGTAACACCTGTTGAATTCCATTAAAAATAACTGTTTTTGAACCTAATATCACCTGATGTGTATGTTTATGTTAGTGGATTATTTAAGGCCCTTCTTCTGCTTAAGATATTTTATTGTTTTTTTAATTCTGCCTAATTATCAAATTACGTTAATTTTTTTAAAACTCTAAAAAAATTTTTTTTTTCATTTATTGATATTTACAACTATACAAAATAATATAAATTAAGTAGATGTGTTGATAGTGGATACAATGGCATGTAAATAACTTGTGAAGAACTACTCACTAGTAGCACTTCAATAAAATCTACACTAAAAGGTCTCTATGCCATCTTCTTTTCAGACGATTATCGGGAATGGAGTGGGAAGCAAGTCGGGAGACTGGTGGATTGGAGTGGTTATGGAGCTTACTATGAATGGATACGTATTTGGCTCAGGATGAATCCGCAACATATGGAACATTAAGATCTTTATAGATAAGTTTATTGGTCACAAAATATGGAGCATTTAGGATTTTTCAAAGGATTTTGGATTGTAAGGATTGGATAAGAGATGAATAGGATGGTTTAGTGGAGCCCCAAAGCTCAACTCCGTACGTCCAAATAGGTCTTATCACAGTCATGTAAATGAGTCTTTTGTAATTTATTAGAAGCTTTGAACGTTTGTCTAGTAAATGTTGAAGTAGTCTGCAACGACGCACATAGGGGTATTTGGCTAATCTAGGCGGCCAAAAGTCGATTTTATAAAATCCACAGAAGGTTAATAAAACCAAGCTACGATTATTCGTATTTAGAAAGTTAGATAAAAAGAGGACATTATGTGACCCTTTTCCCTTCCTTCCCTGCAATACCTAAGTCGTACGTTTTAATCGAAAATAAAACCAAGCGATTAACCCTTGTCCCTTCCTTCCCTGCACCATCTCGTCAGGCCAACAGATCTCTCTCTGCATTTTAAGTGTAATCGCTTCATTTAAAAGGGGTTTTCTTATATTTAGTGATATTTTTGATAAATAAAGTTATTGATCTTGAAACTGCAGGTGAGGACACATACTTTAGTGTTTCTGTTAAACTTCAGGGTGCGTCCCGGCTGTTATTTTTAATTTCTTAGAAAGATTGGACCTTTTGTAAAATAATACTGTTCAAATCAGCCTCACCTTTTCGATTTAAGCGGCACCAAACATGACAATGAGAAAATATCAAATTAAATATTAAAATTATTTTAGCGGGATCTTCAATTTTTTTTTGTATGTCTCCATTGGTTCAGCAGTAAGAGGAGTGTCCCAGAAATCAATGAACGATAAAATACAGGAACAAAACCTCCCAATTCTGAACTAAAATTAGATAAAATTTATTAAATGACATATTTTAACTATTGGGAACTATTTTAGTGAACAGTTAAAGGACACGAAGTACCAATTTCCTGTTTAAAATCTAAACTTAATCAGAGATGGAAGAAATAAAAAATCCTTTAAAAAAGACGATTAGTTGCTAAAAGCATTTGAAATACTTCCTTTATTTAATTAAATTAATTAAAAAGCACCTTATTAACACTGAAAAACAATTGTTATACTGTGAAACATATCGTGTCACTTACACTGACGCAAATGTGTGTAATGCCGTCACATTAACATCAACCATGAGGTCCTACATTTGTGGCGTAGCCTTTAAGGAATTCAATTATTTGATAGGAAAACGTAACGTTAAATATCAGAATTATAAATAAGTCTTTATTCACTTAGATAGAAAAAGCAATGTTGCCAAAACGGTTGCCCTCCGGAGAAGCTTTAGAGACATACAACAAACATTTCAAGCTATACAGCCAGAATTTTACACGGAAATTTTCCAGGAAGGAATTTTTAAGTATATTGAATAAACTTTTTTTCTTTTCTTTTTTTAAATAAAAAGCCTGAAAATAACCTTTTCTTAGCTTAATATGATTAGTAAATATATTTTCGACAGTAAACTGGGATTGAGTAATTTTGGCCGCCTAGATTTGTAAAATACCTTTATGTGCGACGTGCAGTTTCTTGTCGTTTTAGTCTTGTATGAGGATTCCAAGTTAGACGTTTGTCCAAGTGGAGTCCTAGGTAGCGGATCTGTTCAACAGGGATTAGTGGAATATCAACTCAAAGATTTAAATATATATTTAGTAATTAACTCCTAGTAAACTTATGAAAACTATTAAATTAATTAAAAATAAGGTTAATGCTTAATCAAATGAGTAATAATTGTAGTAAATAACAGTTTTAATATTTTGAAATGGATATATCTTTTGGCTATGGGTCTATACTTTTTTGTCGTGACGTTTCTTCACATTCAAATAAGTAATATTTTGACACGCTCTAGCTCTGTTGGTGTTGCTCTGATCGAAAATGTGACGACAGTTGCCTAATGCCGAAATTTAATGGAGACTACGTTTTTTTAATATAACATTTGTCTCTAGGACCTACAGTTTAGGATATATATCGGTTTGAATGAAAAAAAGTCAAGTTTTACATTTTTTTAGTTTTGGAGCTTTTTTGAGAGGCTCTGGCTGGGATTGAAGAAAATTTGACGAAAGTTTTCTGATCAGAATTTTAATAGAAAATATTTTTTGGCATATAACGTTTTTCGCGAGGACCTACTGTCTTGGAACTATATTGGTTTAGATGAAAAAAAAAGTAACGTTTTTCCTTCATTTTTTGTGTTGGATCTGTTTTAACACACTCTAGAACTGTTGGTGCTGCTCCGATAGAAAATTTTACGACAGATTCCTCATCAGAAGCAGTTGTTATAAAAGCAGCAGATTATAGGTTCACATATCCATGTTTTATTGTTTTTCAAAGTCAAGGAGAAATTAAGTGTTTTACAAGTCTTATATACACTGCCGGTCAAAAGTTTGAGACCACCCTGAAACGATACCAGTAAATTTAAAAGTTTGATGTTGGGTGAAAAATAAATGGATTTAAATAAAATTAAACGCATTTATATAGTTTATACCAAGATCTTTAAAGTTCATCTACCTTTAAGAGAAGAAATTAAAATTAAGTTTTCAATACATAATTTAAAACAAACTGTATTTTCCATATTAATTCCAACAATTTCGTTTGCCGACAGAATAACCTTGGATTAAAAAATTTGAAATTTGAATTAAAAATTGAGAAACGAAAATCTCCCATTCATATTAAATGAAGGCAGCGGGAATTTTTGTTGAGCCATTTCAAATTTAATTAGATATTTATGAACTAAGTTCCTTTTTTTTCCTGAGTGGAATAGCTCGTAATTGATTTATTACGGAGAAAATCTCAAAAGTGAAACAAAGTGTTTTTACTTATAAATAAAAACATCAACATAAAATTAGATAGAAAAAGAGAGGCGGAACGATATTAAAGATATTAAACTTTTAAATTTACATACTTTGGCTCAGGGTGGTCTCAAACTTTTGACCGGCAGTGCATGTGGAATCCCAAATTACGGAGTTTCGCTCTTTCCATGGAGACTTGATATACTTGGCACTACTGGCCGGAATTGAAACCAGTAATCTTCACATCACTATCATGCTCTAACCAGACGGCTAGTACGGCCTCTTTAAATAAATATTTATTGTTTATTATTAAATAAATATTTGAGAGTCAACGTTTGTTGTCAGTAGATAGATTAAATATGAACAATGATAGTGTGAATTGAGGGAGCGAAGACGTAGATTCGAACTATGTCACAATGAAGAGTACGAATACTTAATTCTTATTCATTCCTTAGTGATCAGACTTGTTGAGGTATACGAAAAGGGTTTCCAGAAGGCGGGAGTGGTTTCTAGTGAAGCGTGCGAGATCGATTTAAAGTTTAATCCTGACTTTGCAACAAACTTTGAAATGGCGTGAGACAGCAGTGTGGCGGTGATGAAATGAGTGTATTTTTGTTTATTCAATCAATTCTCAATCAATAACCTACAGTTCGACTTATCGAGGGTATCATACGACTTATCTTTATGTAAATGGGAAAAATGAACGCAAAATTGGATTTTAAATCATTAAATATGAAGGGTACAGGGGAAAATACATCAGAGTCCTGTTAAATTAGTTTTGAGAAAAAAGCTTTTTAAAGTTTCAAGTTACCTGAATGTCAAAGGAACCACTTATAATAAACTTTTAAATATTACAGCTGTGGTTTCGATACTATGTCAGTACCCCTTAGAACCTAATAGATGGCATCATCACCTCAAAACCGATAAAAAGTGGACTCTGATGGTTTTTCCCCTGTACACTTCATATATTTTTCGCTAATGGTTATATGTATGTTGTTTGTGCATACATATAAAGTCATTGAAGCAGAAAATTAAATACTATAATAAGTTTTATTTGTATAAAAATCATGTATTGAAGTATGCAATTAAGCTCATTTTTCAATGATATTTTCAATCATAGCAGTTATTTTTAAACTGGTTATAATTGCTATGATTGGGTGTTTAAAGAGTACTTAAAATCATAATTGAACATGTAATTTTTAATATTAATATATGAGCTAGATGGACAGAGACTCTTAAAAACTATTGCGGATAATGGAATGCATCATCATTGGTTACGAATAAAGGTACATGAATCATATTTTTACACTAAATAACAAAAAGCAAAGGATCGGCTTCTGATTAGGTAGTAACATTTATTCATTAGTAATTATTTTATTCATATTCCCTGGTTGGATTTAAATTTCTTAACATAAAATTATATGACAGTGAGGCATACTTCGTTTCTACCACAGGACATTCTACATTTAAATTTTATTATTTCCAAGCCTTCCTGAATGAAAATTATGTAATTCAAATTTGGAACAAATGGGTTCCTCATATCGTAAGTTCACTGGAATCCGAATGTCCCACCACATATTTATAGCTTTTTTCCTTAAGTTAATTGAATATAAATAAATTATAATTTTCAAGTTTAGTTTAACATCTTTGTAACCTCTCATGTGGCATAGTGCTCGAAACCTATCGGTCAAATTTCAAACGGTTATCCACATATTATTCTTTTTTTTATAACAATTTAATTGAAAATCAGTAGATTTTATAAATGCTAAACCTTCCTTGAACTTTGAAGATGATGTGGTTAAAATTTGGTACAGATTGGTTCAGCAGTTTTCGCGGTTAGTGATCACAAACGAAAAATGGCTTGCCCTTTTATATAATAGTATAGATTGAGATCCTATCTTAGATCAGGAAATTTTCCTAAATAATTTTTTTTTTTTAGCATTAATACTCATCCTCCCAAAGCTTCAGAAAAAGAGTGCAAACATATTTTTAAAAAATATAACTGATTGTGTATTTATTTAGAAATATATTGAGTATAACTCATCAAATATCTTCTTTGAATACCGGATTCATAAATTCAGATGACCCCTTTCTTGCTTATTCCTCAGCTATTGTCTTCAGTATTATTATCCTCTCTTTTTGTCTAATGTAGGTCATACTATAACTGGAACTAAAGTTGACAATGTACTATAATATTTAGTGTCACCTTTCAGTAATAATATTAATTGTTGACAAATAATGGAATTTCGTTTATAGACTCCCAAATTTACTCTAATGAAATTCATAAATAAAGCCAGGAGCTTATAGAGAAATTTATAATTTTTTTTTTTTTTGGGATAACATAAGACTGATATGGAATGGTTTGAATCGATAATTGTAAAAAATGAACTTACATTCCATGTTAGATGGTTAATAATTTTACAAGTTATGTAAGAACGTTTTCTTTAAACATATATTTGTTAACTATCGGTCTTGTTGCAGTGTTTCGATTTGAACATTTGTCTACGCTATAATAGCACTATAGTTCGTAACTATCTCTCAGGCTTCTTTGACTCCATTACTTACAACAATTGCAGAGCTATTTCAAACAATGGAAGATTAAACTCTACGACAAATCACAGCATCGCATATTCACGCTCAGACACACCTCCCTTCCAGTTTACATAAACAATGAACCTATTCAAGAGACAAACACAGTTCATTACTTAGAACTATCTTTACACAGGTAAGAGCTCGCTGATGTAACAAATGGGTCTTTTTGTAATTTATTCTACCAAAACGATTTATTTTGAAAAATAAGTATAAATACTATTTTTTTAACACAGTCTTAGTACAGAATTGTTAATAAACAACATTTAGATTCATAACTGACGATCACTTTTGTATATTAGTAAGAAAACGTACATACAGATTTACCTTAGATTTGCACTCCATACCAACGATTTTACGACAAACTTATGAAACACTAGTATACATTTTTAAGGCACATGAATATGGTGACACTTATCCTTGCGTTTACCTGCAGAATGAAGAAAAAAAAATAGATAAAAACATATGAATTGACTTAATATTAATCTGACTCATGCCTAAACATGCTTTTTATATAATGATCTGATGCCACAATTAATCTTCTTAATACGTACTTATATAAGTTGAGGAGAGCTGGCTAGCATCAGGACTCCATTTCTGGATGTTACAGTAGATCTCGAGGTCACTGGCTTTTTAACTTGCAAGGTAGATTATAAGGATTTGTGGAACTGGATAGGTAGTGGATTTCCAATCACATTTAATTGCTACGGAGATTGGATTTATACAAAGTGAATACCTCATAGTATAAAAAAAAAATTTGGTGAAACTAGATCAACAATGAAGAAAAATGCCGCAGATTTTACCTTTCTATTCTAATCCGTTGCAGATATAAAATAATTCCAAGACTTTTTTGAAGATACCACGTTTTGTACCATAACAGCTGCAATATCTCCATTTTTTGAAAATATTTTTCAAATTTTGACCACATTTTTGGATTTAGCATTAAAATTCCTATAAGAGCAGAGTACATGTTGTGTTGAATTTTACAAACTTGGAACCTAAAGAAAAGCATGATCTTCACCTTATTTAGGGAAGTTACATTGTCCTATAGTAGTTCAACGCTTACTGTTTTTCGATAAAACTCTCCACAAACCTGCAAATCTTACAAAAAAAAAATTTTTTTAAAGCCGGAAAACCGCGGTGTTTCCATTTGGCATACAAAGCAGCTCCTTGTGTAAATAAGGCATTATGATAATCGCTCAATGGAAATGTACATTTTAAACATAATGAACTCTTTAATGGTATAAAAATTATAGAAACAATTTATTGCTTAATAGAAAATAAAGGAAAACTATCAATAAAGCAACACCAGATCAAAGGATTTTATGTTGTTACCTTTATTTATTTATTATTATTATTATTCAGGATTTATTTTATTAGATTTTCAATGTAAGGTTTAAAAACCAATGATAATGAACTTTGCCTTCAGCTTCTGAATGCAGAGGCTGTTGAAAAACACCACTTTTTGAGGTGAATTTTATGGGCAGATGAGTCGGTTTTTACAAGTTAAGGCTTTTCTATCTATCCATGTATATCGTTGGTTTATTTTTGTATTGCTTTCGAATAATGTGGAGGAGCACCACGGTGTTGGATAGTTATGTTTTGCCGAACTTCAGGTTGAATATCGTGATGAATGCAGGATATTTTGTAACAAATCCTAGTAATTCTCATTATTCAATCTGTTGGGCAAACTATGATTTTCCAACACTATTCGACAGCAGTACAAAAATGAATAAACCAACGATATCCCACATGGAAAGGCAGAAATGCCTTCTCCTGTAAAATGGACTCATTTGTCCATAAAATTCACCTCAAATAGTGGTTAATAATTGTTTGATCAATGATCATGATATTTTCTGATGCGACTCCTCAGAAATCGCATTAGCCTTTGGATAATGGACTGTATGTAAAGCTATAAAAACGAATGTTCGTAATTTTGGAGAAACCTTATTTAGAAGATAACCGAACCAAATATTAAAGAGAAAATCACTCACCTCGGTGGAGCCGCCGATGTACCTCCGCGACTTCTCAGAGGCCTTCAAGAGAATCGCGGGCGGATGAATGATCCTTGCAGGCTGAAATACTCGGTCAAGATATCTTCCTCTCAAATCACCACTCATTTGCAGGGGACACTATGTCTTATTAAATAACACAAGAAACAGTTTGAAAACAAAATTTTGGAAGGCTAATCTTAGCCTTGGGCATAAATAGACAGGACGACCATAGGGCCTTGGGCAAGGTAAGTCGCTCGTACTGGTTCAGAAGCCAGCGATAGAGTGAGGAGTATTCCTGTAGGGATTAGTGCATGCGATAAGAAGCCACCTCTTTTAGTTTCCGAGAGTCAAAGTCAACTGCCCTCTGGGTAGTTATGGTAAAACTAAAGGGCCGATTAATCAAAGAATTAGGTAGAGGGCGTGACTATGTATATCTATATATTCCTATTCACAAGAGCGCCGATTGGCGCGAACAATCAGACTAAAATTCTTATTATAATTTCTTAAAAGTGTTTGAAATTAATGGTTTGGAGGAAAGAAAACTTTCAAACTTACTCAAAATAATTCGACCATCCATACGAAGTAGCCAAAAGCGTCATGACTTTGTCATTTATAACAATTATATCGATTACTCTATCCCGTGCTTGGTAGTCTGATGATAATATGTTTACAAAGATACCTATACATTAAATGGATGGATAAATTTGTGATCCTAACCTAACCTACGGAGATAAAATTATTAATAGCATTAGAGATTGGATCTGATATTAGATGCAATGCGTTGCCTAGGCATCAAACATATTTATTACTTACGTTCGAATGGATTACGCAATTAATTTATAATTACACATTTGACCGATAATTGTTTCCTATTCTCTTGTCTACGCAACCTCATCGGGACCTTGACCTCCCGGTCTTAAGATGAAGAGTGATATTGTTATAATGATCGCCCATTGTGTTTTAATTATTCCGCATACATGTAGTAGAATTTATCGCTACAATTTAATTTTTTTAATTATCTTGTCGCATTAAAAGCGTATACGTCATAAGATACTATAGAAAAAAATTATGGTCATGTTTGAACAAAATATTTTTAGCTTTCTAAACCCTTCCTGACATGAAGGAACTATCTAGAAATGCAGTAAAGATTCATGCTTGTTTGACATTTTTTTATAATCATGTTAATTATAATTGCTTGATGATACTTTGTGTATGCAATTGAAATAATAATGTATAAGGTAAACCAGACAATTATTGACACCCTATCCTAAAATTTGGAAAAATAAGTATATAGTCAAAAAAAATCATAAAATTCCTTTTAAATCCTACAACTCAACTGTGCAAAAGTACTTTAATTTCTGTCCCTATTTTAAAAGATATACATAGGGTGTCAATAACTGATTTTGCCTTATTTTTTTTCATTATCTTGTAAAATATATTTTATGTATTATGTATTGGAGGAATAATGTTCGGTGTGAACTTTCTTGCTTAGCTTAAAGTTTAGTAATTAAGAGAAAATGACTGCTAAATTCAAATTTATTGAACTAGTCTTTCTATAATTATAGTTTGAATATTTCCTCAGGGGTGTCTATATATGTCTGGTTTACCCTACTGTAAGATATTCAATATTTTAAAATATCTTGAATCCACTTTAGAAATAGAGGCTTCTTCATTTGAGTGATGAAACGGTAAAACCTTACCATGTACTGAGCCCTAGACCATTCAAAGGTTGAAGTAGATGTTCTATTGTTTTTTTAATACGCTTTCATTAACTTTATCTGTTTTTTCTTAGATTTAAATTAAATCATAGTTTTTTAATCTTTAAAATTTGTTTCCAATCTTACAAAAACGGTTGACATTTAAATTCTGAGAGAAACTAAACACATGTACTTATTTACTTATACCCGTATGGACATACGGCACACCAATATACGGTATGGCGAAAAATATGGCTATTTTTCAATCAAAAATACTTAAAATACCGCATACACACTTCACTCAGATTTTCGGTAACGGTCGGGTTAAGAGGAGGCAGCTCCTACGCGTGCCGAGAATACCTTTTATCGATTCTTACCTTCTTCCGATTTATTTCGGTGTTTTAGTCGCTACATTTCGAGGTGAAAGGTTATTCTCATTTATTTACGGGGAAACTTTAAGTCCCTGTTCAAAGTAATATTAACTTCTGTTTACCTTATGATATTAAAATGTGAAATAACAAAATAATGAAGTGGAAATAAGAAAATGTCAAAATATAAGGCACTAAATCAATTTTGAATTAATTTTATATTAAATGAAAATTAATATAATGCTAAACCACCAGTAATGTTAATTCTTGATAAACTTTGTGATGTGAGGGAAGTTTCCTATTTATTTAACATTTGTAGCTACATGTTTCGGAGAAAATGCTCCATCATCAGGCTTATAAAAATGTTTAAAAACACATTAATCTATAACATTACACCAATAGTTTTACAATTATATAATATGTCATTTACCTCTTAATCAGTGATTATTTTCACATTGTCCATTCTCTATGTATAAAGGATTATATAATATAAGACAGAATGCTTGTTGAAAGTTATGATGTTAATTTCTGCTATGTTTTCTCAAGGGAAGTGGAAATAAGAAAATATGAAACCTATGATATACTTTCTCATATTTATTTTCAGATCGATATGTTTTATTGAAATAATTATACAACTTAAATTAAATTGATACAACAAATAAAAATATATAAAACACCAAATCCATGTACAAATTAATGTTCTTAAATTTTGTAACACTTTTACACATAAGTTAAGAGGAAATAGGAAAACATGAATTGATAAAACACTTAATCCTTTATGAAATTCATTTTGTTAACTTCTGTTTCACTTATTTTCATTTAAGAATACTAAATATCAAGATAACACACTAAACAACACAATCCAAGTTGAAACTGTAGAAGTGATTGTTTACATGTGAGGTTATAGGAAAGAGCTATCGATAAATGTAAACTCGAAGTGAAGCGTAAGGATCGAACTGGTCGGTGTAGCGCGGGTCAAGCCAGTTTGCTGCCTCCTCTTAACCCGACCGTTACCAGATTTTCACATACTCTTCGTAAAAGAACATATACATAACCTTTATAGACGATTTCATGTCAGACTCTATAGAAATAATAACATGCTCATGAATGAACATAGTTACAACTGAATTACGCTTAGAAGGCAGAAAAGAAGCTGAATAAGAGATTTTTTATTTATTTTGATCCATGCCAGGAGGATATACTATTGAGTGCTATTCTCCCTTAAGCCTATAAGGGCATGTACTGACATTTATTGTCACCTTCTTCCCTTATTGTTACATTTATAACAGGTTTAAATAAAGAAATAAAAGAGAGAAAAAAAGTTTTGACTAACTACCAGTAAAATGAACTAAATTTATTTATGGATTAAAATCTTTCTACTATAGGTGGATATTATGAGCTACAACATTGAATATTTAAAAACATATAAAGCTTTTAAAGCTCCCTTCAAATTTCAATTTTTCGAATTGTAATCAGAAATGATTCAAACTTGAAATTTAAAAAGATATAAATTATTAACAGTTTAATATTTTCGAAATGTAGATTGTTGGGGTAGGCAGTCATAGATACTCAGCAATTCAAAATATCTTAATTTATAATTCCGAAGTTTCGACTTGCATTGCAAGCCTTCATCAGGGGTTCAGAGAGGATGGTAAAAAAACTTTTCAGTTATATTATTATTATATTTCAATATTATTTTGATTTTTTGTGTGTATCTATGACTGCCTACCCCAACAATCTACATGTCTAATTACTTCACAGTCTACTAACACCTTATGAAGGTTAATATTTTCTATTTTAATACATTTTAAGAAAACTTGTAAACCAGTTTTCACGTGATTTCTATTTTTCATTTACCCTTAGGAAATCCCTCTGTTGCAAAATAATATTTCAACTTCAGAACTAATGTAGATTTAGAATTTTATTTATTATTTAACCTTTATACCTTGCTTGAAAATTTTTTAAATCTTCAATAAAATATTTTTTACTTCATATAATTAGCTATGCCGTCCTTCGGAAGGGACGTTAAATGGGGGTCCCGAGCCTGTGCGATCTCAGGTACTCGTTAAAGATCCCTATCCTAATTATACCTGGATAGGCAAAATTTAGGACTCCCACCGTAGCATCGTCCGATTAGCCATAGCAGCATAAAGTGACGTTAAACGAAATAAACAAATAAACAAACAAACTTCATATAATTCTCCCAGACACTCCAATCCCATATCATAAAACTTCAAGAATGGTGTCAAAAATGGAGAATCAAAATAAATCCCATCAAATAACCTTCACCCTCCTTCGTAAACCTACAACTTCCTGTCCTACAGTATCCTTTAACGATGTTCCACTAATCCCCGTTGAACAGATCCGCTACCTAGGACTCCGTCTGGACAAACGTCTTACTTGGAATCCACATACAAGACTAAAACGACAAGAAACTGCTCGTCGCTATCTACTACTTCAACATTTACTTGACAAACGCTCCAACCTTCCAATTAATCACAAAAGTCTCATTTACATAACAATAATTAAATCAATTTGAACATACGGAGTTGAGCTTTGGGGCTCCACTAAACCATCTAATTCATTTCGTATCCAATCCTTACAATCCAAAATCCTTAGAAAAATTATGAATGCTCTTTACTTCGTCGCAAACAAACTAATACACAAATACATTAATGTACCTTACGTTTCTGACTTAGCTCAAACCAGATATCAATCATTTTATAGCAAACTCCACAACCATTCAAATCCATTAGTATCACAACTTGCTTATCATTCCATTCCAGATAACCCTCCGAGGCGCCTGAAAATAAGATGGCCTCGGGACCTTCTAATATAGTACTTCATCATATAGAACCTTTATAGGTGCTACCAATGGGTAGTTCATTTCATCACATTTACTTGATTTATTATATTTTATATTGTATATGCAGTTGTAAATTTCAATAAATAATTTTTAAAAAAACTTCAAATAATTTATTTATATAATAATAATAAAAAAAAAAATTGTATCCTCTTAGCAAAATAATAATTGTTTCTCTAAACCAAGCCAGATCTAAATAGCTTTTAGATTCTGAAACCAAAATAAGAAAAAAAAAATTGCTTTTTGAAATTTCCTGAAACATACTTATCTATTTATCTATCATAAATAAAAATAAAAATATATTTCACATCGACAATTTCAGAACAAAATATAATTTTTTTTTTTCGAGCAGCCCAGAAGAATTTACAATTTTGGAAGTCGTGGAATTCAATAATAAATCTATACTCATCGATGAGAAAAAAATAAAAATAAAATAACTTTAAATGTTTCATTTAAGGAGATTAATATCAGGAGATTAATATCAGTTATTATATTAAAAAGGCATAACTCCCCATTTGCTTTTATTCATTTAACTACATGTTTCAGAGCTTGTCTGTTGCTCCATCTTCAGGTTATTGAACATTGCCCAGTGGTGTCAGTGTAGAAGGGATGACCAAGTGAGAATATCACAGTGTTAGGTAAAAAACCAAAAATTGTAAAGTGATGTAATAATATAGTAAGGAATTGTAAAATAACATAATGATTGTAGAACCTGAAGATGGAGCAACAGACAAGCTCTGAAACATGTAGTTAAATGAATAAAAGCAAATGGGGAGTTATGCCTTTTTAATATAATAAAAAAAAAATAAATAAAAAATTTATTTTTATAAATTTAGTTCATAATTCTAGGTTATAAAACCAAGATATTTAATAATAATTTTATGTTTCTTGGGCGTTTATATAAGTCTTCCAATCATGCGTGTGATATAATCCGTTCTAACAACACATATGAATGATTTCTTTCATACTGTTCTCTGTTTATGGAGTAGTATTTTACTACTCCAAGAACGAGTACGATACGATAATGATTCATGTATAATAAAAATTTTATATTAATTAATTTATCTTTGTTTTTGCTTAATTTATCATTATTTTCCTGAATCATCTGGTTTTTTTAGTCATATTTTTTTTTAAAGTTATTTTTTCACCAGGCAGACAGTGTGCTTGCTATATATCTCTCGGGATTAAACTCATATCCTTAGATAAGATAATCTGCGTGACCTTAAAAATCTGTTAAACATTTCCACTCAAGTCCGTAAGCCGTAAATCATCAGCGTTTGAGCTTCCTGTTGTTAATCGCAAGACTTATTTCCACACAATGAGCTCTAAATGTAGGCTGCAAAAGCTGTACCGATCACGTAGCAACACTGTCGCCAATGGGCAACGATACATTTAATGATGGCAGCATCCGTTCATTGGTAGTCTGTGGTCATTCGAGCCAGAGGGACAGATAGGTCCTAATAAAATAATAGAAGGAACGAATCATTCTGAGGAGGCAAAGGCATAGTGAGAATAAAAGTATGATAAACGTAATAAATTAATCCTAAGGTCCACACATGTCCTCAATGCAAAGAAACCTAGAAACAAAAGTATTTTTACAAAGTATATTCATAAAAAAAAAATAAAAAAAAAAAAAAAAAAAAAAAAAAAAAAAAAAAAAAAAAAAAAAAAAAATAAAAAAAAAACGATTAAAGAAAGGAGTTACACTGCGATAGCCCCAGGTCAGGCGTTGCATAATGTCAACTATTGTTATAAAATATCTTTTAATTAAAGCTGTTATTGAATAGAGGTGCAAGCAAAACTGTAACCTACTCATTAATGAGTTACCAAAACTCCTTTTTATGAAACTGGCAATCATTTAAACAATAAAACCATAAGCAACATTCCTTAAGAATGAAAATTTTAAACCAAATTCTAGATATATTTTTCCATAAATATCGATATCAGATAGATTATATAGATAAAAAAAAAGAAGGTAAAATAAATATTTTTTTGATATATAATAAATATTATTGTAAGCTTAAAAATAATATTTTTATTAGGTAATAGGTAATTTATATATTTAAAAAAAAAGTGTAGCACTACAAACCGTGAAGGGTCTTAGATCATTACTAAGGGTGAAATGTCTTCTTTGAAAATTTTTTTCGTATATTTGTCTTTCATTATAAATTATGATTATATCAGCATATACTTAAGTTGTTTAATAGTATTTTATTTGTTTGAGACTGGTTTATTTTTTTGGTACATTATTTAAAATTGTGAATTGCAAAAAAAAATTATATAAGAAATAAAGAGAAGGGTGAAATGTATTGTTATCAGGCCAACGTTTCTGAATAAAAGAGATTTGTCCGAAATCCCGCTCAGGTTTTTCCTCCAGTTTAGAGTACCCACTTTAGAGGCTGTAACCAGCTGAAAACCGATCACAGTTGTTCTAAAATGGAATAATAATAAGAATTACTTATGAGTTCAATATAATAACGTTAAAACTCCTGTGGAGGTTTTAAAATAAATATGTTTTTGTCCCTCCAAAATATATGTAGTTGAATGAGACCCTCAAGGGTACCAAAACGATGAAGATATAAAAATACAATAAAAAATAGAAAGAAATTTCTGGTTTCGTGATCATGCCACATTAATCTATAAGATAAAAAAGTATTATTTTGAGTTTATCATAACAAATCGAGATAAAATTAAATTAAAAAAAAAAATGGAACTTCCTTAGCCATCCCTGTATACGTTATCTTTAAAATAGTCAGCAATTGTTTCGTGTGTCCTATTGGTCCCTTTCAAAACATAGTTGGATTTCTGTCGTCGAGAAAACTTAGGTTTTCCCTCTCCCAAACTTCTTCTACTCAACCATGGTTGTCAATGTAAGTATATGAAGTTTACTTATAAATTAAATTGAAACTCCAACGCTATTTGTTGCATTTTAAGTCATGTACAATTATTTAATTAGAGACTGTTTTAAATGTGTCAATAATGTTCAGAATTCATATGGAAAATGGGCATTAGAATTTTAATAATATTAATCAGTTATATTTTCTTTATGAGCTATATATTCTCAGCGGTTACATCTTAAAATATATTCAAATAATATAATACAATTTGTTATTGTGTATATAGGATAGAGCTGTTAAAAAAAAAAAGAAAAAAAAAAGATATTGAAAATTATAATTTTGTTGATATACAATCTTTAGAACTGTTATATTTCGGTTTTTTAAATGTATGTCATATAATATTTTATTAAGTCTACAAACTCTATATTGAGCTTTACTCGAAATTACGGAAGCTTTGAGTTACATTTAGTATTAATTTGTTGAATAATGTTACTAAATTAATTTCTTAGAATTTTTTTTTTAACCAACACTTCTTTCTGGAGCGTTCTTAGAAAATTACTGTACTATTTTAAGCATTGAAATTAATAACAGTTAATGAGTGTAGTTACTATGGGTGGCTAAGTGATGTGATAAATTTAAAAAAAAAAAAAAAGAAGATTTCTTCTTCCCCTTTCTTCTTCTTTTTTTCTTCTTCTTCTTAGATTTTTCTTCTTTCCCCTTTTCTATGGGGAATGAAGGAGAGTAACCATAAAAATACATAAGATGTGACGAAAGAATCGAAATAAATCTAGATAGAATGATATATTTTGCCAAGTTGGGTTTTTACTGTAAAGCGAGGAGGTCTCCATTGATAGCATTTTTCGTGCTAATGATAACGTTAATTTGGTGTGGGTTCGAATCACGAATGTAGCACAAGATTGGAACAGTCAAAGAAAAAAACTATCTCAATTTAAATACAAAACACGATTATCTGTGTTGTTTTCTCGCATGGGTTTCGATTTCTGAAATTTGACGAGATAAGATCATTGCCGTTCTCCCGACCTTTAAAATGTATGAAAAACTGGTTTTCTGCTTGTAGGTGTGGGCTTTATTAAAAAAACAGGCTATTTGTGTTTCTACATCCATTCCTGTCATCGCGAATTCGATAATCTACGCCTCTTTGCCCAACCGGTTAATTTAGGTAGCTCGACCTGTTTAAGCTTGTATTAATGTTATATTTGATGATGTATGCATATAATTAGTGAACATTCAATTTAGGTTTTCTTAAGATTTTTCATCGTTACTCTATTCTAGAAGTGAAATAGTTACTGTTGTTTTACGTTGTTTTGTTTTAGTGCCTGCGAAAAATGAAAAAACTTCGCTCTCTTGAGAATTTGTTCCTGATTTTTATATTTTTGTGTGTGCTGAATTTGAATCTGATGGCGAAAAAATTCTGTCTAGCATAATTTTTGAGAAATTAGACGTTATTTTTAAAATAGCGGTTTTTTCATATATTTTCTTAACATTCTTGTTTGGTGAAAAACAGTAATATACAAAATAATAATATTTAATGCTAAACATAAACTAATGTGTATATTTTTTCCTTTGGTACTCTTTATCACGTGTCTCCCGTTGTAGTGTCCAACAATAGTTGGATCTTCTCATTGCATTTATCACTATACTTTTTTTTCCACGTGGGCTATCTCTTGCTGAAATCGTTCACCGTTTTCATCTAAAACTGCTCCCAAGTTTGTAGGGAAGTAATTCAAGTGGGAACATAAATCAAATCAATTTTTGAGGACATTTTTCAACCCATGGCCTTATATGATAAAAGCAATTTTTCAACATTGTTGAATTGTTGAACAATTTGTGACATTTTTAACACTAATACTTAATCGTCCCAATTTTTTATTTATTTTGTAATGCACTATAAAAGATAAAAGTTGCAAAATTAAATAGGCTTTATAATTTTTTGTTAAAGTTTTCAGTGATAAAAAAATGCTCGAAATGTCAAAAAAACACCTTCTTTTTTCGACCTAAAACACAAATTTTACAAAAAAAAATGGTGCCTAATTGAGAATTTTCGACTTCTGATTCGTGTTTAGCTCTCTTCAAAATATAATAAAACATTTTTGTTGAAAGTAGTATTTTTATTCAGAACAATGTAACTGAAGGGTTTGATAGATGAAGGGGTTGTGTAGCAAAACCCAAATTTTGAGTAATTTACGTTTAAATTTTTTTTATTTTTTTTTTTTATTTTACTTAAGCAGGAAAATGTTACATAGCCCCTTCAGCTCCTTCATATATCCTTTTCTAGTTGTTTTGAAATATTCAGATTTTCCTACCTTACACATCTGCACATAAATTATTCATCCAAAGGATTAGATTGCATATATTTTTAAATGTGACTTCATCCACGGAACCCTTCAATTTGGTCTGGTACTTATATATGTATTTCTAAACTGAAAAAACTCAAAAATCTATATTTTTGATTTATTTTCATATTTAGGTTCAATGGTCTTCTATGAAATGCAAAAATGTATCTTATTAATTCCTAATCCCTCCTGATAGATCACTCTCGGTTAGGATTAAAAGATAAATCAGGTGAATTTTCGATATTTCATTCAAGACTGTGATTTAACATTTTTTTAATAAAGGTTTTTGAGTTGTTCACTTTTGAAATACAGTATGTATGTATGAAACTGTTGGTTTGTCAGTATGAATGTATAGTTTGAGGCTCTTTATTTATTTATTTTCTTTTTCACTTTATTTATTGTATTATTATGGGGTTATTTATTTTCTTTTTATTTATTCTCATTGTATATATAGTGGGGATGGATCCACTAAGTCATCCATATTACTTATTGCCCTCTTTGAGGCAGATTGTAATTCTTTTTCAATAAAATATTTATTATAATTGAAAAAAAAAAATTGCAGTAATTGAAATATTTCTAGGTATGATAATATTAAATTATGTAAGTATCTTGTTAATTTATAAGTATTACAAAAATATATACCTAAATTGATCCTCTTTTAAAAACCATTTTTTAAATGAATATATGAAGGCCTGTCTTGATAGTTTTGATTATTTTTCCAGACTCTGAAATATTTCCATTTTTGTTATATGTATCTTTACGAGTATACTAAAACTTGTACTAAATTGTAAAATTGTACAATTTAGCATTGCGGTAATGCATCCGGTAATTTGTATTTGTAATGTTTTTGTTTTGTTCAAAATCGATCAACCATTGGAGTTTGTTTTTCGATAAGTTTTTGATGCATTCTGTAAATATCACTGCAGTGTGATGTCAATATGATGATTTCACTTCTGTGTTAAAAAAAGACATTATTTCTGCCATTGAACACCTCACAGAAACCAATATTTTTTTTGGATGCAAATTTGGTTTTGACATATATCTTCCAAATGTGGTTTGGTAGGGTGTTGTAACTACATACCGCATATGTCGTGACAACAACCTTCCTCGAATGCCGTGGTAATATTTCTTGCTGCTGCTGAGTGTCCAAGTATAAACTCATAAAAAAAAATACAATTATCTTATTTCTATGGTCATACTTGATAGAATAGTGATCAAAGAGGATTAATAATGGCTCACTATAACCTCCGAACGTAAACTATAATAGTATCCAGTTTTATTCTTAACTTTTCCTTTCCAATTTTTTCCCAAAGGTACCTTATTCTTATAACAATTAGACTGTGAAATTATTATTATATATCCTTCACATTTAGAATTTATTGAATTTTTAACTATGAGATAATTATATTTAAAAAATCGTTGTTTCTTGACTTACTTCGGAACCACGTTGGTATTACCTTTTGGAAAATTAGAGTCCTGTTTGGGATCCCCCCTAGTGGAAGGAATATTTTAAAAATTGTTAGAAAAAACAAAACATTGTAATATCAGTGTTCTTTTAATCTATCTAACAAGATATTTAATTGTTTAAGCAAAAATAGCCTGTATCGATGCCTTAGCTCACAGATGTGTCTAGTACAAACTTTTGGAAAAATGTTTCAAATGCATCATTAAAGCATTAAATGTTGAAATATTCACCAAAATCTTGTTCGAAATGCCAATATTAACTCAGATAATTCGAAAAATTGGTGTTCACTAAATAGAATTAAATTTTATTATCAGTTTTGAAGCTTCAAAGTTTCAGAGTTGAATATTGTAAAATTTTATTTTCTGATTTTAACACATCTGTGAGCTAAGGTGTCGATATAAAAGAGAGGAATTACCAGTCTAAAGACATGACCAATGACTTGTAACGAAGTTATTATAAATGACCACTCAAGAGACGATCGAAAATTGATTTAAAAATTATTTCAGAAACTAGTTGATTTTTTTGATTAGTTGATTGGGGATTTTAGGAAAAAGAAAACGAACTTTATCCTGGGACAACTTGTTCCCTAAGAATAATAACTTATGATTACAGTGCATAGGACAATCGTTTGGCTATGATAATTAATTATAAAAAATAATAATAAAAATTGATTAATAGTTAATTTATGAATTATAAAATAAATGAGAAATCTTGTAAAAGGATACATCTTATGTATACTATCATAATGCATATTACATGAGGATTCATGTTTAACGTTTGCTTGGAAGGTTGAAAATTAAGGAGGTAAAGAAATAGATGATGTTTGAAGGAAGTAAGAGTGGAGGTTTTTCGCATTGAGATGGGGAATGCATTACATAAAGAGGAAGCACGGATAATAAAGGATTATTTGAAGGATGCAGTTCGATGCGCAGAAGTGTACAGGTTAATGGGTTGGGTTCTAGTATTTAAGAGGTGGATGAAGGAGCGCAGAGTAAGGTCATGAGTATAGGTGGGTTTTTGGTTTTCAAGAGTTGAAACATGAGTGCACCTGGGAAGTATTGACGTCGAAAACTGGGGTAAAGCCACCCAATACAGAATACCTGTCAGATATATGAGAACGTCTGGAGATCCCAAAAATAAATCTAATAAAACAGTTTATTAGTCTTTTACATCTCATTTCGAGCTCATCAGACAGTCCTCCATATACTAAACCTCCGTAGACAAAGTTAGGAAAAACGTGAGATGATACCAAAACTTGTCGAGTAATGTTAAAGTTGCTTAAGAATAAAAATAGACTTCCTCGTGATTTTAGATCATTATGATTGGATACGAGACGATTCCTATGGTTTAGTGAAGCTCTAAAGCTGAACTCCATACGCCCAATTAGGTATAATTATAGTCATGTGTAGATATTCTGTAATACGTTAGCTTAGAGCGGTTGTCTAGTAGATATTGAAGTAGACGAAATCGACCTGTTGAAACTGCAATTCTTGTGGGTTCAGGCTTGTATATGGATTCCTGTTAAGATGTTGGTCCAAATGGATGTCTAAGTAGCGGATTTATTCAACATGGAGTAGTGGAATATCATTAAACGATACTGAAGGACAAGAAGTAGTTGGCTTACGACAAAGGAACTGCTTACTTAAGAAGTGGAACTAAAATAAATCTGTCGTCATTCATTTCTTTATGGACGCACTTACGAATGTGGGTATTATATCATTGGACTTTTTCCGTTCATATTTTAATAATATAAAATGGTTGAACTAATAAAAATAAATAAATAATGTACAAATTTAAGAAAGGCTAGTAGGGTTACCTTATTTGTGTGCTGGTGACGTGTTCTTGGTAGTATTTCTGGAATTTTATGTCCCTCCGAAAGTATATATCTCAAGCATTTAATATGGGTTTAAGGCAATAACACCTACTTTTTGTTGTTTATTATTAGATTATACAGCTAGCAGTGGCTTGTTAGTTCTATATATATTGCTGTATCCGTCAACTAAACTCCAACAACTTTGTTGGAACCGGTTCCTTCAATTGCTATATTAGAGCCGAGAAGCTTATGGTTTTGAAGGACACTTCGGGACGAAATTAAATAATGACCGTATTAAGAAAGGTTATTTATATATAAAATAAAAAAAAAAAAAGTAACCATGTACAATTTATTTCCGTTTTAGACAAACAAAACTGATTTTGTAGTCCACTTCTGAACAACAGAACGACCATATATCATTTTTTTTATTTTTTTATTATTTATAAACGTTTTTACATTTTGAGATGGATATGTCTTTTAGCTGGAGGTCTATACTTCTTCATTTTAACATTTTTTTAACTCAAAAATTTAATTTTATTTTGACACGCTTTAATGTTAGTGTTGCTTGGATCGAAAATTTGCTGAAAGTTTTCTGATAAGAAATTTAATTGAGAATATTTTTTGTTATGCTAAATGTTTTGCTAGTACTTACCATTTAGAAACTATATTGGTTTTAATGAAAAAAAGTCACATTATAACCGCCATTTTCTCTCAACTTTCGAATAATCATTAATTGTTAATTTAATTATTACATCCAGTACTTATAATAGGAGAAAATGCTCGAGTTTCCGACTACTCTATAATTTACTAAACAAGTGTTCAAAGCTCCCAATAAATTACTAAAGACTTATTTATATGGCAATAATTAGATTTGGTCATACGGATTTGAGCTTTGGGGCTCCACTAAACTTTCCAATTCTTTTGATATCCAATCCTTACAATCCAAAATCCTTCGTCCTATTATGTCACAAAAAAAAAAAGTATTCATAATGATCTTAATGCATATGTTGCTGATATGGCCCAAACTAAATACCTATCTTTCATAGTAAACTCCATACCCACTCATACACTTGTCTCTCAACTTTCCTCAGAATGTTAGGGGCTCGACGCTCAATTAACATGATCTATAAGAATAACGAGATAAGATATAAGAATTAATAAATTATAATTATATGTAGAAAATATATCAGATGTAATGAGAAAAAGGAGATTGATTTTTTTGTCACTTATATCGAATACCAGATAGTAGATTGACAAGTAAGATTTTCCGATATTTGTGGGGTAAGAAATCGACAACAAGCTGGGTCAATGAAGTAAAAAGGGATTTAGAAAAAACAATATAAAAATATAAGAAATAAATAATAGAGAAGATTTTCGGCAAAAAGTATTGAAAATGGATGAATTCCAGGGCAGGAAAGTGAAAAGGACTCGTACAAAATGGTCTGAGGACAGAAAGAAGAAACACGGTGAACAAATAAAAGCATACTGGAAGGAAAGAAAAGAAAAAGAGAGAAAGAATTGAAATTGACACGTGGTCCTCTGGTGGCCCTTTCGAAAAAAAAAAATATATAATTAATAAATTATAAGAATAACAATCTCGATACCACGAAATTTTGACCCTTTTATATTCTAGTCGAATCTTCTGATTGGTACAGATGAATTATGTGTAAACTGGGGATATCTGATTTGAATAAAACAAACAAAAACAAAAGACCAGACACATATCACAAACTAGAAACATGACTCCCGGTATAACTTATACCTCTGGATAAGTTATATATACACTTAGGCCTGAATCGAATCAGGTCTGTTTGCTTGATCTAAATAGATGTTTGCATATGGTCCTCATTAGTTCCCAATGATGCCATGCCTGGATATAACCTTTGATTTTAACAGCTTTTATAAATTTTAATTGCTTTTTAATACAAGAGTTTTTTCGCTATAATGGCAGTTTTAAATTTCTTGTGATCTTCGCCTGAAGCCGATGATTTAAATTATATCCTAAGCCACTGCCTATTTAATCTGGATTTGACCCACGATCAAGAAGCTGCTTCGGAGCGCCATTTTGGTTGTTAAAGGTGAAGCTGAGAACTCATAATTAGATCGTAAAATTTATTATCTCTATTGTTAGGACGAGACACCGTTTCCATGTAATTATTTTTTTTTATATCTGGAATAATTACTGTTCCTTTGTCTAAATATAGCTCTATACGTATTCATGTATTTAATGAACAGTATAAATTAATTCAAACCTGCCATAGGTTCATCGATTCACAAACATTATTAATAATAGAAAAAAAAAAATAATAAAAATTTACTATGTTGAATGGCAGAAGATTGTCACACTGTCAAACTACATGATATTAAAGTATACAGGGTGAGTACCTCTTAGTGTAAAAAAAAAAAATTGGGTGAAACTAGATCAATATTGTAGAAAAATGCCGCAGACCTCATCTTTCTATTCCGACCCGTTGCAGATATACGATAAATCGAAGACTTTTTTGAGGAAACCACATTTATTTTTTTTTAATTGAAATTTACAACTGTGTTTATAATATAAACATATAATATAGTTTTTAAAGCAACTACCCATTGGTAGCACTTCTACAGGCTCTATTTAATGAGATACTATATTAGAAGGTCTCGAGGCCATCTTCTTTTCAGGCGCCTCGGAGGGTTATCTGGAATGGATTGAGAAGCAAGTTGTGACACTAATGGATTTGAATGGTTGTGAAGTTTGCTATGAAAGGATTAGATATCTGGTTGAGCTAAGTCAGAAACGTAAGGTATATTAAGATCTTTGAGGATAAGTTTGTTTGTGACGAAGTAAGGAGCATTTAGGATTTTTCTGGGGGTTTTAGATTGTAAGGATTGGATAAGAGATGAATAGGATGGTTTAGTGGAGCCCCAAAGCTCAACGCCGTATGTCCAAATTGGTCTCATTACTGTTAGGTATATGAGTATTTTGTAATTGATTGGAAGGTTTGAACGTTTGTCAAGTAAATGTTGAAGTAGTCGAAAACGACGGGCAGTTTCTTGTCGTTTTAGTCTTGTATGTGGATTCCAAGTAAGACGTTTGTCCAAGTGGAGTCCTAGGTAGCGGATCTGTTCAACGGGGATTAGTGGGGCATCATTAAAGGATACCGTAGGACAAGGAAGTCGTAGGTTTACGACGAAGGATAAAGGTTATTTGATGGGATTTATTTGGATTTATTTTGATTCTCCATTTTCGACACCATTCTTGAAGGTTTGTGATATGGGATTGGAGTGTCTGGGAGGAAACCACATTTAAAAATATTTTTCAAATTTAGCATTAAACCACATTTTCGGATTTAGCATTAAATTTTCTATAAGAGCAGAGTACATGTAACCTTGAATTTTACAAACTTGGGATCTAAAGAACAGCTTGATCTTCACCTTATTTAGGGAAGTTACAATGTCTTACATTACTTCAACTCACCATTTTTTTGAAAAAAAACTATCCACAAAACAGCAAATCTCACAAAAAATTCCAAATTTAATCAGCTTACGGTTGATATGTTAAAAGTAATGGTTCTGTTTCGATTTCATGGAGAAATTTACTTTTGAAACCGAAAAAACATGGTGTTCTCATTTGGCTTACAAATCACTTACTTGTGTAAATAAAACTTTATGACAATCCCTTAATGGAATGCACATTTTAAACATAATAAACTCTTCATTGTAATAAACAGCAAAGAAAAAAAATGATTGTTTAATAGAAAATAAAGGAATACTGTCAATAAAGCGACACCAGATCAAAGGATCTTATGTTATTACATTTATTTATTTATTATTATTATTTAGGATTTACACTATGAGGTACTCACCTTGTATAATGATTAGAAATTAATAAAAATTATATCCAAGTAAATATGTCGATTCTTTGCTTTTTGTTATTGTTTCTAAAAATTTAATTCGTGGGTCTTAAGTTGTAGGCAGTGATAATGCAGCCTATTATCCGCAAATTTCTCAATAGTCTGTCTTTCTTGATTACCAACTGCTCTGCGTGAAAATATCATTGAAGAAATAAACACAATTGCTTAATTGCATGCTTCAATACAATGTTTTTATAAAAATTGAATTATTAGTTAAAATTATGTAAGTACTTTACTTATGAGACCCGGCGAAGCTGGAACGGGGGATGCTAGTTTAATGTAAAATCATACCGAAACCTATACTTGTTAATAAAATGTGTTTTGGTCGTTGGTGCTTAATTCTCCAATGCACGCGTCCTCTGAATGTATACTAGCACACGCGATGTATCTGAGAGATACAAAATAAATTCTGCCCTATCAATCATTATATTTTAGGATAAAAGTGTGTAAATAGCTCAAATTAACAATTTTTTTTATTGAAAAAGGTACAAAAATAATATTGTAGTTTACACATTACAAAATTATTGAATCTACAAAACCCTTAAAAATCAACTCTCCTTAGAACTATTGAATTTGACATTATTTATTAGGAACTCAACTTGAGAATGGATCACTTTCTTGGGAATGAGAGTTACTCATTCATTTTGGAATAAACGTTGTATAAAAAAATAAATGTATAAAAATGGCACTAATTCAACTTTTTTTTTTAGATTTTAAAATACATAAAGTTTGCTTTAAATAAAGATGTGACTAATTATTAATAATAATTGTATTTTATTAATATTATGAGATGTTATGATATACATTGTTTGTTGACAGGAGCCCACGTCAGATGCGGTGCGCCACCATCTAGCCAGTCCCCTCTCATGGAGTGGTGAGATAAATTCTCTTTTGTTATCTGCTGTAGGCATTACTTTTCCTAAAAAATATTTAATATTTTTATTAATTTTTTTCTATTTATTTAAAGTTCATATGTTATTTTCTTTGCTTGAAGTATTTAGTGTTCCAATTAATTATTATATTAAAAACAATTATAACTGTTAATTAGAAATTAATTTATTTTCGGTCAATAATGATCTGGGTTGTGCCACAAAAATTTCATTCGTTCTTTTAGCGTAAATAAAGTTTGGTTTACAAGGAGATTTCTTTATTTGTAAATAAAAGAATAATTAGGATTGATGAATTAATTGCCACTTCTATTGAGATTATTTTATTAGAAAACTAGTTTCGAATGCTAAACCCTTTTAGATTCACACCCTTCAATTAAATTTGAGAACAATAAGACTTTATATTTTTTAGACATTGAAATCTCCATAAACAATAAACAACACGACTTTAATATATACAGGAAACCCACACACCCAGTTGTAGTTATAGACAACAATGCCAGGAGACCACTAACACACAAACTCGCAGCATTTCATAGCATGATATACCGCCTTTTAAATATACCGCTAAATGAACGAAATTATAACAAAGAAATACAAACAATTCACACTATAGCTAACAACAACAGATACAGTAAAACCACAATCGATAATATTTTAAGAAAACAAATACATAAAAAAACTATGAATAATATTTACAAAACTCCCCCAGAGGATAAAGCTACCCCTAAAAAATATATTTTGATACCATACTACGGCCCAATAAAAGTCGGGAAAGTATTTAAAAAATTAGGTTTAAACCCTGCATTTAAAATAGATAAACCATTGTCATCATACTTTCCTTCACCGAAAGACAAAATAGACCCTTTCCAAAAAAGCGGCGTATACGAATTAAAATGTAATGACTGTGAAGCAAAATACACGGGAAAAACTGGACGATCGGTAAATCAAAGAGTAAATGAACGTATAAGAGCATACACTAATAAGACCCAAAATTCCAATTTCGCTATCCATCTAAATGACAATAACCTCAAATTTAATAAAGACTCGGGAGGAAAAATATTACATCAAGTAGAAAATAGCCTAAAATTAAATACTTTTGAATCACAATAAAATCGTTTAAAACCGATCCAGATTTTTGTTTAAATGATCAGGTTAACATATCCAATAGCCCTATTTCAAATTTGTTTCCCATAGGAACGGAAAAATCCAATTAGTCCTAAGGGAAACCCGATTGTAAATCAAAAATTTAACCTACCTGCTCCCCTTTTACTTCTCACGAATTGAGTGTTTTAGTTACCTCGAAGGTGGGTGCCCATGTTTGATTTCTTGTCTTACCTTTTTAAAAACTTTAGTATATATAATCTATGTAACATAGTACTGATGTGTTGAAAAAATTTTGTATGTTTTAGAACTGAAGATGAATGTTTAGCATTGGAAACTAGTTTTACAATAAAATAATCTCAATAGAGGTGGCAATTAATTCAACAATCCTAATAGTATTGATCCTTCTATACCATCATGCGTACCTTAAGTAATAAAAGAATACTTTATGTTGAGTGTAGTAATTTTTAATTAATTAATTTATTTTTGTATTACACTTCAATTTGTACAATAAACAAGATTTTATTACGATTTTATTTTGCTGTTTTTCTATTTAATTTTGATTATATGACATCAAATGCGTGTATGATATAATGGATCATTTACAAACCATTACTCCTATTAGTATTTCTAGAATTTCGAATTATTTCTCCAGAAGTTATATTTCTTACACTATCTACTTATTCCACATTATGGTACAATTTTTTACTATAAAATGTAGAGATTTTTACTTTACGCGTAAATTCACATCCCTGCTGCCGATGGTTAAGAATTCTCGACTCTTCAGGCTCCTATATTTTTTTTTTGTGGATCCAGAATGTAACTTTGTTTATGAATTTATGTGATTATTTTTGTATGGAAATAAATTTTATTTAATGATTGAAAAAAAAAAAAAAAAAAAAAAAAAAAGAAAAGAAACAAAATGGGGATTCGAGTAAAACACACTAATATTTATTCAAAACTATTGATTTTCTGATTTCCAGCTTTTCTATTTGCAAAAATAGCTTTATATGGTTACAAAACTAGTAATAAGAAATATATATGTCTTACGATTTGCATGTAATAAGGATACTGATTGAACCATGTTTTTTTTTTGCTAAAAAGGCTATATTAGATAATTTTGAATTGTAACAAAATATAATTTTTTTTAACTGAAAATATTTTAAAGTATTAGCTATTCGCAATCTACTAGTTATATCTTTTATTTTTGTCTCCTGCAAATAGAAATATGAAACTAGAATTTTTGATTTCTTGTTTTTGTTTTATGTACCTAATTTAAGCTCTGAATACTGTTCTGTCCCTAACAAATATTAAAATAATTTTTTTTTTAATCATTGATATTGGGTAAGTCTTGCTTTAGAATGAAAAAACAAAAAATATCAAGTGTATATTTGACTATGATCTTAAGCTATTTTTGGCGTTTATATGTTTTGTTTTTTTCTCATTTTACATTTATATTTAAATTCTGAAGAACTTCTCTATTTTTTGTTTTATTTACATTTTCCTTTCTGAAATATCAAGAGTAGTTGGCGACAAGCCATTTCATATTTCTGTACTATTCCTGTTTATCCCAGTACGTTTAAATCGTGGTCTATTTTTATATTTATTTATTATTATACCTGATTTAATTTTTAAATAAAGGAATACAAGATGAAAAATCTTTTTTTATTGTTTTTAATTCAAATAATTAAATAAGTTTCTTTCTGTTTGCATTTGATTTTTAATTATTTAATAAAAAATTCTGTTTAAAAGTGTTCATGCCGTGATAGGATAAATATAAATAATGAAAGATGATTAATTTTATTTTATCTTTGAATTATTTATTTAATTGATTCATATTCCAAAATTACAAAATTTTGAGCATCAATCGTTAAAAAAAAATATATTGTTTAGAATCTACGTTGTCTTGAAGAATGGGTTACATAACAAGCGATAAATGAGCCATTGTTATTCTTGTTAAAAAGTTCCACAATTTTACAGTTATTGAACGTACGTCTTGTCTTCACCAGGACTCAGAAATGATTTTTTTAAATCATATCTTCTAATACATCGTGTAGACATATTAGGAATTGATCAAATACCGGATTGATTTTTAATTTTCTCGGCTAAAAGTTTAATTTTTTTTTAGGTGTTAACGTCCTCAAATACTTTATATAAATCGTATTAGGATTATTAAAAGTATTAATAAATAAAATAAAGCAGTATTTGAAAATACTTTCGAGCATTTTAAATTTACATTTTATATCAATAAGGCTTATATCCGCCCCTTGTGTTCATTAAATCTTGCATTCGATAGGTCTAATGTTATTTTTAATCAATTCTTTAAAAAAAAAAATTATTCTCTTAAAACTTACTTTCAAAACTTATATGTTGATTATAACTTTACAGGTTAAGTTATAGTATCAATTTTGTAAAAAAAATATATTTCAAAATAGGAAAATTATTTTAATATTATTGTAATTATAAGTGAACATATTTCGAACCTCATACCGGCGATTTAATTTTCAACAACCGAATGATTTAAAATTTAAAAGTGAAGTGTCGATATCAACATTTTTTGATTCTCGATATCTTTACCTCGTTTTAAAAAGAAACGCTAGTTATTACAAAAAAATAATTAACATAAGAGCTAAAATAGGCATATCAAAAGACAATATGTTTTCAAGAAATAAATTAGTAAACAGCAAATAGAATTTATTATCTGCTACATATAATTTATATGTTAGCTAAAATTCACGCAATGAACAAAAAGGAATCCATTTTTCAATTTGTTATTTAAGAAGATAAATCGTGGAGTAGAATTGTGACTATCTAAGAAGGGGACGTTTGACTTGCAACTCACAGATTAGAATGCCGATTTTTGTATAGGTAGTAGGGATCTATAATAGTGCAGAACTATAGTTGTAGCCGCCAATGAGCATGGGGAGCTAAGAAAAAATATATACTTGAAAATCGCATTTGAAAGAAATGATTCTTTCACGTTAAATTGTAGTTTTGTGTGTTATTTGAAATAAAAATTATTCAACTTTCGTTATGCTCAAGATAAAATCCGGCTTTATGGTGCTCAAAAACTTTATAAAAAAAAAAAAAAAAAAAGACAAAATTCCTATGAAATCCTCTGCAAATCAGTGAAAATTTTTTTTCTCATGAAAAACTGACGTTAAATTGCGATATAACGCACCAAAAAAACCTTATATGTGAAATTTTATCAAAATCAAAAAATATTGATTTTTATACCATTAATACCATTTTTAAAGACGTTAAAATTTTGAATTTGGGATTTCATCAACAACTCCTAACTGCTATACCAACTGCTGTTCAACTGATTACAATAGGAATACCATCACAAGAATCAGCGTACATTTTGTGTTTTATCAATGCATATAACATTAGGTTTACTCCAGATTTCAGTGGACAAAAACTGACGTGAATAACAAATTCCGAGGTCAACTATAACTTGATATTTTGATAAGGCGAAATATGTGAGATAGCTCAAATTATTTATGTTTTTTCAGAAACTGGCAGGATTTTGTGTTGCATGGATTGGATTTGAGAATAAGTGGAAGGTTTAGTGGAGCCCTAAGACTCAACTCCGCATGTCCGAATAGGTCTAATTACTGTGATGTAAATAAGTCTTTTGTAATTATTTGAGAGCTTTGAACGCTTGTCTAGTAAACGACGGGCAGTTTCTTCTCTTTCAAGTCTCGTAAGGTATCTTATTATTTACAAATGAAGATGATGGTGGTATGAAATACGAGTTTTCATTTTGTTCATAAAATATTCCATTAATCTAGTATATGTAAATAGCCATGTATTTTTTATTGTGTCCATTATAAAAAAGTAACACCTTTATCTTGGAACTACATTTGTAATTAGCGTCTGCCTCTGATTGTGGGTATTTAACGATAACCTACGATCCTCAGATCTTTAACGTTTGAGATTACTTGGGCCGAATGATGCATTAGTTGTTTACTGTTAAAAAAATAAAAATGAAACAGAGACATAAATCTATTTTAGAACTGATATCTCGATCATCGGGCTATTAATTTATCAGACCATGTCGACAATGAGGTTAATGACGTAATGGCTACGGCATGAGTTTTAAACTTTGGTATCGTATGCGCATACTTACATTTCTGTATGTATTATAAAAGTAATTGTATTATTTTTTTTATTTATTGATAGTTACAACTGTAAAAAACAATATGCATCAAATAAATGTGTTGCCAGTGTATACAGTGGGCATGTAAATAACTTGTGAAGAACTACTCAATAGTAGCACTTTAATAAAAATCCACACTAAAAGGTCTCTGGGCCATCTTCTTTTCAGACGCTTCGGAGGATTATCCGGAATGGAGTGGGAAGCATGTTGGGAGATTAGTAATTGTAACAGTAATCGATAATTGGATACTATAAAACTTTGGATCCAGATCAATATGGTTATGGAGTTTCATTGTCAAGATTTAAATTTTTTTTGACATGCATATTTTTTGGGTCTATAACGTTTTGCTGTAACGTTTTTTTTCAAAATAAAAAATTTAACATTTTGACACGCTCTAGTTCTGTTAGTGTTACTTGGATCTAAAATTTGACGATAGTTTCGTAAAAACAGAAGATTATAGATAATAATATTCAGGTCTCTTGTTTTTCCGAATCTGGGAGAAATTGAGTATTTTTTTTTGGATGCTTTCAGCATGAAATGTGTGGCCATTACACAGCTTGGAGCAGTTGTTTTAATTACGATATATATCTTTGGTAGGAATTTCTCTCAGATAATTTACATGTAAAATATGATCATTGTTACTCAGCTGTTGTACTACAACCTCTTTCATGTTAGGAACCTAAATCATAACAACTAATATTTACTCATTACAATGATATGGATTATTAAAAGATAACGTCGCACAGTGGGACGAAACAGGGTTTTTTTTCCTGGACATCGCATTTTGAGCCTCTAAAAATTTTTACATTGACTTCAAGTTTCTTATGGGTATATTTTCAAGGGTGTAGAATTCGAATCGGAAGTCGTTTTTCCCCCATCTATTTCAGGATTTTGCTCTGTTAACCAATAGTTTGTCAAAAAAATCCAATCTTCGTTTGTTCGTGTTTTGATTCTAGGAATATGATTTTTGATGTGCCCTATCGAAGTTAAAAATCTGTAAATCAATCAGTTTACCGTTGTGTGACTTATACGTGTTGTATGCCTTTTTCGTCGATCGGACTTTTTAAAAATTTTACAAATCACGGTTTTTTGACATTTAAATGAAAAAAAAAGACACACAAACAAACTAACCTGTTAGAATTAATCAACCCCTACTTCCCGCGATAATTTAAAAAAAAAAGAAAAATTGACTATGGCTTCAAGCTATCAAACATGGATAAAGACTGATGGGTCAGTTGCTGCCTATATGTTTTTATGGCTATTGTTGTCATTTGTTAACAACAAACGACTATAAAATAACTAAGACTATTTGAGGATCACGTTGATGACATGCGCAACGAATAAACGTCTATATAATTTTACCTACTCCTAATAATATGTACTTTTTTTTCTTCTATTTTTTCTCTTTTTAATTTATTTATATATTTTTTTATTAAATTATTTTTTTCTCCAATCTTTATTCTATTCATCGATTAGCTTATAAATTCATTTGATAATTATTGCTTAAATTTCATCTCAACTCAATTATTTTAAATTATTTTATTATGTATTATTATAAAAATAGTTTGTATAAATATTTATTTAAATATGCGTTATGACAAGAAATATGTGCATGAGAACACGTAGAAATATATGCACCTATTGCAGGGCGCCTATTACCATTACTGCAATGTGGAAAAACTTAAGAAAACAAAATAAATAAGACTAAAAATTTTGAAAGTAACGAAATAAAATTCTAAACAAAAAATTACAAATATTGTTTTGTTTTCATAACTGGAAAAGTTACTAATAAAAATAAAGGTTGATGGTTTAATTAGGTCGAATTACATTAGAAGTATATAAACTATGCCTAACCATGGGTTAATTCGGCCATATTCGGAAAATATTGGAACGTATTTATCTCATTATATATCTAAGGAAAAAGTCTATGAAGTCTATTTTTTTGACAAATTTGGACGTTTTTTATTTCTGGTGCATAGTGAAATGGGATGGTGCAAAGTGGTCGCAGATTAAAGTAAAATAGTTTTAATTTTTCGTACATGTCTGAAAATTTGGGCCATTCATCCCACTGTGCGTCGCACAGTGGGGCAAACACGGAAAAAACTCTAAAAACAACTTTATTATTTTTGTCCTGTTTGATGGGCCATTGTATTCATTATTAGATGGTGCAAATATTTCCAGTTTGTTTTTTTTAATTTCATTTTTATTTGCGACTTCGAGGCCTTCTAAAGTTGGACAATATTACTCCACCCCAAAATGGTCTATTTCTATCGAGCTACCATTTGGGTCACAGTGGATTTATTTTTATAGATAAACCTATGAAACTTTACATATTTGTAGTTCAAGCTCTAAAGAATAATGAAAAAATATTAGATTGGTTCTATGTATGAAATATATTTTCAAAAAATATACTAGAGCGAGAGGGAAAAATTAACCAGAATTGTTTAACATGTGTGGTCTTACAAAAAAAGCTCCGCTGAGCTCCGGTTAAAAACTACCATCACCATAAAGCTTACACCACTACGTAATATCCCTATAAATTTTATTGACAACTGATGACAACTGTGCAAAAAAACAACGATTGCTTACAAAGTTGAGATTAGCCTGTTCGTGGTCCCTATGTTTATTTATTTACAAACACTATATACTAAACCTAAGGAAGGGATTCAGACATACAAATGAAGTGATCTAATTCAATCAAGTGATCTAAATCTCAAATATCAAACAAAAATTTAGGGATAGATGTCCCAGTTCATGTTTTGCATTTTCTGAGAAATAGTTATTTCTTATTCCACTGATAGACGCTCATGGAAAAATTCATTTTGTTTTTTATTTTTTTAATATAATAATTTTGGGAATACAAACAAGTGATTATATGATAAATGTAATTAAAATTACATAACCAAAAAAAAAAAAAAAGTGTTAACATATACATTCACTTTATGAATCAAAATAAAATATTCCGATCAGTGTGAGGTATTTTTTAGTGACTTTTCATTAGAAACTATTGTTCGCGACAAGTGTCCTTTGGAATCGGATGATTTGATAACTTTACAATTTGTGCAATTAATAACCGATTTTTCCCTCATTATAAACAAAATTTAAAATCGGTTAATTTTAATAGACATAAGTTTAAAACTAGATTTTATGAGTAGATGAATGAAAGATTAATATTATGGTATGTTTCAAAAGCTACTAGAATCATTAAATCCCTACATTACGTACATGAGGCCTCAACTTAAAAGGAAACTACTTCCCATCAGTGAAGAACTCCAATTGATATGTGAGCCGTCCTGTCATTCATTATGTAGGTAAATAATGAATTACTCTGAACTAATCGACATAAAAATGTGATTATTGAAAAAAGGGAACCAATTTTTTTGTTATAATCAAGATAAATTAGCTTACACTTATGTTAAATTGAATTAAAATTATGTTAAATAAAATTTTATAAAATATCTCTCAGTTTTATTAAAGAAAATAATGATATAATTTTTCAATATACCAGGTATGCAAGTTTAAAATGTCGTTTATTTCTTAAAATAAATACACAGTAATTTAAAAAAAAAGTATAATATATTTTATTCAAAGTACTGACCCTCGCTTTCTACAGATTTTGCCCATCTCTCGGGCAATATATGGATACCATTCCAAAAGAATGCTTCATCTTTATTTGAAATCCATTCATCGAGCCATTTTTGTACGTTTTCGAAATTGTTGAAGTGTTGCTCCGCCAATGAATGTCCCATCGATGAGAAGAGGTGATAATCAGAAGGCGCCAGGTCAGGTGAATACGGCGGGTGGGGTAGGAGTTCCCAACCAAGCGAAGAAATCATTTCCTTAGTCAATCTGGCTGAATGTGCAGGAGCGTTATCATGCTGAAGAATGACTTTGGCGTGCCTGTGAGCCCATTCTGGGCGTTTTTCGATCAATGCGTGACTCAAATTGATCATTTGTTGTCGGTAGCGCTCGGTATTGACTGTTTCGCCGGGTTTGAGAAGCTCGTAGTAGACTACTCCCTTCTGATCCCACCCCACACACAGCATTGTCTTCTTCCCAAAACGATCCGGTCTTGCACTCGATGTGGATGGTTGTCCTGGCGTTACCCATGATTTTTTTCGTTTGGGATTCTGAAAATAAATCCATTTTTCATCGCCAGTTACAACTCGATGCAAAAAAAACCCTTTCTTTCGTGGCGTAAAAGCAGCATTTCGCACACAGTTTTTCGTTTTTCCATCTGTCGTTCGTCCAATTCATGTGGAACCCATTTTCCAACCTTTTGAATCTTTCCCATAGCTCTCAGGCGATCGGAAATGGCTTGCCTAGTGACATTCAACTGTTCTGCCATCATTTGTTGGGTTTGGGTATTGTCTTCGTCTAATAAAGATTGCAATTCGAAGTCCTCAAACTTTTTTTTGGTCGATTTTCTCGTTTTTGATCAGTAACATCAAAATCACCACGTTTGAAACTTTGAAACCAACGTTCACATGTCCTGACGGTTGGAGCAACATCGCCATAAGTCTCAACAAGAATTCGATGACATTCAGATGCCTTTTTCTTTTGATTAAATAAGAAAATCATGACATGCCGCAAATGCTCTTTATTTGGCTTAAAATTAGACATGTTTAACACCAAAGAAAGGTATGATACGTCCACGTAAACGACTTAAAAACAACTGACTTTTGTAAACAAATGACTAACAAACAAAATAGCGTTTAGAGATAAGCAAATCCTTCAATAGGCTAAGAGCGCATTCTATTGGAATTAAAACGACATTTTAAACTTGCATACCTGGTAGTTGCAATTCTAATGTATATTTTCTTTCTGAATCGAATGAGGCTATTTGCAGCTCGATGGGACTAACTGTTCTCGAGAAAAAGAGTTTTTTCCGCTTTTGGGCTGTTCTGCCCCACTGTGCGTCGCACAGTGGGGCCATTCGTGAATCTAGCAGGACAAAAGTCTGAAAGCGATCGTATCGATAATTTAATATTTTTTTATCATCCAGAACAACTTGAAATGATTAAAACAAGGTTATTGAAAGGTTGATAAAACATTTAAAATTTTATTTGTGACCTGTTGTTTTATTAAGAAAAAAAAACTTCACAAAACCATTTATTGATTTATCGATGATTATATAAATTGAATTTTTAAAAAATGAATATACCTACTTTATGATAATAATGTCAATATTATGGCTGGAACAACTAACAATTTCTCTGAAGTTTTGTTCAGTAATAATAAATAGAATTTATAATTTTTATAAATCAGGACTATGTGTTATCAAACTATAAGCTTTAACACTTTAATACTTAATTTCTATCTTAAAACGAGCAGAACTCAAACACATTATATTGTTTTAAACTGAAAAGAAAATTATAGTCTATAATGATTTGTCATCTTTGATCGAGATTATCACTATCATCACTATGCTGTTCACTAAGTAAGGGTACCATACTCGTATCTGCGTCTGATATTTCAAGCAAATTGAGAACACTATTACCTAAAGTCGTATTTTTCTCTGGTAGTAGTCCGTATCAGGTAATCAAAGGATCAGACGAAATAAATAAATTATTCATTATGTCGGTATTGGTTACTGTGCGAGACATTTTCCGAGGAAAATGTTCCCTGTATCTTTATATCTCTTTGTGTTGGCTTTTTGTTTCTTCCTGGGGATTATTAAAACTGAAACCTCCAGCCCGTAACGCTTCAGCCAATTCCAATCGCGCTACTGAGAGTACTCCGCCTGAAACACAATTTTTGGTGTTACTGATAAACGGGCAAAAAAAAAACTGAGTATTATGAATGCAATTCATCGTAAAATGTAAAAAAATAAGAAAGCTGATGTTCACTGTCGAGAGCTTGAAAGAATACTAACTTAATTCTTAAATTGTACAGAATTAAAGTGGTATTAGTTTGTTATTTATTAAATCGCTTTATTGACATTTCCTCAGCCTGATTCACTTCGTTTTATGTATTCCAGCATTTAGCCTGTTAGATCAACCACTTTCTACATCAAAAAATCAAACTTCATTTTTGGACTTTTGTCCCGCTAGATTCACGAATGGCCCTACTGTGCGTCGGTTCGGAATATGGAGATATGGTGCATTTTGACATTACATTCTACTAATCACACAAAAATATTCTGTCGACTGGCTCATGTTTATTTGTTTATAAATGTCATAACTAAAGAAAAATAATATTAAAGATATTGAGGTCGTTGTTTTGGAGATTCAGGTTTAGTTCATTATCAACCTGTTTTAATGGGAAGGTCAAACCTTATACCATGGTTTGAAAGGTAATAAAAAATATATTTTATTTACTTCCTTTTTGAAAAAGAAATAAAAAAATCATATAGTATCATGTGGAAAAAAACAATTAGCTTGCGGCTCCATGTTCAAAATAAATTACTGGAAATAAACTAAAAGTAAGGGAAAATAATTTGATTCAAACTAAACTTAAGTTTATATACTACAAACATCTCCCGTCGCGGCTTCACCTGCTCTTATAAGTAAAATATTTAGATAATTTTTGTATTGAAGAATGTAATTGAGCGTTATTTGTTCAATGATATTTTTACGCAAAACAGTCATTTTTAACCTCATTAAAATTGCACTGATTAGGTGATTGAAGATTATGTATAGCTTAATTGAATGTAAAATTTAAAATTTCAACGTATGAGTTGGTAATCCTGAAGAACTAAGACTATTAAGAAACTCTTGTGGATAATGAACTGCATTATCAGTGCTTTCAACTTGTGTCCCATGAATAATATTTTCACTCACAATATCAAAAATAAACTGAAAATTTTGATTAGGCAAACATTTTTAGTGCGGAAGAAATAATTTTAGCGAATTCATCTGGTTGGATTTTAATTTCTAACCATAATAGTATATGACAGAGTTCCACACCTCATTTCTGGCACTCACTACTCTACATTTAATTTATGGTTATAGGAAACCTTCCTAGAACTATGAAAATGATGTAGTTAAAAAAAGCCACAAATTGGTTTTTTTTGGTCGATTTTTGAACTTTATTATTCCCACCACATATTTATAGCTTTGAAATAACAATTTAACTGATAATAAGTAAATTTTATTGTAAATAGCCAGCTTAATATAGAACCGTACCTTTGTATTATCGATAATCCTCCGATTAACTGTAAAGACTGTAAAGTTTATCAAAAATAAACTGAAAATTTTGATTAGGCAAACATTTTTAGTGCGGAAGAAATAATTTTAGCGAATTCATCTGGTTAGATTTTAATTTCTAACCATAATAGTATATGACAGAGTGCCACACCTCATTTCTGGCACTCACTACTCTACATTTAATTTATGGTTATAGGAAACCTTCCTAGAACTATGAAAATGATGTAGTTAAAATTTGAAAGCCACAAATTGGTTTTTTGGTCGATTTTTGAACTTTATTATTCCCACCACATATTTATAGCTTTGAAATAACAATTTAACTGATAATAAGTAAATTTTATTGTAAATAGCCAGCTTAATATAGAACCGTACCTTTGTAACCTCTCTTCGATGGTGCTCGCCACCTATCGATTGATTTTTAAACTTCACTACGCACCACATATTTATTAATATATAATATTTATTAATTGAAAATTTTAAAATTGTATTATCGATAATCCTCCGATTAACTGTAAAGACGATGTGGTTCAACTTTGGTATAGATTGTTGCAGTATTTTTTGTGGTTAGTGATCGCAAACGAAAAATTGCTTGTCCTTTTATGTAATAACTAGAATCCCCGATCACGGCTTCGCCCGCTCTCATTAGTAAAGTACTTCGATAATCATAACTAATAATTGGAATTTTATTTGTTTATATAATAATTATAAGTTTATTAAACATCTTATGTTGAATTATGCAATGAGCATTACTTCTTCATAGCTGTAATTTCTAACCTGGTTAAAATTGCACCAATTAGGTGGTTGAAGGTTATGTAAAAGCATAATTAGACATCTAATTTTTAATTTTAATGTAGGAGTTGTTAATCCAGATAGACCTGGATATTAAGAAACTTGCGGACAATGGACTGCATTATCACAGCTTACAACTGAAGGCCCATAGATCCTATTTTTACACACAATATAAAAAAGAAAAGTAATAATTTTTATTTGGTAGAAATAATTTTATTAGTTAGATCAATCAAATTCTATCCATAAACCTATATTACAGCGTAGTAAACCTCGTTCCTGCCACATAACATTGCACATTTAAATTTTATTATCAATTTCAAGCTCTAGAAAACACAATACCATTATAACTTATAACCATCATGCAAAACGGCAACCACCACCTATCGCTCTATTTTCAAACTTCACACATTATCACGTTATTAATAACAAATTATTTGAAAATCAGTAGATTTTATTATTGCTAAACCTTCCTGGAACTATGAAGATGATAGTTAAAATCTGGTACAGATTGGTTCAGTAGTTTTCGCGGTTAGTGATCACAAACGAAAAATGGCTTGTCCTTTTATACAGGGTGAGTATCTCTTAGTGTATAAAAAAAAAAAAAAAATTGGTGAAACTAGATCAAAAATGTAGCAAAATGCCGCAAACCTCACTTTTCTATTCCAACCCGTTGCAGATATACCGTAAATCAAAGACTTTTTTGAGGAAACCACGTTTTTTCCATCAAAGCTGTAATATCTCCATTTTATTTAAATAATTTTCAAATTTTAACCACAGTTTCGGATTTAGCATTAAATTTTTTATAATAGCTCAGTACTTGTAACCTTGAATTTTACTAACTTGGTATCTAAAGAACAGCTTGATCTTTACCTTATTTGGGGAAGTCACAATGTCGTATTTACTTCAACGCTCACCGTTTTTCGAAAAAACTATCCACAAAACGTCAACTTTTACAAAAACTTGCAAATTCTATCAGCTTTCGAATGATCTGTTAAACGTAATGGTTTTGTTTCAATTTCATGGAGAAATTTACTTTTGAAACCGAAAAAACGTGGTGTTCTCATTTTTCATACAAATCAGTTACTTGTGTAAATAAAACATTATGACAATCCCTTGATGGAAATATGTATTTTAAACATAATAAACTCTTTATTGGAATAAAAAGCAAAGAAAAAAAATATTGTTTAATAGAAAATAAAGGAAAACTGTCAATAAAGCGACACCAGATCAGAGGATCTTATGTTATTACATTTATCTATTCATTATTATTAATTAGGATTTATTTTATTAGATTTGCAATGTAATATTTAACATCCATTGATTGATAATGGAGCACCATGGTGTTGGAAAATCATATTTTGCCGATCTTCAGGTTGTATATCGTGATGAAGTTGTGGTAGGATATTTCGTTACAAATCTTAGTAATTTCATCATTCAATCTGTTGGGCAAACTATGATTTTTCAACACTATTCGACAACTATAAAAATATAAATAAACCAACGATACTCCACATGTAACGGTAGAAATGCCTTCCTCTGTAAAAAAAGACTCATCTAGTCATAAATTCACCTCAAAAAGTGGTATTCTTTAATATCATCTGCATTCAGAAGCTATTAGCAAAATTAAGGTTTATGTTCATCATCATTGAGTTTTACACCTTACATTAAAAATCTAATAAAATCAATCCTAAATTATAGTAATAAATAAAAAAAAAAAAAACCTGTACCACTTACAACCCATGAAGGGTCTCGGGTTCAGTACTTAGGTAGGCTGTACTGTTTCTGAGCCAACGGTTGTGAAAGGAGGTGATTTGGCCAGAATTCACGCTCAACCGCCAGGTTTTCCCCCAATTAAGGGTACCCACTTTTTAAGAGGCTGGGTGGGCCCCAGGAGGGTCTCCCGACCTCGAAATCGATCCACGACTGAAATAACAGAATATAAATTTTCTGATAGTAATAAATAAATAAATGTAATAACATAAGATCCTCTGATTTGGTGTCGCTTTATTGACAGTTTTCCTTTATTTTCTATTGAACAATAATTTTCTTTTTTGCTTTTTATTCCAATGAATAGTTTGTTATGTTTAAAATGCACATTTCCATGAAGGGATTGTCATAATGTTTTATTTACACAAGTAACAGATTTGTATGCCAAATGAGAACACCACGTTTTTTTGGTTTCAAAAGTAAATTTCTCCATGAAATTGAAACAAAATCATTACGTTTAACATATTCGAAAGCTGATTAAATTTGCAAGTTTTTGTGAAATTTGACGTTTTGTGGATAGTTTTTTCGAAAAAAGGTGAGCGTTGAAGTAAATACGACATTGTGACTTCCCCAAATAAGATGAAGATCAAGCTGTTGTTTAGATACCAAGTTTGTAAAATTCAAGGTTACACGTACTCAGCTATTATAGAAAATTTAATGCTAAATCCGAAAATGTGGTCAAAATTTGAAAAATATTTAATTAAAATGGAGATATTACAGCTTTTATGGAAAAAAAACGTGGTTTCCTCAAAAAAGTCTTTGATTTACGGTATATCTGCAACAGGTTGGAATAGAAAAGTGAGGTTTGCGGCAATTTGCTACATTTTTGATCTAGTTTCACCATTTTTTTTTATACACTAAGCGATACTCACCCTGTATAATAGTATAGATGTAGATGTAGATTGTAGTTGACATGAAAATAGGCACTTGGGACCCACACAACAGCACGGCTTTGATGCCAAATAGGGCAAGTTTGCTGATTAAGGGTTTAAGGAAAATCATATCGGTCTCTCTTATTCCATTTATTAAATTAAGGATATGTCGATTCCAAAAGTCGATTCTTGAGAAAAGAATTGGTTTCGAGAAACAATGATCTAAAGTCTATTTCTAGGAACCGATTGATACCGCTGGCGTTGGCAATATTTGTGATATCTAATCGTTATTATTATGCATCAATTCTTCTCCTAACAAACAAATCCCATGCAGCTGCAAGCTAAACTTCAGGTTGTTAAAGATACTTATTCCTTATTCGAAAATGAAGAAATTATATTACAATCTTTAATCAAGGAAATAATGGCACTGAGACAAAAATATCATTTTATAAAATATTTTTGTTATTCTTAAGCTACGATATATCCATGAATAAAGATTATGTTCCGTTTTTCAACCTGTAATTGATAGTTTCCGAACCTTAATATTCAGTTAAAACAACTCCAATGCATCTGCAATGTTTAGTGAAAGAGTTTAGTAAAATTTTCAATTCTTTAATCAATAAATTAAACCTTGGAATTTATCTTCGTAAATAAGAATTTGTGAATTGAATTATATTATTGCACATTGTTTGAATTATAATTAATAACCTATATTATATAAGCTGTGGATAAAAAATTCTACTAGCGGTTTGTTTTGTATTTTTAGCTTATTTTTGGATAATCTTTTAAAATAGCAATTTATTTTTAAATGAGGTATTGGTATAAAAAAAAAATTATGATAACGACACATCTTTTTCTAAAAATTAAAATTTTAATAATCGATCATTTATTATAAGTAATAATTTAAAAAAATGGCAATTTATATTTATTAAAATGTTGATTGAAATAAATTTTAATAAATATGTCAACTACAGGGCATTGACTTTGCAAAACTCAATTAACTAGAAATTTTACTTAAAAATATGATTACAGAACAAGAATCAAGTACTATGCTTTTAGATAGACCGTTTGTGGGTCGTAGTCGTTTAATATTTGAATATTATATTATATATTATACTTAGGTGATATATAATATATAGGCGGGATTTAAAATTCAGATGGGTGTATATAATGGATGAAAGAAGTAATATAATTCTTGAGGGGTGTAGATTAGATAAGGAAAGATCTGCCTATGATGCAGTATCAAGAGGTGTGTATGGATCTGATGAAGAGCATCGTAAATTATACGGATAAGCAGATAATTTGATATGTAGAAGATTGAATAAATTTTACAACGCGAATATATCCGGAATTTGATCAAATGTTTTTTTTTTTTGTATGTTGCCTAGTAGCATTACTTCAAATTGGCAATGGTTGGAATGTCTGGGAAGGAAAAAAAAATGTCTATTCCAAAGGAAAAAAAAATGACATTTTCTCAATATTCGGACAGATCAACTTTCAACCATAGCACTAAAAAAATATAATGTACGACAAAGTTGCATAGTAATGATATGAATTTTTTTTAACATAATAACTCTAAAGGCTGTTTATTTACTTTATGTTTTCTTTATTAGATGCTGTTTATTATTTTCTTTTATATATATATTTTTTAAATATTCTATGTGCATATTGTATGAATGGATTCATTGTCAGCATGTTACTCATTGCCCTTGAGTGAGGCAGCTAGTAATATTTATTCAATAAAAAGAAAAAAAATAAATTATAACATAACAAAAATATTTATATTATATGATAATACTAATTGTTGTATTTTTTAATTGCAATGATTACCCATGTTACGCAATATAGAGCGGTAATCATTATTGAGATTATTTTCTTAGCTACGATAGTCTAAAGTTTTCATCATTGACGTCAGAGTCTATTTATCAGACATCCGCCCGTCTAAAATCATAACCTTATCATATCTTCTGGTGTCTGGAGATTTATTAGAAAATATTAAAAATAAAAAATGTCTTAAAACTAAATATTTATTATTTTAAAAAAAGATGTTCGGGCACACAATATATATTACATAATCCATACATATACAATGGTATGAAGTACATAGTTGAAGTCAATCCAAATATAAAAATTTAAAAAAATGTCGCAAGTGGTTGCGATCAGTAATCAAAGTTTACCTTGTTCTTTCACAAAACCGTTTTTCGAAAAAAAAAAATAAAATAAGATAAAATAATGAAAGAACACACCACAAAACAAAAACGAACATCATTGTTGTTTTTTTTTATTACAACATAAGTTTAATAACATTTAATAACATAATAGTTTCATAACGCTCGGTCCCACGCTAACAATGAAATAGTTTTGTTATTAAAAAGAAGCAAGGACTTGAGGTTGTGTTTGATGGTTTACATTCTACGTGGTTAGGACGTGGTATGGATGTGTTTTTCTTAACACAAAAATTAAAAATATTAATTTATTTTTTCTAAGACTAAAATAAACTCTTAAAATAATTCAATTGTTGTAATGATACAGTATGGTTATATTTTTTTTTTTCTTCGTTAAAGTATTAAACCCAAATGAAGCTTAATAGTGTGTAGAATTATATTTTATTTATAGGGAATTTAGCAATTTTGCTGTTAAAAAAAAAAAAAAAAAAAAAAAAAAAAAAAAAAAAAAAAAAAAAAAAAAAAAAAATTAAAACATTACTTAATTGTCTTCTTAGAAATAAATTTTGTATTCATAAAGAAAAACAGCAAAATTGCTAAATTCCCTATAAATAAAATATAATTCTACACACTAATATATAGAAAATAGAAAATTTAATGCTAAATCCGAAAATGTGGTCAAAATTTGAAAAAAATATTTATATAAAATGGAGATATTATAGCTTTTATGAAAAAAATAGTGGTTTCCTCAAAAAAGTTTTTGATTTATCGCATATCCGCAACGGGTTGGTTGGAATAGGAAAGTGAGATCTGCGGCATTTTGTTCCTTTTTTAATCTAGTTTCACCCAATTTTTTTTCAGATACTCACCCTGTATAACATCCTGTACCCCTGTACCCTTGTCATCTCTCTGAATGGAGCACGTCACCTACCGGTCGATTTTCAATCTTCACTGCGCACTTCATATTAATCGCTTTTTTAGTAACAATGTCATTGAAAATCTATAAATTTTATTATTGCTAAACCTTCCTTGAACTATTAAGTTGGTGTAGTTAAAATTTTGTTTAGATTGGTTTAGTAGATTTCGCGGCTAGTGATCACAAACGAAAAATGTCTTGTCCTTTTATACAGTAGTATAGGTATGTATATGTATTTGTAAATATTTTTTCTAATCAACAAGTAGTTATTAATTCTTTCTCTATATATCATATTCTATTTACTTAATTATGTTTATTTTATTTTATAATTATTTATGTTTCTCTGTTTTTTCTGAGTGTATTGTTATTATTTTAATTACTGTTATTATTATTATCTCTTTTTTTCCTAATTTTTCTTATGTTTGTATTCATACCAAAAGCTCTTTTTTCAATTTTAATACATTGAAGTACAAGAGTGTATACATATCTTACAACACATAAGTATTATTCTTAGGTGGCAATATGTCCCAGAATAAAGATTATTTTTTCATTTCATTTTATTAAACTATTTATGGATTAGTTAATTTGTGGCACCGTTAGGAGCATTGAGGATTTTTCCGAGGTTTAGAGATTGTAAGTACTTCTAACCTATAGAAATTTCTAACATCGTTTAGTAATAGCTGGTTAGTAACTTTTATATATAAGTGGTCTATCAATGTCTAAAGTTAACTAGGAATTATGAGGCCAATAAGCAATAATGAGAAACCTCATTACGGCAGACCTCTAACAATTTTTCAAACAATTTACACTCTAATAAATTAAGCCGACTCATTTTCGCAGTCATTACTTCATCATCCCTAGACCGACCATAATGCTCTAGTAACGTTTATATGTAAAATTAGCAATTGCCTAACAAAACTGCATTAGATTGTGCATGGAAGACATTGCATAGGTTAGATTTGATTGCATTGCATTTTTACTGCATGAAATGCATTACCCGTAACTCACCGGCGGATCGTTTGGATACAGAGTTGCACCGTGAAATCGCAAATTGTTTATTCCCTTTCTCCTTTCACACTGTATACTTCTGAGGTCATAGCTTTTGCGTTCTCAATGTTAATTGTTCTAATAGATATCTTCTTATCCTTGATGCTAAAGGATAAACGGTAATCGTTCCTGTGGTTGCTATTATATAATATCTTAGAGATTTTATTATTATAGTGATGTTAGTGAAGTTATTATTTACAATATATATATATATATATATATATATATATATATATATATATATATATTTATTTTATAACAATTTATTAAAATTTACAACTGTACAAAATTTATACATCAAGTAAATGTGCTGGTAACTATTACAATAACGTTACAAAACTTGAAAAGAACTACTCATTAGTAGCACTTCAATAAAAATTCTACGCTAGGAGGTCTCTGGGCCATCTTCTTTTCAGACGTCTCGGGGTCATCGGGAATAGTGTGGGAAGCAAGTTGAGAAACTAATAGGGGGGATTTGAGTGGTTATGGAGATTACTGTGAAAGGATAGGTATTTGGTTAGGGCTAAATCAGCAACATATGGAACATTAAGGTCATTATGGATCGTTTATTGGTGACAGAGTAAGGAGAGATGGTTTTGTGGAGCGAAATGAAGCTAAACTTCTCTTACATCCAAATAGGTCTAATCACAGTCACGATATGAGTCTTTTGTAATTAATTGGGAGCTTTGAACGGTTGTCTAGTAAAAGTTGAAGTAGTCTGTAATGACGGGCAGTTTCTTGTCGTTTTAGTCTTTTTGCAAAATTTAACTGAAAAATTATTTATCAATCCTAGTTAAATGATATGTTTAAATATGTTACAATTATAGAGTTCTAAAAAAGTAATAGATAATAAAACTATCTAAAATTAGATTGGTGGTAATATAACAAGGCATAAAATTAGATGCTATTTTGACATTTAATTAGTTAAAAGACTTGCTACTTAAAACAGAAACTTGTTACTTACGAGTATCGTATCTACTTATCTATGCTAAATAAAACATGTTTCTACCAGAGCGAGCAAAATTTAATCACAACTAATTATTTGACTAATAATTTCTTGGAATTAATTATCTAATTTAATTATATTATGATTTAATTAGGTGATTGATTCTAGGAAATTAGTTGTGAACTAATTAGTTAATATTATACAAATCATTAGTTACGATTAAATTTTGTCCAACACTGCTTTTGATTTACGCTCAGAATTTCGGTATTACATTACAATTAAGACATTCTTTCAAATATAAATGTTCTTTAAATTTCCGAGAATTATTATTATTTTTTTATTATGTTTGGTCTTCAACATCCACAAATTTTTTATTTGTCTTTTAGCAGGCATTAAATGACATGAAACTGCTAGTCTTTTTTGATTACTTTAACATTTATTTAAATGAAGTTGAAAGTTTTTTTGTTAATTGATGGGTTTGGTGGATGAAGGGGTTATGTAATAAAACACGATTTCGAGTAATTGAATTTTTTTTTTAAGTTTTCCTCTCCAGCAGAAAAATCTTTCATAGCCCCTTCATCACCATCACACATTTCTTGTTGTTTTGAAATATTCGTTATTTAGCTACCCAAAACTTCTGCACATAAATTCTTTATCCAATGAACTGTATTGAATTTAAGAAAATTGTGACATATACCTTCAACCACCAAACTCTCAATTACCTAATACTCATTCGTTTTGCTGTAATGGTCTTAGTTGGGCTTTGAGCCTCCATTAACTCTAAACCTACTGAAATTTCAAGTATCACAATTTCTCGTTAAAAAACAACAATAAGAGAGGAGTAGATGTTGAAAAAAACACTTCTGAAATATTTTTTAATAAAAGTGGTAACGTAATGAATATTGTTTCTGAAAACCTCTGCCAGAAAATCCGAAAAGGTTTGTTTGATCCATCATGGTAGGTTTAGTATTAAACCATACATTTCAACTAGTATCCTATCTCTACAATTTAAAATACCTATTAAAATGACAAATAAACATACCTAATATGAATTTAATGTCCAATATGTTGCTTATTTGGCCCAAACACATACCTAACCTTCCATGATTAGCTTCGTACCTTCCTGAATCATGCAGTTTACCAACTTCACATTTGATTCCCGAAAATGTGATACGACAGCAAGACGTCTGAAAAAATATTGAACATTCTAATATGGAACATTAATTTGAAGTGCTATCAATACAAGCCATTGAAATGAACTGCTAATTCTGCTAATTTACACAAGTATTTTTGCACAGTTGTGAAAGAAAAAAAAAAACTTTACTTTTTTAGAATTGTCGGCATAGACTTTAAAATACACAAAATATTGAAACCGCAAAACTAATTATATTTTTTTTTTTTATTTTATTATTTATGTGCAGCTTACGTCTTTGTTGTTGTGTGTATTATTTTCACAGCATGAAAACATTTTAAACATTAGTCGACTTAATGCATCCATTATTTAACAGAGACAGATTTATGGTTATTCAGCTCAAGTGGGAATATGATTGCATAATCGTACATATGTTGAATAATCATTATCATACTTATAAATGATAAGAAATAAGATTGGTATATGTGTATTGGGCCAAGTAAAAACAAATAATGTCTTTATTTATTTTATTCTATGTTTATTAATATTTCCTTCACATTCTGTTTATTCCAATATTGTTATTTTTATATTATTAATCCTAATAATAAACTGAATCATTTTGTAAATATAATATCTTTCTGTGAAGTTCAGAATTTCTTTATTATTATTTCAATCGAAATGAATGTTATGTGATCTCAGTAATTCCGTGACGTTAATGTGAAAAATAAAACATCATGCCTCTGAAACTAAATCTTGAAATGGGATCTGTCTTAAATTGAATGGGGTGGTTTGCCAAAATTGAAAATGGAGACTTGCAAGCTTGACAGGTATATTCTAGGTATGTATATGTATACAGGGTGATTCCCTCTTAGTGTAATAAAAAAAAAATAATAATAATAAAAAAAATTAAAAAACAAAAAAAAAAAAAAAAAAAAAACGAACATTTCTATTCCAATCCGTTGCTGATATATAATTCAAAAAATGTTTTGAGGAAACCACGTTTTTTTTCGCAAAAAAAGCTGTAGTATCTCCATTTTTTCAAAATAGGACCACCTTTTTCTGATTCAGCAATTAATTTCCTATTAGAGCAAAGCACATGGAACATTGAATTTTACAAACTTAAGACCTGAAGAACAGATTGAACAGTTGATCTTCAACTTATTTACAAAAATCTTTGAATTATCATATATCAGCAACGGATTGGAATGTAAAGATGCAGTCAGGGGCCTTTTTATTATTATTTTTTCTTTTTTTTTTTTCACACTTAGAGGGAATCACCCAGTATATATTTAGAATGATTACAATGACATGTCAATAACTTGCGAAGAACTACTCATTATAAAATAAACTTATTATATAAATAAGTTTGTTTGGGACATATAGTAAAGAGCATTGAGAATTTTTGGTTTTTTGATTGTAAGGATTGGATACGAGAAGAATTAGAAGGTTCAACTACGTACTTATATCACAAGGGGTCTAATTATTGTCATGTTTGTAAAGAAGTAAGTTTTGTAATTAATTGGTGTTTGTACGTTTGTCTAGTAAATTTTGGAGTAATCGAAAACGACAAGCAGCTTCTTGTCGTTTAAGTCTTGTCTAAGAAAATAAATTTAATAAAAGCCAATATAAATCTTACCCAACAACCATTTGAGTTTAAAGTTAAAGAAATTTAAATTAAACAATATTTATTTATAGCAGTTTACACTCTAATTTTATTACCACCATTTCTTTGAATTTGTTTTTCATTTTTATTTTTTATATTTTCAAATGTATATACCTCTAACCAATATTGGTTGTAATAACAATTTCAAAGATTTCAGCTATTTTATATAAATTCCATATTGAAATCGCACATTAGCAATACAATGCTCTATTATTAATAGTTTAATAGTATAATTCTAGTCAAGGAAAATTAGTTATAGAAATTAGAACTTATTGTGAATACAAAAGGTCAAGACTAAAAAAAGAAACCGATTATCTTGATGTTGTATGGTCTTTTTATATTGTAGTTTTCAATATAAAAAAGAAAAAGGTATTCAATTAAAGTAGCGAAATTTAATTATTCTTTCCTCTTCTACTAATTGTATCTTTTGTTCTCCTCTATTTATGCAATGCATTAAATAAAATTACGACATTGTTATGTTCTTACATAACGTATTTATATGACATTTTTTTGTGACCAGCTTTTCAAGGGAGACTAATCGTAAAAATTCCTCTGCCATCAGTATATTTATTATTCCGCAGTTCTATCTTAAATATTTGCTTTCGAAGGACCAACGCCGCGTAGTGAACTGCCTACTGAATAAGCAGGGCTCTTGGGCGAGGCCTTCTATGACGTCAATTGACGTCATAACCTCATCTGTATTCCTCTTTCCACAGGTTTGCCAACTACTCATTACGAAAACCAATTATAGTACAAATCCAATATCCCACCTCTGGTGGTTAGTAGCACTTGGCAGATATTACTAAACATTCCTTGGTACAAATGATGTTCCCATTAGCTCTTCAAAAGAAGATCTGATAAATGCTGTTGATGGTCTAATGATATGGTGAATAATATTTTGTCTTGATGAATGCATAGCTTACGTTGTGATGGTAGCTGCTGTTGAACACACATTGTATGTAAAATCATGGGTAGGATAGCCGCGAATAATCAGAAATCTAGGAAATCATTTTTTTTTTTAGATAGTAATTTTAAAGTTATTAAGTATGGAGAAGAGAGATTTAAGTATGGTACGAAAATATACCGACTGCCTGAAATTCCACTTTATGTTTTTAATTTTTGACATCTTTTGGCTAGGGTGGATATTTATTTTCTTTTTTGGAGTTGCTCGAATCGAAAATTAGTCATAAGCTTTCCTATCAGAATTTTAATGCAGAATATTTTTTCGTCGCTAGAACCAACCGTTTTGGAACTATATTGGTTTAAGTGAAAGAAGCCACTTTTTGCCTACATTTTTTAAGCGTTGTGGCTTTTTTGACTCGCTCGAGCTCTGCTGGTGTTTATGGAATCTAAAATTTTCCGGTAGTTTTCTTATTAGAAATTTAATGAAGAATATTTGACATTTGTCGCTTGGACCTATTGTTTAGGACTTATACTGGTTTGAATGAAATAAATCATCTTTGAAAACCCTATTTTCTATCAACTTTGTTTATTTCGAATAAGCATTAATTGGTAATATATTTTAATTATTTTGAACTAATAATGCTAAAATGTAAAGTGGGAAAAGCAGAATTTTATTTAAAACACACACACACAACACACAACACACACACCATATTATTTATATATTTTTTTTTTTTTTTTTTATTTTTAGTATGGTTTTCACTGTGCTAAACTACCTTTCATTTTGATATATATTTTTTTTTAATTTCTGTGCTAAAAATTTTTATTTTTATTTAGATGATTATGTCCCTATATTGTTTTACTAGGGTATGTGAGACGTAATAGAATTATTAAAACCATTAATCAAATAAAAGCAAGCAATATTTAAAATTGCTAAATTTAAAATTAATATGATTTATTTAATTTTACATTAGATGGGGCATATCCCTCAATAGTCCAGTCAATAAATACATTGTAGAGTGCATGGAATATGCGATAATTTTTGACTTCATTGCTTCGTTAGGAATAGTTAGAAAATAAACTTACTAAAAGTCCCCGCCCCTGGGGGGTGAGCTAAGGGTGAGGGAGGGGAGAAGGTCCCAATTTTGAGTTTTTCGATTATATTTCGAAAACGGTGGACTCTAGAAAAATATGCTACAGTTCAAAATTAAAGCTCATTATATTTCCTATAAAATTGATTATTTACGTATTCATCGAAATTCCAACTGTTTTCGAGACATACGTTATTAAAAATCGATAATGTTTGAAAGAAAAAAAAATGTTTACTTCACTTTTTTTTAAACATTTGCTTCAAATACCAGAAACGTATATATGAAATTAAAGTTAATTTACTGCTCTACAATTTTGATCCTGACATCTTTTCTGAGAAACTAATGTGGAAGGTGTTAGAAGCAAAAGTTTGACAAAAAAGTGAGGTGATATTTGTTTTTTCCCGAAAACCACCGATTGTCAATAACGAATATTTCATAGGAAATTTAATTATGTTTATTTGAAATATATTTTTTTAGAGTCAACCGTTTTCAAGATATCGAAAAAACAACAAAATTGAACTTCTCCCCTCCCCCACCCCCACTGTTAGCTCACCCCCCAGGGGCGGGGACTTTTAGTATGTTTACCTTTTAACTATTCCTAACAAAGCTATTGACTGAACTATCAAGAATTGTTCAAAATCACATTAGACCTACACCCCATCGAATGTAAGACGTTAATATCGGCAACCTTATTGTGAGGAAATTTCATAAATTAATGATTGCGTGTCAAGTTATTGTAAATACTGCTTGCTTTTATTTAATTATTGTTTTAATAATGCTATACTTTTTATATGCCCTGGTAAAATATATAGGGAAGTAAACTCTAAAAAGGATGGGAACTTTTAGCCGAGATAATGACAAAAATAAATTGGGTGGAATTCTTTGCCTTCCTCTGTATCTGACCTCATAAGTAAATATTCTTAGGTGAACCATATAAATTTAAATTGCAAGAGATATATACACTATGTCTTTCGTATTGCAAATGTTACATAAAATATTAAATTTTGGCCCATGATTTTTTTTTGGAAAACCTAAACCAAAAAAAAAAAGTTAAATTAAATCCCTATTTCATTTTTTTTTTTCTCCAATTTTGCCTCTTCTTGTAAACTAAATAAAACTATTAAAAACATCAGCATTTTTATTCTTTCTTCCATCGGATTCTGGGGAAGTCGAAACTTCATGCCGTTCAGAATAGGTTATCTTAATCGGTGTATGGTGAAGTCACTTAAAAACGTAATGATTAATAAAAAAAATAAAAGAAATATTCTGTCAGATTTATATTCGCATCTCTTCTGTAATAACCAACATTAATGCAAAATTAAAGTGGCTCATTGAATTTATAGCTATTTTCTATATGATCGCTTATATGAAGGATGGGAAAGCAGGACTTATTGCAAATAACTTAAAACCTCTATTACATTCTTATTGCCATTTTGAACTCAAACGTAATTCGTTAAGAAACTCAAGAGACAAAATTTTTGTATTTAATATTATGAAATCATATGTTAAATATAAAGAATTTATGAATCAATAATACTGTTTACAAATGTCCGGGTTAAAATCTAAACTAAACAAACTATACAGAATTACTTGGTAAAAAGTAAAAAAAAAAAATGAATTACAAATGAAAAAAAAAGAATATATTAATCCATGGAAAATTAAATTACACACACACACAAAAAAATACAACCAAATTTAACCATAGTTAATTATTAAAAATATTACAGATAAATAAAAATAAATTGCTTCCTCGGCCAATGTAATGTTTTTTCACAAGATGAGACATCAAGAAAGATGAAACGAAAAACAATTTTTTTTTTTTTTTTGTGGAAAATTTAAAATTGAGGGCAACATAGTTGAAGAAAAAATAACTATGAATCCTGTATGAATAGATCTATCTTACCGTTCTAAATCCGATAAACAGTTAAACCAGAACGCTATAGTCTCGGTGGTTAAGGATTGTTCTTATAAATCCTAGCCTTGTACATTTCATTTTTTTTTATTTTTATAAATTCATATATTTCCTCAAACCTTTCTTACAAATTAAATAAATCTGCTTACTATGCTGGGATGCAAAGAGAAAAAGGTAAACTAGGATATGTTAGGCATGGTGGAGGCCCAGTACCCACGTTTCGGCTTTGATTTCAATGTTTTTGTTAATATATTCGATAAATACATTGTTAGTATTTATTTTAATTAGTTTTCATCATCGCTTTATTTCCCTGCGAAAATTTCGGTAGTAAAATTTGTTGAATTGGTCATCGTATCTTTCATCCTAAACTGTCGAATTTACATTGTATATATCTCTATATATCGATTATAGAGAATTATATTTTCCTCATTGTTATTTTGTTTAGTTTAATTTTTTTTTTTTTTTTTTTTTTTTCCAATTCATATAAATAAAATGTTATTATTATAACGTCTTTTCATATTATTCTAGAGTGAACCGTATGCGTATGCCCTAGAATAAAGTTTTTTTTTTCCAGTGAAATGACTCATAAAAAAAGATGTTAAGATTTAGATATGAAAATGTGACTCACCTTATAACGTTTCAGGATAAACAAGGGGCAGTTGGATCACTAATCTTATCTGCGGTAATGGTCCCTATGACTAAAATAAGGCTTTATGTTTGTCACATTTTAGTATTTCTGCTAAATAAATTAGTATTAATTTATTAAATAAATAAAGTAATTTTTCATAACATAATATATTTTTAAGGATATTCATGTACTTATATTAAACTAAATTACTTTCTCGTGCTTTTTCAGTGCGCGTTATAAAAATTATATTTATTTATTTTTTTTCATATCTAGACTATAAATTTATTTGATTTCTGTTCTTAACCTTATCATGAAGGAACTTTGTTTATTTCATTGCATCAATAGAACCGGATATTCTCTGATATCGATTAACTGGCTAATGGCTCATCGGCTGCGGAATTGGGTAGTTTGCATGAGTTTATAATTTTAGTGGGTTTTTGCTATTACCGCTTTGTTATAAAAAATTTAAAAACTTTAACTTGGAATTTCCAATTATTAAATGGACCATACATCTTAATTTTTTTTCCTGGAAATATTTAATTTAAAAAAAAATTTAATTTATCTCTTTGAAGCACTATAGCTACGACAAACGGTTGTCGACGACTCTGTACAAAACTGTGTACGATTTTTATTATAGGTGTTTTGATGAACGTGGTACCTATGATTTCGCTAGTATTTTGATTAAATGCATGGCACACATTGTCCGCTATGGGTTATTCTCTTTTTTAGTAAATAGCTGCGGGCTTAGGAGTAATTTGTTTGGCGGTTAATATCGTTGATTTTACAGGATCATTCTTTACATAAAAGAAATTAGGTTTTCCAGTTTCTTAGTATATAAAATATTGAAATTTAAAACTGTATTGATCAATGTCTAAAGTTAACTAGGAATTATTAGGTCAATAAGCAATAATGAGAAACCTCATTACGGCAGGCCTCTAACAATTTTTCAAACAATGTACACTCTAATAAATTAAGCCGACTCATTTTCGCAGTCATTACTTCATCATCCCTAGACCGACCATAATGCTCTATTAACGTTTATATGTAAAATTAGCAATTGCCTAAGAAAACTGCATTAGATTGTGCATGGAAGACATTGCATTGGTTCTCATAGATTTGATTGCATTGCATTTTTACTGCATGAAATGCATTACCCGTAATTCACCGGCGGATCGTTTGGATACAGAGTTGCACCGTGAAATCGCAAATTGTTTATTCCCTTTCTCCTTTCACACTGTATACTTCTGAGGTCATAGCTTTTGCGTTCTCAATGTTAATTGTTCTAATAGATATCTTCTTATCCTTGATCCTAAAGGATAAACGGTAATCGTTCCTGTGGTTGCTATTATATAATATCTTAGTGATGTTATTATTATAGTGATGTTAGTGAAGTTATTATTTACAATATATATATATATATATATTTATTTTATAACAATTTATTAAAATTTACAACTGTACAAAATTTATACATCAAATAAATGAGCTGATAACGATTAAAATAACATGTAAAAACTTAAACAGAACTACTCATCAGTAGCACTTCAATAAAAATTCTACACTAGATCTCTAGGCCATCATCTTTTCGGACGCCTCGGAGGATTATCGGGAATGGAGTGGGAAGCAAGTTGATAAATATGGGATTTGAGTAGTTATGGAGTTTACTATGAAAGGATAGGAATCTGGTTTGGGCTAACTCTGCAACGTATGAAATATTAAGGTCATTATGGATAAGTTTATTGGTGACAAAGTAAGGAGCAGTTAGGATTTTGGATTTTAAGGATTGGATTCGAGATGAATTGGATGGTTCAGTGGAGCCCCAAAGCTCAAATCCGTACGTCCAAATAGGTCCAATCACAGTCAGGTAAATAAGTCTTTTTCGTATAATTAATTGGGAGCTTTGAACGTTTGTCTAGTAAATGTTGAAGTAGTCTGTAACGACGAGCAGTTTCTTGTCGCTTTACAATTTAAATATCTTTCTTTTTTTTATGTTCATGAACTGATAGATATAGAATTAATAAAGCGTTAGTTATTTTTTTAGAATAACATAATATCGAATGTGAATATTATACCTACTATTAAATAATAATAATAATAATAATAAAAAATTTTGAATTCATTTAACTAATAAAAAATATTTTTATAGTATCATTTTTTGTTTCCAATATTATCATCCCAAAAGTCCATATTCTTTTTTTATAAACCGTCAAAAAAGAAGACAGTTATTTTCTTTTCCCTGTTATCTTTTAATCCCTGGAACTAAATTAAAAAAAATTGTAGCTACTTAAATTTTTAAGTCGAAATATTTAATTTTAAACGCAGCTGTACTTATCGGTTATACTTTTGAAATTCATTTTATATTTTAAAATAGGCTTAGAAAATAGGTTCAATTTTAATTTGGATGAAATGAACTACTACTTAGTCTTTTATAGCACAAACTTTTCCTATGTCCCACCGATAAGCTCCAACCGATCGAAAGTTGAAAGCGTATCTCAGTAGTTTAGAGCTGTTGGCAAACAAAGCAGCACAGAGCGGAGTCTCAAGTATTATTTGCTTACAGCAGCACTGAATATTTATAGTCATCTCTTACCTTCGGAAAGGCACGGATTCGGTAGCCTACCTGGCAAATTGTATTTCAGGCACTGATATTAATAATTTATAATGATAAATATATATATATATATATATTAATAATTATAATAAATAAATAATATAATATATATATATATATATATATATATATATATATATATATATATATATATATATATATATGTTTTTGTTTTTTTAATAATAATTTAATTTTAAACGCAGCTGTACTTATCGGTTATACTTTTGAAATTCATTTTATATTTTAAAATAGGCTTAGAAAATTCAGGGTATTTCCTATAACTTGTTCACATTTGGTTTTTAAATCGCGTCTCAACTTTCAAAGGAGAAATAAAGATGTGCAAAAAAGCTTGTTTACGATTGCCATTTTATTGCAATCGACAAAGGACGAAGACAAATGTCCTTTTACTGGTTAGGATCGAACCCTCGTTGCGGCCATGTTAGTACTACGGAGGTCAATATATTTGGAGGACTAGCTTAGTGTCTTACCTTGCCGATTGCAGATTTTATCTCTTCACTCGTTATCACGTTGCTTTATTCTCATTGCTGTTGCCTACTTTTTTATGTCTATGGAGTAAGTTTTAAGTAAGCTTTTATGATATTTTTAATTTATTTAATTTTGGAAAGGAGTCATAAACGGATTAAATGCGAGTAAAGCAAAGTATATAGTAGGTAGTTAAAACAGTGGCGATTTTTTGAACAGTGGTTAGGGTGTTCTGTACTGGGCTAACAGTCGTCAAAGGAGGAGATTTGGCCAGAATTAACGCTTAACTGCGGGGTTTTTCCGCAATTAAGGTTATCCTTTTTTAGAGTCTAGGCGACCCCCAGGAGGGTCCCCTGACCTCGAAGTCGATTCACGGCAGAAATGACAAAATATAAATGTTCTGAATTCAGTCAGACTCGAAATCGGGCCCATGGTAGTCAAACACCTTACCCACTGAGCTACCTCAATAAGTCTCAATGTCACTTTGAACAAATTTAAGAATTCAACACCTTATCCTTCAAAGGGTTAAAAAAACTAGTGGCTCAGGGTGGATTCTTATCTAATAGGCGTATAAAAAAAAAGACCGTTTTATGAAATTCCAGAGTTCAAAAGTCTGTAAATATCTTAATGCTATTTATTTTTTACCAATACTTAATAATCCCTTTAGAGCATTCTCTAAGCTTGTTTACTAACACTGAACTTCTTCAAAAAAAGCCTCCGTTCAGTTATTTATTTCAAAGAAGAAACATGACAGTGTCCTACGAAATTCTCGTAATTTTAAGACGTTACTGGAAAAAAAACTTTCACAGCCGCTGAAGCAACTCGTGAAATTATTAAATATGAAGGGGAATGTGTCCTTGAAGAACGCACGAAAAATTTAGAAGTGTAGACATGACGTTGGAAAGGAAGAAGGGCTCCGGGCGGCCATTAATGGATATTGATGAGGTTCTGAAGGAAGCTGTTGAGTCAAATCCGTCCACAAGTACTCGCGAACTTGCCAGGGAGTGCGGTGTGTCGAAAGATACTGTTAGTCGCCATCTTCTCTCCACGGGGAAGGTGAAAAAGACCTGCTCGTCCACACACTTCCCGTCGAACCAAAGAAACGTTCGACGTTCGAACCAGTGAAACAGAACTTCATGGGTTTGAACTCCTGCCTCATCCACCATATAGTCCAGACCTCGCACCTTCTAATTACTACTTCTTTCGATCCATGGCCCATTTTCTTAAAGGAAAAAAACTTGATAATTTTGCGGAAGTTAAAAATGCTGTCCAAGAGTTCTTTGACAGCCATCCCAAGGAATGGTATCAGCGTGGCATCTAGCAATTGGCTAGCAGATGGGTAATGACGGTAGATAACAATGGACTATACTTTGAGTATTAAGTGTATTTTATATCAAAGAAATATTAATACAAATATTTGTTTAAGAAACGGTCATTTTTTTTTTTTTATACACTTCATTTTATATGCTAGTCAAGAAACTATTTTCACCGTGTATTTCTGGCTTTATCTAATAGTAAATTGAGCGGGCTTATTTTTTTTTCTATCAGTATTGTGTCTCAGGCAGCTGTAAAATAAATGTGTAATTTTTATATGTACCATTCTTATTATGAATTGTTTCGTAAATGAGTCCAGTTTCTTACAACAAAACAATTTTAAAAAATATAGTTTCGAAATTTTTAAAGATTTAAATATATCTGCTTAAATGTAAACTAAACCATTAGTTAAAAAACCATGTACAGCACATATTGTTAACTACGTATATAAACTATAAGTGAATAGCTAGGCGCCAGGTGTGTAATCCACCCTATCTCCTCTCTCGATATGAGGGAGCGGAACGGCAAGTATCGTACGCCAATCCAGTTTGATGGATGGCCTGTCAATAACGGTAGCTACCTTCCCATCACCAACTACAATCACCTGGTTTACTATCCTGTATTTTTTTTCATAATCTATGAATAATTCTCTTGAGTTTTTAGTTTTTTAGAACGTTCCTATTATAAAAATTATGGATAACTAAAATTAAGCCACCATATTTTATTTTAATTCCATGGGGTTACAATGCCAAATCTATAATTCTTAAATATTTTAACTTCAGAACTATATGATGATGATAATGATACAATTCGCAAAGTAAATAAAATATATGATTTTTATCAAACTACCTAATTGCTTTGACGTTTAAATAAATTTACCATCCGTAATATTATTGAAAACATTAAATTAGATGACCTGACTCTCTCTTCAGCAAATGTTTTGGCCACGACTATGAATGTTTATAGATACACGCTATATCGAAATATCGATATACTTCTTCCGATAATGTGAATTTTTTTCTTTCGATATGTCGATACGTACCTTGCGGTATATAGTTCTCTCTATATTTCATATTCTATATTGATATATCATATACTTTTGAATAGAGTTACGATACCTTATAAAACTTGTTTAAATAATATTAAATTTAAATCTTTAAGCCTACTGTTTAATTTATATTAAATCTTATACAATTGAACATGTGTTCCTATTTGAGTTATGAACGAAATTAAGTCAACAACATCAAATCATTACCTGAAATACCTTTATATCGTTGGTGGGATTGCCATTCCGCTATATGCATTTTAACTATTTTTTATTTTTTGGACTAAAATCTCAAAAATGTTTTGTCAAAACCTGACCAAAGCTTAATCTGCGTATTCGGGTTTTTACATTAGACGCGGAATTTAATTTTAAAACGAAACCTACAAAAAAACCTAAATCGAAAAAAATGCACATCACGGAATTGGCAATCTCGCCGACGATGTACCAAAATTGAAAACACTAAATCAATGTTAAAAGTAATGCCAACTTTTAATAAACAATCTCACGTTAGAAAATGAAATAAGATAATATAAATATTTAAAACTCTAAATATATGTTGAATGTTATATTGTTAACTTCTGCTAAATATTTTCAAATCAGGGAAGTGGAAATAAGAAAATATCGAACTTCTTATATACTTTTTTTAGGATTTTTTTTTTTTTAGATAGAAGTTATTGAAATAAAATCACAATTTGCCTAAATTTCAGGCAATAGGTAATATAGATGACGAAAATCCATTCAGACAATATTTACAAATAAAAATTTTCACATTAGATATTTGTATGTGAAATTCTCTTCGAGGGGTGTCCTCAGTACAGTAGAGATGTGGATAAATGTGGTATACCTCGTCAGCTCTGTATGGCCTTGGGCGATAATGAACAGTACATTTGTAATACGATAAAATTTATCAAGCAAATTGGATTATATGATAAATCCAAGTCTTAATATCGAAGCGGGAGTCCTACCCCTCTCTTATCGCCGCCAGAAGGAAGGGGCCAAGTGTATAACAAAAATTTATACACAACTAGATAATCCGGCATATCTTTCAATTTTTAATCAAGATACTGCCTATAAATATGAAAAATCAAAAAATTCCTTTTTTCCATTTTGGTACAGGATGAGATGGTTTATATCAAAAGTAATGAAACATCAGTCTCTACCGATAAGAAGAAACCTACCTCCATGTACATTATCACCTCCTCATGTTAGCGTTAAAATGCTAAAAGTTTCAAAAACTAAAAAATGTTCTCCTCAACAAGTCATTTATACATTTCTCTCTGAAGTAGATAATTACAATAGTAGCAATATTATATACACTGATGGTTCAAAAACAAATGTGACTCAACATCTTGTGTAGTTTGGGACAACAGTAGGGCGCTTAACTATAAGCTGGATGGTGCCTGCGGTATTTTCACAGCTGAACTGACGGCGATATTAAAAGCGCTTCACCTTGCTCAAACATTTGAAGAGCAGTCGATAATTATCTGCTCTGACTCCTTGAGTGCAATTAAAAGCCTTTTTAAAATTTATTCTGACAATTCTTTAATCCAAGAAATCCATTTTATTATAAATCAGATAAGTAAATCATCAAAAGTGCTAACCTTTTTCTGGATCCCCAGCCATTCCGGTATACCCGGAAATGAAGAGGTGGATGGAGCAGAAATGTTTCGACCATTCCACATGAAGATTTTGGGTGACTGGCAGAGTGCATGGTCTGCATCGGAAAATAAGAAATGGTTAGTCAAACCGAACCTCGGTGACTGGGGCTCTTCCTCAAGACAATGTAGAAGGGAGGAGGTGATAATCACACGGCTAAGAATTGGACCCTGCCGTTTAACGCAGGACTACCTGATGGCAAGGAGAGATTCCCTCAGTGTCTACTCTGTAAAGTTGCTCTAACTCTAAAGCATATCTTCGAGGGGTCTCCTCAGTACAGGAGAGATATGGATAAATGTGGTGTACCTCGTCAGCTCTGTACGGCCTTGGGCGATAGTGAACAGTACATTTGTAATACGATAAAATTTATCAAGCAAATTGGATTATATGATAAAATTTAATGTTCAATTTTTTTATTTTATTTTATTTTTTGTGAGGCTAATATAATATGACTAGAAATTTGTTATTGTGTACATTTCGGGTATGGGCAATAATAATAATAGTAGTTTTTTGCCCTTAAAAAAACAATCAACAACAGCATGTTTTTGTGGAGAAGTGAGACTGACCCCAGTTGGCCAATTTCTACACATTTTCCCAAGACCATATCTTCGCGGTAAATGGTCCGATTTCGGAATTGTTTTTTCATTTCGTAGGTAATAATTCCAGCTACAATTAATATATAAAGGCTTTCCTTGAAAACAGCTTTGTTTTCGTGTTATAGGTAAAAAAAATTAATAACCGGTCTTTTGGGCGTTTTATTTGCGATTTTGGATATGGTAACGACGTCTGCCGTGGTAGCAAACTTCAGATTTGGATTCAGCGCCCCAAAAAACACAAAGTCCATTGAGAGTGTTTCGTTAAAGCTCGGCAGTTTTTTCTTCACCAAGCCCTTATTTTTCTGGACTAAATCCCAACGCTGTTCTCTCAGCCGCGTCACTTGTGTAACGTGATTGGAATATTTAAAATGTCATTTAATAGTAAAAAAAAAAAAAAAAAAAAAACCAAACAAAAAAAAAATCACGATGTATCGATATTTTTGGTCACCGATATATTGTGTATCGATATTCAGAGCTCAAAATATTTTTGATATGGAATATCGATATTTTTCGTACGATACCCATCCCCAGCCACGGCCTTAATTAATTCGATTTTATATTTAAAATTAATATATTCGATATACATATTCATGAAATAAGCTTGCTACTTAGCAAAATTAATTTTATGAAGATCGTTTTGAAAAACGCCCAAATTTCGTGAGAAGGTTATTTCCTAAGCTGTTAATTTAATGACTGTATCTTGATTAATTACAGTAATTTGGTCTCATTACTCATGCTAAATTCCATGTTTTGACTTGTATATTTTGTAAAGTCGTGCCTGTATAACTGCTTAATTTCATGTTTTTTAATCCTACTTACTCTTTTGCAATTCTGGATAAGATTGATTTATTTACACTTTCTGAATTTTTGGACTTAGTTTTGTGTAGGCTAAGTATACATGAGTATATTATGAGCTTTATGCTCATAAATAGAGACCGGATTTCTGTGTTATTGCACATTGAGTTCGCTTTGATTTAGCTCTCTCTAACCCAAGCAGTTATCTCATTTATGTAATAAGGATTCTTATTCTTAAATTTTATTTTGCACGAATTGCAAAAATTTTACTTTTTGAGCTTAATTGCACGAAATTAATTGAATTGAACCAAATTCATCTAATTTTATTCACTTAACCATTTATTTTTTGAAAATATTACTTAAGATTGTTATGCAACATTTATAACAATTATTTATATTAAATAGGTTAATTTATATTTATTGGTTAATTAAATTGAAAGTAAAAAGTCGCTTAAATCAAATGTATTTGTGACCTACTACTTTTAAATGATCGTATTGAATTGGGAGCTCTGAAGATTTAGGCAAACATTGAGGATCGACTTACTTCCTAGAACTAAGATGTTTCCTCAGAACATTTTACTCCCCGCTTCCCATTTCATTCCCCACTTCTGATTTAGCACAAAGGGCTAGTTGTTGACAAGATTTTAAACTATCAACTTTGAAAATGCCAAAAACGTCCGCGAGTGTTCCTACAAAATTGAAACAATGGACCAATGAATATCCAGACCTGATATTTGTTTGAAACTCACGAATAAAGCTTAAAACGAATTGAAAATGAAAAGGGAAGATGTTTATTTTGAAAATTCGAGTAAATCCTTGTGAAAAACTACGGCTACATTCGTTAAAAAAATTAAATTATTGTATCAACGGAAAGGAAATAGAAGCTGATAATCTGGATCCACCCACAATTGCATGCTACAAAAATTGTCCTGTTACGTCCATAGATGTAGAACGTTCCTTTTCTTTGCTAAAGAACATTTTATTAAGTTACAGGCGGCATAATTTTCCTGAGAAATATTTTGAAATTTATAACTTCGTACATTTTCACGAAAGTTTTTAAATTCACGTTTTGAGTTTTTTACTGCACGATTTTGCATATTTCGAGTTTTTTTTACTGCACGATTTTGCATGTTTTGAGTTTTTTACTGCACATTTTATGATTTTTTAAATCCGGTCTCTACTCATAAATGATAATTCATATTATAACATACAATATTTAAATAACTGTTCAATGCTTCATATTTTTATGAAGAAAAAAGCCACAACACCTATGACTTTTTTTCATTCAAAGAAACATAGCGCCTAAACGGTGACAAATGTCCTGACATAAGTACTGGTGACAAATGTTATATAACAAAAATGTTCTCCATTAAATGTTTTATTGGGGAACTGTCATAAAGTTTTGATCCAAGCACCACCAGCAGTACTAGAGCTTGCGAAAATGTTAAATTTATGAGTGTGAAAAAAGTTACACAAGAAAACAACACACCACAGCTAGAAGAAAAAAATATATTTCACATCTTAAAAAAAAAAGAAAAAAAAAAAAAGTTATTTTGTAAGTACCAGATTTACACTGATTGAGTTAAAAATTAAAACAAATCTCCTTAAAAATCAAACAATTGATAATAATTACTGCATGCCAAAAATCGTTGAAGATTCACTATATACTAGATAGGTTTACTATTTCAAATTTCCAAAGCTGTTTGCAGCTCAACTGTAGCTTCAAACGAAATTATTGCAGCCAGAAGATTGCAAAATTTTATTATACATTTTCATTTTATTATACTTTTAGTAGTGAATTTTTGTCATCCCAGAATTAAGGTTTTTCTTTTTTTCATTTCATTGCATGTCTAGTAAAATGTTGGAGTAAACTTTTCGATTCCTGTTGTTATAAATGAAACTTAGGATCTTTGAAACATTTTTCTTAAATAAGAGTTTGTAAAATAAATGTCTGTAAATAAAGATCTGAATTATAGTTAATTGCTTTATTATAAGTTGTTGATAATAAATGCTATTTGCGGGTTATTTATTTATTTCTTGATTAATTATTTATTTAATAGTGCTGTTTTTTTTTTGTTTTTTTTAAGCTCTCATATAAATGTTTTTTATTTACAAAAAATAATACATATTCGACATTTTTTGCAATTGTATTTTTGGCAATTTTACCGATAAATCAGTAATATGTATTTTTTATTTTTTTATTTTAGTGTTTTCCTTCCAGCAGTAACCCTGTTGGAAGAGATTTTATTTATTTTTTCTGTACACACCATACTTGTACAAAGTATACAATGTACATGTAATTATTATTTTTGATTTGATTATAATTTTACATGTGTTGAAAGGTTAATATAAAAAATAAACAAGAAAAATGAAATAAAATAAAGAACAAGATGTTGTATAACATAAATAATAAGTCAAAAGTCAATAAAATTAAGCAACAAAGTTATGTAGAAAAAAGTTTATGAATAGTTGGTGGTTTAAAGATATTCCATATTTATATCCTCTATTTTAATGATTGAATTTTTAAGAAATATTTTGAAATTTTCAAATAAATTGTTCATCAAACATTGACCATCCACCGGCCAATGTCCTAGTTTTTGTACTGTTTTTGCCTGTAGTATAGTTCTGTAGTTAGTGAGTAGTCTGCATTCATATATGAGGTGGTGTATATATTGTTCTTGAGTGAAATCACCAGGACATAGGAAAGAATCTCTTATTTTAAATCGATAGAAATAACTATTTACTGCCGCATGTCCTGTGATTGTATTGTGTAATGTAAAAGTTAGTCCATGAGTTTGATTTAATGTATGTCCGTAAGTCTGGAATGAAGTTATATAGATGCCTTCCCTTGTGTGTTGTGTTTCAACGTGTCTGCCACTGGTCTACTGCTTGTGTTTTTAGCATGTGTTTTAAGTGTTCTTTAGATATATGGGAATATGATATCGGAAGGGAAGGATCCTTTGATCCCTTTTGCAGCTTTGTCAGCCAATTCGTTTTCAGCTGTCGAAATTATTAAACGTGATAATATGTATGTATCGAGGTACGTAATATACTTTTGTGTTGAAGTACCAAATCAATAAACGTTTTTTTTCAGAGGAAAAACTTATACACACATAAAACCACAATGGATAATTTAAGCCATAACCTTTATTCATACTTGAGGAACTCTTCAAATATATCTTTAATTTGTTTGAACAAGATGGCCTTTCTTACGCTCTGGGTTTTCCCATGGAACAGTAACCCTGGCATTCCATAACTACCCTCACATCCTCTTTGGAAGATTAATGGAAGGATTCTCCCTCCAAACCACCAATTGAAAAATTGACATTTCTTTACTAAAATTAATTATGACCATTCTTATGATAAATCTCCTATCAACTTTTTTTCGTAATGATCATGCTCTTCAAAAATCTTTCGACATTCGTCACTTCCGTTATTATAGTTTAAAAATCACATATTCATATAAATTCATGTACAAAAAAGCTGAGGGAAAGCCAAGAATTTTATCAGAAATTTCTTCAATATTTTATTCTTAAGTCCATGAAAGTAATAAGTAGTTACACTCCAGACAGTACTATCCACTTACCAGTCTACAGCTGAAACTATGCCTAATTTTAACGATATGGGCAATATATCCAACAATACTACATAAAGTTCGAATTTCTAAAATAATTATCTATACTACTATATAAAAGGACTAGCCATTTTTTGTTTGTGATCACTAACCGCGAAAACTACTGAACCAATCTGAACCAAATTTTAACCACATCAAGTTCATAGTTCAAACAAGGTTTAACAATAATAACATTTAAAGATTTTAAATTATATTGAAAGGTTACAAAGGTACGGTGTTATATACAGCTAGAAATTTGTGATACACTTTACTTATTTTCAATTCAATTGTTATTAAAAAAACTATAAATATATGGAGCAACGTGTGGATCCCAGTGCAGTTTAAAAATCGACCGATATGTGGCCATTCTGCAACTGAGTTTGCAATGGTGAAACTATTAAATCTAACTGTACCAAATTTTAACTACAACATCTTCATAGTGCTAGGAAGGTTTAAAATAATAAAGTTTACTATAGTAATTATTGAAATGTATAGTCTTGAGTTCCAAAAATGAGGTTTACCCAACTGTCATATAATTTTATGGTTAGGAACTAAAATCCTAACAGATGGATCGATAAAATTATTTCTGCCCAATTGGATGTCTAATTATGCTTTTACATCCTCTTCAAACACCTAATCAATGCAATTTTGATCAGGTTAAATATTACTGCCAAGCGTGAAAATGTCTTTGAAGAAGTAATGCTAAAATCCATACTTTAAAGAGATTTTTATCGATAAAGAAATGAAATTCGATTATTTGATAAAATAATCTAAGTTCCTTATTTATGAGAGCAGGCAAAACCGCGACGGGTTATGCTAATATATATATATATATATATATATATATATATATATATATATATATATATATATATATATATAATAAATAATATATATAAAATAAAATAATAAATAAAATAAAATATAATAAATAAATAAATCCTTTACTGTACAATCTATGGAGGGTCTTGGGTTCATTACTTAGACCAACAGTTGTGTTAGATCGCGCTCAATCACTAGGTTTTCCCACCAATCAAGGGTATCCATTTTATAGAGACTGGGCGTGCCCCAGGAGGGTCTTCCGATTGTGTAGTCGATCAACAGTTCAAATAAATATCCTACCTTAAGCCGGACTTGAAATTTGTAGTCTTGTGCTTTAATCACTGGACCTTTGGCGCAGAATGCAAAACAAAAAAATACGGCGTACGCGGAAAAAAATGCCTAATCCAACTTTCGATGCGGGAATCGATGTGTACTGTTGAATATTTAATAGCCGAATAATTAAAACCTATTTCCTTAGCCAAAAAGAATTTTATTTTAAAGCTGAAGAAGTAGAAATTTTCCTTGTTTATTTGTTCTATTGTTTGTATTTATCCTCAATTAAATAAGTTATTTTTAGCTAAATCCCTTTTTTTTTTTTTTTTTTTTTTTTTTTTTTTTTTTTTTTTCTTTTTTTTTAACATTTTCTTAAGGGTATTCCTGTTTCTTTTCTGAAAATACTAAAACCTCTAAAATTCAACGCATTTTAGAAATTATGATCTGAGAGAGAGTTCTCAATTTTTTTAATGTTTTATTTTTCTAAATTTTTGTTTGCGTGATATTGGTACCAGTTTTTCTTGGTTTTCCCCAGAAGTAAATTTTTTTTCCACGGTGCAATTTCAATGTAATTTTCTGTTCTGAATTGTACGAGAATAACTGTGAGTAGATAGGATAGTTTGTTAAAAACTGTGCGGTGCCTAAAATAACAAACAAATTTATGTTAGACAACTACACCCCTTAAATGAATTTTTTTATTTTTATTTTTATTTTAAATTTTATAACCCTTTTATTTTGTTCTATTCCGTACCACCTATGTATATTATTATACCATCGCTATTGATTTTTTTTTTTTTTTCGTAATCTTTGGACGAAACGAACGTTGGCTCACAATAAAAAAAATATTTTAAATTTATTTTCTACTGACCACCTCCTTGTTTTGTTTTAATATCAGCTTTGTTAAAATTGCAATTCTTATTAACTAAAAATCCTGTTTTCTTTTCTTACTATTCCCATAAATCCTAGTATTGAATTATGAACGATGAAATGTTTTGAACTCATAAAATAGAGTTTACAATGCAATAACTCTAAACGCAAGGACTCGTAGCAATGTCGGTAAGTTCGTTTGATACCGATTAGGTTATCCTGTTTAATGCAGGGAAACTGGACGCGGAACGAATTCCGGAGATTAAGTCTAAATGCCAAGCCTTACTAAATGTCTCCATTTATGGGAATAACTCTCGTTTATTGGACGAGGTCTTTGTAGCTTACAACTGATAGAGTTCGTAACTATCTGCCTGCTAGATCCCGACATAAGAACTATGTAAACATAATAAATAAACAAACGGATGTAGATTAATAAAAAAAAAAAGCGCAGGAGGTTGGGGAGAGAGATGCCCTGGTTGAGAGTGTCCTTGGCGCGGCCTAGATCTGGTTGTTCGACCTCGCACCGACACTGCTAGCTGGCCAACACCTTCTCTGTACCGAGCCCTCTTTATATTATTATTTATTTATTTTTATATTTATAAATACAATTATAATTAATTTATATATATGTCTGTACTAATACTTAAAAAAAAAAATCATATATAACTAATAATTTGGGACTTTTTAATGTAGAATATATATTGATGTTTATAACTGCATACATGAAGTAAAGTTGTGGAAAATGACAATTCAATAACTTGTAAGAACTGCTCATTATTAGAAAATCAATAAATGTTCTACATTAGAAGGTCTGTTGGCCATCTTATTTTGAGGCGTCTCGGAGGGTTATGTTTATTTGGGACATAATTAGAAGCATTGAAGCTTTTACGAAGGATTTTGGGTTGTAAGGATTGGATACGTGAAGAATTGGAAGGTTTAATGGAGTCCCAAAGATCTAATATGAAATATTAGATTTGCTACAAACTTCAGTATACATACTATTGATAAATCTGATTCTGAAATTGAATATGCTACTTGTAAGATTTCTTTTATCTATACTATTATCTAAAAGGACAGGTCATTTTTCGTTTGCGATCACTAACCGCAAAAACTACTGAACCAATCTAAACCAAATTTTAATCACATCATCTCCATAGTCCAAGGAAGGTTTAGCAATAATACAATTTAAAGATTTTCAATTATATTGCCATAAAAAAAATCGATAAATATGTGGTGCGCAGTGAAGTTTGGTAATAGACCGATAGGTGGCGAGCACCATTCGAGAGAGGTTACAAAGGTACGGTGTTATGTTGACCTAGAAAGTTATAATAAAAATTACCTATTTTGAATTCAATTGTTAATAAAAAAGAAACATTAAATATATGGAACGACATGTGGATCCCTGTTAAGTTTGAAAATCGACCGATATGTGATCATACTGCAACGGAATTTGCAATGGTAAAACTATTAAACCTAACTGTACCAACTTTTAACTACAACACCTTCATAGTTCTAGGAAGGTTTATAATAATAAATTTTACTATAATAATAATTAAAATGTATAGTTATAGTGCCAGAAACGAAGTTTGCCACACTGTAATATACTTTTATTCTTAAAAATAAAAATCCAACTAGATGGATCGATAAAATTATTGCCAAAGTGGATTTCTAATTATGCTTTCACGTACTCTTTGAACAGCTAATCAATGCAATTTTAACCAGGTAAAAATTACTGTCATGCGTAATGTCAAAATATCATTGTAGAAATAATGCTAAATTCACTACTTCAATACAAGATTTTCATCGATAAACAAATGAAATGCAATTATTATTTAAAATAATCTAAGTTATTTTTTTATGAGAGCGGGCGAAGCCGCGACTGGGTATGCTAGTTATTTTTATTTTACTATGAATTAAATTCTATATTTTTAAGTTAATAGTTTAGTATATTTCAGTTATATTTACTTCTTTTATATATATATATATATATATATATATATATATATATATATATATATATATATATATATATATATATAATAATACTACATTTTTAAAGCTATATATAAAAAGACAGCAGGAAAAACCTACACAACCATTAATAGTAATAATGAAATGTTAATTTGTAGTTTATTAAAAAGTTATTAGAATACTTTTACCACAAAGTTGCTAGATAGTACTTATAGTATTTTTTTGTTTATATGCAAATATAAATAAATATATAAACAAAAAGTTGTAATAATAATGAATGGTACATATAGCACTACTAGAGCTGGCTCAGGTAGTTAACTTATAATATTACGTAATTAGTTCGTCATTTTTTATTGTGCTTGAATAAAGATTATTTTATTTATTTCTTCTTGAAATGGATTTTACAACAAGACTTTGTTAATAATGAAAAGCCTTTGGGTTTGAAAATTATATATGTTAAAATTTAATTGTTATGATCAAACATATAATCAGAGTTTCAAGAAAAAATAATCTACTATATATTTGTCAAATACCACTCACTCATTTAACACAAAATCTCAGAAACCACCGAACGGATTGGAATGAAATTGGATATGTATCTTCCTCTAGGGCCCTAGGTGCTCGCTAAGAAAGGAATTTTAAAAAATCGGCCTGGATCGCGGCTAATTCGCGAAAAATGCGATTACAATTTTTATTGAGTGAATAATAATAATAGATTAATAGTCATATGGTATTTGGAGATAAGCTAAGTTAAAAAAATAGGTTAGATGTTTAAACCGCACACTTTTACCACAAATTAAGTTCCTTTTAGTTGTAAACAAACAAAAATACGATCGATGTCGAAACCTTATAATATTGGTACTTTCTGTGAACTGTGATGGTGGCTGCAGAGGTGGACCCTTACATGTTTGAGTTGTTTCGTGACGAAAAGCTATTAAAAAACTTATGTTAAAGAGGAGGTTAAAAGACTTATGTTTTCTGGGGATGACATGTAAGGTCAGTTCGATGTAGGGACAAAAAACTGATAAGAATCAGTGAGTTCTATCAAGTGTATGATTCTCTTCAGTATCGCCTCATGTTTTACCATGGAGAACATGGATACAGTATTAACATCCCTCAGCGTGACCCAAACACTAATACACCACTTAAGAAAACCGTGACTGAAGCTGATTTTTACGCCTAAATGTTATGAGGTGAAGAACCTTATTTACTTTAACTTCGTAATCTCCTCAACCAATTTATGCTTGATATGTAAGCAAAAATAGAAACAGAAAGACTAAACTTTATTCGAATAAATAAAAAAAGGTGAGAAGTTGAGACTATATTCACTTAATGTATGCCATGAGAAAAGCTGATGGTCTGGTATCATAGCTGGGTAAGATGGTAGTGCTGCCTCGAAGCTTCACTGGAGGACTATCAAAATAAGATAAAATTAACTTTTGCAAATTGTCAAATTTACTTATTGAAATGATTCTAAGAATGGAATTCTTTAGGTTTATATAAGTAATAATTATTATCAACGTTAAGCTTAACTTTTACTAATTTAAGTTGTCCTTCATCCTAATGATATTAAACCGTAGCGGAGCAGGGTCCTTTCAGCTAGTTAAAAATAGAAGCTTTAGAACCAAAAGGCAACCACCTGGCTCTACTAAAAAAAAAAAAAAAATTAATTAAAAATAGTCATAATGACTATAATTTCCAAATATTCTATTTACAGAATAGGTTGTTCGTCAAAATCTAAAATTAATTATAATTTTATTAGGAAATTATTATGGATTCAGGTGAAATACAGAGAACTCCGATACTCATTTCAATTTAATACGCTTTCTGATTACACCGCATCCTCACTATACTCAATCCTGAATCAATGTAGAGCGCACAACACGGAAACAAGTTCACGACTGTAAATATTCTCCAATGCCACCGGGGCTTGGTATTGGTGACCCTCGCGAAGGCCAGCCAACTTCTGCCCATCGCCATGATGAACTTTCTCCAAGGGAACGGAAAAACCTTTTCTTTATTCGGAGAAAAAGCCAACTGGGAACTGAATGATGAATGGGCAAAATGACGAAGTCATCTGAATCGTGAGGATGAAATATTTCCAAGTATAATTTGCGCTCTTTCTTTCCCTATGATCTTTGCCAGGCTGCTAGTTGGAATGGGACGTATCGTATGAGCAAGAGAGTAAGTAACCTCACAACGAAAACTCTTCCGCTGCTTCTTGTTTGATTTGTTTGAAATAGATCTGTAGTTAATTTATTTTTTTCTTATATACATTTATTTATTAACAACGATTATAATAGCAAGTTAAAACTTAAAAAAAACTATTCATCAGTAGCACTTTATTAAAAATTCTACACTAGAAGGTCTCTAGGCCACCTTCGTTTCAGACGCCTCGGAGGATTATAAGGAATGGAGTGGGAAGCAAGTTGAGAAACTACCGGATTTGAGTGGTTATGGAGCTTACTATGAAAGCATAGGTATCTGGTGTGGACTAAATCAGCAACATATGGAACATTAAGATCTTTATGGATAAGTTTATTGGTGACATAGTAAGGAGCATTGAGGATTTTTTGAAGAATTTTGGATTGTAAGGATTGAATACGAGATGAATTGGATGGTTTTGTGGAGCCCCAAAGCTCAACTGTGTACGTCCAAATAGGTCTAATCACAGTCATGTATATGAGTCTTTTGTAATTAATTGGGAGCTTTGAACATTTGTCTAGTAAATATTGAAGTAGTCTGTAACGACGGGCAGTTTCTTGTCGTTTAGTCCTTATTTATTTTAAGTGTTCCAAATAACTATTGTAGGAAAAATATTATATCTATCTGCCCTTGTAGTTTACCATAATAGTTCTTTCATATGAGTAAAAGAATCTTAATCTAAGATCTTTTAATTGAAATTCTTGAACCTATTCTTATCTATTTTTTGTCTATTAATATTTTTCTTTCTTCTTTGAATACTAACAATCATAACATGTCATAGAAACATTAAAGTTGAAATATTTAAATTTTTTACTCAAAACTTCGAAATAATTTGTATTCAAAACTTCAACAGTGATCATAGGTAATTTTCAAATTTAAAAAAAAAAAATTTTTATAGTTTTCCTTCCAGTATTAACTCTGTTGGAAAGGAGTTTATTTATTCCTGTACACTTAATATTTAAACGTATAAAAGGATTCAGACTTAGAATCAGTTCTTGCATAATTAAGATTTCATTTAATACAAATTTTACTTTCTATTAATATTACTTTGGGTACTTATGTTGTACATACAAATCTGTATTATTGTTTTTCTTTATTTTATTTTTTTATTTCATTATGCCTCTGACCAGATTTAATTTATTTGCACCTGTACTTATCTGTTATTCCTAAGGGACATTGTCCCAGAATAAAATTATTTTTTATTCTATATAATGTACCTGTAATTTTTGTTTTAATTGTTATTGCACATATACATGTACGTAATAAATGTACTGTAAGTTAAATATGTAAATAAAAAAAACAAGTAATAAAATAAAATAAAGAATAAAAAGTTATAAAAAATTAAAAATACATTAAAAACCAAGCAACAAAGTCATTGTATCATCATAAATACTTCAATAATATTTTATAATTAATGAAATATCTTAATTTTAGAGATGTTTAAAGTATTTCAAATTAATATTTTTAATTTTTTTAAAAATATTTTGAGGTCTTGAAAAATTGTTTGTTGTCAACCCACCGGGAAATTTTCTAGTTTCTGTACTGTTTTTGTCTGTATTATAGTTCTGTATTCAGTGAGTATTCTGCATTCATTTATAAGGTGGTGTATATTTTGTTCTTGTGTGAAGTCACAAGGTCATAAAGTTGAATCTCTTATTTTAAATCCGTGAAAGTAACTTCACAGCCGCATGCCCTGTAATTTCTTGTGTAGTGTAGAAGTCAGTCCATGAGTCTGATTTATTATAGGTCCGTAAGTCTGGAATGAAAATATGTAGATGTCTACACTTGTGGGTTGTGTTCCAACGTTGTTTTCCCAAAGCTTGTTTATACATGCAAACTATTCATTCTGACTTCTTTTCAACATAAAAGAAAAAATCTGTATGTTATATTGATCATGTTTTTGTCATATCATCTATTTCTCAACTATCACGTCAAACTATTCCTGAAAATGAGATGAATTAGCTAACACAAAACCTTTGATCATGAAATAAAGAAAAATGTCAGGGACGTCAATAACATGTTAAGAATTACTCACTATTAGCAATTCAATAACAGTTCTAACAGTTCTTGGCCATCCTCTTTTCAGATACCACGGAAGATCATTTGAAATTGAGCGTGAGGCAAGTTGGGAGATTGGAAGGTTTAGTGGAGCCACAAAGCTCAACTCCGTTCAAATGGGTCTAATTACTGTCGTGTAAATAAGTCTTTTGTTATTCATTGGGAGCTTTGAACGCTTGTCTAGTAAATGTTAGAGTAGTCGAAAAGGACGATCAGTTTTTTATTATTTTTTATATCTGGTATGTGGGATAACGAAATTAAAGAAAAAAGAATGTTTCTTAGTTCCATCCCAACTTATATACCAAAACATAAAATTAAAATTAAATTAAATATTAATATAAAATATTACCAATTTTTAAGTAAGTCGTTTGATAACTAATTTTCTAAAACTATTAAATTTACTGTTTCAGTGAGAGATTTGATCCTGAAAAAATCAAAATAACCGTTTTTTTCTATACAAGCTTCTACTGTTTCTAATTATAACAATTCTTAAACTAACTAACTACCACATTAGTTTATTATTTGCCTTGATGATTTTGTTATAGTGTGTTTTTCTAATTTATTTTGATGAATGAAAATTGATTAAAATTGGAAAAAATTTAAAAAGGGTTTATTTTTTTATTGTTTTTTCACTGAATGTTTAAATAAAAAATATATGAAATAAAAAATAAAATTTTTAAAAAAAAAAAAAAAAAAAAAAAAATAGCAGTACGTTCTGAACTTGGGCCAAAACGTTTTATTGTAATTATTCTTAATTTAACTTGATGATTCGCGGATACGATGTTGCCAATATTGAGGCGGCAGATGTAATCTGTATCAGCTATTCGCTTTTTTATCTTTTATCTGTATTGGAATTATGTACACAATCGTAATGGTTGAATCATGTTATGATGGACGAAACTATAATTTTGCGTTCTAAGCCAGGTTTAAAATAAACGTTGAAATATATTTCCTGTTTCATATAACTAATGTGCTACACGTTATTTACTGTGAGGTCTGGTACAACTTTGTCATAATATCTTAAGCTGTTGTGCAGTTAAGATACATGCGTTTTCGTAATTTATCACATTTCGCTATAGAAAATAGTATTAATAACTCTTGGATAAATTAATATTCCAAAAGAGCCAAGGTTTAAATTAGCTGCCATATATAGTGTCTTAGTTAAATTCAGGATGAGGAAATTTTCGTATCAATGTTGTCCCACTTATGCCTGATCGTGACTTTATGAGAGGGACACATAAATTTCACATCTTTTATAGATTTCGTTCTCAAGAAGCATATTAACAACGTTTTCTAGGTTATATTCTACCCTATGTTCTATGAACACTACATTTAAAAAGAAACTGACAGAAAAACAAGAGAGCTTGGTCTGTCTATAATCTACTGTTTTTCCTAATTTACATTTGATAATTAAAAGGATGCAATTACATAAATAATTAATTTAATTAAATTAATAATCGATGAGTATTCGGAATAAACTAAGTAGAGAGACAATAGCGGTTTCATGACTTTTTTCACTCAAAATAGCTCCTAAACGGTTGGTCACAGTGACTAATGTTATAAAACTATAAATACTCTCGATTAAATTTCAGATTAGGAAACTATCGTCAAATTTTCGGTCTGAGCAATACCCACAGAGCTAGAGCGGGTCAAAAAAAGTTGGAAAACTTCCATGAAAGAATTTTTTTTTAATTCACAAAAAATGAAAATTTTTCATAGGGATTGGGTTTTCCCTGACTGAAAAAAAAAACAATATGTCTATCTGAAATTAACTGATTTTCCTAATTTACATTTTAAAATTAAAAGAATTAAATTACACTAACAATTGATGATAATTAATTATTTGTGAATTAAATAATAATTGAGAGAAAATAGGCGTTTCAAACTCGACTTTTTTCATTCAAATCAAGATAGCTCTTAAATGATGGATACTATTGACAAATATTATTAGAAAAAATATTTTCCATTGATTTTCTAATAAGCAAATAATTGGGAAACTTTCGATCCAAACAACTCCAACTTTTTTTTCCCCCCCCCCTTCCAAGCCTTTTCAGGCATACGGGTTTTGACGGCAGTTGGTTCAACATATGGGTTTTATGTATGCAGCTGCCGCCAAAGAAACTCTCTATTTACAAAATTTTGATTACATTCTGCGTGAGGAACCATTTATTTTTGGGGTACAATTCCATGGTGCGGCCCTGCAATGCTCTGCACGCCTTAGTGAACGCACCCAAACGACTCCAATGAGCTAGAGAGTATATAAATGTTACATCTCTGCGGTTGAAAAAAGGGGACAACGTTACTTTTTTCGTTCAAACCAATATAGCTCTTAAACGTCCTAGTGGCAAAGGTTAAATAACAAAAAATATTCTCCATTAAATTTCTTATTAGGATATTTTTGTCCAATTTTCCATTCGAGCAACACCAAGAAACCTAGAGTGTGTCAAAATGAATGTGAAAAAAAAGTTATACCAAGAAAGGCGTATCCATGTCAAAAATTAAAAATTATTTTTATAATTATTATTAAGTAGGTTACACATTGCACGAAGGTTTTGTATAAATACAACCATTTTTTAATAAAAATAAAATCTCTGAAATAGTTATGCTTAGTCCCAGGGTTAGTCCGATCTGTAGACGGGAGGATATTAAGCCTAACGTAGATTTTGGTTTGTTTGGATTCAGTATAAGAATATATGTGATATTAACCAATCAGGAGACTGTATACAGCTTTGGCCAAAAGTATTAGGCACCAACAATTTTCTTATCAAAAGTTTCTCAGAGTATCAACAAGCAAGGATTGATTAATAACACATTAAAATGAAGAAAATAGTTCCTTTTAATGTGTTATTCCTCACTTCTTGTTAGTTAATACTCTTAGAGAAACTTTTGGTGAGAAAATTTTTGGTGCCTAATACTTTTGGCCTAGGCTGTATTGAGCCAGAAGTCTATGAATGGATTAAAGTACTGGATGTGCATTGCTTTGTACTACACCATTAACTATTCTAGATTCTTATTAATCTCTTGAAACAAAACTAAAATGGCTGGATCAATAGTTTTGTACTTTTTTTCTCTGTGCTCTTTAGATGTCTCTGTTTACCAATTCAATGAAGAGCTAAACTGGTTTTACCCTTCCAACATTCTCAATGTAAGGGTTCAGTGGATGATGAGTTATAGAACAAAACACGATTTCGAATAATTCAAGATTTTTTTTTTTTTTTACATTTTCTTTTAGTATAAAAATGTTAAATTGACCCTTCATCTTCTTTATTACACTTTTTCTAGTTGTTTTGCAATATTCAGATTTTGCTACCTAACACTTCTGCACATAAATTCTTCATCTAATGGACTAGATTGAATTAAAACAAAAAATGTGTCATAGCTATCCACTTCATCCACCAACTCCGTCTATTGTTTTGGGCTAAATTGCTTCTTCACTCCTACAACTACAGTTTGGAATATATAAAGGAGTTTATCTATCTGGATCAGATAGTAATCCTTCGCAGATAGAGGAGCAAAAGAAATCCCGAGGTGAAATGCACTCGGTTGGAACACGTTTTGGTCCCTCAAACATATATTTTTTTTTTTTTTTTTTTCTTTATTTCTTATATAATTAGTATTTACAATTCACAAGATTATATGCTGTACCAAGAAAATAGACCAGGCTCAACTTAAAATATAATACTAATAATCAACTTAAATATATATGATGTAATCATAGTTTATATGAAAGAAAAATATACGAAAAAAAAAAAACTTTCAACAAGCCCTCAAACATATGAAAGGCAATATATGTATGGAGTTAAAATGGTCTTTGACAGTTGCATAGGCCCAGCGGTTTCCTATGGATACCAAGGGTGGTCACTGTCAAAGCTGAAGAGAGGAAGATCCAGGTGTGGCAGAACAACATCGAAAGATTGAGGTGAGGAAAAGCGACAGGGTGATAACTAGCCAGATGAAGAAAGAAACATGGCTCATAGATACACTCAGGCGGATAAGACTGAGGAAGTGGAAATCTTCGGTGTGAAGGAAATATATAGTCAAAAATTGTCACTGAATGTAACCTAAAAATAAGAAACCGGCCCTCAAAGAAAAGGTGGAGTGACATGCTCAAGCTGCTGGCAGAACCACTCTGGTGGAGAGCTGCTAGGGACAGAGACGTTTGGAAGAAGTGGACCGAACTCACCTCCCAAAAGGGCCTGTCAGTCCGGGTGATGCTATTACTCCCGAAAGGGAAGTCCTGTGCATGAAAGAAAGGAAGAAAGAAAAAAAAAAATATATATGATTTATATTTATTGAACATAAGCTTTAAACAAAAATCAGTATTTTTCTTCTCATCTGTTTATGTATTGAATATCTATTTTTAGAACCATTTCTTTCATACAATTTCTTTTGCATTTATAAAAGGCTGTTTCATTACATTTTATTTTCACTCCTGAATTTTTGTTGAATTCATGATTATTTTTATTTAAGTAAATTGCGAATTTATAATTCTGCGTCTTATTATTGTCTGCCCTTATATGTTTATTTAACGTAGTTCGATTTTTTTCTAAATTTAACTAAATACTTTTAAACGCTTAAACATTCCAAAAATAAATACTTTTGTTGCTGTATATGTATTTAATTAATTTAACTGAGGATTAGCGCCGAAACTTCTAGGCTAACCGGTGGGATTAGGTAGAACATTGATGGCCGCTTGGAGGCTATTCGTAGTTTACATTAGCTTGGAGGCTGCTCCTAATGCTCTACTTAAACATTTAATACTAATTAATCGATTATTTATTCTTCTATTCGTTTCAATTCGTACATTACTATCAGTAAGAAGTTGATCATATTGACATTTAATTTTTTAAATAAACGTTCACAGGGCATAGTCTATAGTATTAGGATTGATCAGTTATTTGCCACTTCTCCTGGATTGTTTATTCGAAGACTGTTTTCAAATGTTGAACATTTTTCATCATTTATAATGAGGCAAAATTGAAAGGGCTTCTAAAATTTATCTCGACTCTAGTCTACTAAGACTAAGGACTTATTGCCAGTATACTATGGTCTATTATTAGGGATAAATGCCAGTCTACTAGAAATGTTTTCAACTTTTCGTTTATACTACATGGTTAAGTAGTCTAAATAATTTTATCACAAAAAAAATGTATTAATGTCTTATATGTTACAAAATTGTAAATGGTTAAATTTCATGGGAATAAAACTTTTTATTATTGTATCGCACATGCATTTCAAAAGTTAAACAACTCAAAAAAACTGAATTAAAATAACTTAAAAATTTTCATAGTATTGTGTGAAATATCAATAGTGTACCTCAATTATCTATTTATCCAAACCGCAAGTGATATGTATCAGGTGTGAATTTAATTCCATTTTTTTAACATTTAATAGAATAGTATATAAATTAAACATTAAACTCCGTATGTCCAAATTTGTCTAATAACTGTCACGTAAATAAGTCTTTTTTAGTATATCGGGAGCTTTGAACGTTTGTCTAGTAAATGTTAAGTAGTCTGTAACGACGGGCAGTTTCTTGTCTTTTAAGTTTCCAGATGTAGTCCTAGGTAGATATGTTCAACGGGGATCAGTGGAATAGATTCAGGATTTAAAAAAAAAAAACAACGAATGAAATGCAAAATTAGCATTGATGAATTAATTTCCACTTCTATTGGAATTATTTTTTTAGAAAACTAGTTTCAATAAACTAGTTTTAAAACATACAAAAGTTTTTCAACACATCAGTTCTATGTTATATCCATCGATGAATACATTTCAGATATCTTTTAGATCTTCTCAGGTGAGTACCAATATTTGATTTCTTATGCTACATTTTTGAAAACTTTAGTATATATAATCCATGTAGCATAGTGCTGATATGTTAAAAAAATGTTTGTATGTTTGGGAACTCAAGATGAATGTTTAGCATTCGAAACTAGCTTTCTAATAAAATAATTCCAATGGAAATGGCAATTAATTCATCAATCCTAATTGTATTGATCCTTCTATACCATCATGCCTACCTCGAGTGAAATGCAAAACGTCTAGTTTTTTTTATAATTCTTACTTCGCGACTGGATGCTTCGAGTTAATTTTTAGAATAGTGATTAAATGATTAAGGAGTTATTTACACATTGTAAGATGTGTTTTACTTAATACCTTCAATCAAGTAACTAAAACAAATTTACGACGATCTGTGAATGAAATTACTACGTTCAACTAAATAGTACATCCCCTGTAGTTGGACTGATTTCTTTGAAAAATCATTTAACCTTTTTCCTATAAAAAACATAAAACCTAGGATTTTTTTGAACAGTTAAACTGGCATAGGAAACTGAGGTCCCTATTAAATTTCATCGATTATAGAAGTGAATGGAAGTTATACGAATCAACAGTTTATAGTTCTGGGAACAAACGAATTACTAAGACAAAAATTGTAAACATATCAGACTCGCCAAGCCCTGTTCGAAAGCCACGAATTGAACACGAATATCGTCGAAGAGCTCATCGCGATTCTCCCATTCCGCAGGGCTGCCAACTTGATGAGAATGATCTAAAAATTCAACACTGTTTGCGAGGTCCCCATCCAGCTAGCGACTTCATTTATTCTGACCAAAGTTGAGGAGAACTGCGTTGTCTCTTAATAAAGGGTTAATATCCCTGCTGACTTCTCCTTCGTTTTCATAATTCATGGAGGTTCCTTTTTCACTTTTTCAAACCCCATTTATTTTTCTTCTTTCACTTAATAAACTTCCTAATGTATGCAAGTGGTGTGCTCCATGTTTTTAAATGTATATGAATTTATCTATTTTTAGTTATATCAGTTTTTAAATATTTCGTTTTTAAGGTCAATGGTTAGGTTTATATGTAACATCTATTTGTATTGTTCTTAGAGGAAAATAGCTCTTAGAATATAGACCATTTTTCATTTCACTTTTTTTTCTCGTATTTTTTGAATTGATTTGTTTCAAGCATTTAAAGAAGAAAAAAACCTAATAGATCTGTGATTTTAGATGACACAAGAGGGCATTGAACGAATCAATAGTACTCGACTCAGTTTAGGCGATCCTCATATTGATGTCAGGTGATATTAGCTAGATAAAAACTATAAATATACCTCTATACTCCTATTTAGTAATATGTTTAGATTATTTAATCAGGAATAGCTTGAAATATTTGTATTGTGTCGAAAAATATTGGAGAGTGAGCGATTTTCGTATTGCATTGATATCTGCACACTATGTCATTTTGAAGTGAATTCAAATAAATTGTCACATTTTGAGTCTTGTTTACTTCCAAACCCCACTGTACAATGAAGGGTGTAGAATGCATGAAATATGCGATTATTTTTTACTTCTGTACTTCTTTAGGAGTGGTTAGAAGGTAAATCTACTAAAAAATCCCTGTCCCTGGGGTGAGCTAACTGTGGGGGAGGGGAAAAGGTCCCATTTTTGGGTTTTTCGATTATATCTCGGAAACAGTTGACTCCAAAAAAATATATTACAAATAAAAATTAAAGCTGTTTATGTTTCCTATAAAATTGATTCTATGCATATTTGACCAACTTACAAAGGTTTTCGAGATAGTCGTTATTGAAAATCGATAATTTCGCTAAAAAATAATTTTTACCTCACTTTGTGTCAAACAAGCGCCTTCCACAATCGTTTCTCAGGAGCACAATCAAAGTTGTAGAACATTAAATTTATTTTTATTTCATATATACGTTTCTGGCACTTGAAGTAAATGTTTGAAAAAAATGAGGGGTTTTTTTTCTCGAAAATTATCGATTTTTAATTATGTATATCTCGAAAATTATTGAAAGTATGACAAATATGTATATAAACAATTTAATAAGCTTTATTTATTCTTTGTAACATATTTTTCTTAAGTCCACCGTTTTCGAGATATAATCGAAAACTCCAAAAATGAGACCTTTTCCCCTCCCCCACCGTTAGCTCACCCACCAGGGGCGGGGACTTTAAGTATGTCTATCTCCTAACTACTTCTATCGAAGCCCTGAGGTAAAAAATAATCGCACATGTCATGCACTCTACAATATGTTTATTGACTGGACTACACACCCAAGGCAGGTGTTAACGCCCTCATGATGTACACCTTAGATATTGAGGTAATGGGTACACGAATGCTGATGATCCAAAGGTGCAATCTTCCTTTCCGATCAGGCTCAAGGATCGGGCATTTAAGACCAGAAAAGGGTACTCCATCAGTCCGGCGTAAGTACCTCACGACTGCCATAGATGTTGGCCACTCTGTAGAAGGGAATCGGAGTCAAGTTTCATTGGACAGCCTTTCTGGGTGTTGGGGATTGTTCTAGCCATTAATTTCTTTTAAGTTTTTTACGCCTACTTTATAAGGTTTAGTGCTAGATATCTCTCTTTAAACGTGAAAACTTTTTTTTTTTTTAATTATTTTTGTATAATGCTGTTATTTATCTACAAATATCAAAACCTCAAGGCCAGTAAAGGATAAAAATGAAATTTAAAATAAATTAGCATTGCATAAACTAGAATTCTGCCTGGGGAGTTCCTGAGGGCTAAACTTCCAAGAGACCCCAGCATTTTTTACTTAATCCTTTAATATGTTTTGGAAAACAGTTGGAGCGGAATGACAGAGCTATTGCCTCGGACGCCAAGGACTTGTATGAAAATGATGGCAAATATCAGACTTATAAAAATTTACATAAGGTCTTAGGTCGTTGTGGAACGCAGGTCTCTGTTGTGTAGCAGTTCGTCCAGTCAATGAGTACTGAAATGAGAGATGTGGAGTGCATGGAATATGCGATTATATTTGACTCGATAGTTTTGTTAGGAGTAGTTAGAAGGTAAACATATTAAAAGTCTCTGCCCTGGGGAGAGGGGTGTGAACTTAGTGTGGGGGAGGGGAGAAGGTCCTATTTTTGGGTTTTTCAATTATATCAAATATATATAGAAAACGGTGGACTCTAGAAAAATATGTTGCAAATCGAAATAAAAGCTAATTAAATTTCCTATAAAATTGTTTCAATGCATATTAGTCGAACGGTGTTTTTTGAAAAAAAATTATTTTTACCTTATTTTTTGTCAAATATTTGCTTCTAGTCCCTTCCTCGATTGTTTCTCAGAAAAAATGTCAGAATCAATGTTGTAGAGCATTCAATTTACTTTAGTTTCATATATATAGTTTCTGGCACTTGAAGTAAACGTTTGACAAAAGCTGAGGTTTAAATTATATTCGAAAATTTACAATCAGGTCTTCTGTATGAAATTTTGATTACGTCCAGTAATAGATCCAAGCCAGAAAGCTAAGTATGCATGTTTCAAAAATATGACGATTTTGACATTTTCAGCGGGCTGGTTTGGGTATATTACGGGACTTAATCAAAATTTCATGTAAGAGACCTGATAGTAAATTTAATCAGGGTTTAGTTAAAAAAAAAAAAAAAAATCAGATCGGATAAATAGTTTTGGAGTTGTAGTAAAAAATGTACCAAAAAACATGGATCTCAAAACAGTAAGCTGTTTTTAGCGTGATGGCATGGGTATTTTACTGTACTTGATCAAACCTTAATATATAGGTCCTTATAGAAAATTTACTCAGCTTTCATGACAAAAAGGTATACATTTTTCACTATTTGTCCCATCTGAAATTTTTTTTTCAATTAAAATCTGGTTAAATTTACTATCAGTTCTTCTCTTTGGAATTTTGATTATGTCCCGTAATACATCTTAGCCAGAACGCTAAATATGCATGTCTTGGAAAAATATAACGATTTTGACTTTTTCAGTGGGCTGACTTGGGTGTATAATCGAAAAACCCAAAAATGGGACCTTCTCCTCTCCCCACTGTGGACTTCACCCTCCGGGGGTGGGGAAATATGTTTACCTCCTAGCTACTCTTAACGAAGCTATGAAGTCCAAAATAATCGCATATTTCATGCACTCTACAATATATTTATTGACTGAACTAAGTTGGAAAATTCCGTGCCGCAATGAACTTGAGAGAAAGATAAAATATTTAGATAAACCCAACTATTGAGGGTTATGACACTGTATATAGAAACATATATAATTTTAATAATGAAGAGACTGAATCAGAATAGGTTTAAAAAACTAATATTTGATTAAGTGATGAAACTGAACAACGTCAAGGGATATCCGGAACAAATAAAGAAGGAAGTGGGGTGAATGCGAATCAGAGAGGAGGAATACCAAGATAGAAAGTATTCCGGAAAAATTTCTTGTGGGAAGAGGAAGAGGCAGGAAGGCAAGAGATGGTAGAAACGGTGGAAATGTCCATCCATTTGGAATTTGCTCTGAAATCACAACTATATTATAATTTATAAAATACCAACTTAACAAGGTTTAACACTAAGGGAAAGCGACTGTCGATATTACTTTCCAATCAATTGTCACGATTGCATCGAATCGACACAACCGATCAATCGATTAATCATCAAACATTTTTTAAATGTCAAAATATAAGATTGAGGTATAAAATATTAAAATTAAACAAAATACCTTGTTTTATTGTTTTCCAAATTTTAAAGGAAAAACATTTCCAAATCCAAAAGGAATAACTATGAAGTGCTCGCATACACAAGGGACAATAAATGAACCATAGTGGGTAGTAAAAAATAAGCTTTATTGTTCTGGAACTAAAGTAAAATTGAACACTGAAAAAATAAAAAGGCTGTTAGAAAACACAGTTTATAAGCTGAAATTATACGGTAGTATCATCAATGGAAAGCAATTTTAAAAAAAATATAATTGTTTGTGTTTTTTTTTTAAATTTTCATTAATTCAATTTTCTTTCGAAATTCGTATTCCACCTTCGGTTTTGAGAATTTCACAATTCGAATAACAGTAAACCATTTTAAACAACCTGAGTGCATAGTCTCGTGATTATCTCAATAAATTTTGACATAATTTTAAATGTTTATTATAATATTGCGGTGGTTTTAATTTGATGAATTATTCAGAACATATTGGAATTGTTCAACAACTAAATTTCTAATAATTACAAATATTTTATATTAAAAAAATGCCTCCCACAACAACTAGAAACCGAATCCGTCGATTACTTGAAAATACAATCGACATGCAATTGATAGTTCGTAACAATTTAACAACTATTACAATTGTTGAAAATCGGTCATGCCTAGCTAAAGTAATTTCTATAATCTTGCTTTAACTATATACCTTGTTTTATTGTTTTGTTTTCCAAATCAAAAAGGAATTATAATGAAGTGCTCGCACACACAAGGGATAATAAATGAACCATAGTGGGTAGTAAAAAATAAGCTTTATTGTTCTGGAACTAAAGTAAAATTGAACGCTGAAAAAAAAAAAAACGAAAAAACTGAAAAAACTTCAATATAAGCGGTGAATGATTCAATAATACGGTAGTATAATCAATGGAAAGTAATTTAAATAACCAGATAACATTTTTCATTCATATGAATTTAAGGAAAATTAAACAAATTATTAAATTAAAAAAGAAAACATACTTATTTGTATGTTTTTTAAATTTTCATTATTTCAATTTTCTTTCGAAATTCGTATTCTACCTTCGGTTTTGAGAATTTCAAAATTCAAATAACAGTAAACTATTTTAAACAACTGAGTGCATGGAGTGCATAAATTTTGACATAATTTTAAAAGTTTATTAAAATATTGCAGTGGTTTTATTTTGATGAGTAATCCAGAACATGAGAGAACTTTTCAACAGTAAATTTCTAATAATTACAAATATGTTGTATTAAAAAAATGCCCCCCTCAATAATTAGAAACATAAACCGTCGATTACTTGACAAAACAATCGATATGCAATCGATTGTTACGAACTATCGATTGATCGATTGCAATAGTTGAAAATTAGTCATCCCTAGCTGACGTGAGTTCTGCAATCTTGCTTTAACTTTGTTATCCAATTTTTTAGATTTTTTTTTTAAAATTGTTTATATTCGGTGGCTACTGTAATATATATTTAACTTCTGAATATGTAAATGAAGTTTATAAAATACTAATCACTTAAATGTACAAGTTTAAATTATATTTTTTAAAAAGTTTGATTAAATTGACAACGGTACTTTTCTATATTTTCAGCTTAAAAAAAAAAAAAACTTTTTGGTTAAGGAAACAAGCTGTAATTCTATTCAACATTTAACATAGTAACTCCCGTATCTAATGTTGGATTTTTTTCCGCGTCTGACCTACTGTGCGGCAGGAACAATATATTTTATGTTGTTAAGCTCGATGAATATATAAACATATAAAATTAATCATTCATTTATATATTTTTTTACTTTAGTGTTACTAATTAATTATTTACTTATCATTGCTACACCCATTCATTAATTATGAAGTCAGTGGATCAATTGATACGAATTAATTACCTAGCGATGACAATAAACAAAAGCTGGGTGGTTCTATAGAGGTCTCTCGGCTGACGCCAAAGTCGTGCGTGAAATTTCCTTCCGACTAATGAACCCACCCGGCTTTCAGTCGGTTGCTTCGAGTTGGGTTTGTAAATACTAGAAAATAAATCGTATTGAATTTTGAAAGTATTTCTAGCTTCGAAAATGAAGTGGTGATAACAATATGAAACTAAAGGCAAGGATTGTCTTGCAGAAATGTGGGTTTATATATTCGCCTTTACTTTTTTATGTGTTAAGGTATCGATTTATCCACTCAGTGACAGCTGAGGTACTGTAGGGGGTCAACCCTTGCTATATTATTATTGAGTATGAATTATATATACATACAACATGTCAGCCCTGACGCCATAGCTGTTACATACGCTGACCAATCTGCAACTTGCGAAGAGCTCGTCTTCAGTCCCTTGCTTAATAATTATTGCGCAATTGGTTTTAAAATTGATGTGTCGATGTATAAAAAAGTATGAAAATAAAATAATTTATTTCAGTGGATGATTATGTTCTTATAATTTAATATAAACTTACACATTGGCTCTGAATATTCGAGTAAGTATTTGGATATAATTTATTATGAATAATTACAATAATATTGTTTTAGATAAATACTCAAAGCGAAATCGTAAAGGAATAGGAGAAATTAAACATTCATTCTGAAATATGGAATTATTACACTTAGCAATATTCATTATTTGGAAGTTGAATTAATAAATTATAAGAAAATAATATTAACAATATAACGAAACAGATATAACGATAAACTAGTACAACAACGCAGAACACCTGGAATTTAATTCTAGTAACGCTAAGGGGGGGGGGGGGGGGGGGGGGGGGGGGGGGGGGGGTGGGGGGGGGGGGGGGGGGGGGGGGGGGTTGCTCTTAAACTTAAGACTTTCATTATTTATTTATTATATCACAGTCATACTTCGGGCAAAAATCAGTCTATAGTTTTGTACTTTATATTCGGAATCAACAAATAAGAAGGCACCAGTGGGTGCTTGCGTCACTCATTTACCACGTCAGGTTGTAAATAATCATCAGATTCACTCGTCAATTTTGAATATTTTTACAAAAGTGAATATAAAATACTTAAAGAAACAGAGTTAGTTGACTAGAAACTCAAATCTATTCAGAATAGGACTATTAATTTTTTTATAATTTTCTCTACGTTTATAAACAAGGTGTTCGGAAGATCGTTGGCCAAAGAGGTATCTCGGGTAGGAAGGTTCATTTTGAACCTATTTAAGGTCACTCACCTATATACAAAGTCTTAAGGTTTTTTTTTAATGAATTTTTTGAAAAAAATAGCCAAAACCAAACATTTATGCCTTATAACTTCTTTTTTACTGATATATCAACGCATTTTTTTTTTTTTTTTTTTTTTTTTTTTTTTGCTGTAATCAGTAGTACATTGTCCATATAAAATAAAAAAGATTTGATGCAAAAAAAAAAAACGGATGATCGTTAAATCTTGTTAAAGTAAAAAAAAAATAAAAAATTAAGGACTTCAAGTTACGGTTCAAAAAACCAAAAGTAAGCGCAACAGCCTCATCCAATTAATTTTAAGACTAGACATAAACTTAAAGTTGTTATATATATTGTTTTGCCTTTAACAAGATTTAACGATCTTCCGTTTTTATTTTGTATTTGTTTTTTGCACCAAATATTTTTTATTTTACATGGACAATGTATTAATAATTACAGGGGAAAAAATGGCGTTGATATATTAGTAAACAACGAATTTATAAGGCATACATGTTTGGTTTTGGCTATTTTTTCTAAATTTCATAAAAAAAAAAAAAAAAAAAAAAAAAAAAAAAAAAAAACCGTAAGACTTAGTATATATGTAAGTGACCTTAAATAGGTTCAAATTGAACCTCCCTACCCGAGATATCTTTTTGGCCAACGATCTTCCGAACACCTTGTATATTTCTTTTTAGTAAAATTTTCAACTTATTGTTGCAAAAATTGCCTCAATACGTATTCTTTTTACTCTCATAACTACTTAAATAAATAAAACGTAAATATTTAAATAAACTTAGTAGTTAAAAAAATTATTTAAGAATAAGAAACATAAACAAGTGATTAAATGTAGGAAAAAAACACTCTGAAACTGTCTTACCGAACTGTTTTACTCTAAAACATTTCTAATTTAAAAAAATAATAAATAGTTTATAATATGATGCAAAAATATAGACGAACGTTTATATAGAATATAAGCAATGACCATGATATAAAAATAATTGTTTGTTTATGAATTAAATGTAAATATTGATATAATGTTCCCTTTAGTTGTATATATTGTTAGTGTTCCAAAGTTTAATTCTTTGTTCAGTATTAGGTCTTGATAGCCGTTATATTGCCATAGAACAGTGGTAGTTAACCGACGTTTACCAGTGCTCAGCTATTTTGACCTTTTCAGGTCAAAAAACGAAAACATACTTTTTTTAAAGTAAGTACATAAAGCGCATTTTAATATTATCGTTTGTTGTAATTATAGCTCATAACGTGTTATTGCTGTGATGCTATAAACTATATTCAAAAAACAATGCCTCATTTCATCATGTAGATATTTAATAATATATATTACATATGTAATCCTTAGTATAAAGGTATGATAATTAATGTAGGATATTTATTCTATTATCTTTACAAATGCTAAGTATCAAATGCAAAAATTGCCACATCCCAGAAGAGTGGGAAAACTGTTTCAGGGTTCACGAAAAATCGCTTTGACAGTGTTATTCTAATCCTTTATTGTGTGAATTCAGACCCCATTGATAATTAAAACGTACATCAATCCTAAAACAACCCCTAAAAATCGGAAACATAAAATGTATTTTTTCATATTCGTATTTTGCATTTATTTCGACGTTATGATAAATAATAATTTATTGTAGGATTTAATTTTTAATCAGAAAGGACATATTAACTATTTGTACTTATATACCTGAATTTATATGATTTTGTACTATAAAACTGTTAGCTATTTACATATATTCTTTTACTGTTGAAAATTATTTTAAATAAAGCTGTATATTATCTTAAGCAGTGTTACTGTAACATATATATATATATATATATATATATATATATATATATATATATATATATATATATATATATATATATATATATGTGTGTACGTACATGCAGGGTGAGTACCTCTTAGTGGAAAAAAAAAATGGGTGAAACTAGATCAAAAATGTAGAAAAATTCCGCAGACCTCACCTTCAATCTGTTGCAGACATACGATAAATCAAGAACTTGTTTTCACATAAAAGCTGTAATATCTCCATTTTGTATAAATATTTTTCAAACTTTGACCACATTTTCGGATTTAGCATTAAATTTTCTATAAGAAAAGCATGTAACCTTGAATATTACAAACTGGGTATCTAAAGAACAGCTTGATCTTCATCTTATTCAGGGAAGTTACAATGTCTTATATTACTTCAACGCTCACCGTTTTTCGAAAAAAACTATCCACAAGACTGCAAATATTTAAAAAAAACTTGAAAATTTAATCAGCTTTCGAATGATATGTTACAAGTAATGATTCCGTTTCAATTTCAAGGAGAAATTTACTATTAAAACCGAAAAAATATGGTGTTCTCATTCGGTATACAAATCAGTTACTTGTGTAAATAAAACATTATGATAATCCTTTAATGTAAATGTGCATTTTAAACATAACAAACTATTCATTGGAATAATAAGCAAAGAAGAAAATTGTTGTTTAATATAAAATAAAGGAAAACTGTAAATAAAGCGACACAAGATCAAAGGATTTTATGTTATTACATTTATTTATTATTAATAATATTATTTAGGATTTATTTTATTATAAGTTCAATGTTACCTTTAAAACCCAGTGATAATGAAACATAGACCTAAATTTTGCCGTTAGCTTTTGAATGCAGAAACAACATTTTGAGGTGAATTTAATAGGTAGATGAGTCTGTTTTTACAAGGGAAGGTATTTCTACATATACATTTATATCGTTGGTTTATATTGCTTTCGAATAATGTGGAGGAGTACCATGGTGTTGGAAAATCATATTTTGCCGAACTTCAGGAGGAATGTCATTATGAGTTGTGGTAGGATATTTTGTAATAAATCTTAGTATGATTTTTCAACACTATTCAGCAGAGATGCAAAGATGAATGAACCAACAATACCCCTCATGGAAAGGTAGAAATGCCTTTGAAGATTTGGAGCTTGATAAAGATCAAGCTGTTCTTTAGGTCACAAATTTGTAAAATTCAAGGTTACTTGTACTTTGCTCTTATAGGAAATTTAATGCTAAATTCGAAAATGTGGTAAAAGTTTGAAAAATATTTGAACAAAGTGGAGATATTACAGCTTTTATGTAAAAAAAAAAAACGTGGTTTCCTCAAAATTGTCTTTGATTTATCGTATATCTTCAACGGATTGGAAAAGAAAGGTGAGGTCTGCGGCATTTTTCTACATTTTTGATCTAGTTTCACCCTTTTTTTTTTTTTTTTTTTTTACACTAAGAGATACTCACCCTGTATGTATATTTGTTCCTGCAATTAGTTTAATTAAAGTAATTTCATTTTATTATGTTTATTTAGTTATTTAATTTTGTTCGTAACAAATTATCATGCCTGTAATGGCATGGGAACGTGTATTACTATTAAAATAAGCGTTCCTTGTGTAGGGTTACTATAAAAAAAAATAAAAAATAAAAAAATCGTGTACATAAATATATAATTTGTTGCTTTAAATCACAATAATTTTTGAAACATTTCTTAATAAATATTAAACTAAAGTATAAAATCCATATTTCGGTTGTTTATAATAATGAGTCAGTAAAAAGTCGGTTTCAAATTATCAAAAATCGAATAATTCATCAAATTATCAAATAAAGAAACTGCTTCAGTTGCTAAAGAATATTATAAAATTTGATAGTCCGTACTTAGCTATGGTAAAACGTCTTCTTTAAATGATTGAATAATCAATTTTTCCACAAATTGGGGCTCAAAACTTCTAAAATGACTGTACGAATTGATACTTATTTATAAAACTAAAACAAAGAAAATTCTATCTCGAATGTGTTCGTAAATTATTGCTAAACAAAATTTAACATTTCATGAATAAAACTCAATTTTTTACCAGTTGTAAATAGTGACCTCTAAGCTTTGTCTTTTAATATGTCCTGTATTATTGCAGATTTAAAGTCAAGATGTTGGTTTACATTTTTTCACTCATTTCCACTATCTTTTTCGATATTTTATCGATTGAATCGTTTCTTTTTGCGCTATGGCTCCTCCAGTAAAAAAGTAAAAAAAGAAAAAGTTCTTGTGGTGTAAATCAATCAGTAGTGCAAAAGGTTATAAAAAAAACAATGACCTCGTGTGATATGGCTGCTAAGGCTCTAAACTAGAATGTTGGAATAAGAACAAGTATGTGGACAGCACCAAGAATTTCAAAGGAAGAAGATTTAGTTTGAAATGAAAAGAAAAAAACAACAACGATTTAAATAAAAAATTTAAAGCACGTTTAAATTTTGAAAATGTGTATAAGAATTAAACTGTTGACAACTAGAAAAAAGTGATATGGTTAGGCAGAACGAAAATAAAGAGGCAAAATTTTGATGGAAGATCTTGTGGCTGCAAAATGAAAGACAACAAACCCAAGAATGTGAAAAAAACGGTAAATGGTGGTGGTGGATAATTATTGCTATGGACTGCTTCAATCTTTATGGAACCGGTCTTATTCATAGAATTACATATACTATAGACCAACATGTTTATAAACAGTTTTTTTTTTTTTTTTTTTTTTTTTACATTAAAAGGTACTCACCCTGTATATTAATATCACAATTTTTCAAATTCAATTTTCTCTTTTCATTTGCACCGTCTAACAGTTTACCGATAAATTAGGACACGTTAGCTACATCTTGTGATACACTATACTGGCATAATCATTAGAATGGGCGAATTATCCTTTAATAATTATAATTACAAATGAAAATACGTTTCAAGTAATTAAATAATTTGAATGTTTGTTTTTTGGCTTTCCCAAGCCAATTTCCTTGTTTAATTATCATGTTAGGTGGTGTCTTTAAAACGATCTCAAGTATAAAATTATGAAAGCCGTCTTCGCCACTCATGTCTGTGAGAAAGAATATTAAATACTGGTTTGTGTTTTCCTCCATTTAAAGTCATAAATTTAAATATAAATATATCGTCTCCTTAGAGGTAAAAGTATTTAAGTAACAAAATCAGATTTTTTGCAGGTGAGCAAAAAAAAAACCGGAATATGCTCATTAAACATTTCTCAGATATAGTGAATTTTTTCAGGCAATAGTGACAGTTTTCAGTGAATTCTATTATGTGATTTCTTTATATTTGTCACTTGATGGTATAGACGGATCAATATAATCAGAATTGATGAATTAATTGCCACTTCTATTGTAGTTATTTTTATTTAAAAACTAGTTTCGTATTTTAAACATTCATCATCAGTTATAAAAATATACAAACATTTCAAAACATCGGCACTTAACATAGATTATATATTTATGGAATGTACCATATTTCAACTTTATCAACTGTAATAAATACAAGAGTTATGAAAACTCTACGAAGAGCAAAAGATTACCAAATAATTAATTTTTAGGTCGACTTTCAAGACAAAAACCGTTATATTCAACAGTAAATAGAAATTTAAAATTCACAAGTTGAAGAACTTTCCTAGATTACGATATTGAAAATAGGTTAATAAGTGCGATTAAATTTTTTCTTTCTTCCTAAAACTAGTAGTGTGTTTTTGTCCTGTAAAATTTTGAAAAGTAGACATTAAGGGTTTTGATTTCAATCGATTTAAATGTTCAGCATTAGAAACTTGTTATCGAAACTTGTTGTTGTTTTTATGTTTGTAGAGTTTTCTTGTAGTTTCATATTTCTTGGATTTTTGGATATACATCTACACTATCTGTATGTGGGCCTTTCTCCCATTTCATACGAATTCGTGTCCTGAAGCGATTCTGGTGTCTACATGAAATTTCTGCAACCCAACTGTAACAAGTAGGTGCAAGGTACTTACCTCTTAAACGTAAAGTGGTTTTTCCAAGGTTATTGATTTGTTTTCATGGTTAAATTTAAATTCAAAACGTCAAAATCTATTTCCCTCAAATGTCCCATAACATGAGTTGGTAACGTTAAATGTAAATAAGTTCTCCATTTCTGCAATTATTAACTTACTTCTTTTTTTTTTCTGGTACCTCAGGTAAGTTACAATATATTGAATTTTATAGTTGAAACTGTGACTAATTGCTTACAAAAAGAAGAATGACTTCTAATGCCTGTGTCCTATAGGGTCAATCTATTTCCCTAACATTTTTGAAAAAGCCCGTCAAAGCATAAGCAAGATTCATTCCACCATATTTCAGGCTGGCAACATTGCAGAAGCTTCCCGCAAAACTGTGGCTAACCTGACTTACAACAAATTCCCTTTGTTACTTGTCCCAAGTTTGTCTCGAATCAAGTGTTCAAATCGTGTCATTCATAATTCTATTTCCCTCACATAGTGATTTTTCAAAGAAGGTAATTTTGATTCTTGTTTTCTTTGCATTGAACTATGTAGTTCAGAGTTCCATTTGGTTTTTGTTTTTAAATGCGTGTGGTGTTGTTAATCTTAAATCAAACTCAAAATTCTATTTTTATCACACCTAAAGTGAGGGAAAAATATTACAATCGGAAAACTTTATGTAAGATTAAAAAGAAAAGAAATAAGATTACGTAATAGTACCATTAGACATAAAATATTTAATTTTAATGTATGAATTGATAATCCATAGTTATAATTCATAGTGTAACCTTATACCGCCATATGTTATAATCGTATAGAGCTAACAGATAATTGTGACTTGCAGATAATATACAAGTAACATTGCGAATATAAATTTAAGATATAAGCTATCCTATCTTTCTTGTTGGATCAAACTGCACACGGTGTGCAAATTTGATTAAAATCGGTTCAGTAGTTTAGGTGTCAGCGTGCCCCAAGAACGTGATACGTAATTTATATATATTAAGATGATTAATTAATGTTATCTAGTACAATTCGTTTGTACTATAAACATTTTATTATTCGAATTGCCAATGCTTTCTATTTCCCTCACACCCTATCAGTTTCTCTTACTCTCATCATTTCCATCATGATCATAAATGTGCTAATAGACTATATTCTATGAAGGAATTTTTCGCTAGTAATATTAGTAGACGTTTATAAAGATGTTAGTGAAAAAAAACTTTTTTTTTTTACTTAAATTTTTTCTAATGGAATTCACAATGTCGAAATTCCGACGAAATGGCAGAATGACCCATATATCTAATAAAGTATTGCTAAACTATTACTAATTGTTTTAGCTCTTTAATTCTACGTTGTTAATTATGTTATATTAACAATTACTTAATTAATTTCATATGTATTTTTATGGGCTAATTATAACATTTACTATCGTAGATACGGTTACACTAGACTAGGATTGACATTGTAGAGGCAGGTTGAGAGACGACAGCCTATTGTCTATAGGACGCTATTATCCAATTGTGATCATCCACAAATAACCACCAACCACTCCAACATTATCCACTTCAATTAGTGGAGGCAGGAATTACGTTAGCACTCAACACTCTCCTATAATGGTTTTGACATACCTACGCATCACGACGGTTATAATTATGATGACAACTATTATCTATGTCTATTCAACAGATTAGTGAAACACCGACAGAAGCAAATACTACTTTAAATATTCAATATTGAGAGCGAATACTAATCACCCAAAATTTGTTTTGTGATCTCAGTTTACTAAAACATTTTAAATTTCCACGAATTATAATTGAAGATAATTTCAAAAGACTTATTGCCATGACAGTAATTTAACCCATATGGAAATACGGAGTTAAGCTTTAGGGTTCCACTAAACCTTTTAATTCTTCTCGCATCCAATCCTCACTAATTTAAATCCAACCAGTTGAATTCAATAAAATTATTAACCAGGCTAAAAATCACAGCTATGTGTGAAAATATCTTTTAGGAAATAATACTTATAATTTGCCTGGTACAATACAAAATTATCGGTGAACAAATAAAATTCTTAGTTGAAATTATCCAAGTTTTTAACAAAGCCGCGAGTGGAGAAGCTAATATAATATGACAGACTAAAAATTCTACCCAATGTTTTTCTTTCATTTTCTAGATTAAAATTTCTATTTTTCTTCAAATAGTTACCTCTTAAATCTTAAACCACGGCATATAAAACGTATTAGGAAATTTAAAAAAAAAATTAATTAAAAGACAGAATTATTTTTTAAAAACTATTTATTGATATTTACAACTGTATACATTGTATACAACAGTAAATTTGAGAAAAATAATTACTTATAATAAATATAAGTAATATAATAAGACGAATTATAGCGTTGATAACTAAGTAGTTTAACTCTCTGAAACATAATAAATAAATAAATAAAAAGCTCCGTAAAAATAAAAACACCGTGATATTGTAACATGTATTGCAGATTGGCGCTCGCCACCTGTCGGTCAATTTTCAAACTTCACTGTTACCGACATATTATCGCTATTTTAATAAAGAAATAATTGAAAAACTCTAGATTTTATTATTGCTAAATCTTCCTGGAACTATAAACGTGATGTGGTTATAATTTGGTACAGATTGGTTCCATAGTTTTCGTGGTTAGTGATCAAAAACTAAAAATGGCTTGTCCTTTTATACAGGGTGATTCCCTTTTAGCTATCAAAAATGAAAAATGCCGCTGTCCGCACCTTTCTATTCCAATCCGTTGCAGATAGCATACGAAAATTCTAAGATTTTTTTTGGTTAACCCACGTTTTTTTTTTGCCATAAAAGCTGTAATATATCACGCTTTCTCAAATATTTTTCAAGTTTTTAAGGAGATTTTTTTTCTTTGCTTTTTATTCCAATGAAGAGTTTATCTTGTTAAAAATGCGGACTTTCATCAAGCGATTAACATAATGTTTTATTTACCAACACCATGTTTTTCATGTTTCAAAAGTGAATTTATCCATAAAATCAACGAACAATCATTTATTTAACCATACCATTCAAAAGCTGGTTTACATATGCAAGCTTTTGTGATATTTACAGTTTTGTGGATTGTTTTTTTCGAAAAACGTTGAGCGTTGAAATAATATAAGAAATTGTAACTTTCCTAAATAACTAAATAAACGACGCCAGAACAAAGGATCTTATGTTATTACATTTATTTATTATTATTATTTAGGATTTATTATATTAGATTTTCAACGGATTGGAATAGAAAGGTGAGTTCTGCGGAATTTTTCTACATTTTTGATCTAGTTTCACCCAATTGTTTTACACTAAGAGGTACTCACTCTGTATATTCTATATCATTTTAATATCTGTGTATAAATAGTATGATAGTGGTATCAGTGATGGGTATGATTGTTCTAACTAGCTGTATTACTTTTTACTGTTAGTGATCAAAAACTAAAAATGGCTTGTCCTTTTATACAGGATGATTTCTTTTTAGTGTAAAATTGAGTAAAACTAGACCAAAATGTCACTGACCCCATCTTTCTATTCCAATGCAGATAGTATATGAAAATTTTAAGATTTTTTGGGGGTAAAAGCTGTAATATCTCCACTTTGTTTAAATATTTTTCAAATTTTAAACGAGATCTTTTTTCTTTGCTTTTATTCCAATGAAGTGTTTATTTTGTTTAAAAATGCAGATTTTCATCAAGCGATAATCATAATATTTTATTTACCAACACCATGTCTTTCCTGTTTAAAAAGTGAGTTTCTCCATAAAATCAACAATCTTATATTTACCCATACCATTCAAAAGCTGGTTAAATATGCAAGTTTTTGTGATATTTGCAGTTTTGTGAATTGTTTTTTCGAAAAACGTTGAAGTAATATAAGATATAGTATCTTTCCTAAATAAGTTGAACAAGCTGTTCTTTAGGTCCCAAGTTTGTAAAATTCGAGGTTACCTGTGCTCTGATCTTATAGGAAATTTAATGCTAAATCCGTAAATGCGGTCAAAATCTGAAAAATCTTTAAGCGAAGTGGGGATATTACAGTATAATTTAGTCTCCTCCCTATTATTCCCTTAGTTGTCTAGTTTATGGTGGTCTCTCGACGTTTCTCGAAGACAGATTGGAACGAATTATAACCTGCTTTGCCAGATTTGTCTTCGATATACCGAGGTGCTCCAACGTTTCCTTCCTCTATTCCGAATAAAACTGGCTTTATCCCACATTCCGTCGAAAATATTTCCTTGGATCATTCCTTTACCAAATTATCAGCACCTTTCATCCTTCCTATATTTGCAGTATGCTTCAATTCAGATCTGCAGTCAATTCAATGCATAAAAGAACCCGTCTTCCTGATATATACACCCCATCCCACAAAACTACTGCATTCCAGCGCTCTTTCCTATTCCGCTCAACCATCCTATGGAATTCCATTCCTTCTCATATTAGACAAGCGAAATCTCTGAAAACATTCAAATTCCTCTATTTCCAGTACCTCCTTCTTATCCAAGGTGACGCTTGCTAACAATCTACTTTCTCAATTAAATGATATCTAACTCTTTCTGGAACACTTTCGTTACTATATGCTCAAGTTAGATACCAATCAAAATATTTTTCTCTTACTATGGATATAACATTTAGGTTCTTCTATTTTATATAATAAACATTGTATCAAAAGAATCAATTTATTATTTCATTTGTAGAGTGTTCTCTTATTTTCCTCTCTATATATTTAATCAGTATCTATGCATATATTATCATTTTTATATTATTGTTTCTTCTTTATTTTATTTATTCATTATGTCTCTGACCAGATGTAAGTAATTTTATTTATTTCTGCACTAAGTTGTTATTCTTAAGGGACTTGGTCCCAGAATAAAATCATTTTTCTATTCTATTCTATAATGTTATATTTTCTATATCATTTTAATATTTGTGTATAAATAGTATGATAGGGATATCAGTGATGGATATGATTGTTCTAACCAGCTGTATTACTTTTTCTTATTATAAAAGTCTTAAATTTCTCCTTATCTTTTGAACCTGTGCTTATAGTCTGATAATAAAAGCCTTTTAAAGATCTGTTAATTATATTTTCTTTTTACTCATTTCATTATTATTATAGAACGTGCTGAAAGCACTCAAGTGCCCTGTTAATAAACGCTATTACTATTATTACGTAATGGATCGACCCAATTAACCAGCCTGCCATGCCTGAATTAAAGATGTCAAATGTGATATTTCCCTGGGACCTGGATTGATTGCTCGGAATTCTATTTACCGACTCGAGGGGGGCGGCCTTCGACGGAAAGGTTGTCTTTAATTGGCACTAATACATGGGTTCGGGAAGGAGGTGTAATGGCTGCTAATAGCTTTCTGGGACTTTGTTTGTTTGGGAATCGGCTTAAAGAAACGATTTGTTTAGTTACGATTGGTTATAAGTAGGGATGGGTATGGATATACTGTACACGATATACCGAAATATTGATATTTTTCTTTCCATAATATGATATTTTTCCTTGCGATATATCGATATCGTACCATATACGTTATGTTCATCGTCTTATTAATTAACTGAAGATTTTGCTGGATGAAGGGATTATGTGACAAACCGAAATTTTTAGTATTTTATATTTAAAGTTTATTTTTTTATTTTCCTTTACCAGGAAAGGATTACATAGCCCATTCATCTTCATCATATCTCTTTTTATAGTCCAGTCAATGAAGGCCTGAAATAGGATGTAGCGAGTTTCCTTTAATCCAAGGTTTTTCTTCGGAAACATGTTCAGGATAGTTATAAAGTAAACATACGAAAACTCCTGGAGTTTTCGGGCCGGGAATAAGGAAGGGAGGGGAGCGCGAAAGGTCCCTTTTTTTGGTTTTACCCTCATATTTCGAAAACGGTGCGTCGTATGCGAAACATGACTATTTACTAAATTAATGTTAGTCAAATTCTCTACAACTTTTATAATATACACATTTCACATATTCTGTACTGTTGCTGAGATATACGCTTTGCAAATGTGAAGGACATTTAGTATTTTAGTTTTACCACGAAAAGTTAAAATTTAGGTAACTTTTGACAGGTAAAGATGATTTGGCAGATATACGTGTATTTTGAAGGAAATTTTTAATTTTCTACAATATTATTCGTAAAGACTTCTGTCGTAGGATGAACGTTTTAGAAGATATAAGTTTAACAGAAACCGTGAGGTGAAAATTTTTTTTTTCTCGATAGTGTTCACATTTTCCAAGCTTATATCTCGGAAACGGTACAGAATATGAAAAATGTGTATATAATAACTCCAGGACTTTTGGTATGTTTACTTTCTAACTACACTGAAAATGTTTCCGAAGAAAAACCTTCGATTACAGAAAACGCACTCTATAATCATTTATTGATAGTAGCAAATATAGAAAACCTCACGTTTTCTGTTAAACTTCCCTCCATATATTCTAAATGTTTTACTAATTTATTACTTAACAAATTATTGTTTTTGTAGTAAAGTTAGATTATTTTTTTTTTTTTTTTTTTTTTTTTTTTTTTTTTTTTTTTTTTTTTTTTTTTTTTTTTTTTTTTTTTTTTTTTTTTTTTTTTTTTTTTTTTTTTTTTTTTTTTTTTTTTTTTTTTTTTTTTTTAAAGCCTTCGATTTTATTTATTATTTTATTCATACAATAATGATAGAAATCATGATCTTTTCTTGCCTTTCGGCATTTTAAGACGTAATTCTGCTCTGCCATCTCTGGAGGGTCTTTGGTCCACTGAAGGTACTCCCTCTACGTGTCGAGTGTGGAGGAAACACTCTGCCGGCTATGGTGGTCATCGGGTCAGTCCGTAAGGTCTGAACCCCTTCCCTCGGCGAGTACGTCCGCTAAGGGGATTGTGCCTTGCCACCTCCCAGGCCTTGGAGGCGGGGCTATGTCCCTGAAGAGAGGGTTGGCGCTGTAGCTCAGCCCGTCAAAGAACTTAACGTGCCGGCGTCCGATGTAAGCCGGGATCGTAGGCAACCTCAGCTCCTCGAGGATCCGGGTATTTTTGGCCCTCTCTAGGCGGGTGCCGCGGACGATTCGCCGAAGGACGGAGTTCTGAAAAGTCTGGAGGGCGCGAAGTGTACTTGTGTACATATGATGCAGCAGTGGAGCACCGTGGAGGAGGGTGGGTCTTATAATGGATTTATAAATTTGGATTTTAAGTCTAAGGGATATCTGAGGAGAGGTTAAGAGGTGATGGAGGCGGTATGTCCGCGCCCGGGCCAGCTTTATCCTGCATGGGTCTTATCGAGATGACCTAGGTTTTTAGCTAGAAATGGTCTGGGTCGTAAAAAAACTTGCCGGTTTTTACAGAAAGACATCACTATGGCGTCAGCCTTTCACCTTGATGCCGCATGACTTCAGTGCCTCGACGATGGTGGAAGTTGCCCTCTCAGCCATCTTGAGAGCCCGGCCGGGGTTGAGGCTGGACGCGTAAACGGCGACGTCATCCGCGTATGCAGCCACCACCGCCTCAGGGTGCTTTATAGATACGACTGGCGCCGTAAAGATGTTGAACAAGATCGGTCCCAGCACTGACCCCTGAGGAACACCACAGGTGGTAGGGACTGGCGAAGACAGACTCCCACCGACCCGCAACAACGAATGATCTTCCACTAAGATAGTTTCCGACCAGTCGACACAGTGCGACGGGAAACCTGTACTCCTCCAGTCGGTGCAGCAGCAGGGGGTGTGAGACACAATCAAAGGCTTGAGTGCAATCCAGCGAGATGAGCGCCGTGGCCTTGTTCCGGTGCATCTGTTCGATGGTGTACGCCTGCAGTTTAGCCAAATGATGTTCACACGCGACACCTCGCTGGAAGCCTGTTTGCTCTGGTGGAATAACATCTTCACGGCGGCAGTGGTCAATGATGTGATAGTAGATCAGTCGCTCAAACACCTTGCTGGTGTGCGAGAGGAGGCTGATTGGACGATAATGCTCCGTATTTTGTATTTTTCATATGATTTGCAGAAATTCATTTATACGCACATTTTATCTGGAATCATAACATTTTAGTTCCGAAGCATCAATGGCTTATAATATACTTGGATCTCCCACCGCGTCTTCGCTCGCTCTTATAAGTGAAGAACTTCTTACTTTTAACTAATAATTAAAATATTATTATTTTTATCTGGTTAATTGAATGGGTCCGCCGAAAAACGTTCTAAGCGACAAAATTTCCGATTTGGTGATTTTAAAGGTTTTTAAATGTATTACAAATAGTACATCACAGTATGATATAGCGATCCATAATGTTATGGATTTGTTATACATGTAAATATAACAAATTACAAGGTGAAAGAAAAAATCTAACTTACAAAAACTTAAAATTATGATTTTCTTTCATTACTCAAAATTTTTTTTGTCGCTTAGAACGTTTTTCGACGGACCCATTCAATTGTGTATTCAAATATGGAATTTAACATTATTTCTTATATAATATTTTCACACATTGCAATAATTTACTGCCAGGTTAATATTGTACAGATTATGTGTTTGAAGCTAAAAGCATAATTAATCTATGGGTTGGTAATCCTTCATGGATAGTAGACTGCATTATCAGTGCTTACAACTAAAGGCCAATGGATCATATTTTTATAGACAGTAACAAAAAACAAAGAATCGATATTTTGATTTGATAATAATTTTTATTCGGAAAATATGATTTTTTGATTTAATATGAAGAATGTGAAACCTCCTTTCTATCACTAAATATTGTACTTTAAAATTTGTATTCTTGTAAATTTTATAATTGCTAAAACTTCTTAGAACTATGAGAATGATGTTCGAGGGTGGTTTGAAAAGTTCTAGGAATCACCACTAGATATCAGTGCTAGAGCAGCCTGGCTCCGGCGCAATAATCACACCTTTGTGAGTGAACACGTGGCGTGAGTGGTAGTGACGACTCTTTGTTTTTTGCGTAGTGATTTGTGATATTGGAAAAAACTGAGATTCGAGAAGTGATTAAGTACTTTGTAAAGAAAGGTATGAGAGCAAAGGATATCCATGCCGACTTTCAGAACACACTGGGGGACTCTCCTTCATATTCAACTGTTGCCAAGTGGACCAGCGAGTTTAAATTTGGTCGGGAGAACTTAGACGATGCTCCGCGAAGTGGACGGCCAAAAAGTGCTACGACCCCATAATTTATTGCAAAAGTGCATACAAAGGTCATGGAGGTTCGTCGACTGAAAGTGCGAGAGATTGCTGAAGCTGTAGGGATGTAATCTGAACGGGTATATCACATTTAAACCGAAAAATTGGGAATGAAAAAAATATCCGCAAGATGGGTGCCGCGGTTCTTGACTTTGGACCATAATCGCTCATGAACTGAGGTACGAATTGTTGCCACATCCACCTTATTCACCTCATTTGGTACCATCAGACTTTCATCTCTTCCCCAAGCTGAAAAGTTTCCTCGGTGGACAGAGATTTCCTACAACGGATGAACCGACAGCCGAATTTGAGAGGTATTTTGCAGGCTTGGAGGAATCTCATTTTCGAGATGGGATCAAGTCATTGGAACATCGCTGGGCCAAATGCATTAGTCTACAGGGAGACTATGTTGAAACAAAAAAGCAGTTCCACCGAGGAACTTCGTTCTAGTACATTCCGAGAACTTTTCAAACCACCCTCGTATGTAAAATGATACAGATGTGTTCTGTAGTTTCACCATTGTTAATTCTGTTGCGGAATTGTGCTAACCAAAAATTGGTCGATTTTCTAACTTCAGTAGGATCCACATGTCGCACCGCATATTTAGGTAAATCTTTTTAAACAATATAATAAAATATAAGTAAATTTTATAAACAATTTTAGCTGTATATACGCCGTACCTTTTTAACCTCTCATGTAGAATGGTGCTCGCCACCTATCGATCAACTTTCCAATATGGCTGCCATCTACATATTACCGATTTTTTATTTCAGTTTTTTTTTTTTTAAATCAGTTGATTTCAATATTATTATTCTGGGACACCTTTTACTCTTAGAATTATATAACAGTTCAATAAAAAGGAATCGTCTAGTTACATATGAGGCAGAAATTTCTGTAGATTATAATAAGATAATTATAATATAAATTATAAATTAAATACTTATAAATATGTAAGTTAGAAATATAAAATTAAAAACTAACCTTTAGGCATAAGAAACATTCTTACACTAATGTATCATTACACAATTTCGGAAAGTTGATATTTGAGGAGGTGAATGAATAAAGAAAGTGAGAGAAGAATTGAAATGGATTTGGAATTCCAAAATATTATTATTTATTTCAATTATTTATCAGAAGTGGGTGGACTACTTCTCACAACTACTGGCAGAGGAAAGAAACGTATTTAAGGAAGACCTTGTTATACAAACCAGTGAACATGTTAATGCAGAGCCGATATCGGTGGAAGAAGTGGAAGCCGCTCTAAAAGAAATGAAAAATCATAAGGCTCCTGGACCAGGGAACCTCCCAATAGAGCTCGTCAAGTCAGGACCAAGATGTTTTGAAAGAAAAAATAGCTGAGTTGTTTACACGGGGTATACATCAGCGTAAAGTACCATCGGAATGGTTGACTGGATACATTATTCCAATACATAAAAAAGGGAATAAGAGTGAATGTTCGAATTATCGTGGTATCACCGTTTTAAGCAGCATGAGCAGGCTCTATGGTCGAATTTTAAAGAACAGATTGGAGCGAGAGCTAGAAGGATTTATATCAGAAGAACAGGCAGGTTTTAGAGCAGGAAGGTCTTGCATGGATCATGTGTTCACCATTGAACAATTACTTGAGAAGAAATTGGCATGTGGACGTGAGGTTCACCTAGCTTTTATAGACAAAAAAAAAAAAAAAAAAAAAAAAAAAAAAAAAAAAAAAAAAAAAAAAAAAAAAAAAAAAAAAAAAAAAAAAAAAAAAAAAAAAAAAACGCGTATGATACGGTTCCATTAAAACTTCTCTGGAGGGCTTTGGATAATATCCGAGTAAGTAGAGATCTTACTGACGCAATTAAAAGTCTATACTGTGGAGCGAAAGCTAAGGTCAAGGTGGGGAACCGTTTGACAAATAGTTTCCTTATCACCAAAGGCCTAAGACAAGGGTGTAGTTTATCACCCACCCTTTTTAACCTCTATCTAGAGGAAGTTTTGAAGGAGTGGAAAAGGAAATGTCGAGGTATGGGTGTAAGAATAGGAAAGGAAACTTTGTACAGTCTACATTTTGCTGATGATCAGGTAGTTATAGCTTCCGAGGAAGAAGATCTAAGTTATATGCTAAGAAAGCTAGAAGAAGAATATTCTAAATGGGGCCTAGAAATCAGCAAGGAGAAGACAGAATACATGGCCTTCAACGCCTCTACAGCTTCTCTGCTATTAGAAAATTGGTCGTTACATCGCAGTACTATCTTAGTACTTTGGGAGTATTATACTATCTTAGTACTTTAGTAGTATTTTGGAGTTTATATCGATGGCAGGGGAACGAAAGAAAAGATAAAGAACGGAAGAAAGCTGATTGGCATGATGAACTCTGTACTGCGGAGCCCAAATGTTTCACTAGAAACCAAGAAGAGGATTTTCCACTCCTTTTTTGAAGGAGTAATCCTTTATGGTTCGGAAATGTGGGTGGTTGGTACAAGAGATGCACAGAGCTTACAAGCTGTCGAAATGGATTTTTGGAGAAGAAGCTGTCGCATTTCCCGGGTTCAAAGGGTGACTAATTCCGCCATACGAAGTATCGTCAAGGCGGAAAACACTATAGTTCACACTATTCACACCAAACAGCTGCTGTGGTATGGCCATTTGAGAAGAATGGGCCAAGAAATATGGCCAAAAAGGATATTTAACTACCTCCCGGAAGAAAGACGAAAAAGAGGCCGCCCAAGGAAAACATGGATTCGAGTAGTTGAGGAGGTAATGGCGGCGAGAGGATTACGGGAAGGAAATTGGGAGGACCGCGAATACTGGCGGTCCAATGTATTGGGTCTAGGTATATGACCTAAGGTCGTCAAATCCGAAAAAAAAAAAAAAAAAATTATTTATAAGAAAGAGAACAATACAATTATCAAGCTGGAGCAAGAAAACGCTGGGTCAGTGTGCAAGTGGAACTAAGTTGAACAATAGAGAACAAAGAGCAAATTCTCACCAATAGTCTACCAGCTATTACCAACTTAAAACGCCTACGTGGGAGTGTCCTTCAACTCGATATCATCAAAATTAAGGAAACGTCTATCTAGATTGAGTGAAACGGCAAAGTGGTGACGTTTATTGCTCCAAAGATGAAAATTCCAATGTATTTCCTGGTCCCCGGCTGATATCTTTATCAAAACAGTGCTACGCATTGTATATGTCTCAAACAATTGTTTGAACTGTTGAAAACAGTACTCATTTTTTTTGTTTTTTTTTAAAGGGCCAAAAAAAAAATTATGTGCAGAAGTATTTGGTAGAAAAATTTGAATATTTCTAAACTACAATAAAAATAGATATGAAGAAGACGAATGGGCTATGTAACCCTCTCCTGCTAAAGGGAAATAAAAAAGAAAGAAATTTTAAACATAAAATACTCAAAATTGTGTTTTGTTACTTATTCCCTTCATCCACTAAACCCTTCAACTAACTAATATGAAGAAAAACAAGAAAAATAGTTTTACAAATTCTTATTAAAAATATTAAAATTAAAATTCCAATGACTCTTGAAGTCAATGGAAACTGTACACCGTAGAAATGGATGCCACCGAGATTGCTCTGGATGTTGTTATGATATTGTATTAGGGTTCAAAAACCTGTACGATAGTGAAATAGCTTATAAAAAATTGAAAATTAAGCTTTATCCTAAGATGTAAAAAATTCTTAGCAAGCAAAAAAAAAAAAAAAAAATCTTAGGTTTATTACATCGGCAAGGATATTCTGTTTCTCTGTTAAGATGGAATTACCCTTATTAGACATGACTCTAATATTAATACTAAAATAAATCGGCGAATTATTTGCCAGGTTATTTTGAGTCGGCTGGTGGCCAAGTCGGATAATTTATTGGTACAGTTGCAGAACTGTTCATATGATGGTACCAGCATCTTGTCGCAATATTTTGTATCACTAACCTCATCCACATATAGTTTGCGAACTGTTCTAGAAAATTAAAAAAAAAAAGTATTAACCTCTCATGAATGTAATTTTTAAAATTGTATATTTTTGTGTGTATAAAAATAAAATATAAAATATTTAGAGATGAAGGAAATTGGGGTATGTAATCATAAATAAACAGCAATCAATTTTTTTTTTTAATTCATAATGCCGACGTTTCGACTTGATTGTAAGGCTTCATCAGGGCTAGAAAAAGAAAACAAACAAAAAGATATGTTACATAAAGGCGATATATAACGACCAAGAAGACAATACATAAAGACTATTGAATTAACAATTAAATTGAAAATAAATTGAATTTTTATTATTTAAAAGTTAATGAATAAATGTAACAAATTAATGGCTAAATATATATTTTTAAAACTTAAATTAGTGAGTAGAGTAAATGAGTTAATGAGGTTAAGTTACTCAGTAAATACAAACGATATACTGCTATGTACTTCTCATTGCTATAATTTATATATTTATTATCAACTATATTATAAACTTTCTGCTATTGTTACTTATCTTTTGTATTTACTCACAATGAGAATATTATTTCTGAGAATTATCGATATCTAACAACCAACATACTTTTTTTTTTTTTTTTTTTTTTTTTTCTAAATTATTTATTGAAATTTACAACTGTATATACAAAAAATAAAATACATCAAGTAAATGTGATGAAATAGATAAAAATGACACGTCACTTGTTTTTAAAGCAACTACCCATTGATAGCACTTATTAAGGTTCTACATGATAAAGCACTATATTAGAAGGTCCCGAGGCCATCTTCTTTTCAGGCGCCTCGGAGGGTTATCTGGAATGGAATGAGATGCAAGTTGTGATACTAATGGATTTGAATGGTTGTGGAGTTTGCTGTGAAAGGATTGATATCTGGTTTGAGCTAAGTCAGCAACATATGGAACATTAAGATCTTAGTGGATAAGTTTATTTGTGACGAAGTAAGGAGCATTTAAGATTTTTCTAAGGATTTTTGATTGTAAGGATTGGATACGAGATGAATTGGATGATTTAGTGGAGCCCCAAAGCTCAACTCCGTATGTCCAAATTGGTCTAATTATTGCCATGTAAATGATCTTTTTGTAAATGATGCCATGTCTACTGTAATTAATTGGAAGGTTGGAGCGTTTGTCAAGTAAATGTTGAAGTAGTCGATAGCGACGGGCAGTTTCCAAGTAAGACGTTTGTGCAGATGGAGTCTTAGGTAGCGGATCTGTTCAACGGGGATTAGCGGAACATCGTTAAAGGATATTGTAGGACAGGAAACCAACATACTTGAATTTCAAAGAATCTTATTGTTAGTTTCGAATTCTGACTGATGAATTTGCCCTATTCCTATCTTGCCAATCACTAAGGGTACCATAAATTAAAATAAATATTTGTTGTGTTTCCTATTTACCTTGATTTTTGATAATGAAAGAATACAATAGTCAACCCAGTTGATTTTTTTAATTTTCTTTTCTTGAAGTTTTTTACCACGGTACATTAAATATTCGCGTTATTAAAAATATTCATTGAATAAAATCGGACAGTATTTAGAACTATTAGTATGCAATTTTAAATTTATAAAATTTATTTATTTATTGAGAAATAAATCATATTAATTAAACATATTCCTACTTTATTTATTTATTTTTTTTAAATACTACATGTTTTTTGATTAATTAATATTTTATTATTCCTAATAGGTTTCATATGCTCTGATTGAAGTAAAAAAGGAATGAAACGTTGAGACAAGAAATTAAAAAATCAATTAGGTGGAATTTTTTTGCATGTCGGTAGATGTGTAAAAAATTGGCTACCGCTTTCAGGAGGTTAACCTTGAAAATACTAAAAAATTCGTTTTGAGGAAAATATTTTATTTCTTATTTTAAAAGTTTCATCCTGGTATCGGCACTCGTTTTCATATCCCTATCATTAAATATTTAGCAAGCTTTTTAGTGGTTGTATAGTTGCTTTTTATTTATTCAAAGTTAATTGCTTTTATCACTCCACATTATTTACTCAGCTTCTTAGGGAATGTTTTCCTATTTATAAAAAATACATAATGATAAATCCTTTTATATAACAAACGTATTTATCTTTTTATAATATAATTTTATCTATTTTTTAAAGAGAAAATACTGTTTATTAATTTATCGGTATATTCCATACATTAGTACATTTTATTCGATTCTAATGTAAATTTAAATAAAATCAGATTTTTAAAATTAAACTAAGCTAAATAACAAAATTAATTAAAATCAGTACACAAACACCCCACCTCGAAAAAAAAAAAAAAAAAAAAAAAAAAAAAAAAAAAAAAAAAAAAAAAAAAAAAAAAAAAAAAAAAAAAAAAAAAAAAAAAAAAAAAAAAAAAAAAAAAAAAAAAAAAAAAAAAAAAAAATTTCATCCATTGTTCTTTTCATTGTTCTTCCCTCTTTGAAGGCTAATCACATTTATTTTTTTTGTTAACCACCTCTAGTTTCCAAATAGACGAATTCGCTAACTACAATGTTTGAAACATCGATCTATTCTGTATTTACTTGACTTTTTAGTTCTAATCAAGGGATGATGTCCAAGTGTTGGTTATCAGTTCCGCCAATTCTTGAGAAAAGAATCAGTATCGAGTATCGTTTTAAACTCGATCTCCTGGTACCAATCGATAACGCTGACGTTTACATTATTCATCGATTACACAGGCCAACAAAAAAAATGTTTTTGAAAACTTTGTTTACTTTAATAGCTGATTTTTATAGATTTTTGTGCGCTGAATCCAAATCTGGTCTTAGTTGTTTTGTATCACCCATAGTTTTGGAGAATTTTTTTATTTTTATATAATTTAAAAAAACATATATAGCTGTTTCATATAAATATAAAGCATTATATTACTGTTTCATGAGGCCTAACTTTATATGTAGAGGTGGTAAGAGAATGTTTCTAGGATCTACAAGGTTTTTGCGGAGAATGTTCTTCTCGCCGGGTTTTAAAGACTTCCACTGGCCAGTTCTTTCTGCACCAATGTTGATCCCTTGCTCTACTGTCCCATTCACACAAAAAACATGGAAATTTGGTAAAACTGCCTTGCTGACCAAGAAGCATACATGTTACTTTCAAGTCACCACTTATCATCCAACCATGAGCCGAATAGCCAATTTTATTCAACACTATTTCTAGGTTTTCATAGCTCTCTTTCAAATATACAGAATGGACAACAGGTATAGATGCATAAATGTTACTATTGTGTAATAAAACAGCTTTTAAACTAGTTTTGGAAGAATCAATAAACAGCTTCCTGTCTTCTTTTTTGTATTCAACACCAAACTCTTTGATCAGACCTGGAATGTCTGAGCAGTACACTAAATCACCTTCTTGTTCAAAAAATTCCTTAAACTGCTGCTCTCTCTTCATATACACATATATGCTAGTTCCAACTGCCAACAAGTTCTTTTCTTTTAGTCTAGAACCAAGCAATTCAGCTTTTTCTTTTATTAACCCAAGATCCCTGACTAAGTCGTTAAGCTCAATCTGAGTAAACAGTTTAGGCTCTATATTTGCTGTAGCACATTGGAACTCTTCATCATCTTGCTCATCTATATCTATATCTGTTTCAGCAGTGCTGCCAACTCTTCTACATCCAGCACAAATTATTTTACAATTTTATTTGTAGTATATAAAAGCTGTTAAATTCTGTAATAAATCAAAAAAATTAATATATTGATGTCCAAATGTGAAAAAATGGTAGGTGATACGGCTTAGTAAGTGTCATATTTGGATTTAACACCCTAAAAAACAGAAAAATAAGGTGTTTTAAGTAAAAAGGTTTTTTCATCGTTGGCCTGTGTTATTCTTTCTCGATAAATTCTTTCTCATTGTGAAACAAAATTTAATTGTGTTCTCATCAGTAATAGAGCATTGCCACTCCAAACCACAAGCCAAATAGTTGAAGATATATATTAATTATTTGAAAACATAATGATAATTGGACTATAATTTATCGATAGGATCATAGTTTAAAACTGACAATGCTCAGCCACAAAGAAATTAAATGCAGCAATACAGAATTTTCCTTATAATTTTGTATTGTTCTTAGGAGATTTTCGTTATCACTGATTATTTTTCGTTGTAGTACTAGTTTATAATGGGTTTGGAGCCCTAATCCACAATAAACTATTTTCAGAGTTCACTACTGTACACAATAATTCGATGGATTGTTTGGAGAAGCCCCGTAATTCAAAAATATCAAATGAGGTTTAAAAAAATTGTAATAAATGAAAGTAAATAAATTAAAATTTTTTTTTTTACAGATTAATTCAATATTAGACCAAATAAAAGAAAGAAACGCAGTGAATATAACTGTTTTTAAATATCTAACCTTCCCCTGATAAGGTTCAAAACAACATTCAGAGAAATATTAATAACAGCTTTTAATAAAAAGTTTCAATAATAAATTCCTAAGTAATAATAGAAACCCAGAGTACTATAAATATTTATCTTCTTAAATAAGTATTCGTAAAATGAATTCTCATTGTATATTTTATTAATTAAAATTAATAAATTATAAAATTACTTATAATTATATAATTAATAGTATATAATTAATTTATATACTATATTCTGTAGATAATAAATGCTGTTTACTAATTTATTTCTGGAATGATTATTCTTTTCCGATTCATTAGATTTCCTTTTCAGCACTCATTTTCATTACTTTTCGTATTAGCAATTCTTTTTCAAACCGAGATATTGCTATCGAGAATCGATCTTTTATCGATAGTAGCGGTAGCGATATCGATAGTTAAAACTTTTTGGTACTATGCACATCATTGGTTCTACCTTTTTTGTCAGCTCGTCTATATTTAATGGAAGCAGTTGATAAAAATGAAATTTACATTAGTTGGATTGGAAATTTATATCTATACTATTATATAAAAGGACAAGCTATTTTTCGTTTGTGATCACTAACCGCGAAAACTACTGAACCAATCTGTACAAAATTTTAACTACATCATCTGCATATTTCTAGGAAGGTTTATAATAATAAATTTTACTATAATAATGATTAAAATGTATAGTCTTGAGTGCCAGAAATGTGGTTTGCCAAAATGCCATATACTTGTATTTTTAGAAATTAAAAACCAACCCGATGGATCGATAAAATTATTTCTGCCAAAGTGGATGTCTAATTATGCTTTTACGTATTCTTTTAACACCTAATCAATGCAATTTTAAGCAGGTTAAAATTAATGTTACAATGTTGATGTGAAAACATCATTGAAGAAATAATGGTAAATTCCATACTTCAATACAAGATTTTTTTCGATAAACAAATAAAATTGAATTATTAGTTAAAATAATCTAATTTATTTATTTATGAGAGCGGGCAATGCAGGGACGGGGTATGCTAGTTAAATATATATTTTAAATGATTTTACTTAACAACAATTTGAATTAAATGAATACCGAACATCTATAACTTATGATTAGGGAAAACAAGAAAAAAATATTATTATTGATTGATGAGTATTGTTGTTTGTGTATATTTATTTCATTGGCTATGCTATTCTAGTTTGTATAGTTTTCTAAAAGTATTGTATTGTGTTTCAGGGGTTACTGGAGCGGGCTGGTGGCGGCTGACAGGTGGGGGATGTCGAGCCGAGAGCGGAGAGTGGGTGTGGTCGACTCCCCCTTGTTCGGGAAGCCGCCGGTGGAGTTGCTCCCTGCCGCGCTCACTGGAGGACGCTCCGACACCACCCTCCACCAGCAGCCAGCCGACTCCCCGCCCGTACTAACTTCCGGGAGGTCAGACCCCAACCTCTACGCCAAGAACTACCCGGAACAAACTGACAGCATCACTTCCGGTCTTTCAGATTCCCTCCTCTTTGGCAAATCATTGGCTAATCGTTCTGATGTTTCGGGGAGTTTCACTTCTGGATTCTCAGATTCGTCCCTATTTGACAAGACCCCTCTGAGTACTAGAGGAGGTGACTCTGACCCAACGTCGGACATGCCCGATTCCCCCTACCGTAGGGAACGTTCGGTGGATTCGGACGTTTCAGACAGGTCTAACATCGACCAAGCCGACGCATCGTATTACGACAAGCGATCTGACCATCTGAGGTCTAGGTTGACTAAACTGAACCTCTCCGAAAACTCACCCAACCTCTCCGAAAGCTCTCCCACCTCATCAAGTGAACCCAAATCGCCCGATTACGGTATCATCATTCCTGATGATTGTGTCGAATCCAAGTACTCCATTCTGGACTTCTCTGATTCTCCGCGATACCTTCAGGCTCCCGCTGTTATTATCTCTGACCATTCGGACCCGACGTTCGACCAGGAACGGCGTGTGTCTGAGTTCTCAATCGCTGACGATTCCGGATCAGATTGTTCCTCTGACTACAGCCTTCGCTCTCCGCTTAGGAAAGTGTCCGATTGTAGCACCTGCAGCACCCTTTCCGGCGACGACGAAGTCACAGTTCTCGAACTTCCAGTTAAAAAGGTACTAACTATACTTTAATTTATATTATTTTTATTTGTTACTATGAATTACTATAGCATGCATATTCGAAATTTATTTAAAAAAATTAAATACATTTTTATTATTAAGTTTATATTTTTAGAATTATGTTTTTTGTTTTATTTAAAAGGTGATATATTGGTGCTATAAGTCATATCACTTTGAAAACTAGTTAACTAAGGATTTTCAATCCCTTTAAATTTTCATTTAATCTGCGTAATGGAAAGTTGGTTAAGTTTTGCTTATTAATAAGGCCTGAAAGTATCTATTTTGTTGGAAATGGTATTTTTAGAGAAGTCACAAATTTAGAAAAAGGAACAAAAATGCCCAAGGGGGTTCGATGGCCGAGAGAGTTGAGGCGAAGGTCTCAGTACTCGGTACTGAATGTCGTGGGTTCGAATCCCCCCTGGGTTAAAACTTATTTCGTGGCGAACCCATATCCGTTTTTTTAAAAAAAAAAAACATAATAATTAACATGCTTTATCTACCCGTATTTCATTTATTATTATATTAAAATTGTTTACCCTTTCAATAATTACGTTATTCTCATGTTGCATATTGTGTGAATGACTAAATTTTTTAATAATTTTAATTATACCATTCTATAATGTTGTTTATTCATTATAAATGTTTATAACGTTTATCATAATCGTGGTTGTTGCGATTTACAGATGAGTATTCTTCGTGCCTTATTTTCTTTTCTTTTATACTTGATTTTTGTTTTTCTCTATTCTTGTACCATACGATTTGCATTTTTGACAGGTTTGAAAGCTTTAAAAAAATGTAGACGTTGCTATGTATGAAATAATAATGAGAAATATTAATCAAGACAAAACCAATCAAGTCAGTAATGAAATTCTTTGAAATATTTAAAGTTTTATTTTATTTTTTCCAATGAGCAAGGCTTATAATTATTTTCATTTCATCGTTTTTTTTTTGTTTTGTTTTTTTAAATTTAAATATTTTAAATTTGCATTTTATTATAATGAATTAATTATCAATTGCAAAAATTCAGTAATGTTTCTTGTAGTTTACATATTGCGTTCATTATGACTAGATATTTTCCAAACATCTAGAAATATTGTTCCTCATGAACAAACAGAATGATTTTCATATGTAATATTTTATTGACTGCGAAAATCAATAGCATTTATTTTGGTCAAGGTCTCTTAAATACAAACGGGTAATAATCCGTTTGTATTTAAGAGTCCAGAAAATTGATAGCTTTTTTATTTGGCAAGAATTAGCCGAACAGTTCCGAATAGATCAAAAATCCGTGGAGAAATTAAATATAATTTTTTGATTTTTATGAATAAAACATAAACATAAAACTTTTTCTGGAGTATTGTTTATTTTGCATATTTTAAACCCTAACAATCTTTACCAATCTCAGTGAAAACAAAAGTTCATCTTTTATCCATTTATTTAAAAATACAAAACAAAATATTATAAGTGGTATAATACAATATATATACCATTATATTTATAATACAGTTTATATAAAAAGCAAAAGTGAACACACTTGTTAAATTGTTTGTGTAAATTAATAAATTTTGAGGTGCATAAAAAGAGAAAAAAAATATAAAAATTAATCCTTATTTATTTAACAAAAACGAACAAAATTCTTTATGGAATTGCTTGAAAACTCTGCATGAAAGAATTTAAAATGTTTGTTTCACAAAAAACTCACTTTTTCTTCAATATTATTTTTAATAATAGTACAATATTGTTATTACTTTGTCTACAGTCCTTTAGCTTCGGTTACCTCCCCATCAAAGAAAGCTCTTGGAAGACTGTTGAACAGTGATTCGCAGTAATCTCTGGTGAAGGTTTTCCATCCATCGACAACTCTTTTCCATAAATTGCCCAAAGAACTTGCTGATATTCGCAGTGTGATTTTCTTTTCAAATATGCTCAAAAATTTTCGATTGTGTTAAAGTCAGCGATTTTTGCTTTTACGTGGTGAGAGATCCTTTCTTTTGGAGCCCTCTTTGTACAGATTTTGGCATGAGTTTTGGGTCTCTGTCTTGTTGAAATATTATTTCTTTTTCGTCTTTGGGAATCTTTAATATAATTTTAGGTGACTTCCGCACAAAACTGTGTTTATAAAAATGTTGGTGTATAGTATGTAATTCTATGAATAAGACCGGTTCCATAAAGACTGAAGTAGCTAGCCCCATGGCAATGATTATCCACCACCACCATTTACCGTTTTTTTCACATTCTTGGGTTTATTTTGCAGCCACAAGATCTTCCATCAAAATTTTGCCTCTTTATTTTCGTTCTGTCTAACCATATCACTTTTTTCCAGTTGTCAACAGTTTAATTCTTATACACATTTTCAAAATTTAAACGTGCTTTCAATTTTTTATTTAAATCGTTGTTTTGTTTTTTTTCTTTTCATTTCAAACTAAATCTTCTTCCTTTGAAATTCTTGGTACTGTCCACATACTTGTTCTTATTCCAACATTCTAGTTTAGAGCCTTAGCAGCCGTATCACACGAGGTCATTGTTTTTTTTCTAACCTTTTGCACTACTGATTGATATACACCACAAGAACTTTTTCTTTTTTTACTTTTTTACTGGAGGAGCCATAGCGCAAAAAGAAACGATTCAATCGATTTTTTGAGAATTTGTTTTCAATTTGCTCGATAAGTCTTTACGCATCGGATACAAAAATATAACTAGACTAGAAATATAAATAAAAGATAGTGGAAATGAGTGAAAAAATGTAAACCAACGTCTTGACTTTAAATCTGCAATAATACAGGACATATTAAAAGACAAAGCTTAGAGGTCACTATTTACAACCGGTGCAAAACTGAGTTTTATTCATAAACTGTTAAAATTTGTTTAATAATAATTTACGAACACATTTGAGATAGAATTTTCTTTCTTATAGTTGTATAAATAAGTATTAATTTGTCCAGTCATTTTATAAGTTTTAAGCCCAAATCTGCGGAAAAATTGATTATTCAATCATTTATAATTTTAAAGAGTCTTAAAAAAAAAGAATACGTTTTAGCATAGCTAAAAGTACGGACTATCAAATTTTATAATATTCTTTAGTTACTGAAGCAGTTTCTTTATTTGATAATTTGATGAATTATTCGATTTTTGATAATTTGAAACCGACTTTTTACTGACTCATTATTATAAACAACTGAAATATGGATTTTATACATTAGTTTAATATTTATTAAGAAATGTTTCAAAAACATACTACTGATGCTTATTGCGATTTAAAACAACAAATTATATATTTATATACACGATTTTTTTATTATTATTATTTTTTCTTTAATGGTAACCCTATACAAGGAACGCTTATTTTAATAGTAATACACGTTCCCATGCCATTACAGGCATGATAATTTGTTACGAACAAATTAAATAACTAAATAAACATAATAAAATGAAATTACTTTGATTAAACTAATTGCAGGAATAAATATACATACAGGACGAGTATCTCTTTGTGTAAAAAAAAAAAAAAAAAAAAAATAAAAAAAAAAAAAAAAAAAAAAAAACGTGAAACTTTTCCATAAAAGCTGTAATATCTCACTTTTGTTTAAATATTTTTCAAATTTTGACCACATTTTCGGATTTGCCATTAAATTTTCTATAAGAGCAGAGTACCTGTAACCTTGAATTTTATAAACTTGGTATCTAAAGAACAGCTTGATCTTTAGCTTATTTGGGGAAGTCACAATGTCTTATATTACTGCAACGCTCACCGTTTTTTGAAAAAAAACTATCCACAAAACTGCAAATCTCACAAAAACTTGCAAATTTAATTTTGACAGTTTGAATGATATGTTAAACGTAATGATTTTGTTTCATTTTGAAACCGTTTATTTTGTTTGTTTCAATTTAATTTTGAAACCGAAAAAAACATGGTGTCGCTTTAGTCTTATGATTATATATAAATCTTTAGTTATAAATATATATATTTCTCGGAATAATCAAGTATATTATTATAAATTATATATTACGTGAGTACATAATATATGCCTTCAGAACGTTAATGTTTATTCATAGCGCTCCTTGGAGTATTTGGTTGTTTGTGTTTTTATTTTCCTACTACGGTGACGTCAGTGACTTAGCACACATTCCAGCATTAACTGTCTCTCAGGGTCGCACCAAGTTTTCTTTTTGTCCTGTCAAGCCTCCTACTGGTTCGAAATATGCAAAAAATCTAACCGGTCTGAATAAAAAAATATATAAATAAATAAAAAAACGACCACAAAAGCAGTAGACTTTTAAATGCGGTTAAATATAATTAAAGCTTATGCGTAGATTCCTTGAATGACAGGTGAAACCGCCAATAACACTATTAATATACTTTAAGTGCATAACAAGGTTATGCATAGCAACTATTTTTTTTTTTTTTTTTTTTGTAATTTATTGACTTCTATAATAAACCTCATTTTGATTATTGACAAACCAGTCTCATTTGTTTAGACAATATTTGAGAGTATATTTTATTTCATCTGATCTAAATTGAATTCTCATCCAAACAATGCAGGTACAGAAAATTTTTTTAGTTAGACCTAATATTAAAGATACACTTTGATCGACATTTAAATTTGCTTACTCCATTGTTCTGTATTAATAATTGTTGCTAGATTTATTAATTCTTTTAGTCTAATTTCTTAGGAATGTTTGCCTCTAAATGTGTCGGAATAAGAAATTATAAAAATATTGATAATGTAGTTTTAGTTTTAACTCTTTCATTCTGAAGGCGCTTCAGAATTTTTTTTCCGTACCATTAAAATTTTAAATTTCACTATAAATACGATCAGCGATTGTACTAAGATTAAAAAAATAAATAAATAATTCGCCCTTTAATAGATACAAGTACCGCTAGTAAAGTTCATACATATCTACGTACCTCCTTCTGACTTCAAGTTCGGAGTTGATTTCACGGATTCCAATTAAGTAATGCCTATTCATTCAAATTCTAGAATCTGTGTACTTCTGCATACACCTTTTCTTCTGCATTTCTCTGGACTACATACCCTCTATGGTTACTTTTAATATGGTCGGACGTATTTGGGACAAGGGTAACCTTAGAGGGCCAGGCAGAGGATGGTCCAATTCATAACCACAATAGATGACGTCGGTGGCAATAGGATGTAATAACACTCCCGTGCTGTTCTGCTCCGACCTTTCTGTCTTGGTCCTGAACAGTCCATCGGGTGATGGATGGAGCTTGCGGCGACTGTGTAGTTGGAAGCTCGGTTAAAAGACTTTAATAGGTTTAGTTCTTACCAAATTATGGCTTAGCAAACTGTCAAACGTTCTTGACTACTTGGTTTAAAAAAAAAAAAAAAAAAAAAAAAAAAAAAAAAAAAAAAAAAAAAAAAAAAAAAAAAAAAAAAAAAAATTGTACGATTTGTGATGTGTTTATGTTTACAAAATACATCATGAAAGTCCATGTTCTCGACGTTCTACGGGAAAACGTTGAACAGATTACAATCTTAATCCCTGAAATTTTTTTTTTCTATATATCAATTTATTGACATTTGCAACTGTACAAGTATGTACATTAAGTAAATGAGCTGATAACGATTACAATAACATGTGAAAACATGAAAAAAACTTCTCATCAGTAGCACTTCAATAAAAATTCTACACTAGAAAATCTCTAGGCCATCTTCTTTTAAGACTCCTCGGAGGATTAGCGGGAATGGAGTGGGAAGCAAGTTGAGAAACTAATGGATTTGAGTGGTTATGGAGCTTACTATGGAAAGATAGGTATCTGGTTTGGGCTATATCAGCAAAATATGGAACATTAAGATCTTTATGGATAAGTTTGTTGCTGACTAAGTAAGGAACATTAAGGATTTTTCGAAGGATTTTGGATTGTAAGGATTGGATACGAGATGAATTGGATGGTTTAGTGGAGCCCCAATGCTTAACTCCGTACGTCCAAATAGGTCTGATCATAGTTATGTAAATAAATATTTTTTAATGAATTGGAAGCTGATCGTTTGTCCAGTAAATAATGAAGTAGTCTGAAACGAAGAGCAGTTTCTTGTCGCTTTAGTCTTGTGAAAATAATTTAATAGTTATTTATTCATTGTTGATATACAACAAATTAATATCTGAAAATGTTTTTCTAATGTGCATTTATTGTTTTATTAACCAGATCAGGATTTGCAGTAGTCATCAATGATATTTATGTTTAAAAATAACAGTTTTTTGACTAGGATGTGTCTTTTTTGCTAGGGGTCTACTATACTTTTTTCGTGTAACGTTTTTTCAGATTCATTTTGACACGCTCTAGCTCTGTTAGTGTTACTCGGATCAAAAATATTACGACAGCCATGTTATTTGAAATTCATTGGAGAATATATTTTTGTTAGTGACATTTGTCGCTAGGACCTACCCTTTAGGAGCTATGTTGGTTTGAATGAAAAAAAGTCAAGTTTGAAACCGCTATTTTCTCTCAACTTTATTTATTTCGAAAAACTATTAATTGTTAGTTTAATTTAATTATTAATTTAAGTAATTTGATCCGTACAACCCTAAAATATAATTTTGGAAAAACAGTAGATTATAGATAGACGTATCCATGATCTACTGTTTTTCCTAGTCATGGATGAATTGATTTTTTTTTTTTTTTTTTTTTTTTTTTTAAATTTACTCAGATAGAAAACAAGGAAGAAATAATAGTGAATTTTTTTTTTCCTTATCAACTTTAAATAAAAATATATGAATGTGGTTAGTATTGTTATCGTCCAAAAATTATTTCTTTTTTGTGGCAATCGAAACAAATATGTTGCCTATTTATCTGAGGACATGATTTCCATTATAAAAACATAATAAAAAATTAAAAATAAACATTTCCTTAAAACTAGATATAGAAGTCATAGACAAATCTCTGTTTACTAACAAACAAGAATAATCAACAAAATTATCGGATTTGGGATTTGTTAGCATGTTTGTAATTTCAGCCAAACATGCTATCAACATTATTCACAATCACCTCTGATCAGTTTTAACAATCTATCCTTAACTTTTATTTAACGATGTTCCACTAATCCCCGTTGAACAGTTCCGCTACTAAGGAGTCCATCTGGAAAAACGTCTTACTTGGAATCCACATACAAGACTAAAACGACAAGAAACTTCCCGTCGTTATCGACTACTTCAACATTTACTTGACAAACGTTCCAACCTTCCAATTAATTACAAAAAACTCATTTTCATTACAATAATAAGACCAATTCGGACATACGGAGTTGAGCTTTGGGGCTCCACTAAACAATCCAATTCATCTCGTATCCAATCCTTACCATCCAAAATCCTTAAAAAAATCCTAAATGCTCCTCACTTCGTCTCAAACAAACTTATCCACAAAGATCCTAATATACCTTACGTTTCTGACTTAGCTCAAACCAGATACCTATCCTTCCATAGTAAACTCCATAACCATTCAAATCCATTAGTATCACAACTTGCTTCTCATTCCATTCCAGATAACCCTCCGAGGAGCCTGAAAAGAAGATGGCCTCGGGACCCTCTAATATAGTGCTTCATTATATAGAAACCTTTATAAGTGCTACAAATGGGTAGTTGCTTTAAAAACAAGTGACGTCATTTTTATCTATGTCATTACATTTACTCGATGTACTATATTTTATAAACAGTTGTAAATTACAATAAATAATTTTTTAAAAAAACTAATTTTATTTATTTTTTTAGTTGTTACTAACCGTAATTACTGACTAATCAGCTCTAAAAATAAACTGACTTGTATATTATTTTTTTATTTGTTTACAGTTTCTTCTTTTTTGACTGTAAACAAATAAATAAATAAAGGGGATAAAAGTACAGGTACATGACACTCTTCTGAATTTATAATATATGAAAGACTATTATTTGAACTTTTAGTTACAAATGCTCATGTTGTATTCAATCCTTGCAATCCAAAATCCTTAAAAAAATCTTTAATGCTCCTTACTTTTTCACAAACTAACTTATCTACAAAGACCTTAAATCACATTTACTAGATTTTTTTCTATTATAGTTGCAAATTTAAACAAATAGATAAAAAAAAAATTATGTCGATAAATAGAATAACCGTTAAATGTTTGAAGAAAACTAATTTCTTCAGGGTATTAAAATTTAAAAGAGTTTTAAACAAATCTAATTGAATGGATCCGCCGAGAAACGTTCTAAGCGACAAATATAAAATTTTGAGAAATCAGTGAAAGAAAATCATAATCTAAAGTTTTTGTTAGATTTTTTTCACCTGTAATTTGTTATATTTACATACCGGAGTACTGTATCATACTAAGACGTACTATTATACATTTTAAAACCTTTAATATCGCCATTTCGGAAATTTTGTTACTTAGAACGTTTTTCGGCGGATCCATTCAATTAATACTGTTTGTTAAATATAAGTTACACCCGAGTTATAATTTTGAAAAAAAAAAAAGATGGTTTGATCTTATAGCCTTGTTTTTTTCCAGATATATCTCTAACGTCATCGTAGGGTTTTCCCGGAGGGTTTAAGTCTGAAACTGGTTCCATTTAGGCTTTAACAAATAGATAAAAAAATGATTCTCGATCATTCAAACCTTCTCTGAGAGATCTAGTTTATTTTGCTCGACCCGGCAATAAATCGCGTCATTCACACTCAGGCATGAATAAGTTGAGACGACTCTCCTCTCCTGACCTAGTTGCAGTATCTACACTAACGCAGCTAGAACATACTAGTCCACTGAACTAAATCTTAATGTAAGAAAACATGCTGACGCACTCATAAATCGCTTTCATTGTATGTTTTCCAGTTTGATAGTTTTTTTTTCTAACGGATCATTAACATCTATTTATTTAAGTAAAATATATTTATTTGCGAAAATATTTAGTTTTAACAACTAACTAATCACGAGAAAATCTATTTTTATTCTTAAGCAACTTTCACATTACCGTGATTCATTACCATTAAGTACTCGAAAACTTTTAGTATCATCACTCATTTTTCCGAACTTTGACTATGGATGCGTAGTATATGGAGGACTGTCTGATGAGCTCGAGATGAGATGTAAAAGAGTAATGAACTGTTTTATTAGATTTATTTTCGGGATCTCCAGACGTTCTCACATATCTCACAGGTATTCTGAAATCGGGTGGCTGTACCCCGGTTTTCGACGTCAATACTTCCTGGGTGCTCTCATATTTCAAACCTTGAAAACCAAAAAACCCACCTATATCCATGACCTCCTTACTCTGCGCTCCTCCATTCACCTCTTAAATACTAGAACCCAACCCATCAACCTATACACTCCGGCGCATCGAACTGCATTCTTCGAGAAATCCTTTATTATCCGTGCTTCCTCGTTATGGAATTCATTGCCCATCACAATTCGAAAAAGATCCACTCTTTCTTCCTTTAAACATCATTTATTCCTTTACCTCCTTCATTTTCAATCTTTCGAGCTAATGTAAAACGTGAATATTTATGTAATATACATTATAATAGTATACATAAGATGTATCATTTTACAAGATATCACAGTTATCTTGTAACATATAATTTAATTATTATCAATTTTTATTATTATCTATTGTTATTATTTATTATAATTAATTATCAAAGCCAGACGATTGTCCTATGTACTGTAATCTTATGTTATTCTTAGGGGACAAGTAGTCCCAGAATAAAGTTCATTTTCTTCTTCTTTCTTCTTCTTCTTAACTATTCATGTATTTGTGCGAGAGACAAAGTTTATCCTTGTGTTGCTCGGATCAAAAATCTGATGACGTTTCCTTAATCAGAAATTTACTGGGGAATATTTACTGCCATAAAATATATGTCGCTGGGATCTACCGTTCAGAAGTTATATTAGTTTGAATAAGTAAATGAATCTAAATGCACCAACGTAACCTTTACCCTTCGCTGTAAAGCCAGTTCTCCTATCTATTTCAATGGTATTCCTCTATCTAAAGATGATACAGTTCAGTATCTTGGTTTCTACATAGACGGAAGACTTACATGGAATCCTCATACTCGACTCTAAACTTAGACGCTTTAGCCAATTGTATAGGACATCTAATCTTTTCCGTTGAAAAAAAAACTTCTCATATACAAAACCATCATTAAACCTATTTGGACTTATGGACTTGAACTGTGGGATAGCAATACAATAGGATATCAAACGCAATCCTCCCAATCCGAAATCCTCCGAACTATAGTAAATGCTCTTTACTATGTCTCCAACAAAACCCTACAAGATGATCTCTATATGTCACACGTCCTCGACCCCATACCCCTTCAATTTTCGAAATTCCATCGCAACCTTTCCTTCCATCCTAACCCTCTAGCTCCATCATTATCCAGTTCCACACACCCTGATAACCCCTCTCGCAGAATAAAACTGCAGTGGCCCCGAGATCTTTTGTAAAATTTATTAATATTGTCTCTACTCATGCTCTGAGTGATTGTACTATAGCGCTCTCACTCAGCCTCCACTGAGTTTTTACACCAGTGACGCAGCTAAGAGAGTAGAGCTGGGACCTTTCTGTGCCTGGCTTATCCCTCCATGGGTGGAGAGACAGGTCTGATTGGGGAATCCCTAGGATAAGTGTTTATTGTATTTTACCTTTTAATTTAATTTTGTAATATTTTTTATTGTTACTATTATTTTTTATTTGATTTATTCATCTATTTATTTTAAATTTTGCTATTTCATTTTATATATACATGTTTTTAATTTATGTATTTTACTTATATGTATGTTGTATATTTTATATTGTTTTTTTTTCTCACTGTACACAATGTTTGAATGTAATCCTACGCAATCTATATTCCCTATTGCCCACATTTGTGGTAGCTTGTAATAATTACTCCAAAAAAAAAAAAAAAAATTGCTTGAATGAAAAAAGTCACGTTTTGCCTACATCGGTTACTCTGTTGGAATTGCTCAGTTCTAAAATTCAAGGAAAATTTCTTATTCAGAAATTTAATACATTTTTTTTTTTTTTTATTAACAATTTATTGAAATTTACAACTGTACAAAAATACATTAAGTAAATGTGTTAAAAACGCTTACAATAACATGGTAAAACTTGAAAGTAACTATTCATTAGTAGCACTTTAATAAAAATCTACACAAGAAGATCTCTAGGCTTTTCAAACGCCTCGGAGGATTATCGGGAATCGAGAGGGAAGAAAGTTGAGAAACTAGTGGATTTGAGTGGTTATGGAGCTTACTAGGATTGGTATCTGTTTTGGGCTAAATCAGCAACATATGGAACATTAAGATCTTTATGGATAAGTTTATTGGTGACAAAATAAGGAGCATTGAGGATTTTTCGAAGGATTTTGGATTGTAAGGATTGGATACGGGATGAATTGGATGGTTTAGTGGAGCCCCAAAGCTCAAAAATTTAATACAAAAATTTTTTTTTTTTTGTACCATTTCTCGCTAAGACCTACCATTTAGAATCTATATTGGTTTGAATGAAGAAAATCACGTTGGAAGCCATTATTTTCTCCCAACATTTTTATTTCGGATAATCAGTGATTGTTAATCTAATTTGATCGTATTAATCATAAAATGCAAATTGGTAAAATCAGCAGATTATAGAAAGGTGATCTATTGTTTTTCCCAATCGCGGAGAAACTGATGTTTATGTGGGCACATTCTACAAAAAACATAACGGACCTAATTAAAAACACGTGATTTTATTAATATAAACACGGAAACAATTCAATGTGAAATTTTGAGCTGCATTGCTACACTTTTATGGATTAAATCATTTCGATCTGAACTTTTATTGTGTATACTATTTAAACGTTTCGATCGATTAGTGTTTGAGTCATTATCAGATGTTTATAAGCTTTGCTCAACCATATGTTTCTTCTTTTTTTTAATGGTATCACGTTTTTAATATTTAATCTTCTTGGTTACTTTTAGTTGATGTTTTCATTCAATATTGCAACAACAAGCCTTAAATCAAGAAACGATGTTTGTTTCTTGTTCGTTTTACCAAAACGAAAAATAAAAGTTTCTCAAGAATATCCTTCTAGAATCAAAAAACGAAAAAAACTTATGGATATAAGTTTTTTTTTTCTTTTTTTATTAGGTCTGGAATCAGGATCTGATGACGTCTGTATTCCAGTCTTTAAAAGATTATAAATCCTTCGATTTTCCTCATTTTTTTTGTGACCTGGACGGGTAGTACTTATAGTGGGGGAGCCAATGCGATCCGAACACTTTAAGGTACTATATATTTTGGTATATGGCTTCTCACAATCCATAGTAAACCCCAAAAATTTAACCTATTTAACCCTTCCTCTTAGATTTTCTGAGTAATAATGTTTCATTTCTTGTCTTACATTTTTGAAAACTTAAGTATATATAATCCAGGTAACATAGTACTGATGTGTTGAAAATTTTATATGTCTTAGAACTGAAGATGAAAGTTTAGCATTCAAAACCAGTATTCTAATAAAATAATCCCAATATAAGTGGCAATTAATTCATCAATCCTAATTAAATAGCTCTGGTCCGGTTCCCGCGCGACATACTTTTATCAGAAAGCACTAGCACCGATGTTTTCGGCGAAAATTATGAATTATAAGGTAAACAACAATAATAATAAATATTTAATATAATAAATATTTATTCTTATCCTAATTATGTACCTGATGATATATCGAGTGAAACAACTGAGTACGGAATGAGCTTAATGGAATTATAGTTTCAAATAACATTCAATTTCCTATTGGAAGATACAGAATACCTCTTAGTATGTCTAGTTTATTAGAAAATTAAGTAAAATTTGATAATAAATTTGGACCGAAAATTAGAAATTAAACATTTATTATTTAGATATGTATATATATATATATATATATATATATATATATATATATATATATATATATATATATTGGTATTTACAACTGTATCAAAAGGTATATTGTCTGTAGATCAAATAAATGTCTAGGAATATTATTCCAAAAGCATGTCGATAACATCAACAACAACATTAACAAACGATTAAAGAAACTACCTATTAGTATCACTTCATTAAAGTCTGCATTAGAAGGTTCAATACAACACCCTCATTAAACCGATTTAGACCTATGGACTTGAACTGTGGGTTGATAGCAAAGCAATCCAAACCTGTCAATCTCAAGTCCTTCGTACTATTGTAAATGCTCCATATTATGTCTCCAACAAAACCCTACATAATAATCACAATATACCTTTTGTTCTTGACCTTTTACCCCTTAAAATCTCTAAATTTCATCAAAACCTTTCCAACCATCCCTAACCCTCTGGCACATTCATTATCCAGTTACATACATCCTTATAACCATTCTTGCAGATGAAAACGGCAGTGGCCCCCAGACCTAATGTAATATATATTACAGTAGTTCTGGCAATCTGGCAATTCTGGTTATCTTCTCTGCTCAAGTCCTGAATGACTGGGCGCTCTCAGCCTTCAGTAGATGTTGACACTAGTGACTCTGTGAGAGCAGTATTAGGATCATTTTGGGCCTGGCTTGCCTTCGAGTTGTTAAAAGTTCAGAAAGAAAATTTAATCAGCGTTCAGATAAAAAAAAAAAAAAAATTCAAATCGAACAAATAATTTTGGAGTTATAGTCAAAAAAGTGCCGACAAACGTGTTTTCGCGGAAAAGTGCAACTTACCACAAATTAGCCAATTTTTTCGTCCTCCACAGTTCTATAACTATTGATCTTAGCAAAAAAATAAATAGAACCAAATTTGTTGCAAAATTTCTTATCTTTAATAATGTATAGAAAACAAAATGTGCTAAAAGTAACGGTATCCAAGTTATTTAATCAAACAGCTCTGATACTTCCTGGGCTCGATAATGTAAGTTTAATGTTCTTTATTTTAACTATTTATTATGTATTTAATTAACTAAGGATCTCCAAGGTTTATAAAAGCCTTAAAAAAATATATATATATATATATATATATATATATATATATATATATATATATATATATATATATATATATATACACATATATATATATATACATACATACATACATATACTTTTAGTATGTTGTTGAACAATCTTGGCTTCTACATGTAAGTCCCCTAGGGGCCTTTTTTGGTCTTCGTTGCTTGGCTATAATGTGAACATACTTGGATGTTTATGTACATACATAGTGTAATTGTGCTTTTTTAATTAATGAATTAATTTTTTATTTTTAGCATTTTTTTGTTTTAATCGTTACTATTATAATTTTTTATATTATTTATACTTTTATTTTTTGATTTACTTTATTTTCTTTTTTTTAAGTGCGCATGAGCCTACCTACGCAAAGAACTAAATATGGTTCCTTGCCTTCTTCTGTGCCCATATTTCCTTTCTGCTCATCTGTCCAAGATCTTTCAGCCTTTTTCTTTGGTGCATCTTCTCGGTCAACCTTATAACTGTCCAGAATATGTTCCTGGGTAATTCCTGCTAGCCGAAGGTCCTTTTTAATTTCGCCCATTCATTTGATTATATCTGTTGTGTTTTTATTCCTATTTTCTTAAAATTCTAATATTCTCCTCGAAAGACGATTCGTTTTCATTCTTTTCCTGTGTCCGTAAAAACTCAGTCTGCGTTTACAATTTACTTTATATTAATATTTACTATATTTTGTATCTTGTATCAGATGTCAGTGGATTTTTTTTTTTTTTTTATTTATTTAAAATGGACGTATTGTATGATTGAAGTCATACTTATTATTCATGGCCGTTTAGAAAGGCGGCTTGTAATTATTTATTCAATAAAACAATATCTATTAAATTAAAAAAAAAGAAGGTTCGATTTCTTCTTCTTCTCAGACTCCTAAAAGGGTTATGAGAAGTGGGAAGCAAGTTGGGGGACTAGTGGATTCAAGTGGACATGAAGCTGGTCATTGAATGATAGGTCTCTAGTTTGGGATAATCCTTCAACATATTTTGATCATTATGGATTTTTATTTGTAACATAATAAGGATCACTTAGGACTTTACAAGAGAGTTTGAATTGATTGCACGAATACCTTAGGTAAACAATTAATTGAAACCAATGTTGAGTCTGTTCATAGTTTATGATAATGCCGTTTAAATGTAATCTAATTGAAAAGGAAATTATTACCTTAAAAAAAAAACAACTAAAGATTTTATTTTAGGATATACCGAAATTTAAATTTACAATAATAAGAAATAGTCACCGCTGATCAAAATTATGATTAGGTTATGATTTCTGTACCTCGTACTTGAAAATAGGAAATTAACTGCGGGTTAATATTATCAAAGGAACTTGTAGAAATAAAAGTAGAGATACCTTAATTTTTCTTTTTCTTGTCACTGGCTATAACTTGTTAAGTCGATCATTGTTTAACTCTTGGGATCTTAGACCATTGGTACAAGTTGATAACTCTGTAAAGAATAATCAGCCAAAAGAAATCTTTTGGGAGAGAGAGTTAAACAATTTTTTTTATAGTACAATAGCCAAAGAGTTTGATTATAATTAACATAATACAATTTGAGGAGAAATCGGCTTAACCAGTTATTGCCATAGAAATACCATGGGATGACTTTTTTTTTTTTAAAGGAATCTTTCGTATATTCTTACATTTTAACTGTCTCTGTTTTTTCTTTATGATTGTACATAACGTTTTTTTCATAAGAGTCATTCATTCCGCTAAAGATGTTGAAAATGACTTTGTTAGAGAAGAGAAATCTCTTTGAACTAGGAACGAAGGAACTCTACTCAGGCCTGATTAGAAAATAATTACCCGTTAATTGGCGTTCATGAAGAATTTAAATGTCTGAAATCCTTGTACAAGTCCTTGAAGGTTGTTTCACTGGCGGTAGATGCGCCAATCAGACTTTTTTTTACAAAGAATAGAATGTTGCTGACTGGTTTTATACAATCGTTCAATTAAAGTTTCTTCAATCGTTCGAGTAATAAGTTTTGAAAAATAACATTATGACAACTGGTGAAGGACAAATCACGTTTGTGTGACGGGTGTCAGAGCGAACAAATAGGGAAAACCTTTACAGTGACCTACAAAAAGACCCAGAACGGTCAATCCACGAACGAAATTAGATTCATCCTGGTGAATGTTCTGGGTAAATTGACTGGAAAATAAGCTACTGCGCCCATTTCGGCTTGATTTACTGATGTTCGTGCTTCGAAAAACCGTATTGGATAAAACAAAAACAATATACAGCATTCCTGAAATACCTATTTTGTTCATTAAAAAATTAATTAAATTAATTAAATAAAAATACATTTCGTCTTAGGGTGCCTTTACACAGTTGATGTAATTGGGAAATAACTTAAATAATTTACAGGTACCGCATTTGTAGATGTACTTGGTGTATTCTGTATTAACGTTCCTAAATCCTTTTAAGTGGCTGAAAAGAATATGTAAACTAATTGGAGAAAAACGGACGGTATAGTTTTTTATTTCTAGAAAAAACTATACCTTCCTGCCAAATGTTTTTTCAACTTTGGGAACAGGTGATAGTCACTGGGGGCTCCATGACAATTCTTGCCTTACATGTCAAACAGTCGAGCTTCATCAAGAGTTCAAATGGGATATCATCTCCAACCAACCTCTCTTGCCAAGTCCGTCTCCGCATCCAGTGGCTATCACTACAGTAATAAGCACGGCGAATAAAGTAAACGTCGATTCATCGTATGCGTGGAGTGCTTTGCAACTTGATTCTACAAGGCCGAACGTGCTGTTTCAGCTAATGGACGATTCTAATGAGCGTTTGTTACTTTGGATCTCCTTTACTCTTGTAATCGGTGTCGCAAATAGTCATCCTATGTATGAAATTAGAAAGACAACTAAAGTTGTTGGTGGGAAATTTATTTTATATTATTACAGCTGTGATTCACTTCATACTCATCCTGTATAAAGTGTGTGTAAACTGAATAGGGTGAAAAGGGCTAGCGTATTGCTAACCACAAGACCTCTTTGAATGACTGTTATTCTCTACAGAACACCTCATCAAATGCTTGAGAACCCATGAAACTTTATGGGTTGCATGGAACCCATGTTCCAAATGACATGGATTGCAAAGTTGAAGTTTTTTCTATTATTTATTTAATGTTTTATAAGAACTATTTATAAGTAAACTACATTAAAATTCCTACGACTTATTTCGTGTATGTTTTTCATTTCTCTCCAACTAAATATTTAGGCTAAAGTGTCCCTTGTTAGGTTAAAGTTATAGTTTCGGATTTAGTAACTAGTGAATAGCCGTCTTGATCCATTTATATACCAAGTTCTTAACAGTTGGTTTGATAAAAATATATTCAAAATTAATTATAAGATTTTTAAAAAATTAAAGTGTTTAACTTAATTTTTAGAGGCATGTCACTAGAAAACTAGCATTTTTGGGGTTATTTCTTTTTTTTCATTTCTTAGATACTTAATTTTTTCGAATTGGTCAGATTTTGTATTTAGATCCATTCTGCGAAAAAAATAGAAAGTAGTTAGGAATATAACTATACTTTTTTTCTACTTGCAGATAGGCTTCTTAGGTCCTTTCTAATATGTCCCCGCATTTTTCATTTTTAACTCTGAATGTTACTCAAGCCAGGTATTCCTGCATTATTGATCGGGTCTATATCTATAATATAGACTAATAATAACTAATAATATAACAATCTATAACTCATTCTCAGTCTTAAACTCGAGTTGACAACATGTCGCTGTTTGATTCGGTGCTAGAAATTTATAGTAAGGGAAAAGATGTAATATCAATTCTTAGGCATAACTCCTATTTCCAGACACTCCAAACCCATATCATAAACCTTCAAGAATGGTGTCGAAAATGGAGAATCAAAATAAATCCCAGCAAGTAACCTTTACCCTTCGTCGTAAACCTATGACTTCCTGTCCTTCAGTATCCTTTAATGATGCCCTACTAATTCCTGTTGAACAGATCCGCTGCCTAGGAGTCCATCTAGACAAACGTCTTACTTGGAATCCACTCACAAGACTAATATGACAAGAAACTGCCCGTCGTTTTCGACTACTTCAACATTTACTTGACAAACGTTCAAAGCTCCCAATTAATTACAAAAGACTAATATACGTGGCTGTGATTAGACGTATCTGGATGTACGGAGTTGAGCTTTGGGACTCCACTAAACCATCCAATTCATCTCGTATCCAATCATTACAATCCAAAATCCTTAGAAAAATCCTAAATGCTCCTTACTTCGTCACAAACAAACTTATCCACAAAGATCTTAATATTCCTTACGTTTCTGACTTAGCTCAAACCAGATACCTATCCTTTCATAGCAAAATCCACAATCATTCAAACCCATTTGTATCACAACTTGCTTCTCATTCCATTCCAGATAACCCTCCGAGGCGTCTGAAAAGAAGATGGCCTCTAGACCCTCTAATATAATACTTCATTATATAGAACCTTTATAGTAAGTGCTACCAATGGGTAGTTGCTTTAAAAACAAGTGACGTGCATTTTTATCATTATCATCGTATTTACTTGATGTATAATATATTGTATATACAGTTGTAAATTTCAATTAAATTAATAAATAAAAAAACTATTTATTTATTTGATAATAGCTACATCTTCAGGTTGTCTTAAAATCCGTGATTACTACCACATTGTCTATTCTACTACCTCACAGCCATAATAGAAGATGGATTCAAGACTCCGAATCATGTAGTTTCATATATAAATAAATAGGAGTTATGCCTTAGACTTTATATTATAATTACATCTCCTTCAACAAAAAAGTTATATAAAAATATGTACATTTTTTTGACGGTGGAACTCTTTCTTTTCTAACCTAACCTAACCTAGATAACCTTTAATCAATGTATATTCCAATGCACTATTGTTTAGAAACTAAAAACAAAAAATAGTGAAAACTCGGGGACATATTAGAAAAGGCTTCTAATACACTTAACTAATTATAATCTTCGATATTTAATATTTGGCATGAAATATATTTAGTGAAGTTCAATTTTTTTTTTTTTTTCCAGACATCTAAATTCGATAAAAATTACCTGCAATTTTTTTTTTAAATAACTATAAATAAACCGTACCTTATTGCTGAGATTCTGAACTAAATTATAATAAAATTGATTATCTTTACAGCTTATAGTTTATAGATGTATTTTAAATATGTAGGCATTTAGATTTTATTCTGTCTTGATTAAAATATTTGTCTATTTTTATTCATTTCGTCTTATTATTCTCATATAATTAACTGTAATTAACAAAATTTATCAAACCATTAAACTTAAACAAATAATTGGTTTATTGCTGTATACATACTTATGTAATTAAAACTAACTTCTCTTGTAGTTCATGTTCTTTTTTTTCTTTTTTTTTTTATATACCTTCATAATTTTTTAAAGACTTTTTTTTTAAGCATTGATAATAAATATTTATTACATTTTAAAGAATTAGCAATAAAAATTAGTTGATGGTTTTCTGTATTTTTAAACGGAAATTTCATAAAGGTTCTTTGATGAACTGATCACGCTCTCTAGTATGGTATTTCTGAACCGCCTCCTCCAGAGCTTCGTAAGCTTACTCATAGGTGGCAGCAGTAGGCTTATTTTTTCGTTTTGCATTATTATTACTTATTTTGATTTTTTATATTGTTTAAAAATTGTTTATTTGTCTTTAAAATTACCATTTCTAATACCTGAAACAAAAAAAAAAGTGATAAATTATTTAATAATTTTCTTATAAAAATTTTTCCTCTTTATTGCCGTATATTTTCTATATAATGAAAACATTCTAGTTTTAATGGTTGTGTTATTTTGAATCCATTTTTACATGATTTATTTTCCAAAATTATTTAAGCAAAGACGATCCCTTGACATTTATATTTATTTCGATTATGTTGGTGTTGGTCGAACCGACAATTTGTCAGATCCCTTAATAGAGAAATTTAAATAGAGAATGTTTTTGTTATATTAAATTTGTCGCTGGGATCTACCGTTTTGGAGCTATATTGGTTTGAATGAAAAAAAGTCACGTTCTGCCTACATTTTTTTAAGTTTTGGGGCTTTTTTGTCTTGCTCGGATCGAAAATTTGCCGACAGCTTCTTAATGAGAAATTTAATGGAGAATGTTAATTTTTTTTATAACATTTGTTACTAGGACTTACCTTTTTGCAGCTATTTGGCTTTAATGAAAAAGTCACGTATGAAATATCTATCTTCACTCAACTTTGTTTATTTGGAATAATGATTAATTGTTATTTTTTTTTAATTCAAATTTTTAATCACACCTGTAGTTGGAGTAACAATAAGTGAATTTGTTTATAGTGAAATAATACAAGCCTTGTTGTTGTGTGGGAGAGTAGCACTCAACAGTACTTCCTCCCGGCATGAATTAAAAAAAAAGAATTTACTGGAGAAAATCTCTCATTCAGCTTATTTTTAGCCTTATGAGAAAATATCCAGATATGTCAGTGGTGGCCATGTGATTAATGAGTATGTTATAATGTCCATAATGTGTGTCGTGAAATCGTCTATAAAGGTTATGTATATGTTCCTTTACTGTGGGTACTTCTAAATCAGAGTGAACTGTGTAGTTTGAAATGTACCAAGATGATATCGTGATTAGTCTAGTATTGTTGAATGGAAGATATGTATTTTTTTAAGGTTCTTATTTTTTTTTCAGTCCCGTATATTTGTGTGGCATATGTCCATTAAAACCATATAGGTTTAAGTTTAAGAACTGAAAAAACAAATTTAATTAAATTATTGATTCAGATATTTTGATCCCTTTAATTCTAGAATGTAGATCGGGAAAAGCAGTGAATTATAGATGAACAATCGATCATGGGATTGTTCTTATCAGGGAGAAATAGAGTTATTTTTCATTCAGCTTTCATCTTTTTTTCTTTAGGAAGTATAACATCCTTCATATAACTTTTTGGATGCACCACACAAAATAAGGTCATTCTGAAAAATAGCATGGATGAAACAAAATTTGTTTTTACCGATTTGCTGCAATATTAAGGATTTGCATAATTAAAAATGGGTTTATTCTGATTGGGCTAAAAATATTTTTTTCAAAATACAAATTTATTTTAAGCATTTTCTATAGATCTCGTTTTCTATCATATATAATCAATCATTTGGGTATTATGATTATCACCATTAATCCAGCTCTACAATCAATGTGTCTTGTTCTATGAGAATTTTCATAGACGAAAATTTTTCGATAGCCAATGAAGTATACTCTTTTCAGATCTGCTCGATCTAACGAAATATTTTGATGGCCTGTTTAACCTATTTTACGCATCCGCTAGAACTCTGCCTTCGGGTATCTCCATTTTTTTTCTATAAATTAGTGCTTTGAGTATTTTTTTTAAGATCAGTTTTCTTAGTTATAGCCAGACATTTTAGTCGTCAGGGAATAGCTTATGTTTCTGCGTTATTTTTTTCCTTATGATGTTTTCTTAAAAATTCATTAACATCCTACTGAGAACGTTTACCGGAACGTATTAATACCTGAGCTTATATAGCTTTGTGGAATTAATTTAATAATTTCTTTTAAAATATCTAATTGATTTTTACTTTAATAGTTGACAAAATAATTTGATTCTTATTGTTTTTTTCGAACAAAATTTTTGTTTTTATAAATATAGTCCAGTAAAATAAGGCTCCAAAATGCCGTTTTAAAAAAAAAACTGCGGGACTTTTATTCTCAACGGATCTTAATGTTTTTTGGGGTGCTGAATCCCAATCTGAAGTTTGCTACCACGGCGACCATCGGCTTCATATTCAAAATTGCAAAAAACCGCCAAAAAAAATCGTTATTTTTTATTTTTTTAATTTATAACACCATCAAATCAAAACCCGTAAAATGTACATGCCAGCCCGCTAATAAAAACGTACTGTTGTAAAATCCAAGTGTTTTTTGGCACATTTGTCGCTCTGACTCCTCAAATATTTGTTCGATCCCAAATTTCTTTTTTTCTATCTCAAAGGTGATTAAATTCGCTATTAGATGCTATATATGTAAATTATATTAAATCCTGTAATGTGTATATATATATATATATATATATATATATATATATATATATATCCCTATATATATATAAAACAATTTCTCTCTGATTAGAAAAAGTACTGGGGACTGTAGTAGGATGTGTAGGGATGTATAAACCGTGTAGAGGATACGACCTAGGATACTTCCTCGAAGAACACCGGCATATTGGATAAAGAGTGAAGAATAGGATAAGTTATGATTAACTTTAAAGATTCTATTTCTGAGATAGGAGCGGATAATAAGGAAGTATGTAGGAGATTTTATTTAATTTATTTTTGTTATTTTTGCTAGTTTTTTTTTTTTTAGTTTTTATTTCTAAGTTAGGGTATCAAGAACAATCTGAGGTGTCAGTATCTGTCTGGTTTACTCTTTTTAGAGTAAAATGGTTGCCGTAGCGACGCTTTACGTTACGAAAACCTATAGACCATCAGCCAAAAGACTTTTCCATGTCAAAAATAATAATGAAAATTGAAGAATAAGTTAAATAAAAATATTTTATGCTAGAAAAAAAGTTTAGGTTAATATCAAATTAATATTTCCTGTTCGGCTTTTATGTTACAGGATTAGACAACTGAAACTGGATTTGACATGAGTTGGGACAAAACCTGGCGTTTATATTTGATATTTACTATTTTTCTAAGCTAGCAATGCCTATTACATTATTGGAAAATAAAAGGACTGAAAACGTTTTAATATCTATTTTGTAAAACTAGATGTATTTTTCGTCTGTACATAATATTAAGTCAGTATATTACTGTTTTCTGGCTCTGATTAAAAAACATTTTTTCTTTTTTGGTTTGTGAGCCGAAAAGAAGTCTAAGAATGGGTTATCAGTTCATGCAACTGTATGCTATTCACGTAAATCGTTGGAGTTGTTTTATACATTGAGTAAAGGAAAGATATCTCTATTTATATTTTAAAATTATACTTGTTTTTCTCTAAAAGCCTGTTTGATAACTGTTTTGTCTTAGCGTTGGCTGAAATATTATGCTGCTAAGGCAGAGACATTGGCACTACCGTTCGAACCAACTGATTTGTTACCGAAATCGTAGGTGCATATTAGAAAAGGTCAGCTAGGGGCGATGATTTGGCATATATTACTCCCGGGTGAGGTAGCAATCTATTTCCTTGTCACCTTTATCCCGTTCTTGCAAGGCTTGGTCATTGTGGAAGACGAATGGCAGAGAGGTTCGCTGATATTTGTTGGGTCACTTGAGCAGTGAAGGAGTGTTATTTAAGATCACATTAAAAATCGAGATGTTCGAGAAAGTTTTTAAGACGCAATTCTAAATTTATAACTTAAATATCCATAGAGAAACTGACAATAGACACACTGACGGGCTAAAAATTTCGCTCAATTTTTTTTTCTTGTCTAAAATCTGCATTCTTAGTCCCCCATATATTTTAACCTTGGTATATGAAGCGTAATAGGATTATTTAAAAAATAATTAAATAAAAGCAAGCATTATATATATATATATATATATAATAATTTTTAATTTACGAAATTTCTAATAATTATGGTTTATATCTTCCCCTCGCGTTCATTACGCCTTGAATTAAATTACTTGAGGTACGCATGATGATATAGAAGGATCAATACAATTAGGATTGATGAATTAATTGCCACTTCTATTGAGATTATTTTATTTGAAAACTAGTTTCGAATGCTAAACATTCATCTTCAGTTCTAAAACATACAATAAAATTTTCAACACATCAGTACTATGTTACATAGATTAAATATACTAAGGTTTTTAAAAAGATAAGACAAGAAATCAAGCATAGGCACTCACCTTCGAGTAACTAAAACACTGAATTTGTGAGAAGTAAAAGGGGGGGCAGGTAGGTTAAGTTTTAGATTTACAATGGGGTTTCCCTTATGACTCATTGGGTTTTTTCGTTCCTATGGGAAATAAATTTAAAATGGGGCTATTGGATATGTTAATCTGATCATTTAAACAAAAATCTGGATCGGTTTTAAACGATTTTATTATTTCTAGTGATTCAAAAGTATTTAATTTTAGGCTATTTTCTACTTGATGTACTTGATGACAGTTTTCAAATAAAATAATCTCAATAGAAGTGGCATTTAATTCATTAATCCTAATTGAATTAAATTGAATATTGGTCTAATGTGATTTCGTATGAATTCTCGAGAGAGATTTCACATCTAATGCAAAAATGTGATGAACAAATGAATCATTATAATAATAATAAATAAAGGCTTAGCGAACCCAAAGGTTCGATGGAAAACCCACCAACCGCTGACCACACACCCCATCCAACCCATTCCCCTAAAACCCAAATCTCCCAGGTTCGTCTAGGTCTACCCTCGGTCTTTTACCCGACGTTTCATAACTGGTCGCTTTTTTTCGGAATTCGATCTTTACTAAACCCAACGACTTTACGTTCTCATTTCAACCGTCGCACAGTGTCTGTATCTTTATATGTTCACTTTTCCCTTTCCTCTCTTCAGTCGTCCAGTTTCTCCCCCTTTTTTTGGAGCTGTTTTGTCTTGGAGGCCTTCCCACTCTTTAATTTTGTTTCTATAGTTTGTTCTGTCTTCAATTTCTTATTCATTTAAGCCAATTTCTTTTAAATCTTCATGTACCTTCTGAAGCCAATTGGGTTTGCCTTTTAATTTTTCAAAATGTTGTACAATTTTTCTTGTTAATCTGCTTGGACTCATTCTTTCTATGTGCCCATAGAACATTAGCCTCCTTTTCCTAAATTCATCTGTTATTTGTTTTATATGTTTGTATACTTCTATGTTACTTTTTTAGTAGGAAGTTTCTCCTATTTTTCTGTTTCCTAATATCTTCCTTAAAATCTTTATTTATTTTTCCTGATTTCTTCATTTAATTTTATTGTTCCTAAAATTAGTGTTTCAGCTGCATATAAACATTCTGGGCGAATTACTGTCTTTTAATGGCGGATTATTATTATTAGAAGAAATTCTCTTATTAAAATATTATTATTATTAAAATATCACTTACATTGGTAAATTTTTATTTAGTGAAATATATTAGTATTTATTCCTTTGTAGAACTATTTTTACCTGGTTTTGACTTTTTATTTTGTTTTGTTTGTTTCAGGTGAGTGTTTTGTCTGATGTAGTGATATTCTATTTATATAAGGATATCGTACGTGATTTTCTATTGACAGTGAGTAATTTCTATCGATATTTTTCTACATTTTTTAATTGATTATTTTTGAAAAAAAAAAAATGTATAAACATGCGTGTCGTTCTTTGCGAAACAAGGTTCCAAATTTTTTTCTTCGAAATTCAAAACAAGTTTGTTTAGCGAATACAGCTAATCTTTTAAACTCAAAATAATCAATTTTTCCCATGTTTAATTTTTTTTAAAAACAAAATTAACTAATTTATTCGACCGGCTCCAAGCAATTTTCCCTGTATAATATCCTTATTATACCCAAATTAAGATTCTTGATGAGTGGCGTTTATAATAATTCGTCGTTTACACGAAGCTGAAGTTTGTTCGTAAAATCTGAGGTAGCTTTCGATTTATTTTAGTAGAGTTTGTTCAATTTCTCCTAACTGTTGAATGATTACAATCGCGTTAGTCTAAACTGGACCTAATTCCTCCGAGGCCTGATAGCGATCCGATCTTCTGTTGCGGATGAAGATATACGACTCTTCACGGATATAAATCTGCCAAAGAACAGTTGGTGATTGGTCGTTTCTGAATTCTTCGCAGTCTGCAACTGGATATCAGCTTCCAGGCTAACTGGTCTCCGTTTCAGCGTCTTTGATGATTTAGCCTGACCTTTCCTAATTGCCCAATTTTTGAAGGTCATCGAATGAAATTTTGTCCGCCATCTCGTCTTACAAGATAAATTGTTCTTTTTTGATTTACAAATGAATCCGTCATATTGGGTTTTTATTGAAATTTACCAGCTGTCAAGCCAGCAGGTGCTGAAAAAGTGTTCCACCAATAATACAAAGGTAAGGTAGATATGTTAGCGTGTTGTATAATATATAATGAAAATATGAAGTTTTCGAACTAAGGTACCTTCATAGGGGATGGGTAGGAAAAACCTTTGGAGTTATCTTCACTTTTTGTTTTACAACTTCTTTCGTTTAAGTTTTACTAAGTAATTTAATGTTTCTTTTTTATAATTTTTGCTGGCTGGTGTTCAGTGTTTTAGGGAAAAAAAAACTGCTTGTATAATTTTCTCACTCTTTAATTGTCTGTTAATGGTTTGGTTATCTGGTGGAAGATCAGGAGAACTCGTAGATAAATTAGTGGGTTGTCCGGAAAGTAATGCAGGATTAAACCAAGGGAGCCGAAAAAAAAAAACAATATGAAAATCACGTGTTATTATTTTTTTTTTTTTCCTCAGCTCTCAGTCAAGATAGATATATAATTTTTTCACGTAAAACTGTAATTTTGTATGGTATCTCTTTATCACAACTAAGACCTGATAAATAATCTCTTTAATTATAATATCAGGTTTTGGTTTAAACATGAAATTCTGCATTAATTTTTGGACAACCCAATTAAAATGTTTTGACAGAGTTGTCCTGGGATCTCGCAGGGACTGTCTTTTAATGGGTATTGTTTGTAGTAAAGAGATAGCATACAAAACTACAGTTTTACGTGAAAAAAATATTTTTCTATCTTGACTGGGAGCTGAGAAAAAAAATAAAAAGTGATTTTCATATATTCGTTTTTCTCACTAGTCTTGCACTATTATAGGTCCCTACTACCCACACAAAAATCAGTATTCAAACATGTGAGTTACAAGTCAAAACGTTTCCTTGTAAGATGAAACCAAGATATCAAACTGTATCAGATCTGGGTAATTGGATCTACGCGACGTAGAGTAAAAGTAATGTATTAGGTTTTGGTTGTGGTAAATAAATAAATAATCTCTTTAATGATAATATCAGGTTTTGGTTTAAACATGAAATCCTGCGTTAATTTCCGGACAACCCAATGAAAATGTTTAGACAGAATATTCTTGGGTTCTCACAGGGACTGTTCTTTAACCACGACTCATGGCATCATCATGTGTCTCCGTCCGTAGACAGTGGATTCTTACCTTCTTTACCAGCCTATTCCGTAATAAAGACGTTGTTCTTGTTTGGAACGCGATCACATATTTACAGCTGATACAAAGATCATCAAGGCGTTGAACAGAGTACCTATACAGCCTGAGAGCATCAGTCTCTGATTAAGTACCCTGAAAGGAGTGAAATATATAAGAAACAATGTACACTCCTCTAGAGATATAAGCAAGAAACATAAAAATATGAATGCCAAGGGATTAAGTTTAGAAACTATTTCTATATGATCTCCATCTGTTGCCTTTAACATCTTCAAGTCTACTTTTCTACATACTGCAGAACCCCCAGAGTCCGTCCTTCGGTGTGTAATCTGCTTCTTGTGGATCTGCAATGTTTGATAAATCCTTCACTCCTTTCGAATCCTTTGTTTTGAAACATTCAAAAAGATTAATTTTTTTTTTTTTTTTTTTTTTTTTTTTTTTTTTTTTTTTTTTTTTTTTTTTTTTTTTTTTTTTTTTTTTTTTTTTTTTTTTTCAGTTGTTTCTGTATTAAATCTGACGATTTCATTTATTTCAGTTGAATCTAAAAAAACATTATTATTTTATAAATTTATTTTACTTAATATTTGTTATTTTGTAGAGATTTTCTTATGTTTATTGTTATAGGGGTCTATAGCATCTTTGTATTATACCCATATTTCAATTTAAGTTCAAGACTCGATCCTTGTGTTAATAAAAATAAATATTTTTAGGTGTGGAGGAGGACCTAAAAAATTCAAAAATGTATTATTATATGTATTCATATAGATCTCTGAAATTACAACACGGTGATACATATTTAAAAGTACATAGTAAATACTTACCTACTAAGATGGCGTTATCAAAATAAGAATTATTTTTTTAGCGTGTTGGTCTAAAACGAAATTAAATAAATAAACGTTCAAAACTTTCACTCATTTCAGTAAAAGATATTCTGAATAGTACTTTCCTAAAGTTGTAAATTGTGGGAAAAATTATATATAATGAAATATGCACGAATAGACAGGTTAGGTTGGGAAGGTATGTAGTGAAGAAGGAAAAAAATCACCTAAAATTTTAATTGATTAAAAACAAATTATAGAACAGGACTTGTTTTTATAAAGAAAACATCACTCAATTTAAAACCTAAAATTTATCTCTCATTTTAGCGAAATTATAACTGATTTCAACCTAAAATTTTTTTATGTAATTTAGGAACGATCATCAATAAATTCTCTAGACTATCAGTTTTCTCTTTTTGGAGGATATTATTAAAATTGGATTATTATTAAAGAATTACCAAAATTCAAAAACAAAAAAAAATGTTGCTCCGTGTCGTGTGGATGCTTTCCCAGCGACCCGTGTACTCTTCTGCTTATTAAGTATCATTATTAACTTTTTTATGATCTGTTAAATCAATTTATTTAACGGATCGTTAAATAAGAAGTTAAAAACCCGATGAATTCAACTAAAAAAACTGCAGGTGATCTGATTTTTTTCGTGAGATTTTCAAAATTTGCTTTTCCCCTTTTTTAATCATGTGGTTGAGTTAAAATTATCTTAATTGGTTAATAAGAATTAAACATATAATCTTTCTTTAACATACTTCTATCTTCACCGATCATAATTTTAAATCTTGCTGATTTAAAATAATGATAAATTAAAAATATATTATGAATTATACAATAATTATGAAAATTAGGATTAGGTCTGAATAAATAGGCCAATGAACCGGCAATATTGTGAGCTCTGAAAATCGATTCAGGATCTATCAGTGATCAATTATATCGATATATCGGTATAGTGTAATATATTTTTTATTTTTTTATCGTTTTAGCTTATTTAGATAACGACAGGCAACCACTGCTCCTTTAAATTCGTCAAGTATGAATTTAGGGTTTTATACATTGAGAAGTTTTTTATGGATCAAACAGTAGGCAGTAGGTACATATGCTTAGATATCAATATTATGAGGCCAAAAATTTAATTCCCACATATCGTCGTCATCAGATCGTAGGAAAAGTAACTAATTTTTACTACTTAATTTATTCCTAGTTAGTGATGGTTCGCCCGGCTCTTGAAAATAATCGTTCTGTAGGCACTGAAGTACAAACAGTAGCAACATATTTCCTAGACAACTTAAATTTTTGTTTATTAGAGCTTAACGCCCTTATGTACTCCGACTAGGGTAGGAAGGACTGGTTATCCTATAGGTTACTAACCTATTCTAGCCAGGGTGAGAAGGTCAAGATTTATTAGTGGGTTCGCCACGAAATAAATTTTAACCTGCCCAGGAGGAATTCGAACCCACAACCTGCAGTACCGATCGCGTTGAGACCCTCTCCCCAACTCACTCGGCCATCGAGCCCCCAATATTGTATAAGTTGTATTAAAAACATTAAACATTGAAAAAATTCTCTTATTTAAACCACTTTTTTAGAGTTTTCCACTAAAAAAAATTTTTGGTTATATGTTATATTTTTATGATTTAGATTAAAAGATTTATCGTAAGGTACTTATCGATATATCTATATATTGTAAAAAATATCGATATTTCGTGTATCTATACCCATACTTACTTATAATTGTTTGAAATAAGATCGAGAAATTCATGGCTATCTTTGTTAGAAATCGTATGTTAATAATTAAAAAATTCCTTAGCCTTTTAGAATTACATGTTATTAAAACATTATTACATGAGTATGCTAATATAATATATATGATTTATTGGCTATTATATAGTTTCCCAAAAAAGGCGAATGTTAATATGCAGTATAACTAAATAGGTGGGTTCCCCTGATAGAGATGCAAACTCAAACTCTCTCCCACTCTAAATATGATGTAGATTAATAATCCAATCTGTCAGCAAAGGTACCGCCACCAGCTGGTGTCTTGTTAAGAATTCAATCAGAAATATAGATAAAACGTAGATTTTATAACAGATTAGCTATATATGTACATGTTTTTGTTAATTTTTTTTTAGTTTTACATATAAGGAAGACTTTGATATCTTAGACATAATATACATCTTTTCACTATTTATCATACGAGACACTGAACTATTTTAAACATTATTATACACTAGAGTATGTTATAATCTAATTTTTTTTTTCAATAGTGGTGCGGTAGCTCAATGGGTAAGGGTCCGTTTATGTTGAAGCGGCGATACTAGCGGAGCTTAAACCTCCGCTTGAATCAACGCTTCTATATAGTGTTTATGTTAAATAGAGCTTCGATAACAGTGGCATTAAGCAATTAAATAGTAAAAATAGTTTGTTTTGAGTGAGTATATAATGAGTTATTCCGAAGAGGAAGAAATGCTTCTATAATCAAGCGCTGTGAAACATTATGTTGCTGCTGTTATGCGGAAAGAGCGCGAATTTGCAGCTCACCCTATTAATCTGGCAAGGTTAACGTTTGGGGAATTCCACCATCTTTATAAAGATTTAAGGGAACATCCCAGAAAATTTAGTGAGTATATGCGTATGAAAATCAAAACTTTTGACTATATATTATCAAAAATTTCGGGTAAAATGCATAAAACATGGTATAGTAGACATATTCTAGAAGATGAACGCTTAATGATAACAATCAGGTAAGTAAAACCTTTTTTTTTTTTCAAAGTTTCTTTATTTTTTACAATATGTTTTACAAAATATTAATGAAATAGTTTCACAATAATAGTTTTACAAATTTAATGGTTGATTTAATGATTAAAGAATAAAAATATAACACAAACAAATCAAAATACACTCAAAAAATTAAATATATAAATTAACAACAGTTTTATGACTCATTAGGGATATGTGAATAAGAATTTGGTTCAGTTTCTGGCATGTTTAAATCTCTTCCCGCGTTAGCATAGTAATTTTTAGCAGTTGGTGTTTCTGTGGCACCAAATGGTGTGAAACTTTGAGGGATATTCCTCGAAACTTGATCGTAGCAGCAGCTCTGAGTTAGTTTCAAAAATTGTTGAGTAATTTTAATAACCCCCATTCTATAGTCCATTTTCCCATGGATATTATATATTTTTATATGAGGTTATAAACTTTTAAAAAAATTGAAATCTTCATCGTCTTCTTCTTTTTTTATTCTTATATCCTGCAAGAACTGCAGTTTTTCCTTTTCAATTTGCAGCAAAGCATCGCCAAAGCTTTTTTTTTTAGAACTTCGGGCCTCTAATTTATATTCTGTTGCACTTGATGGTCGGGATGAAGAGGGAGTGCTTAAGATTTCCTGTGGCAATTCAATTTGATTGTCACGATCTTTTTCACTGTCATCCGTTGATAAATTGTTATTTTCAATAAAATTACCACTGGTTTTCCTTGAAGTGAACTGGTCCATTAAAAAATTAAGACTTTTGAAATGTTTCTATTCCCCTGCGTAGTCATTCAATGGAGCATCTCCGGATTTTGGCTTGGGAATTTATGCCAAGGTGGTTCTGAATTTGTCTCGCAAATTTTTCCACTTATTTCGAACTGCAGCAGCTGAGAAAAAAAAAAAAAAAAAAAGATTAAAAACAAGAGTAATCTAAATGGTAGTATAAAAAATTAAATGAATATAAATGGCAAATATCATTTCTCCTGAAATTGTGTCTGTCGGTCTCACGATTACGGCCGAACGCGTCGACTAATTTTCATAAAATTTGGTATGAAAGTGCCTTAATGAATGGCAGTACGAAATATACATATACAACGATTTAAAAAAAATCATTTTCTAATCCAAGATGGGGGCCATTAATTTCCTCTTATCTACTTCAATGGTATCCCTCTACCTAAAGCTGACACAGTTCGGTATCTTGGTTTCTACCTAGACAAAAGACTTACATGGAAACCACATACTCGACTCAAAAGGCAAGAACTTAACAGACGCTTTAGCCAACTGTATAGACTACTAAATAGTACATCTCATCTTTCCATTGAAAACAAACTTCTCAATACAAAACCATCATCAAAACTATTTGGACTTATGGACTTGAACTGTGGGGGACAGCAAAAAAGTCGAATATCAAACGCATTCAATCCTTCCAATCCAAAATCCTCCGAACTATTGTAAATGTTCCTTAGTATGTCTCCAACAAAACCCTACATAATGATCACAATACACCATACGTCCTCGACCTCATACCGCTTAAATTTTCGAAATTCCATAGTTAATACAAATAATTTATTTATTTTATAATTAATTATCTTTATAAATATTATTATAAGTATTAATTATCTGCCTGGCAGATCTGTAAAACAGTGTCCTTATAGCAGGAGCCATCTCTTAATCCCGCCCCGAACCCCCACCGCGTCTTCAATATCGTACCTTTTTAGCAAAAAGAGGAAACGGGAAGGGATCGTTAGCGTTGAAAAACTATCTCCAGCCTCCCGTAGAATGCGTTGACAAAGGCGGAATATCCTTCCGCCATCTTAAAACAGTTAAATAGTCTAATATTTTAAAAAAGAGTCCTTTTAAGGTCCACCATCTTAAAACCGTAAATATTTTAAAACCGTATCCTGGAGGACAACAATGGCGGAAGTTATACTTCGGATAACTTAAAAACCGTTGAAACAGCATCCTTAAGGACGAAAACTAATATCTAATTGTGGAAGGAGAGAGTGGCCAAGGATGTCCTTCGGCCTCAAAAAATCTTCAGATCCTGGCAGATCTGTAAAGCGTCCTTATAATTTATTTTATTATTATTAATATTACTTTTTTTTTTTTTTTTACTGTAAATAATGTGTGAATGTAATCATTAAGCCATTTATATTACTTATTGCACACATTTGTGGCAGATTGTAATAATTACTCAAAAAAAAAAAAAAAAATTCAAAATTGCGGCTATTGTTTACTTCCAGCAATTGTGCAGGCTAAGCGGATTGTTCTGTCAAAATTTTAACGTTGCATACGAGGAAGAACGTTAACATTTCTTATGTTTTTATAAATATTATAAATATAAAAACTAAATCTTTCTCACTATATAAATACTTTTTTCCAGGTACTTATCAACTGGTAAGTCATTTAGAAGCTTAGCATTTTCTTTTAGAGTAGGAGTTGCATCAGTTTCAAAAATTGTTAGAGAAGTGACTAAACTTGTATGGGAAGAATTTCAGCCACTTCACATGAAAATTCCAGACGAAAACGATTTCAGAAAAATTACGGACGATTACTATAATATTTGGAATTTCCCACACTGCATTGGTAGTATCGACGGAAAACACATAAGAATTATTTGCCCTTCACATTCTGGCTCTATGTTCTATAACTATAAACATTATTTTTCAATTGTTTTACTAGGATTGGTTGATGCCAATTATAAATTTATAAACATTAGTGTTGGTGGTTACGGGAAACAAAGTGATGGTGGTACATTTAGGTCATCAACTTTGTTTTTATACTTATCAGATGGAAGACTTCGAGTTCCTGAAGCCTGTGCTTTACCGAATTCTGAAATCATTGCGCCTTTTGTTATTATATGAGATGCAGCTTATCCACTTTTACCGAATTTGTTGAAACCTTTTGGAAGGCACCAGTTAGATGTTGACAAAGAATACTTTAATACTAGGTTCTCAAGAGTGCGACGAACTGTTGAATGTGCTTTTGGTTTAATTTATTCTCGATGGAGAGTTTTGGGTACAGCAATACAGACTTACGTAGATCTAGCTGATGATATTGTTAAGTGTATTTGCTTACTCCATAATATAATAATTGATAGAGAAGGCATTGAACATAATCTTACAGAAACAAAAAATTTCCCGACTATAAATGTGGCCCAAGATCAAACGGCCACGGGGAGACCGAATCAAACAGCCACAAATATTCGCAATATTTTCAAAATGTAGATTTGTCGAAACCCCATATAATTCAATAACATGACTATACCAAATATAATGTTAACAATGATGTTGATGAGAGCTGAGAAAACGGTAGAGGTGATTATCGACGCTCTTATCGCTAGTAACCGCTCTAGTCGCCGCTCCAATATAAACACTACACTGAAAAACATATGATAGTTTTCTCAGCTCCGCTAGTATCACCGCTCTCCTCGCTTATCGCAGCTCCAACATAAACGGACCCTTATAAGAGCTGAGAAAATAGGAGAAGTGATTATCGACGCTCTTATCGTAAATCACCGCTCTACTCGCAGCTCCAATATAAACACTACAGTTACAAACATAAGAAAGTTTTCTCAGCTCCGCTAGTATCGCCGCTCTCCTCGCTTATCGCAGCTCCAACATAAACGGGCCCTAAAGGTGCTTACAGACTGGAGCTGCGATAAGAACGAAGAAGGAGAGCAAAGATAAGAGCGAAGAGAGCTTAGAGTTGGCATTTCAGAGTGGAGCGAAGAGTCAGTGCGATTCAAATCCTTCTTGAGTATGGACGACGACTACTACTTCTTTGCGGAAAACTCGTCATTGAGATTGTAGTTCTTACTTGGGGGGCGAAAAGTAGAAGGGATTCACGAAATAAATCAATCGCGACATGAACACGGTGAATTCCACCATTTATGTGAAGAACTTCGAAGTGATTCTATGAAATTTTATGAATATTTCCGCATGGATATCTAGACATTCGACTACTTGCTCAGTAAAGTACAACGCAGATTGCTGAAGAGGTGGCCGAACTGCATTTTAAATCCAATTTTACCTATTGAACGTCTTGCAGTTACTTTAAGGTAAGTACAAATTTTTAATACAGGTTCGTACCGTAAAAGTTTCATTAATGAAGGTTTAATATTAATAACGTAATTATTTACTAAAAATTAACTTCAACGTTAAAGCAGACAAGGTAGGTTTATACAGGAATATTTACATTTTTTTTTTTTTTTTTTTTCAAAGTAATATCGCAAACAAGTTTGCCTTTTTATTTATTTAAAATGCAATTACAAATAAAAATAAAACAAAAATAAAATAATACAATAAAATACAGGAATATATAAAACACGAAAATGCATAACATAATTAAGGAGGGGAAGATATAAATGGTTCTTCGCCAGAATAATTGCTGAAATACGATGCAACAGAAGAAGGATTTGATAGTTCATGATCCGGATTATGTGGACGAGAAAATTGTTCATTTGAAGTGCGTGCGACATGAGCATAATGGATTGGCTGCATTTCACAGTTACCGCGAGCATTGGTTGGTCTCTTCGTGATAAAGTCGTACACAAGTTGCTGAATTTTAATTCTCAGTAGTAGCTTATCAGCCTGAGGAAGGGGTTTGACATGTGGAAGTAGACTTTCGAAAAAAGCCATGTCCTCATCAGTTTTTTTTTTAACTTTTTTACTTCTTAATTGAAACAATTCCAGTTTTCTTTGTTCAAGTTCGATTAATGCACGCCCAACTTCATCACTAGGTCTTTTACGTTTTCTTTGGGATGAACCTGGTGTTTCACTGCGATCAGATGGACAATGTTCAGGATCTACTTCTTCACAATTGGAGACAGTAGGATATTCGGTAGGCTCTGTGTCCAATGAATCGGTAGGAACTTCAGGTTCGGGCAAATTCCCACCAGCTGTGCGAACAGTGAATTGATTTTGCAGGAAAAGCAGGTTGTCAAAATGTTTCCACGGCGATTTCCAGTCTGCTTTTGACCCACCACCGTCACCAGAACGTGGCACTGGCTTCTTCTGAAATTCTTGACGAAACTTGTCACGCACGGCCTTCCATTTACCTCTCACTGCCCGTCCTTAAATGATAAACAAAATTATTTAATATTGTATAAAGTAACGAAAACTGAGATTTAATTCAATTGAAATCAAACTATTAATTTTTTCATATTTGTGTAATACCTACCTAAAATAGTTAAATAGTTAAATATCGTTAAAAAATCGAATTAATATTTTTTAAAATTTAAGTTCAATTTGTTTCAGGTATCTTGCTACTGGAGCGTCTTTGAGAAAAGTCTTGCTTTTACCTTTCGTATGGGCACAAGCACTGTCTCAAAGATCGTAGACGAAACCGCGGGAGCTATTTGGGACGTAATTCAACCTATTCACATACAAGTACCAACCGAAACGATGTTCAAGGACATTTCTCAACAATTCTTCGATAAATGGAATTTTCCCCTCTGCCTCGGTGCCATAGATGGCAAACACATCCGTGTCAAATGCCTACCAAATTCAGGGACTATGTTTTATAATTATAAACACTTTTTTTCCATAGTTTTGCAAGCTGTGGCCGATGCGAATTGTAAAATCATTGCTATTGAAGTAGGTGGGTACGACAAACAAAGCGATGGAGGGACATTTCGCAATTCTTCCCTTTTCCACTTGATGGAATCAGGGCGTTTAAATATCCCTTGTGATAACGTCCTACCTACAACAAGCATTGTAGCCCCGTACGTTTTTCTAGGAGACGACGCCTATCCACTTCTGAGAAAGCTGTTGAAACCTTACAAACCTCCCCGAGGAGGTCGTTTGACGTCAGAAGAAGAATATTTCAACATGCGGCTTTCTCGTGCGAGGCGAGTTGTTGAGTGTGCATTTGTTATTATGACTGCCAAATTTCGTATTTTGTTGAAACCTATTGAAACTTCTTTGGAATTGGCGGACAAAATCGTTAAATGCGTCTGTCTTACATAACATGATAATTGAATTGGAAGGTAGCAACAGCACACAGATTGACGAGGTCCCATATTTATCAAGTGCTTTCACTAGTGGAAGAGAAAATAACAGACATACCGAAACAGCTACTCACGTCAGAGATGTTTTCAAGACTTTTGTTTGTGCAAACAGATTACCTACTTCAGAGTGATAAAAATTGGAAATAATATGTACCTCGAGAAAATTTTATTTTGGATTACCTATATAGATATACCTATTTGTACTTTCTACGGAAAAATATATAGGTAGGAAACGAAATAAAAATAAATATTAGAAAATATGTAAATAAAACTTACTTGTTGAATTCATTGTACTGGTTACTTCATCCCACAACTTGTCAAGAATGTACCAGTTATGGTGCATCGGATCCCTCTGATCCCATAAAGGTTTTTTCATAAAAACTATGCCAATCAAATCATCAACATTCATGATGTTGATGATGAATGTTGGATTCTAGCGCGATGTGGAACAACGATAAGAGCGAAGAAAACAAACTGACTTGATTTCTCCGCTCTTAGCGCAGCTCTCATCTTTGCTTGACCTTGAAGCGCTGCCCCACTATGAACGCCTCCCTCTACCTACACACGTTTGTTTTCTTTGCTCTCCTTCTTCGCTCTTATCGCAGCTCCAGTCTGTAAGCACCCTAAGACACAACTTTAGCTTTTGACTGTAGGCTAGCTTTAGCTTTTATTTCCGCCATGACTCGACTTTGTGGTCAGGAGACTTAATAGAGTCGATAAACCTCACTTCAGGGAAAACCTGACTGTTCAGCAGGATTTGGGACATATTTCTTATTACAACTGCAGGCCAGGTAAAAGTACACCCTTCTGTAAGTTCGGAACCCACAAACCCTTTATCGGTTGTAATAGTACAATTTCTTTTATGAGAGTGGTTGTATTTTTTTTTTTCTTTTTTAAGTAAGAAGTTAATTTTTTTAGAAGTGGCGTTTTTTTTATTTAGAATGTTCTGACGTGTAAAACTACATGTCGTTATGGTTTATGTATGCAAGATATCTCAGAACAGTTCCTAGATATCAGTGATGTGTAGGAACCAAAATCTTTTGATTCTCGATCCTGAGTAACGGTACCTCGGTTAAAAATAAATTTTTATTACATAAAATAATCGATACGAAAACTAAAAAACATACTAAATTTTGCTTGAAAGCTATAATAACCCAAGAAATGAATTAGTAACCAACGAAATCAAGTAAAAATCAGCACACCAGTATTACAAATTAAATTATGAGAAAAAAAAATAGAGAGAAGAAAAAAAGAAAATATTAATTAAAAATTAAAATTAAATTAATTAAAAAAAAAAAAAAAAAATAATAATTATAAATAAAATTCAATCAACAGTAAAAATTTTAACACACTTATGTACATTTATTATATAATATTTGCATTTTTAAGGAAGATTGAAGATCGAGGAGATGGATAAATAACAGATGTTTAAAAGAGGTTAAGAAATTCAAAAAGAGGTAGCACGCATGACGAAGGATTTTTAAAATGAGGCAGTTCTATGTTAGGGGGTATATAGGTTGGAAGGATGGGATCTTGTATTCAGGCGGTGAATGGAGGAACGCAGAGTATATCTAGAATATAGGAAGGTTTATTGGTTTTTAATGATTGGAATAGGAAAGTGCCGAGGAAGTATTGCCGTCGAAAATCAGGAAAAAGCCACCCTAGCTCATTGTGCCGGCAAGATACGTGAGACCGCCTGTCGACCCTAAAGATGAATCTTATGAAGCAATTCATTAGTCTCCTTAGTCTCATCTCTAGCTCAACTATCTGCCCCCCATACACCAAGCAACCGTAATCAAAGTGGGGAAAATGAGAGAGGATACCAGAAGTTGGCGAGTACTTCGGGGAAAGGAGTCACGATATCTTTGGAGCTGTTTGAGGATCATGATGGATTTTCTGGTAATTTGGGAAATGTGGTTACTCCAGGATAAGTGTTGATCAAAGGAGATTCCGAGGTTTTTGATGGAAATTTGATATTGGATTGTACGGTTATTGAGGTAAAGTAATGGAGAGTAAGGGAGGAAATTAAGGGTAGGTTTTGAACCGATAAGGATAGCCTTGCTTTTCTCTAGATTCAGGCGTGACTTATTTTTCACTGCCCATATGCTGATGTTCTCAATATCATCCTGAATCTTAGGTGATGCTTCGAACAAGTCTGAAGGATGGAAGGATAGGTAGATTTGGAGGTCGTCGGCATACAGATGGTACTGGGAGTGGCTATCATTACGGTCCATTTGTTGTCTGATGAATTAATGCCTAAGGTGGATTTTTTACTCTGTTTGTAATATGTCAACAAGCATTTCTGGAAATTCTTGCTTACATTAGATTAGTATTGTTATTGCTATTGCACTGCGAATATGTAATCATTATCGATATATTTTGCTTTATTATTTAAAAAAAAAAAAAAAAGGTAATCCCATAGAACAATTTGCAATGTTTATGGGGATGATTCCTTAAACGAACGCACCTTTGTACAATATATTTTGATATAAATGACACTCCATGGTCTGGTCGGCTACAAGAAAAGGCTGTTATTAGCTATTGCCATCAGGACAAACAATTGTTTTAACTTTTCTGTTCGCAATTGAAAAAGTTGCTGACTGCTGACTGCAGAACTCCATCAATGGAAAGCAATACCAAAACGAACAGGACATCAAAAACCACTTGGATCAGTTTTTTGACAATAAACCCCAGACGTTCTATGAATGTGGCACTATGCTATTGGTCGAAAGATTAGAAAAAGTTATACTAAAGGTAAATAAATATATTGTAAATAAAATAAATTTTATGCCTATTATACACAGATTTTTATTTCACTCTCAAAAACCGAACGGACTTATTTACCAACCCAATAGTAATCCTTATTCTTCATTTTCCAATGGCGAATAAATATCTTCAACAATTTGACGTTTGGCTTGCAGTAGCAGTGATTGATTTTTCAAGAGATTGTTATAATTCTTTATTGAGAATTGTTGATCTAATATTTTAAAAATTGCTCTATTATTATAATATATAAAATATATCTTAAAATTGATTATCTTACATTTGTTATCGTTAGGGGAAAGATTCTATGTACGTATAATCATTACATAATTATGTATTACAAAACTATCTTCAACAGCATGATCGGTTCCTAGGAATGGACTTTGGGTCCTCGATACTCGATATCGATTATTTTCTCAAGAAGCAGCAGAATCGAGAATTGACACATCCCTTGATGTAAACAATAGCTCCTAGACCTTGTCCGATAAAGGAAGGCAATCACCCCTCAGGAGTGATATATCACCATATACCTGACAAGATACTGTTATACCATGGAACTAACCTGGATGGAGCCTGTCATAAAAATATCAGTAGCGATCACAGCTCGTTTGGGCTCGGCTGTACCTGCCTAGACGCGGTTGTTATTAATTAACAGTAAATTATCGCCAGTTGTTGTACAGTACTGTGAGCTATTACCTCCCTGGACACGACTCCACTAAATCACGAGCCCTGTACAGAACTGGGGGGAGGGGGACACTCCATCATGGCTGTGCCCGCAGTAGGAAGGGTAAAGTATCAATCTTATTGCAGGCAGGCGACCTAACTGCCAACCGTGAAATTCATTAATCGAATGTTAAGTACGTAGTATGAGGCCATTAGGCACTTGTTTGAACCGTTCTGAATCGGCAAGGTTTCCTCTCGTTTTAATTCCCTAAAATCATTTTATTGCTAATATTATCTAATGTTCAATTACTTTTTATTATTTTTCTGCGTAAGGTGTTAGGCTAGAAGGAGGAATGCCTAAAAAAATCGAAACTGATATTTCATCGTCACCTGTTTGCTTGTCCCATGTACTATCACTTAAGATGGTCATCATTGAGGATAGAAAGAGGATTTTCACATTTTTTGGAGTTTAAGAACCCGTTCCCAATGAGAATGAATGTTGACTTTGTAATTTTTGTTCGCGATTCGGAACTATGGTTACTGGACATTCTCCCTTTATATGTCTTTTATTGAGAAAGTCTTAGAATATGCCTCAAAGAGGGCATTAATCAATATAAATTCAATTATGGATCCATTCACATAATATATACAATAAGAAATAAATGAAAGGAAGAGAACAAAAAAACATAAATAATATATAATAAAATAAATAAACTGAAAAAAATAAATAACCTTAAACTTAAATGAAAAAAAAAAAAAAATAGTAAACACAAAATAGGATTAAATTAAAAGTTAATATTCCACTGATCTCCGTTGAACAGATCCGCTACCTAGGACTTCTGCTGATTGAGATATTAGCTTATTTTTGGAAACTGGAAGCAGCAGCAGATAATATAGATATCTAACTGTCTATACTTGACTAGAGGTAAGATTCAACTTGTGGGTTGTAATACCAGATAGTAGTAGTAATGATCCTGTAATGAAAATTTACATTAAAAATCTTGTTTGTTTGTTTATTTCGTTTAGCGTCACTTTATGCTGCTATGGCTAATTGGATGATGCTACGGTGGGAGTCCTAAATTTTGCCTATCCAGGTATAATAAGGATAGGGATCTTAACGAGTACCTGACATCGCACAGGCTCGGGACCCCCATTTTACGTCCCTTCCGAAGGACGGCATACCTAAGGATTATTTACTCACTTTAAAAAATCCTAAGGTCATCTGCCGGGCTGCGAACCCGCGATCTTGGGTTTAGTACCTACTAGCAACCTTGCTATGCTAACCATATATACTGTCATAAAGACAGTATGAGCATTAAATAAAATGAAAATTTATCTTTATTCCGGAACTATAAAAATCCTATTACAAAAACAAAAATGTGTAGCAAAATAGTTCTAATTGTTTGGCCGAATTAATCTATTTAATGATTCAGCTTTGACAGTACTACACCACATGTGACCCCCCATTAAAAATCTTACTTTATAGATACCAGATAAATAAAAATTAGAAAAGCCAATTGTAAAAATTTGTGATCCGTTTCAGAACCGGAACTAAACATACAGGAAATGATCATCGCCAGACTTCGACTTGGTACATTCAAATTTTCGCTAAAGTTAGTTAGAAAGGATAAATCGTTCCGTACCGACACAGTGTTCGTTACCCCTATTTTCTTTTTTAGTTAAGGTTAACGTCATGTACTCCAACTAGGGTAGAAAGGACGGGTTACCAACCTATTCTAACCAGAAGAAGAAGGTCATCTCTTCTTCTTGGGTCTGCCCGGAAATAAATTTTAAGCCGGGATGCTTCTTTTCATTTAGTATCAAATTCGGTTCCATCCACTGTTTTTCAATATTATATTTTTTAAATTTTTGAAAAAATATTAGGCCGATTCTATAACTCCTTTGAGCAGTTCTGATAAAAAAAACTAGTTCCTCAGTTTGTTACAGTAGTACTGGAAACATCTACCCGTTTTGATCCTTATCCTGGGTTATTTTTTGCCTCTCCTGTAAAATTATTGGAAGTGGATCCAGCTTGTTTTGAATCTAAACACATCAATTGATAAACTAGGAATTCCTCTTTTGGTTGCTTAAGCAATGGAACATCTTCTTTTTATGATTATTCTCTATTTCACAAAACCTTTAGAAGTTTTTTAATTCCAGATTCAAATTTATATTTTTATTTTTTATCCATTTTTACATTTGGCAAAGAAAAATATATTATGCTTAATTATTTATGTGGCACCTGTACATAGTGGGCGAAGTCGAATTTTGGGAATTTCGAGCTATCTACATCACCAGAATCGTAATTTGTTTCTCCTTTCTTTTGTCTAACGGGCTAAGTGTTCCGTCCATTGCAATGAAGGATATTTCTTTGTGAATCGTGGGCTGATACTGCAATCTTGAACTTTTACTTGTGAAAAGCGAGTCAAGTTTACTAAGCTCCACAATTTTTCACAATTACGATTTTTAGTTCCTTTTAAAAACCGCCTTACTTCATTGAAAAAAAGATAATGAAAAGGGCACAATGCATTGGGGGAAGGTAAGATGGCTTAACTATAACAAAGATAGCTGCGGTGTTCTCTACTACAAATCGGCTCTCGAAATAAATGTTAATTTAAATACAGTAAGTTTTTTTTTTTAAAAAGTGCATGCTTCAAAAATTAGAGCTACTTAAAAATCACTTCCGATAGCGGCAGAAAAGAAGAAATATCTGTTAGATCTTCTTCTCTACATAAGTCAAGCATTTAGACGATTCTATGAAGAGCTGAAATCTACATCTAAGCAGGGTGTGTACCCAGATTTAGGTGAAGAAGAAGACGAATGAAAGAAAACTATAAGTGATTTTTTTTTGGATTTAATTATTTTTTTGGAAGAAAACTACCAATAAAATAATTACTTTTTCTTTAAGCATGCTTTGTATGCTATTTTATTTTGTTTTATGCAAAAAAAAAAAATCAAAAATAAATTTTTGAAAAAGGGAAAATATTATTTAATGTATACCTAATTTTTCTCAACTCTGAAAATTAGTGAAGCACTTGGCTTTCAGAGCTCAATCACGGTAACATTAATCACTTAGCCCATTTCACTCAAAATCGATTAGTGTAATGCGGGCTAAGAGTTCGATATTTTTGGAACGATTAGTATTAAATATTAGAATATTGGCAAGAATTGAAACACACCTAACCAACATAAATATAAATATACAATGAAGAGTTTAAGCCCCACAAATATAATTTTTTTTAACTGGACGATTTTGGAAAAAAATCTCAAACATTCAATTCAGTTTTCCTAAAATCGAAATTTTCGCACTTAGCCCACTATGCACAGGTGCCACAGATATATAGAATAGAATAGAATAGAAAAACAAATTTTATTCTGGGACAAAGTCCCTTAAGAATAATAGTTACATGACAGAACTTAAGTTATATCTGGCCTAGAGATTATAAATTAGATAATAAAATAAAATAATTAAAAGTAAATACAATTTTACAATAAAATAAGTAATAAAATGAAACAAAAATCTATACGCATATATAAACACATACACGCTACATACATACATAAACTATATTTACATCAGTAAAAGAAAAAATATTATATAAGAAATTGATTAAACAATATATTTTTGATGTTGAGTCTAGTAAAGGATGAAAAAAATAAAATGATGAAAAAAGAGTAAAAATGAAAATTATTTTAATGATAGACAAAACATTATCATATGAAGATTGTTTAAACAGGCTAAACTTTTATATCTGAAATCCTTGGGTGAAATTTATTAAAGCATCTATATAATTAGATAGCATCCGACTGGAGGGAGGAAAGGTGGTGGAAGAGGAGTGTTTTAAAAGTTCCCAGGGAGGATGCATTACGAATAGAAGGAGGAAGAGAATTCCAAAGAATAGCGGAGCGGGCAAGAAAGGAACGTTGGAAAGCAGTAGTTCTGTAGGATGGGGTGTAGAGATCGGAGAGACGGGACCTTGTATGCAATGATTGGATTGAGGACTTGAAATGTAGGATACTGTGAATAGACGGAGGGTTATGTGTGTTAATAACTTGGAAGAGGAATGAACCAAGGAAGTAATCTCTACGGAAGGAAGGCGAAAGTATCATACTAAGTATCAATACTGGTATAAATCGAGAAATTATCAGCCACTTATATTGGCACTTAAATACCAATTTTAAATATTCAATGACTTAAAGACCTGTACTGATCCCAAATCAGATATATGAACTCTAATGCACTCTTATCTATGGTCTTCCTCTAGCCACTATCTATATCTACTTCTATGAGGGTTTCCCAATCGATTTCAATCTTCCGAGCTTGGAATGATGGGGATCTTTTTGCCCCTATGATATTCAGGAGGCCTGTGTATTTCATTGCGGAGAAGACATATAAAGGTTAATGGTTAAGAAGAACCACGCAGACGCTGTTATGGTAAGTAATGGAATCGCTTCAACATATCAACAGATCTTAACAGTTCAGAAAGGATCTACACTCTCACGAAGTATCAGCCTTTATGAATGTTCGTGTTTACCGAGATGTCAGGGCATCCTAGATCTTTATATCATTTCTTATAGTAATCTTCGGTCAGGAGTGCACATCCATTGATATTTATAACCTCATTCGACTCTTACATGAAGAAAATATCACAATTACTTCTTGATGGTCGTAATGAAATGTTCAAGTCCCTCATTACCGAGATGCGGGACAAATATTTTCTAATATTTAATTAATTGCTTCTAGTCACATTATCTGCTGCAGGATTTATTTTTTGAGCAGCCGACATATCTGTAACCTTCCGATAGGCCTCCTAGGCCAAGGACTGACGGGCGTATCTCACAGATACCTCTTTGTAACAAGCATATCTGCCTTTTTAATCACTATATCTATGATATGTTTCATGTTATAAAAGTCTTATAAATATTGATTGGTATAGTTTACATGGTATATCTCATGGGTGCGTAAAGAAGTAAATTAAAAAAAAAAAATTATTCCAGTTTTTTTAATTTATTTTTTTACTTTTCTTCTCATCTTAAGGAACTCCAAAAAAAAAAAAAAAAATCACAATAAAACAAACGATAAACTATAAAAATTATACTTAAAAACCTATTCTATGAAAATCTTAAAATTACCTTGAAGATTAAACATTTTTTTAATGAATGTAACAAACAAACTGCCCACATATATCACAATTTAAACGGGTGATTCTGTTGTTTTTTTTTCGTTTGTAAACATGACCTATAATGGTAAAAAATATATATGTGCATAAGAAATAAAAAAATAAAAAAATAAATAGATAAAATGATACAATCATCAGAGGTCGCGCGTATCAGACACATCAAGTCCGTTTGATTTTAGTGATATTATAATCATTTAAAATAAAATATTTAAAAACTTAGGTATTCCTGAGGCACATATCTTATTTTTCTGCCTTACTGTTTGCCGTAGGAATCCTCGGTGAAGATTATACTTGAGTGGGATGAAAATAAGAGGGTGGAAAAAGCAGAAAATCCCAAGACGACAGAGAATAAAAAAAATAAATAAAATAAACAATGAAGGTTAAATAATCCTTAAAAAATACATGTTTTAAGATAAAATAAAAACCAAAACCACCTGGGCAAATACTGGGAACTAGAAATCATCCATGACTAAAGGCCCATGAGTCATATTTTTACACAAAATATCATAAAGCTAAAGATAACATTTTGATAATAAAGATCGGCATTTTGATTTGGTAATAATTTTTATTCGGCAAAAATAATTTTATTGTTCTCATCTGGTTGGATTTTAATTTCTAACCAAAAAAGTATATGGTTGTGTGGTAAACCTTGTTCCGTCCACTCAACATTGTTCATTTAAATTTTTACTGCTGTAAATTTTATAATTGCTAAACCTTCCTAGAACTATGAAAATTATGTAGTTAAAATATGGCACAAATGGGTTTAGTAGTTTTACTATTGTAACCTACATTGCAGAATAGTGCTGAACACATATCCGTCCATTTTCAAACTTCACTGGAATAAACTTTTTTAGTAATTTGATTGAATATAAGTAAATTTTATTATTAATTTCAAGCTCTATATCTTCCGTGAGATTGCCAATTCCGTTATGTGCATTTTTTTTTTTTTTTTTTTTTTCAGATTTCGTTTTAAAATTAAATTCCGTGTCTAATGTAAAAACCCGAATACGCAAATTCAGCTTGGATCAGGTTTTGACTAAACTCTTTTGTGATTTTAGCTCTAAAAATAATAAGACTTGTGCGTCAATGCACATTTTGTATTTAATGTCATAGGCAAAATGCTTATAGCGGAATTATTAATATCACCAACAATATAACACCTATCGGTAAATTTTCAAACTTCAGTATTACCCACATATTGTCGCTTTTTTAACAGAAAAATCAGTGTTTTATTATTGCTGAACTTTCCTGGAACTATGAATATGATGTGGTACAGATTGGTTCTGTAGTTTTTCCGGAAAAAAAAACAAACGAAAAATTTATGTAATAGTATAGATAAGCAATATGTTATTCATAACTTATTATACTTAGATTTTCAATGGGTTTGTTATTTTATTTATTAATCTGAAATAACGTTTAAATGTTTGATCTGATGTTAAGTGTATATTAAATTGTTATTTAATGAATTGTTAATTTACATTTTTTTAAATATTTTAAATACCTTTTTCTAATCTGTCCAAATATTACAGCTTTTTAACCTAATTAATCTCAAAATATTTTCTTCCAAATATAGTGATATAATACAAACCAAAAATTTATTTTTTATTATTTTTGGTTGCTACGGTTTTTAAAGTAATTGAAGGTTGTTGTTTATTAGAACATAGTTAAAAAAAAAAAATCATGATTGTCAAGTCCTTATGTTGAATGTTATTAATACTCCGTTGGGTTTAGATAAATAAATCCAAACCGATTGGGCTTGCTCAATTATTTGACCTTACCGATTTGAGCTTAACAAATCAGATGGATTCCCGTGGTGAATGCAGTTATGAACCGTATCATTTTTCTTGGTCATATTGTCTTCATTTCGTTGCTAATATTTAGTTTTACCCTAGTTGATCTATCAACTTCTTTATAAACAGCCTTATAGTTTATTGACGTTAAATAATTAGCAAGACTTTATTATTCTTTGTACTATCCTAAAGATGGACCAGATTGTTAATTGCCTTGTAAGATTATTGAGCATTAAGAAAAATTATATTTTCTTTAACTGACTATTCTTTTGTGCCATGACTGATCCATCTTAAATTCGTGACATCTACATAAATATACAGTCTGAAATCAGCACTGTGAATTGCAACAAACTGTTTAGTAGTCATCACATTGGAACATACACCTGAATTCCGTCGTTGCATCGTGAGCAATAAAACGTTGAAGCATGTACAAAATATACCTGGTTGGGATTTGACTTTCCATCGGTACTCATGTAGCCATCTTTAGTCGTGCCTTGCTATCCTCAGTACTTATCTAAACGGCTAATCCACGTTTTTTTAATCGCATAATACATCTATTATGACCTAGCTATTGTTCTGAATAGTTCAAATGGTTTAGTGGTCAATAGTTGTTGTTTGGCTTAAAGGGCAAAAACCTACTAATGGTTATTATCCCCCTTTTATTGCGACTTAATGTTATATTATTACAGTAGCAATATAACTAAAATAACTTTTATAAACCTATGCAGGGTATAATTTTATAAAATACAAGAGAGGAGAAAAAAGAATTAAAAGAGCTATATACCAGACTTAAAAGACAAGGAACTGCTCGTTCTAACATTTTCTAGACAAGCGTTCAAAGCTCCCAATAAGGACTTACGGAGTTGAGCTATGTGGCTCCACTGAGCCGTCTAATTCTTCTCATATCCTCATCAAAATCCTCAATGCTCCTTATTATGCCATAAACAAACTTATCTGAATTGGCCCAGACCAGATATCTATCCTTTCATAGTAAACTCCAAATCCACTAGTCTCCCAACTTGCCTCACATTCTATTTCCGATAATCCTCCGATGCGTCTAAAAAGAAGATGGCCAAGGGACCTTATAATGTAAAACAGTTAAAGTGCTACAATTGAGTAGCACTTTAACAGAAATGTATTGGTGAAAACGCTCGCATTGCTCTTCACTAACATCTAACAATCAGAGAAAGAACCAAGGTTGCTGTTGAAAAAGTAAATATCACCAAGTTCAGTCCCAAAGTATGACAGATAAACCTTTTTCACAAAGTCTGTAATGTTTCTATGGTGATTTTCAATTACAAACTCACCACAAATGTAACAAAAACTGTCTACAGAGTTTTACAACCGCGACTAAACATTGTTCTGTGCACATGTACTGGAAACATGAATGTGAAGTTGGATTGACAGTAAACAAAACATCAGCTGGCAACAGAAAAAAATAATCCAACCTTTCAGCAGTGCTACCAACCTCATATACGCTCATTACATTTACTTTTTGCTAAATTCTTTTAAAATAGCTTGATTTATGAAATGAACTGTAAAATGTATAGAGACGGTGGGTGATACAGCTTTTAAGTGTCATATTTGAATTCGGCATCTTAAAATACATTAAGATAAGGTATTTTCAGTATAAAAGGTTTTTCATGGTTAGCCTGTGTTATTATCCTACTAATTCCCCTAGAGCGAGGTAGATTGGTGTTGTTTATTTAATTAACAACCTTTCTCTTTCTTCAAAATATTGAAGGGACTCATGTTTGATTTGATTTAATTTTATTTTTTTATTAATTAATTCATAATAATGTACCTAAAGGTTATTAATTATTTTCATAAAAATATCATGTAACTATTTAAAATGTGGACTATTATATAATAGGACTGTTCAACCACTTGCCGTTTTTGATCTGTAAAACAAAAAAAAAATTTAAGTAGTATATTTCTTTCGTTTTTTTAAAATTTTATATATTTTTCTTAATAATTTACCTAATTTTTAAAGGTTAGATTAAATAAATAAAATACATTAATAATGACTAAATCATGTTTATTTATTATAGTGTTATATCTACAAAATACTATTATAATATAGTATTGTAATATTAGTATTATAATACCATATATATATATATCCATATTAACTTTTGTATCACATAAATTTCAACTCAAGCAATTCAAATGTTTGATGAGCAATAATGGTTTATATATTAAAAAAAAAATAATTCAAAAACTAATTAATTTTCTTATACTAAATTATAAGTATGGCCGTGAATAAATGCGTATCTGTACACTTATAATTTTAATAAATAAATTAATATTAAAAAAAAAATTGTGCCGTGACCAGGATTCGAACCTGGGTTATTGCGGCCACAACGCAATGTCCTAACCACTAGACGATCACGGCTATCCTGGGGACGAAGAAAGGTGCTGTAGAAAGTTGTTGATTAGCTATTTAATACCTGAAATTAATTATGAGTCGTTATCTGTTTTATTAAAAGTGGAATAATTTTTGTTTCTATTTTTTCTTGTATGATAATTTTTTTTTTTTTTTTTTTTTTTTAATAAATTTAGCTTGTTTGGTTCTTTTTTATGATCATGAAATATTGTTTACTCTATCGTAAAATAGATTATACAAAATATGTCGGTAACGGTCGGGTTAAGAGGAGGCAGCAAACTGGACCCGCGCTACACCGACCAGTTCGATGCTTACGCTTCACTTCGAGTTTACATTTATCGATAGCTCTTTCCTATAACCTCACATGTAAACAATCACTTCTACAGTTTCAACTTGGATTGTGTTGTTAGTGTGTTATATTGATATTTAGTCTTCTTAAATGAAAATAAGTGAAACAGAAGTTAACAAAATGAATTTCATAAAGGATTAAGTGTTTTATCAATTCATGTTTTCTTATTCCCTCTTATCTAATGTGTAAAAGTGTTACAAAACTTAAGAACATTAATTTGTACATAAATTTGGTTTTTTATATATTTTTATTTGTTGTGTCAATTGAAGTGATAAAATTTCAGTATGCATATTTTGTAAATGGATTCTTTGTTATCCATTATACTTATTGTCCTAAAGTGTAACAGATTGTACAATGTAAATAAGTGAAATAGAAGTTAACAAAATGAGTTTCATAAAGTGTTTTATCAATTCATGTTTTCTTATTTCCTCTTATATAATATGTGAAAGTGTTACAAAACTTAAGAACATTAATTTGTACATGGATTTGGTGTTTTATATATTTTTATTTGTAGTATCAATTTAATTTAAGTTGTTTAATTATTTAAATAAAACATATCGATCTATAAATAAATATGAGAAAGTATATCATAGGTTTCATATTTTCTTATTTCCACTTCCCTTGATAAAACATAGCAGAAATTAACATCATAACTTTCAACAAGGATTCTGTCTTATATTATATAATCCCTTGTAACATGGAGATTGGACAATGTGAAAATAATCACTGATTAAGAGGTAAATGACATATTACATAACTGTAAAACTATTGGTGTAATGTTATAGATTAATGTATTCTTAAACATTTTTAGAAGCCTGATGATGGAGCATTTTCTCCGAAATGTTAAATAAATAGGAATTATGTGAAATAAATACTTAAGGATTCTGTCTTATAAATATTTATAATTTGTTATTTACACTTCCCTCACATCACAAAGTTTATCAAGAATTAACATTACTGGTGGTTTAGCATTATATTAATTTTCATTTAATATAAAATTAATTCAAAATTGATTTAGTCTCTTATATCTTGACATTTTATTTCCACTTCATTATTTTGTTATTTCACATTTTAATATCATAAGGTAAACAGAAGTTAATATTACTTTGAACAGGGATTTAAAGTTTTCGTAAATAAATGAGAATAACCTTTCCCCTCTAAAAGTAGCGACTAAAACACCGAAATAAATCGGAAGAAGGTAAGAATCGATAAAAGGTGTTCTCGGCGCGCGTAGGAGCTGCCTCCTCTTAACCCGACCGTTACCAATATGTCTTTTTAAATTTTACGTCCTCATTTACATGAAACCAGGTCACATGAAATTTATTAGGATTAGAAAAAAATATTAATTAAATTAAAGCAAACGGTATTAAAAAAATTAAATTTGCGAAATTTTAAATTAATATAATTCATTAAACTTTTAGATTAAATGGGGCACTTCTCCCGAGAATTTACCAGGTTGTTTTAAAAGTCCTGTCGTTTTTTTTGGGGGGGGGAATTAAAAAATTTAAATGAACCAATAACTTTATTAAAATAATCTCTATCCAATTTCCATGAATTTATCCCTACTCAACTTTGCAGTATGTGGCCTCTTGTTTGCCTCTGATAACTTGTGAAGAACCCATTTATCTAGTTATTTTTTTTTTCCCCCATTCGATATAGGTACTCCAGACTGTTGCTTCTGAAACATTTAACTGCTTAACTATTTCCACACATGCTTGACGTGAATCCGAATCAATAAATTCTCGAATCTCCTGTTCGTTGGCATCTTTAGATCTTCCAGAATCTTCAAGCGGTTCATCGCCTTGACGAAATTTGGAAAACCGAAATTGAGCTTTACGATCAGGTAGTACCTTCTTAGTATGTAACAGATTGAATTGAAAATAGAATTATAACAAAGACAATAAGTCGCTTTATAAAAATCACATTATCACCTATACCTCATCGAAGGCCTAATGAAAGAAAGGGGGGAATACTTCTTAATAAATAAGAGTTTCAGGGATATAAAATGGCTTGATAATATTTTTTTAATACTGTTTGCTTTTATTTAATTATTTCTCTAATAATCCTACCTGTAATCCTGGTTTATAAGCAGAGGAAAAGGAGAACGGTGCCAATAAACTGGAGTGGAGTTCGGGGATACCAAGACTGGGTGTGATTATTGTGTATAGAATGTGATTGTATTTTTAATTTTTATTTATTTTCTTTTTACTTTTATTATGGTTTTTAATTTATTTTATTTATTGTAGAGATTTTTTTTTCTTTTATATTTATTTTTCTTTGCACATACTGTTTGAAAGGATTCATAATTATCCTAGGCAGATTGTAATAATTACTCAATGAAAGCTTATTTACTATTATAAATAGGGCTTTAAAATATATTAATATTTTTGTTTTGATTGAGTTTATAGTTTTCTTGTTCATTATTGGTTTATTAACTGATCAATACTTACCTTGCTGGCTTAGGCATCGACTAGGCAAGGATAGTGTTTGATTTACCTAGTCAATATAATCTACAAAATAAATATTGCTCTTTCATTAAATCCATGAACAAAAAAAAAATATGTACCTAATTGTAAAAAAAAAAAAAAAAGAAAATTATTTCTTAATCAAAATGAAGAGCTTGTTGATTGTAACAAATAAACCTGACTTCAAGCGTGGAGAGAAGTATCCCTTTTTTATTATTTACCCTTTTAATATTATGATTGTAAATCTATAATATTAATAATGCTTCTATCAATGTTCATTCTAAAATTAGTTTTACAAATGTTCACTTTAAAAATAAAAGTTTTTTTTTTTTTTTTTTAATATTAAATAAATACCTGAGAGACGAAAGATTGACTTATAATAATTTATGATAGCTATGAAGTTTTCTTAATCCCGAATTTAGTTGAGCAATTAAGATTAATTTGATGATTATAGCATCGATTATTAAAATCATCATTATTATAATTTTATGGCCGTCTTATTCCTCAGGGTTCATGTTTAGCAATTTTTTTTTCACTAAAGCAATATTGACTTTAGATTATGTTAATTATATTTTGCTTGGAGCCGTCGACATTTTTCGGATTTCGGAATTTCTTAATGGGCATAGTTTAACGGATACGTTCCAGGACTATCGAGTAACAGATCTGCGCATTCCTCCTATGGTAGGACTTGTCCAGCTTGGAAGTCGTCCGGTCAGTGCAAGAATTTCCAATTGATTTGGTAGGTCCTGGCGAAATGTTCTGATCCCACTGGGCTAAGTAGAATTTCCATCTTTTAATATTTCTTTATTATTTTCTGTGAATGAAGTGTTCTTGTTGTATTTATTTTTTTAATTTTGTCTTATGGTGTTAGAAAGAAAGAAAGTTGATTTGTGATTTCTCAGCCTGGATGGAAATATTGTAAATATTTATGTTTTAAAATATTTACATTTATTTATGTTTATTTTCATCATTTTGATCATAATTTTCTTTTATTCTTGTCGGGTTTCTTTTTTATTATAAGTTCTGCCTAAATGAGGATTGAAGGTATATTTTCAGAAAAAATAAATTGATATTAATTTTTGTCAAAACAAAAGCTTCCAAAAACCATAAAAAAAGATAAGAAATTAACGACTAATTTTATTGTCCATAAAAAAAACAAAAACATGTTTTATGTACTGGTGTACTGGTTAGAAGCATATGCATATGATAATAAAGATGCATATTTAACAAAAAAACATAACAACAAAGCAAACAATATTGTATACTGAACAAATAAAAAACATATCACTGTTTTATAAGCTTCCACTACAAATAATTTACAAATATTAAACAGATTTTTTAAACTTTAATATAAACTCATTTAAATGAATAAATTAGATAACTTAGTAAATGTTAGTACTGTTTTTACTAATAAATGTTCTGTCCTATCAAAATAATTTTTTTCTTTTTCTTCTGAACTCTTAACATTTAGTTATAAGACTTCACTGCCAATATATATTTTTTTAAAATAATTTATGCCTATGTCAATCAGTTCAGTTTTTGATCCTTAATGGTATTTTTGGGTCCCTTTTACCGATAGATTTTTTATACCTGGTTATAAAATTTTGTTGTTAAAGAATTTAGTTTTTTTAGTCTTATTTCTTCGTATTGTTGGATCCCTTTCTTTATTGATTGCGGAGACATGAGCTATAGAAAAAATAAGAATTTCTCTATACCTAAAGTTTCCTATAATATTAATTATTTATAACTTTAGAGTTTGTAATCTCTCTAAAGGATATATCTTCTATCTAATTTAAGTAATTAATTATTTTGAAATACATGTTCAATGAAGAAATAATTGATGACTAACAAAAAAAAAAAAAAAAAAAAAAAAAAAAAAAAAAAAAAAAAAAAAAAAAAAAAAAAAAAAAAAAAAAAAAAATTAGAATGAGCTTGAGCAAGGGCAGTTACACCCGTAAATAAAATAGAAACTTTTTTTGGTAAAAATAATATTTATTTTCTTGGAGTTATATTTAAAGCTAGAGAACTATTGTATCTTAATTGTTCACCTGCAGTTAATGAGAGAAATAACTGCTCTTTGTTTAGTAAACATTTATTACAAAATTTACCATTATATGTTAATTAGAATAAATTGTTTCGGAAAGCTAACATTAACAATGAAAAAAAAAAACAAAAATAAAAACACGAAAAACTATTTACGTAAATCCTAAATGGTAAATCCTATGAAAGATATTACATATTTAAAATATGCTACTAAATGATGGCAAGAGATGGTAAATGAATTTAATTTGTATAAATTAAGGTGATTTTCAAATGAAAAAGAGACACATTTCCGATTATTATTTATTGTTATTTAAATATATATATTTTTTACCAATGTTTGGTGATTGTAAGGAATATATATTTGGCTTTGTAAAGAATGTTTTGAAATCCGTATTTTTTTGTTATCCTATTAGTAATTATTTAAATGTTTTTTACTGATTATAATCAAAACCAAATTCTTCAATCAAAACAATCAGAGTTAAGCTGTTGAGTAAACGTCCAAAGAGTGGACCCAGACGCAGATTGTGTACAGGGTATATCGGCTGATCTTGTGGATTGGATATGGGGTCGGTATCGTGCTATCTGGTTTCTTAGGACTTTTTGTTTATTTATTTTTAAAAGATATAATTATTACATACAATTTAGTAATTATTTATTTAACTAAATATAATTCTGAGACTTCTGGACTTAAGAAATTTAATCGCCTATTTACGCCAACCGTTTTATTCTTTGTTCTTTGTATAATTTTTATTATATAAATCATCGCTATCCTTATATTCTATCGATCTTTATGTTTAACATTTGATATCTCGAATCTGTTTTATTTTTTTTCTTTTGGAAGGGTAACGTTTCTTTACGTAACCAGTTTCACAGTTGCGGGTTTGACACCCACACACTAAAACGCACCCGTGCACGTTTCGTTAGCAGTAATATGCGAATAGTTATTTTCTGTACTTGAGATCGTTATCAATTTCAACATGCTCATAGGTATAATGCCCGGAGCAATAAAAACTGTTACTTAAGAATTTAGTAAATGCTTGTTGCCAAATAAACTAAACTATTACTAGGTGAGCTTATTGTAGACATAGTACTAAGGTATGTCGAAAGTTAACTATAGAATATATTTTTATAGATTACTGTTGTTGTTTTTTTTTATAACATTTTTTTACTCTCCGTTCAAAACTTTTAACTTGATAGTTCGTGAATAATTGAATTGTGTTATTATATGTTTGAATTTTGTTTGTTTTTTAAAACTTTTTTGTTATACTATTTCGTATTATTATTTAGAGTATTTTCAAAGTTCTGATTGTTCATTTCTTTATATAAATTTTCAGAATATTATAAAGTATTTATTTTAAGATTTTTAGTCAAATGACTATAAGTAGTTTTCATTATGAATATTATCGTTACATCATATCCACAACAGGCATCTTTTACTATTTGTAAAAGAAATAAAAAAATTAAAAGGAATTAATCAAGATCTAGTTATATATTCAATAGAACAAACTTTTGGGAATCTAAACAAGTAACCAAAGAAATCATTTGACTTATTGTGTAGATTTTTTTTTTTTTCTCTTTCAGATTTTAATTCACTCCTGTTATTAGGGTAACAATCAGTGAATGTGATGTGAAATTGAATACTACAGGCCTTGTATGCGTGTGGGAGACTAGCACTCAATAGTACCTCCTCCTGGCATGGGTTAAAGAGATTTATTTGAGCAAATCTCTCATCCAGCTTCTTTTAAGCCCTCTGAGAGTATTTCCAGTCATGTCAGTCGTGGCCATGTCATTAATGAGTTTGTTGTTATGTCCATGAAGTTTGTCATGAAATCGTCTATAAAGGTCATGTATATGTTCCTTTACTGTGGGTATTTCTAAATCAGTGTGAAGTGTGTGGTTTGAAACGTACCAAGGTGATTTCGTGATTAGTCTGAGTAATTTTGATTGGAATATTTGTATTTTTTTAAGGTGTGAATTTTTTGCAGTCCCGTATATTTGTGTGGCGTATGTCCATATGGGTTTAAGTAAGTAAGTTTATGTATTCAGTCGTTGTCGGAGTTTTAATGTCGACCGTTTATGAAGCATTGGATACAGAAGTTTTAATCTCTTGGTTAGACTGAGACGTTTTTGTTTTACGTGTGGGCCCCAGGTCATTCTTCTATCAAATGTAAGTCCTAAGTAATGAATTTCGTTTGTTTGTGGTATAGGTTGATTGTCGATGAAGACAGGTGGACAAGAGTCTTGTCTGAGTGTAAAGACTAGTGTAAAACTACACCAAATCACAGCACATAACCTTTATTGTGTAGATGAAACCCATTTTGAATATATCAACTTCAACTATATAAGTGTTGATTCACCCTAATATTTTGTTGATAAATTATGTATCTTTAAATAATGATGTGATGAGGAAGCACGTAGGTTAAATAGGCATTTTTTATTCCGATTAATTCTTAAGAATTTCCGTGCCACCATTGGGTAATTGACCAGATATGATTCAAGTATTAATTATTCAACATATGATTGATCATACTTTAAGAGCATCCATCTTTCCCCTCCTGACAGTCCTGCAGATCCGATAACTGCAATGGCTTTTCGTAATATCGCCATCGAAGGTCGGACCCGAGTCATAAATTGAAATTGCAGATCGGAGGAGAAACTGAATGAAGGGTGTTCGTGACGAGGCAGAGATCGGCCATTGATGAATATTCACTGCTGGCGGTGAACATCTGAACTGCTCTGTCCAAGATTTATTGCTCTTAGCGGCGAGACCAAACGTGATTTAATTACTGGAATTACAGCTCGGCCATTCGATTCTATCGAGTATTGTGTAAGAAACTCGATTGATTGGGGCTATCGAATCAGCATTTTCGAGAACTATTATTTATGTTGTTTTTTTTTCTTGAATATTATTACCGTTATAGTTATTTACTTATGGCATGTGTTATTTACAAATTTATTATTCCTCAGTAAACATTTTGGTTTTTATGGAAATTTAGTGAATATAGTCCATTGTTTAAATCATATCAATAAAAATATTTCCGTACCTAAAAACATTAAAAGTTGAACTATAATTTTTGTAAACTACTTTTATTTCTTTGAATGTCAGGAATCATCCTATGTGATTTTGTAACAAATCATATTGGAAGATCAAAAAAAAAAAATATATATATATATATAAAATAAATAACCAACTTAAATTATAGTGACTCCACGCTTAACAGCACTCAGGAGATAGTGAGAGAAGAAGAAGAAATTATGGTGTACAGATTTATAACCTACAAATATATATTTTTGTTTAGTTGATAAAGAAATATCTAAAGGCTGTTTTTGATTTAAATACACTTATAATTAATAAATATGAAATGTGCGGAGAATAAAAAAAAAAATATTTCAATTTTTTAATCACCCATTAAATTTAACTAAAACAAAAATATAATTTCAATCTAAAAATTAGTAGCTAACAAAATAGAAATAAAATTATAGAAAACTAATATTTACTATAATAAAACAATCATTTAACTTTTAATTCACTTAGTACTTTCATTAGTCTATGAACTTAAAAAAAACGAAACTGAACAACCTTATTTTTTATTTTTTATTATTATTTTTTTTTATTTACCTCTTTTCTTAATTAATTTTTTATTTTATATACATTTATTGAAATTTACGACCGTACAAAATATATACATCAAGTAAATGTATTGACAACGATAATAATAACATGTTAAATCTTGAAAAGAACTACTCATCAGTAGCACTTCATTAAAAATTCTACACTAGGTCTCTAGGCCATCTTCGTTTCAGACGCCTCGGAGTATTGTCAGGACTGGAGTGGGAAGCAAGTTGAGAAACTAACGGATTTGAGTGATTATGGAGCTTACTATGAAAGGATAGGTATCTGGTGTGGGCTAAATCAGCAACATATGAAACATTAAGATATTTATGGATAAGTTTATTGGTGACAAAGTAAGGAGCATTGAGGATTTTTCGTAGGATTTTGAATTGTAAGGATTGAATATGAGATAAATTGGATGGTTTAGTGGAGCCCCAAAGCTCAACTCCGTACGTCCAAATAGGTCTAATCACAGGCATGTATATGAGTCCTTTGTAATTAATTGGAAGCTTTGAACGTTTGTCTAGTAAATGATGAAGTAGTCTGAAACGACGGGCTGTTTCTTGTCGCTTTAGTCTTGTATGTGGATTCCAAGTTAGACGTTGTCCAAGTGGAGGACTAGGTAGCGGGTCTGTTCAACAGGGATTAGTAGAACATTCAATTAATTAAATTTGATTAATAATTCAATAATTGGATTTTTTTTCAATTCTCTAATATTATATACTTCTTTTTATTCTCCTGTATAAATTAATACTTTTTTTTAATCGAATAAATACTTAATATAGACTTTGGCTTATGCTTGTTAAACTTCTCCTCTTAGTTTAATCTTTTTATGTTGAAAAATAAAACTATGAGGAGAAGTTTAACAAACATAAGCCCAAGTCATTGTACAATGCGACAATAAAAGAGAAATAATAATGCTTATCAAAGAGGAATACCTGGTACATGTGGATATTTTTTATACAGGTATGCTATTCGTGAACAATACAAAGCATTTATTACTGATCCAATAAATTTATGAAGCTTCTCTGAAAATCTAGTTTTTAATTAGAGAAGCTCTTTGATTTTCTGTCAAAAAGTTTCGATCATCTAGGATTTCAACCTAGTCGTTCAGCAAATGAAGATGTTATTATCACAAATCTTAAAATACATATATTTTCTGCTTCCCTTTTCTTTCTAGAACATAAAAATAATTTTTATACATTTTCAAAGAAAATACATAACTTTTTTATTACCTATCAATCAATCAATCAAAACGGCGCTGCAACTGATAGTGAGTCAAGGCCTTCCGTAGCATCAACCGCCAGTCATCTCGGTGTCTTGCTGCTGCTCTCCAGTTTTATTACCTATAATAAATATTTATTTTATTAGAATATTATCTCTGTATATAATTCGAATTTATTCACTGATATCCAGTCATTTTCCGGATCACATCTCTTCAACCTTTTTTAACTAATCTTTTCTTCCCAATGATCAGAAAAATGAATAGAAGTTTTACTTGAAATTTGAGGAAAGAAAAAGTTTTAAAGAATTCCGAAACTTCTTCTAATTTTAACTTGTAAATGCCTACGAAATCGGTCCTAAGAAACGATTTCAACATTAGCAGATTGATTTCCTTACAGCAGCTGTAACAAGGGCTCCTGGATTATGACGTTCGGTTTTAAATCTAAGTGGCAGTGGCCAGATGGTAATTTGGCGGGCGTGTGAAGTGCTCCCGCCGTATAAGAGAGGCTTGACAGCTGATCGACAGGCCTAGTGTTCCTTCGATCACGACTCGTTCCACAATCGAGTCGTACTTACCTCTGCATTAGCACTCGAGGATTCTTCGTGATTGTCTTTGGATATATTTTCATTCATTCTCTTAAGATAAATTGAAGTATATTAATATATGTATATATATATATATATATATATATATATATATATATATATATATATATATATATATATATATATAATCTCTATAAAAATATAAAATAAAATTACATCGTGAAATTAAATCGTTTCTTCAATTTTCTGAGGGATAAACTCGTTAAAATCAAATACAATATTTAGCTAACTTGGTATGTATATTAATTATATGATGTTTGATCGACACTTGTAAATTTGTCGACAATTTATTGTTTTAAAAACAGACATTCTGGCATCCATTGAAAGCTGGAGTACCACATGGTGTCAATATTCCGCTATTATACATTATTTACACTCCTTATATGTCAATTATCCCTGATACATTAACAACAATATACGCAGATGACACAGCAATATTAACTAGACATAAAGACCCCACCTTTGCTTTATTACCTTTTCAACACCACTTTACCATATAACAAGACTGGTTTAAAAATAAAAAATACAACTCAATTACACCTGCATTTAAGTTAGAATAACTTAGAACTTACATTCCTTTGCAGAATGAACATGGACCCACAAGTAAAATAAAAGCATCTCAGTTCAAACCAGAAACTAAAAGTATTGTATTCTATCCTACATTGTGTACAATCGACATTGAAACTCCGATAGTGACTAAAGTCGTACTTTTTACTTATACTAATTTAATATTTAATTAAACCCACATAAACACGGCTTGCCAAAAAAAAAAAAAAAAAAAAAAAAAAAAAAAAAAAAAAAAACCCTTTAAAATATACTAAATTTCAATAAAAAAAAATAATCACCTTGGAACATCACAAACCATACACTTCACTTAGATTTTCATGTACCCAAAGTGAGAGAAGATAACCTTTATAAAATATTTCATGACAGAATCCATGGACATAATAACACACTCATTGCTATGTTACCCGTTTCTGGGGCTTTATTATATCCTATGTTTTTAATAATCATAGTCCCTGATTACACCATAGCCCCATATTTTGATGTCTTATTTATTTGATTTATTCGATTCCATACTATTGTGTAAACAATTTTTTTCTTAATTTAGTGGCAGTTCACTTTTGCCTATATTTGTTTGACTATTTTATTTAAATAAACTATTCACTACCGCTGTAGGAGAAGTTCGAGGGCGCTTTTGCTGGCAAAATACTGAGCAGGAATCAAATCTGTCTCTAACTGGCTGCCCTAGAGGTTTAGCTCCAACAGTCTACTGAATAATGGAAATATCTACAATACAGGGTGGCGCCCACCTTTCTGCTTCCCATCTTTGACAGTTATTAATATTATTTCTTAAACGTGTATCCATAATACACAGCATCATTAATGACATAGCCACGCCTGACATTTCTGGAAGCATTATCAGAAGGCCTAAGCTGGATGAGAGATATATTTAAAACAATTTAGTTATTTATTTTGATCCAAGTCAGGTGGAAGTACTGTTGAGTGTTTTCTCTGCCATGTCTATAAGGCCAGGTTTTGCATGTATTGTCAGCAAAGTCACTTATTGTTATTTATAACAGGTGTTATAAATAAATATTTAAGAGAATATATCAAAAAACGATCAAAAAGCAAAACGAATTTCCGACCTTAAACTGTTGCATGTCACTAATTACTTGCCACCTGTTGAGACCAAATAAGGTGGCAGCTGGGTCCCGGGCATCCTCCAGAATGAAGACGCTACACCCTGCGATGCCCGCTGCCCGGATGCCCCCAGATCCAGTAGCCAGGTAACTATCTCGAGGAGCCCCCTGCAAAGGCGGTGGACGAGGCACGCGACGCTGCCTCCTTCTAGGGTACTCCTGTCGCCGAGTAAGGTACTTCGGGGAAAAAAAAACCCAGATGCTCCCGTACCCAACGGAACCATATTTGTTGGCGGCCTTCTTTTTTTTCGCCCGACTCTAACTCTCTTCCCATGCCTTGTCGAGCCATCCTCAGGAGGGAAGGCTAACTAATGTACAGTACTGATTTATAATAACTCCCTCGGAAGCGAAGTCTTTTTTCGTCGAGTCGGTACCTCTGTCCGCAGTGTCCTTTATGTTTATGTTTTATGCTTTCCTTTTTTATTCCCACTCTGTCTATATATCTCTCTTACTTTTTTAAAAATATTTTTTACATTGTCCGGGCAGGCTTTCCTTTCTTCAGCTTTCCGTCGACTGCGCCCTGGATTTTTAATATTTTTTTTTTTTATAAATTATATTACTTGCAGCATAAAAACATGTCAGTAAGCTGTCCGGAGAAGATTTGTCAATTCTCACCTGTATCATAATATGTAGAATAAAATATGACACTTTTACAGTGTGAAAACAGGTCTCCAATTTTTACCTGAGCTCAGAAAAAAACACAACCTAATATCTGGTTTGTCTCTCCTGCGTAACATGAATAATTAAACCTGAAATAGAAATGGCAAATAACTTATTAATTCTAATTGTATTTACCCCTCTATACCACAATGTTTACCTTAAATGAACCTGGGATTGGGAGGCGTGTTGACGTTCCTAAAGAGAAGATTAGCACAAGTCTTTAGCCCGTAAACGAAATTCACCTAGCTTTTCCCGCTGTACTCAGGAACCGATGGGAGCCTAAGATGGTTGGTATTCCTCTGTAGGTTGTTCCGAAAGACGATCCGCCGAAGTATGGAGTTCTAAAAAGTCTTAATTGTTATTAGGATTATCTGATATTTGTATCGCATAAGTGGTGCACCATGGGATAGACACAGCTGGAGAGATTTAGTTAGTTAATTATTATCTGATTGGCTAGTTTATTCTGTTTTTCTGGTGACTGGAGAGGATGAGATGTCTATCCAGAGTGACTCTAAGATATACGATAGAGGATGTTGACTTTTTATACGTTGAAAAGTTTTTTTTGATATGATAAAATCTTTTTCCCATTCTGTTGGCGTCTGTCTTCTTATGGTTCGCCGTGATACTATAGTACCGGAAAGCACATCAAAGATGCTGGTGGTACTCTAAAGACATACGAAGCGCTGGTTGTGTATACCTTGATGGCGTAGCTACCTTAAAGGTGTTTGGAGGCAACTAAAACCGATGCTGAAAGAACAAACGGTACTGGTCCCAGTATCGGCCCCTGTGGCAGCTGCTGTTGATGAAAAGCAGTCGCCGATTCTTAATATGAATGATCCGCCTTAGGTAGATTTTGATCAGCCGACGAGAGCGGCGAGAAATTATATTCTTCCAGTCGGCGTATCAAGAGTCGAACCAGCTCTTGCCTAGAGCTTTACTATTAGTTTTAACGGAGCAAAAAAAGTCATTGGAAAAGATAAGGTTCTCTGTAATAATAATAATATAATATATATGGTATATAGAATAGATATTTTTTTTTCAAACACATATAAGGAGAGAGTTAAATATATAAGTCAAATATGTTGTAAATCGTACAATTGCAAAGGAAGTTTTCTTCAGTTGCCTCTGGTTTTTAGTGTTTCATTGTTTTTTTCGCATTAATATTTTAAGTGCGAAAGTGTTTTTTTTTTTCATGGTTTTATTCACTGTTAATCATTCTGACTATTTCAACATTTACTAGACAAGCGTTCAAAGCTTCCAATAAATTACAAAAGACTTATTTACATGACAGTAATAAGACCAATTCGGACATACGGAGTTGAGCTTTGGGAATCCACTTAACCTTCCAATTGTTCTCGTATCCAATCCTTACAATTTAAATTACCTCGTAAAATCCTCAATGCTCCTTATTATGCCACAAACAAACTTATTCATAAAGATATTAACGTTCCATACATTGTTGATTTGGTCCAAATCAGATTCCTATACTTTCATAGTAAACTGTATACCTACTTGAATCCACTAGTCTTCCAACATGCCTCACACTCCGGCATCTAAAAGGAAGATGTCCAAGAGACTTAATGTAAATCATTTGATATACTACTAGGTATTTACATGTTATTAACATGTCATTATAATTCTTCAGTAAAAGAGTATCTAATCATTTAATTTATTCTCAGATACACCTTTATTTCAGCTTAAACTCCTCAAATCACCATTTATCATGACTCAATGAAGCAACATGTTTCGGAACAATTATCCTATCATCAGACTGAAATTTACATTTTTTTTATATTGAAATCTTTTTGCATTTATCTATTCTTTTTTGTGGTGTTGGCAATATATATAAAAAAATAACTCAGTAAATTATAAAACAGACACAGAAAATATAGGAACGATATATGCAAACTTTGAACAAATTGAAAATATAAATTGTCCAACTTAGAAATAAAACTTAACACAAACAAAATAAGAATAGACCCTTGAACCTAATAAGCAGGGTATTTAAAAATAGCACAGTTTCAGATATTGACATGATGAGACAACACCACAAAAAAGAATAGGTAAATAAAATTCACCATTACATTAAGTGTAATGTAAAAAGATTTTTATTTAAAATAATGTAAATTTCTGTCTGATGATGGGATAATTGTTTCAAAACATGTTACTTCATTGAGTGATGATAATGGTGATTTGAGGAGTTTAAGCTGAAATAACAGAGTATCTGAGAATGTCATTGCAATTATGTTCCTCAAATTTACTTGTTTTATATATTGCACTCAGTTGTAAACAATTAAAAAAAGAACTGCCAATTTGTTTACCATAGTAAACATACTTGTTACTTCATACTTGTTAATCATAATGAAGGTGGCTTACTTACAAATTGCAATTTTTTGATCTATAAATCCATAATTAAAACTGCATGCAAACTGCCAAATCGTATTTATTTCTAGCACTATATGATTTATTATCTTTTGATAGCGACCAAGTTACAGCATCGAGAATCGAACCCATTCCCACTAGGTGAAAGGCCTACAGAGCTCATTGCCATTAAATTATCTAATTTGTAAATTGTTGGTGTGGTATCGGAATAAATATAAATTGAACCCTTTCTACAGTTGACACGACTCTGGAGTAATTGGTCCCTATAGCCGGGCCTCGGACTGTTCTGCAACAGCGTCACGTAGCAGCTCCTCCATATTAAATCAGCTCGCGTGGATTAGGTAGTTCCTAAATTAATTTCTATCCCAGTTCGTTCTTGTTATCGATTGATGGAAAAAAATTATATGTCTCGTTGAATTTTGATTTATTTCACAGGCCTTATAGAGACAACACTTCCTTTGACAGGTATGATATGTACTGCGCTTCACTCCGGCACTGAAATGTACATGGGTTTTAAAATATTTATTTATCTTCCTACATACCTGTTAAGAATTTACATTTGTAATTACTTGTACAGGAGTTGATTTATATGTATGTGTTAGGTACAGCCTCTAACGTACCTCGCCAAGTTTTTTAAAAGAAATTTTGTATTGAAAATCATAGGTTGAAACAGTTATTTTTTTAACTTATAGATTCAACAATAATTGTTCAAAATAGTGTTCATAATGAGAGATTTATCCTGAAAGTTCTTTCAAAAAATATTAATTTTTTGAATATCTAAATCATTGTCTCTAGCAATCTAAAAGTTTAAATAAAAATTTTACTGATACCATTGAAAATAAAAGTACAAAAAATTAATTCTAATTCTAACAATCTAAGGATTGTTATTATTCCATTGTATTGCACTGGTATTAAACTACGATGGCTAAGGCAACATTGGAACCGTACTCCTGATCCGATGCAGCCTGACTTTTCGATCCAACATCTTCCGACGTGAGTGCTTATATTTGTTCAGTTAACTCCCGACCACAATGAGTTTAGATAAAGATTTGATGTGTTGGCTTTTGTTAGTGAACAAATATAAATTATTACTGTATAATGTATTATTATTGCTTAAACTATTTTTTAAGTAAAAAATTCCATTTCTTTATGAGCGGAAAAGCAATAGATAATTCATATGTCTATCTATAATCGGGCCTTTTTCACATTAAGGCTGCCCATTATTGTCTGTTCTCAGCTTAGTCAAGATAGAAAAAAAAATGTTTCACGTAAAATTGTAGTTTTTGCTATCTCTGTACCAACTCCCGTTGTCCGGGAATTAATGCAGGATTTCATGTTTAAACCAAAACCTGATATTATTATTAAATTGATTATTTATTTTGGTTGTGGCAAAGAGATAACATACAAAACTACAATTTTACGTGAAAAAATTATTTCTCTATATCGACTGAGAGCTGAGAAAAAAATGAAACGTGATTTTCATATTTTTTTTTCTCGGCTTCCTCTGGCAGCTTTGATGTGAAAAAGATACCTAAAATCTGTTGATTTTCCTAATTTATATTAAAAGGATCAAATTACTTAAATTAATAATTAGATTAAAGTAGCAATCAATGATAATTCGAAATAAACATGTCGAGAGAAACAGCAGTTTCAAATGGAACTTTTTTTACTCAAAGCGAAATAGTTCTCTAACTGTAGGTCCTAGTGAAAAGTGTTATACAGGAAACAATGTTCTCCATTCAATTTCTTATAAGGAGACTGTCGTCATATTTTTGATCAGAGCAATGCCAAAAAAAAAAAAAAAAAAAAAAAAAAAAAAAAAAATCTTCAAAACAAAAAAATGTAGGCAAAAGAGTTTTTTTTATTCAAATCAATATAACTCCTAAACGGTAAGGTCCTGGCGACCAATTTTATATTAAAAAACACATTCTCCATTAAATTTATGACAAGAAAGCTTTTGCCAAATTTTCAATCTGAGCAACACTTACACAGCTAGAGCGTGTCAAAATATTACATTTTTGAATGTGAAAAAAACGTTACAGCAAAAAAGTATAGACCCAGAGCCGAAAGAACATATCCGTATCGAAATAATAATTATTATAATCACTTTTTTACGTTATAATATATATATACATACATACATATGCGGCGCAACAATTCATAGCTGAATCAGGGCCCTCTCCAAAAGTTTTCGCCATTCATCTCTATTCTGTGCAGCAGCCATCCAGTCTGGTGTTCCAAGGACGTTCCTGGCATCTGCACGGACGCTATCCATCCATCTCATTTTGGGTCGTCCGACTCTTCTAGTTTGATGAATAGTCTCAATAATTAATTTTTTTGGAATTTCGTTCTGATCCACCTGGCGATGTCTGTGTCTTTGAAGAGTGCGTAGATCTCTTGGTTTTTTCTTCTTCTCCAGACATCACCCTCCCGGATCGGACCAAAAATTCTTCTCAGGATCTTTCTCTCAAAGATAAGCAGCCTATTTTCATCAGCCTTAGTCCATGCCCATGCTTCAGATCCATATGTCAGGACCGGACGTACAAGGACTTTGTATAGCCTTACTTTGGTATAGTATATATATAAATATATATTAACGTATGTACGTATTTACTAATAACTCCTGTCCAATGTACTTCCATAAATTGGTTTCATTGTCTAGGTTATAATAATTTTTGATCCTCTGATCTCTAAGGCGAGGCTCATTCAACATGATCAATCAACAGTTCTTTATCTTTTGGGATAAAAGAACTGTTAGGAGTCCAGTGTATTCGAGTGGGTATCGAGTTTACTTTTAAAGGATTAGTACCTGATTTGGGCTAAAACAGCGAAGTATGGAACATTAATATTTTTTTGGATAAAGTTGTTTATGACACAACCTGAATCTATTTTTATAAAAAAATATGTGAATCAACTATAGCAGAGATGCTATATTAATTGTAATGGTGCGGGTCTTCAGTTGGAACTTAAACTCATAGTTCATGATTGTTTTTATATGTACTCAAGTCGTTTATTTTTCTTCATCAAATGGATGCGTCGACATAGTTTTTTGCGTCAAATGCCCTCGTTTACCGAGGTTTAACGTTCTTTCCTAGAACTATAGTGAACATCAGCAAGTTCATACTTACATGAAATAGTTCCGGGAAGACTTGGAGTGATTGCTGATCCTTGGGACCTATAGAGCTGGATGTTCTTCGCCCCTATCCTGGCATCCAGGACCAATTAGCACCGTTATCCTCCGTTTGCTGGAATCCTCGCTGAGTTATTGTTTCCCTTTGTCGCCCTTTGTTGGCGCCGCTCAGTTCCGCATTCTCTTTTAATAGGGAGTACACAACATCGATAAGGGGCTGATTTCTGGAGGCGTCTTTGGACAGATTTATGTACTCCCTGGGCTAAGAGTCGGTTAGGGTGCAGTTAATGACACCTCAGGTGTTGGCATGGTATGAGAAAAATTACTTAAAAATCTTTCTTTATCTGGAAGTTAAAAAAACGACAAGTTTCTTAGCCATTAGGGATAATTTAATCTACATTTTTTTCAGATCATTTCAATTTTTTTTAATCCTATTATTTTTCATTTTATTTTATTTATTTTTTTTGTTTCTTCGACTATTTTTTTTTTCAGCCTGAGATAGCCATCAATGTTAAGGCTGAAACGTTGGAAAAAAAAATATATGTTTGTAAATATCAAACATTGCATAATTGCCTAAAATCCTACTCAGTATATTCATCCAAAGCTCTTCAATTATGGCATTTTTAGAATACTAGTTTAATAGCTTATACAGTCATCTTCAGTTTTAAAATACTGTAAAATAAATGATTAAATAATGAAACCTCGTTCAAAACTATTCAAATATTTCTGTAAATTACCTACTAAATATTGATAACAATTCTATTTTTACTTATTTTTCTGTTGTAACTGATAAACCGACCACACTTGGATCACCTTTCTATCACATCATTTTTCACTCCATAGCCAGAACTGCAGAACTCACGTGAAAATGAGAGTGAGGATCTGGACCATGTTGAAGACCTAGAAGAGGAGGGAACAGAGGAACCTGATTTACTTGATGGCCATCGATCGATTGAAAAGAAGAAAAGCACCAGGAAATGACGGCTTAACTTGTGAATTGTTCAAAGACGGCGGAAACGATCTAGTAGAGGTATTTTACTAACTCATTTTGAAAATATAGAGGGAAGAAAAGGTACCCAAGAGGTGGAACACAGGACTATTTGTCCTATACTAAAGAAAGTGTCCACATCTAAATGTGAGAACTACAGAGGTATAACACTACTTCAGGTAGCATATAAGATCTATCCTGACTTAGGTACATAATGCTTAACTGAACGAACCCCTTCTATGAGAAAGCATTAGGTGAGTACCAAGCAGAATTTCGTTGAGGTAAGAGTACATCGGACCAAAATTTTATCCTGAAACAGATAACTGAGAAAAGATAAGTGTGGAGCAAGATTTGCACCCCTATTCATTGACTTCAAAGCAACCTATGATTCTGTCAATAAAATCTGTTTCTGGAAAATCGATTAGAAATTAGGAATCCTAGGGATGATATTACGATTAGCAAGGGCATATATAAATGGTTCCAAATGTAGAGGGCTGGTTTAGGGAGAGATGACGGAAGCCTACGATGTGATGTTCGTACTTGGCTTGGGAGATTGTCTCTCACTGATGCTGTTTAACCTGGAAGAATACTAGAAGGTAATACTTAAGAAGGCAATACAAGAAGATGCATAAATACCTCGAATGCTGTATTTAACGGAGTTACGAGTGACTCAAAGCAAAACAATTTTTTTTTTCTTGTTAGATCATTAGCCACAAGAACCACCTTGAAGAATATATAAGGGTAGGAAGTCAAACCTTACAGAAATCAAAGTAAATTTTTAAATACCTTGCAGGCACGGTAACGTCCGTTATTAGCCATCTGCGAAGTCGAGAGTGAATCCTCAGAACTAACAAAGCTTTCGTTTCAGTAGCACATATTCTGCCTAAGATCAAAGAATATATCACGGAAAATGAAACTCCGAATTTATGAATCGGTGGTGAAGGTATTCTACCCGATAGATTTTGAAGATTATAAACTGAGTTAGTTATCCTAATTTTTTCTGCTTTACACAATCGTTTCTATGTTTTTGCTTTTAGTTTGCTGTTCTTTATATTTATGTCTCGGAACGAAAATGTACACTTTTTTATTTTATTTTTTTTTATGGGCCCGAACCAATGCCCATTGTGGTGTTTGGTATTTTTACCAACATAATATCACAGGTAATCTGTTGTTATCTCTATTCTCAAATTAGTTTATTTCCTTCCTTGTTAACGTTTTCTAAAAATAAAAATAAATTTACAAGTGGTTTTTTTTTTACAGTTTCAATTCAGGAATTTCTAATTTAAAAAATATATAATAATTACAGTTTTTCTAATTGCCAAATTACCAAGCAGGTCGTTTTTTTTATTTATTTATTTTTTTTTTTTGTATGATAGAGGTATGCATTTTTATGAAACTTTACATTTTGAGATGCTTCAACTTCTATCTACATCGCACATCGGGCTTCCATAATTAGTCCTTTACACAGGATAGAAATTACAATAAAAAAAAATTATTTTTCAGGATTTTACGATGCCTCATGTAAAACTCCAATTACTACTTAGCACTATTTGCGAGAAACTATTTCCAAGACTCCTCATGTGTACTTAGATCTCTGGGAATGTTTTGTAAATAGACTATAAAAGTAAAAAATCAACCGAGAGATTCGAGATAAAGGCATGACTTTCTAAATAGTTTAAAATTGCTGGAAGTACTAAGATACCTGCCTGAGTGAGTAAAAATAAAATACTCTCTACTTTTATGATGCTGTAAAAAGTTTATGACTATTGAGTCCCGGTTAACATTTAAACTGAACACATACACTTTATGACGGCGACATCGCAGTGTGGGATAAATGTGTAAGGTTTTATTCACTATTTAGTTTTGTATATAAGGTCAATTCAGTTGTATCTTTAGATCCTCATTAATTATTTTTTACTTCATCTCTTATCATTACCAAGTTTTGTTTAAACCAAAATAATCATTTTATACCTTTCATGGTTTATTCTTCTAATATCTTACTATTCTAGTCCCGTATCTAGTCTGTATATCTATAAGGCGTGTATTAACTATGTTTCAACAAGTTTAAATATAGTTTAAGGGGGCGGTCATAGATCAGACCCAAAGGTGATAAACCGAAAATAGCAGATCAGAATCCGGTCAGTGGAAAACTACGTGTTGCCGAAACAGTAAGAAAGTTGAAAATAAAATAAACATAAAAATGAAAATTGATATAAAATAATTATTAACGAAAATAAAACATTAAAATATTGTGGTAGTTATTTTGAAATTAATGGGTTTAGCCAACCATAAAGATGGATGCTGACAACAACCTCTGCTCCACAATTCCCTCCATCCTACCCAAGTAAAACCCAATTCCCAAGATCTGACACACAATCCTTCAATCTTTTAATCAACTCTTCGGATGTTTACAATGATCAAAATTGATTTAGTTTCATTATTCATTATTTAATCCATGGACATTGCATGGTCATTTTAACCGTATCGCTGTTAATTCCTGAACTGTACCGACTGAATTAATATTTATAATTTATCATTGAGGAATCCCCTAAATTCTTCAGTGAGCTCATCCAATTATGGGTTAGATATTTGACCAATTACTGAATTATCGAAAACTTTACGGCGTTGTTATTTGAATGTAAGCGTCCATGTTCCACATAGGTAAGAACTATAGGTAGTTGGGCGCCAATGTTTTGTTTTGTGGCCGAGAAATAATAAGCTTTATTCTTTTTAATCTTGCCTTCATTTCCTCCGGGCATTTTAAAAACACTATGTACTTAAACTGCTCAACATATTAAAGTTATATCCTTGATAAATAAACTGTTTTATTACTAACAATACATTTCAATTTATTGGTACTAATTACCCGACCAATTGTTTTACGTATCTTTTGATTTCCTTTGTCGTGAACAGAGAAAAAAATAAATAATGATAAAGCAATTAGGTGAGCTAAAGATAATTAGAGCGAATGACAATAATGGGTTTTGAATATTAAAAAAATAATTAAATGATATTTCTTAAATTCAAGTCATATGATGTTATCCACGTCGAAGATTCAACACTCCTACTGTAATTCTTATAGGCTGACTTGCTACTATGCCACTATCTCACATGAGGGCTATCTATACATTTTATCGTGAGAATATTTCATGATACGATTTCGTAATACTTCTTTTCGAACAAGCTATATGAGAACAATTATCAAGAGATATACTGTGAGAAGTTGTGGGAAGATGGACCTAATAAATTTTTGACCCTCAAACACAATCACTAAGGATATCTTCCACATATTTTTCCATTCTTTGAACATGACTGCTCAACTTGAAAGGACAAATAATTGCATATATTAAAAAATGTTATAGTCTAGAATTATGTTACGATTTTATTTTCCTCTCCATTCAATATTTTTTTTTTTTCAGGTATGTGGAACCCATGAGCTCATCATTGAAAATCTTTTACTTGTGGTGTTGAATGCTCTGCTGGTATCATATTGCATTAGTATGTACTGATATTACAGTGGCTTTGGTATGTTTTTCAGTTTTTATAACAATAATTATTTATTTTCTTTTTTTGTAAATTTATTTCACAGATTTGATAATAATTACTTTTTTATTCAATTTTACTTTTTATACGTTGTGCTTGGCATAATAATATTAAATTGTAAATTTTGTTTTTGGAGTTCTGATTTGCCGTTCTAAAAGGAACGTATACATGAGTCAAAGTCACTCATTGTTTTAGGCAACGGTTCTAAACCTCTGCATAATTGCAAACATATTTTAATTAGGTGTTTTTTTTTTGTTTGCTGTTTCCTTTTTAAATATTATTCTCTCGCCATATCTTAATTAAAAACTATAATATATTTGTTACTTGGTCGTTACATATTAAATAATTGTTTTAAAAATATGGAACATGCAAAATAGGTATAGATTCCGTGTTTAAGGAATACTTTACTAACATTTGGTAAGATAATGTGATATACAAGTTCTTATAGTAAATATTACAAGCTTTTAGATGGAAAATTATATTTTGGATCGAACTATTACTTTCGGAGTTATAGCCAAAAGAGTACCGAAAAACGTGTTTTAGTAGTTAGAAGGCAAATATACTAAAAGTCCTGGTCCCTGGAGGTACGGGAATCCCCAGTTTATGGTGGGGAAGGGGAGAAGGTCCCATGTTTAGGTTTTTCGATTATATCTCGAAAACCGTGGACTCTAGAAAAATAATCCACAGATCGAAATTAAAGCTAATTAAATTTTCTATGAAATTGTTTTTATACATATTTGTCCAACTCTCAGCGGTGTTCGAGATATACGTTATTAAAAATCGATGATTATAGAGAAAAAATATTTTACCTCACTTTTTGTCAAACATTTGATTCAAGTGCCAGAGACGTATATATGAAATTAAAGTAAATTTAATGTTCTACAACTTTATTTCTGACAAACAATTGTCGAAGTCACTAGAAGCAAATGTAGAATAGAAGAGAATAGAATATAAAAAAAAATTTATTCTGGGACAAATTCCCTTAGGTATGTCCGAACCTGTGCCCGCTTCTCCTTCGCGCTATATCTCGAAAACGGTTAGTCCTAAAAAAAAAATTAATAGAGCCAAAATTATAGAGAATATTATTATCTATAAGTTTTGTAATATTCTTGATTGACGGCCGATTGATAGAAATCGTGATATTTGAAAAAAAAAAACCCTGATTTTTGTGACCTTTGACCTTGAATATCTAATTATGCTAACGTGCTGAGATCTGTGACTTTTCACTACTTATTTAGAAGACCAAAACAAATGTATATACAAAAATCCAGCTTCATTGGTTCATTTCCGAGGTGAAATTCTTATTTGACTGGGCAAATAGGCCATCACCTTGTCTAACACCAGTGACTTCAAATTCTCTAGAGATTTCACCCATGAAATTAACTATGGCCTTATTGTTTGATAAAGTCTGTTTCATAATTTGAGTTGTTTTTTTGTCCACCCCAAATTACTCCAAAACTTGGAATAATGATTCTCTATTTATTCTCTCCTATATCATTCACGTTTCCGCAATAATGTTCTTGTTTTTATTTAATTTAAATCAATGATTTAAATAAATGAAAAAATGTCGGCATTAATCTCAATAAAAAAAAAACAAACAAATAATATTATTTTTTTGTTTATAAGAGCTTTTTGTACTATTCTAGTTAAATTTTTGAATATGTGTTAATATGTCATATTTTTCCTACACTAATGCCAAATTTCATTTTTCAATGCTAATGGTTGTCTTCTGAAAAAAATGTGGTACTTGTAAATTGATGAAGTCCTTTATTGTCAACTGTCCGCATTTTTGATTAATGTTACTCCTAATGCGTTCCTGAGGGCAATGTTAGCCTCATATATCACTTTGCCGATTCTAACTGGCTCGATGGGTAGGTGTTTCTCTTTGGCGTGGGTGTAACAGACCTGGAAATCTCAATTACTCCGCATTGCACTTCCTAAAGACTGTGATATAGATGTCAGTGGGTCTGTTGGTATGGAATGTTTATTCATGAGGATTATAGTAATCTGTTTATATCTGTAAAACTATATTTTGTAGGGTAATATAGTAGAAATAATGTGATCTACGACCATAGTGATGCATGGAATGATTTTTCCTTTTAATATTATTTATAAATAAACTATTATTTGTATTCATAAAAAATTCAGAGTCTTTTATAAATTAAAAACTATGTTTTACGAAACCAATAATGCTTGTCGAATAGTTTCCTACACTATCACACAAAAGGACAAGCGGTTTGAGGTCACTAACAACGAAAACTACTTAACTAATCTGTACTAAATTTTACGTACATCATCTCCAGAAAGGTTTAGGAATAATAAAATTTACTAATTTCCAATTCAATATTTATTAAAAATGCGATAAGTATGTGGATTCCAGTAAAGTCTTAAAAATCGACCGATAGGTAGCGAACACCATTCTGCAAGAGAGGTAACAGTGTTACGGTGTTATATAGAGGTTTCAATTAATAAAAAAAATTTACTTATTTTCAATAAAATTGTTATTAAAAAAACTAAAAACATTTTGATCCCAGAGAAGTTTAAAAACCGACCTATATATATATATATATATATATATATATATATATATATATATATATATATATATATATATATATATATATATCGCTAAATATGTGTTATTATTAATGTATTATCCAATAAGGTGATGGCGTAAAAAACCTTGCAGTTAAACGCCTCAACACAAACCCTAACCCTAACGCTTCAATAAGGTGAAAAAAACTGGATTTCCTATTATGCTTTCACGTACTCTTCAAACCCCTAATCTGTGCAGTGGTACCAGGTTAAAAATTACAGCAACAAGTGGAAATATCACTGAAGTTATATTTCTTACTGAACAGCGACTGGAGAACTCGCATTTATTCCTAGAATCCCAACAATTTCTACTAATCTAACATTTATATTCAAATTTTTAAAGTTTTTTTTCTATTATCATTAAGAAATGTCAAGGCTTGACTTAAAAAACGTTGTAGTGGAACTTCGGACTCACTGTTTCTCTCAAGGTTTATAGTTTGTAGTGCTTTCCTAAACAATCAAATCATTCTTTTTACATTGGGAGATAAAACTCTAAATTTAGCTTATTTGGATGTCTTTGCATGATTTCTACAAAACTTTACGCTAGATTTTTTTTTTTCATGGAACGGCTTTAGAGACCACGCGATTATCATTATTTTCATTTCTTTTGATACCCCTTCTCTCCTTCCTTCTCTCTTCCCACCTTTTTCTCATTCTTTCCGATTGCTCCCCCATTCTTACCTCGGTCCACGCTTTTCCTTTTCTCGCCTCTCTCTCTCTCTCCGACAAGAACCTTAATTTCTTTTAGTATTGCCCTATAGTCATCCCTATCGAAACAGTCTTGGTCTGTTATTTTCATTCTGTCAGTTTCTGCCGTCATCTGTTCTATATACCTCCCAGCACTCTCGTATCCTTTTATTTTATCGATGACTTTTCTATTTAATCTCATCCTCACCATATGCCCACAGAACCTTAACCTTGTTATTATTATGTCCATTTCCAAATCATTTATTTCTTTGTATATTTCCTTATTAGGTTTCAACCTATAGCCTTCTTGTGTCTTCTTTGGGCCGTAAATTCTTCCTAGTGTTCTTCTTTCTATTCCTAACATTTTCCTTAGGCTGAGGGGAAAGCGGTTTCCATTCCGTATAGTATCGCAATATTTTTATTCCACGATGGGGAATGTTAGTTATTAATAAACCTAAAAGTATCCTAGTATTTCCCCATGACTTACTATTTATGCCTAGATGGGTCTACTTGTATTCGGTTAATCTAATTTATAGTTAGCGTAAATGTTCACTGCCTTAACATGACAAGACTGCTGTGTCCTAAGAAATAGAGCTAACGTAGGCTGGTATCTCACGGCGGCTATGTTCCGTTCTCCGCGATGTTAATGCTCTGTGATATTTATTTAACAATTATCGCTAAGTTATTGACTATTACTTGGTTTGTTTACGGTTATTTATTTGATTTAAATTCTTATTTTACTATGTTTGGAAGGACCGCGTTAATCTGGTTAATTAAACATACTTTCGAACGAATAATTGGCAACATGGTGGTTCTGTACAGTGTGTGTTTAGGTGATTATCTCTGAATTTATTTTCGCTTAGTTTTCGTCAACATATTTTTATTTTCTAGAAGTATATTATTTAGTTTGTGATCGGTGTAGGTAACCGATTCAATTATGTGCAATAATTAAAAATTTATATTGTTTATTTGAGCTTAACGTTCTTATGTACTCCAACTAGGGCAGGATGGACGGGTTATTCTACAGGTTACCAACCTATTCTAGCCAGGGTGGGAAGTTCAAGATTTATCCGTGGATTTGCCACGAAATAAACTTTAACCCTCCCCAGTGGGATTTGAACCCAAGACCTTCAGTACCGAGCGTGCTGAATTTATATTTTTGGTTTTATTTGATTTAGTCGAAATGACGGATGGAAACACAGCACAGTAAATAATGGTTGTTCTAAAGTTCCGATTTGGTACTGTAAAAATGTTAAAAACGTGCAATAAAATAAAACATAGGCAAACGCGCAACTCAATCTTCTACTAATGTAAAGCAACCGGGGGACTGTAGTTTCATGTACCTTGATAAGTAAATATAGTTTGTCACCCCTACCCGTTTAAATTTGTTTTGATGTTACAAACGTTCTTTCTCCTAAAATAAAAAAAAATAAAAAATAATAAAATTAAAAAAAAGTTTTCTTCATTTGAATATGTCATTTTAAAACTAAAATGCTACATCCTTTCCTAGGTCATTGGTCATGTTTGATCTTGACTATTACTAGTTAATAGAATTTCGATTTCTTTGAATTCATGATTTTTTAAGTGGGGATAATTACTTTTTTGCAGTGAAATCTGGAAGCTAACGTCCTTACGTATTCCGATTAGTGAAGGAAGGACGGATTGTTCTACAGTTCAGCAACCTATCCTAGATTCATTCCGTGGATATAAATAAAACTAAAATAAAATAAATAAATTTGTACCTGCTTAAATGGGATTCGAACCCACTACCTTCTCCCCAATTCGCTCGGCCATGGAAACGTTGAGTCAATACAATTTTATAATTATTATAAAAACTTTTTTGATTTTACGTATACAGTAAATGTTTTTATCTCCTTGATATTCCAGTACGCATTTTATGTTCGTGTTCACGTTGTTAACAAGAGCGATTACGAAAATCTAGTCGATTCCGTCTCAGTAAATATGTTACCGCCATTGAATTGAACCACCCCTTGCGTGCCAAGTATCGAGAAGTCCTGGAATGAGGAGGTTTATCTGGAATTAAGTATGCACACATCTATATCCAGGAGCTGGAGAGGTTAGCGTGCAATGTCCTCGATGGCCTTATATGTTAACCTCTACTGCACGTACTGCCTCATGAGAGATCTGCAGATCTGTACCCAGCTGCTGCAACTGTCCGGGCGGAGGAGCCCGAGTCGTGCCTTGCAGATATATCTGCACTCCTTCTGTCTAAGTGAAATAGTGCGGTACTGGCTCGAGGAAAAGTAGGGGAATTTTTATATTATTGGTTGCTCTTTAGAGGTATTGTTAGTAAACAAAAATGTTTATTTTATATATTTTTTTTCAGAGTTTTAACGCAATGTGCAACATGACATCCTAAATTATGTAGAATCAGATAATCAGATATGTAGTCAAAGAGAAACATCCCGTCTAAGTAGAAATACTTTAATATGTGCCAACGTTTCGACCTGCCTCGTAGGCCTTCTTCAGGGCTATAGTGAACAAAATACCACCGAACCACATTGGAGAGGCGTACGATGACTGATCAATTATCTTTTCCATTCATCTTAACAGGCAACTATCTTTTATCATCCTAAATTATTTTCGATTGCCTTCCTTTATCCATTCCGTGTCCCATACGGTGTCGGAGCGGTCTGGGTCCATTTTGTAAACAGTGTCTAGTGTCAACATCTTAACCTCGAATAGAGTGGGATCTCTCTTCCTTCCCAGATGTTTTCTATTTTCAAACATTATTTTTGGCAGGATAGAACCACTTTTTTTGTGTTTTCAACACAGATTCTCTTTCATGCTGTCTTGTAGTGGTCTCTGACCAGTATCTTCACTTATACTATAGTTTCTCATTCCATGAATAGCAATTCTACCCAAATTTTTCTTTTGAAATTTCATCTGTTCCTATTTTAAATTCTCTCTTTTAAGGTTATAAAATAAAATCGTGGGCTTAGCTGTTACCTTGCTGCAACCCAGTTTCGCTTTTAATTTTATATGTATTTCGATTTAGGTTGCTAAGTGCCTAAATAATAACTAGCTATTGGACTTTTTTAAAATAAAAAGATGTATAATCAATAAATAAGTAAATAAGAGACTGATGTTTTTTGGACATTTATACAGAATGTATGACAAAACACTGTCAAAACCGAAATATCTGGAAAAATAAATTAACAATAAGCTAGATCTGAGACATTAAAAGGCAAAAACCATAAAGGCAAAAAAGTATGCCTTAATATAAATCCATCTACTAACAAAGGTTGACCAAAATTATTGACCATGAACAAAATAATTTTAAAATAAATGATTACCATAGAAAAATTTAAAAAGCGCGCAATAAACAAAAAAATCAGACGTTCTAAATCTCAACTCCTGTTATTCCAATTTAATACATTCAGACCAAAAATATACATTTACATTAATATACATCATATAATCATTCATCCATTTATTAGTATATTACATCGAAATATTTTTGTACCTGCATCTTGGGAATACCGGCCAGTCCTTTAAACTTAATTTTTCCTAGGGAATTCCCCATAACCTTTGTAACAGTTTTTGAATATATTCCCAGGTCAGTTGTGTACTAGAATTGTTAGAATTTATTTAGCCGATACCATATCCACCAGTAACATTGTAAGTAGTTTCATTCTTCTCTATATTCTGTAATTATATATATATTTATTATTCTAACACATGTTTTTATATACTTGTATTGCCGCTTACTTTATGTTTCGAAATAACTTATATAATTTTATTTTAACCTGTTTTATCACTGTAGGGCATGATTATGAGAACTATGTAGTCTCGAAACGTCGCCAAAATAGTTGTTTTATGGACTGAACCTCAAGAACCTTACTAAACATAATACTAACATTTAAGAAATTCATACATATATATACTAACTTATGTCACAAACCATTTTTTCTTTAGGGCTAAGAGAAAGGAGAGATTTAATTTATATTTTTTAAACCTAGTTAAATAAAAAAATGGATAGTCTAATTTTGTTTTAAAGTGCATTCTATTTTCTCCTTCATATTCTAATATCCATTTTGTGGTTGTGTCATACAGTTGAGCATTAATTGTATCTTTCATATGTTTCACTTAAAACCTTTTCTTATTTAATAGTTTAAATAGTTAATTCTGATATTTTTAAGAATGATTTTCGAATGCGAAATTTTTTAAGGAAGTCCACTGATTCCAAAGTTGCTAAAGTATTTTTAGGCATTTTTTTTTTTTTTAGGCATTACTAGAATTAAAGTATAATCAAATTTTATTTAATTGCCATAAAATTTACCGAAAAATCCTTTTAGATAAAAAATGAATTCATAATAGTTTATCGAAAATGGCTTAAAGACCTTCTAATGTTAGACTTTTATTCATGTGCTACAAGTGGGTATGTATTACTTACAAGTTGTTGTAATTATTCCACACATTTACTAGATGTATGTTTTTTATATAGTTATAATATCATTAAATTAGTAATTAAAAAGTAATAATTTCGACATAAAAATTCTTTAGGCATGTAATTTAGTTTGGGCTGCCTTGTCTTCTGCTCTCAGAATCTTTACTGATTTCCTTGAGTAGCACATTGTTCGCCGAAGATTGTCCTTCGTGATTTCGCTTTGCTATATTCTTTCTTGAAGAAAACTAACTTCATGGCTGGTTTTCATTGCATATTTTCCTAGCCTGCCCTGTCGCGGCTTCGCCCGCTCTCATGAATAAAGAACTTAGATTATTTAAAATAATAATTGAATTTTATTTATTTATCGATAAAAATCTTATAGTATGGAATTTAGCATTATATCTTCAATCATATTTTTACTCTGGCAGTAATTTTTAACCTGGTTAACAATGCATTGATTGGGTGTTTGAAGAGTACGTAAAAGCATAATTGCACAACCAATTTGGCAGAAATAGTTTTATGTATCCATCTGGTTGAATTTTAATTTCTAACTATAAAAGTATACGATAGTTTCGCAAACCTCGTTTCTTGCACTGAAGGCTATACATTTTAATTATTTTTATTGTAAAATTTGTTGTTATAATCCTTCCTAGGACTATGAAGATGTTAAAATTTGGTACAGTTGGGTTTTACTATTACAAACTCTGTTGCAGAATGGCCATATAACAGTCGATTTTTAAACTGCACTGGTATCCACATGTCATACACATATTTATAGCTTTTTAAATAATAATTAAATTGAAAATTAGTAAATTTTATCTTGAATTTCCAGCTCTATATAACACCGTACCTCTCTCGAATGGCTCTCGCAACGTATCGGTTGATAATCAACTTCACTGCGCACCACATAGTTATTACTTTTTTATGGAAATATAATTGAAAATCTGTACATTTTATTATTGCTAAACCTTTCTTGAACAATGAAGACGATGTGGTAATTATTTGGTACAGATGGTTTCAGTAGTTTTTGCAGTTAGTGAACACAAACGAAAAATGGCTTGTCCTTTTATATAATAGTATACCATTTGGCAGCAGTTGTGTTGGAATTGGATCTTCAATCAAGGCTGATGTTGCTTGGAAATCTTGCTAATGTAGAAGCTATTAATATTATAGATTTCTTTTAGCTTCTGTTGGCTAAGATATTTTACGTTTCATCTTTGGTCATGTTGACTTTTTAAACGAAAGGCCTCTACGAAAGGCTTTTAGATTTCCTTGCAGGTGCAATTAAATAAAAAAAAAGCTTGCATTTCCATTTCTCGCCATCATACCAAGTTTGGCTAATAGGTTAGTGCATTCAGTTGCTTGTCTTTGAACTGAACGAGACAAAACTACTGTCATTTTGAAATAGTTTCTTAACACGCACTTCACGTAAAAGTGCTGTTTACGACATAATCAACGGCAATCATTGTTTAAAACGATATGTTTTTTTATTTATTGTGCTAAATATTTATATGTTTTTAAGTTGTTTTTTTTCATATTGAGAATATATGATATTGAAATTTATAAGATTTCTAAGAATTTATAAGGTTTTAAAGTTACTTATCATTATCAAAACCGATATTACGTTCAATAGTTGATTATCAGTGTATATTAGTTTAGTATAAATTTTGATATATTAAACTATTCTATGGAAATGAATATGCAGTTCAGGCTAGTAGGGAAATGTGCTGTACCCAAAGCACAGTTGTACCAGTGGACATTTTTAATTAAGAGAGAGTGGGAGGAGGGAAATTGAAATTGTTAGATTGGTAGTACTGCAAGCATCTCCCTGCAGTTGCACGTGTGTTTTCAAGATTGTCAAATCAACAGTTTAGTAGAAATTATTATTTTTAAGTTTTTTTCTTCCAAATCCTGACCAACCAGTTTTTTTAATTTTTTAAGACCTACACTTAGAAATTTTCTAGGCTGTAATATTTCATTGGGTTGTCTTATAAATGTATCGCAACATTATATGTTTTCATATCAGTTATCACATACGGGTTTTGTGAAACAGAGCTTTCCGCGCAACATGGCGTTCAGTTGTACCTGTGGACACTTTAACTATCTGTCCACAGGTACAACTGATTTTTTGTTTGTTTATTAATTCATTATTTCAATTATAAATATTGCGGAAAAGTTTGTTGTCATTCCGCGTGATATAAAATGCCTAAATTTGGATACCTACTATTCGTATAACATTTTTTTTTAAGAGGAGAAAACTCACCACTCACTATTTATTACAAACTATTCAACTAGTGAACATAGCGATTTCACAAATGTGATCTTGGCTGATCCATCAAGCGAAGATTGTAATTTTTGGATGAATTGATGAATGATTATGAACAAGGTAAAGAAATTGAAGATGAAGAAATATATGTTGGTAGCTATGTTTTGCGTTGTAAAGCATTTTATGGCTTTGATCAAAGAAAAAGTAGACTCGTTCACGTTCAACATTTGCTACTTGAAGAAAATTTCATCAAAAGATAGAACCCAAAATTTATTCTTCCGGACTACTGATTATGAAATTGAAATGAGAGATATCAAAAGAAAATTACCACCGCCATCTTTTATAACTGACACTAGAAGATTATGTAAACAATTACATTTTCCTATATCTTTTCATGGATACGATCTCTAATGATACGATTTTTTCCATGAAAAGAAGTCTGTGACACTCGTTAATAATAATTATAGGTACATAAAAGACTTATTTTTGTTTAAAGGTTTAAAAATAAGTTAAGTTGCCATTTACTTCCATACGCTAAATTTATTGCTGTCACCTTTCTAGTCGGCCTTCTAGTTTAAGAATCAAGTTGACTTTTTCTTGTTTAAATATTCTATATTGTTTAGTACATTTTATAAAAAAATTATTGCTGGTGTGTTTCTCTAAATTTCATTTCAATTATCTCTATAAACCTACGAAGAAATGAATGTCCATTGGTACAACCACTAGTGTTCACAGGTACAAAGGGGGAAGGTACCTATGGACACTAATCAGTAAGTTACAAAACATTATTTTCTGTAAAAATAAAATTACTTTTCGAATTAAAGACACCAGGGTTCGATAGCCCCTTAAATTTCTTATCTAATGGTACAATAACCACTCAAATAAATAAAGCACCAAAAATTAGAAAAAATTATAAGTGAAAATTGTCTACATGTACAGCACCTTCCCCTACTACTTAAAAAAATCATTGATTCAAAATTATGTAAAATATTCTATCTCTAGTACTTTGCAAAATTATCAACTCATACGGTACATTTTTTGATAAAACATTTCATGAGGACATGAACACATTTAAAAAAAAAATTATATTTTATTTTACCCATTTTTTTTCTTGACCTATTAAAAGAAAATTCAATCCTATTTTTTTAAATATCTCGCAGTTTTGAATAAAAAAATGTTATACAAATTAAAAATAAACAATAAGTAGGAGTTATAAAATAAGAAAAGAATTGAGTTTATGAGTAGAAATTAAATGTGCATTTAGAAATTCGTTTAGTTGTTAATTGAAGTGTATCAATTTTCGCCATCTATGATATTTTATTTTTACTGGGATTGGTTCGGAATTTGTGGCAAACCAATAATGCCTAGCTATGTTGTTAGATGAAAGGCTGAATTGAAGACTGTTTACAAACTCTGTAGTAGAACTACAAGCTATGTAGTAGAACAAAAATGCAATCTTGGAACTTACTAATGTCTATTAACCGTAAAATCGATAAGGTGTAAACATTCTGTTAAAATCAAATAGGATGCTGAGATCTGCAAAACATAAAAAAATTGTTGGATGTGCTCTTTCCTTTAAAAATCTCAAGATGATGCCAATTTCTAAGTTACGTACGCTAATAATTTCAAAGAAATGCAACCTGTTTTCTATCTCTTTTTTTAAAGTTGTAAATCACTAGTTATAATTTTTCGTAATTACATTCCTAAACAAGTTTTTATGCTTTTCAACTACCACGTGAAACTCCTATGCTAGTTAGTACTTCGTCTAATTGGCTAGCAATCCGCCAGTATTTTGGTATCCAATTATTACAGACAAATTAAAAATGATTGGAGCTACGTTGTGGGCAAGTTATGAGATCTTCGAGAATCGTTTAAGGAAATATTCCACTTTTGTAAGAAAAAACATAAATTTTTCCTGTCTCGTGTGAAAATGTTTTATACGAGGATAATTATTTCTACTTACTTTTCTCTGTAAAAATAAGAACTAATAGCAAGAGAAATCAAAAAGACTTTAGCAAAACCTATAGAGGCAAGATTTTAATTGAGGTATAATTATACTGGCATCCCTTGTCGCGGCTTCGCACGCTCTTATAAGAAAAGAAAATTTTTAAACTAAAAACTGATAGTTTTTTTCAGATTCCTCTCCTCAAAAAACATGTAGAAACTAAATTTTGTCGAAATCAAAAATGATTTTATTTTACCTTTAATTGTTGTAGGATTTTAGAGGGTAGGAGGCTTTCGATTTCCGAAAAAAATGTTAATAATTTCCGCTATCTCACATATTTTCGCCACCGATTAAGACCAAATTTTAAGGTCATTTAGAAGCCTTAAAACTGCATAGCTTAGCCCAAATCCGGAGGTCGCAGAATATCCCTTTATTGAAATATCTCAAGTTACAGCTGACCTCGGATTTTTTCATTCACATCAGTTTTTGTCTACTAAAATCTGGAGTAAATGTTATATGCATGGATAAAAAGCAGAATGTATGCTGATTCTAGTGATGCTATTACTATTGAAATCGGTTGAACACATCAGTTTTTATGGCCTTTAGAAATTCATGATGAAATCTCAACTTCAAAATTTTAACATCCTCGAAAGGGGTATAAAATCAATATTTTTTTGATTTTGATAAAATTTCACATATAAGGGTTTTATGGTGCGTTAAATCGAGATTTGAGGTCAGTCGTTCATGAAAAAAAGTTTCCACTGATTTTGTCATTTTTTTGGAGTTTTTGAGCACCCTAGAGCCGGGTAGTGTCTTGAGCATAACGAAAGTATTTTTATATCAAATAGCATACATAACTGCAGTTAAACGTGAAAGAATCATTTCTCTATCTTGACTGAGAGCTAAGAAAAAAAATAAAACACGATTTTCATATTTTATTTTTTTTCTCGGCTCCTAATGCCCATTGGCGGCTATAACTCTAGTTTTGCACTATTATAGGTCCCTACTACCCACACAAAAATCGGCATTCCAATCTGTCGGTTAAAACTGCAAACGTCCCCTTGTGAGATTAAATCAAATCAAACCAAACAATAATTATTCAAGAAATAAATTAGTAAAATAGCATTAATTTTTATTTCATATATTATGTACAATTATCGTGATTCTGGCAATTTATAAGAAAATAACCCATTTTACAAATTCTTATTTAAGAAGATAAACATTCCAAAGGTTTTGGATTTCATTTATCACTTAAGGAATCAACAATGTTGTACTGTCTATACAACAATGTATAGACTGATAATATTTTTCTCTGGTTGTTGTTTCAATAGTGTTATAGGATTCAAAAACCAGTATTTTATAGTTAACTATCGCAAGTCTATTGCCAAAGTCGGTGGCTTCGATCGGCTCCTAGGGATCGTCATTGGCTCATCGCTTTTCGATACAGATTGTTTCCTCAAGAATCGTTGGAAGCGGGAATCCAAATTTGGAATCGACACTATTACTATTACATTTCAATATGAAAAAAAAAATAATTAAAAAAAAACATAAAATATCATAGAAGTGACAAATAACACAGGCCAACAGAAAAAAATGTTTTTTTAAACTAAAAATAGCTGATTTTTTTAATAGATTTTTGTGTGCTGAATCCAAATCTGGTCTTAGTTTTTTTGTATCACCCATAGTTTTTGTGAAATTTGCTTTTTTTTATATAATTTAAAAAAGCATATATAACTGTTTCATATAAATATAAAGCATTATATAACTGTTTCATGAGGCCTAACTTTATATGTAGAGGTGGTAAGAGAATGTTTCTAGGATCTACAAGGTTTTTGCGGAGAATGTTCTTCTCGCCAGATTTTAAAGACTCCCTCACAGGCCAGTTTTTTCTGCACCAATGTTGATCCCTTGCTCTACTGTCCCATTTACTCAAAAAACATGGAAATTTGGTAAAACCGCCTTGCTGACCAAGAAGCAAGAACGTTATTTTAAAGTCACCACTTATCATCCAACCATGAGCCGAATAGCCAATTTTATTCAACACTATTTCTAGGTTTTCATAGTTCTCTTTCACTGTACAGAATATGATGCAACAACAGGTATAGATGCATAAGTGTTTCTATTGTGTAATAAAACAGCTTTTAAACTAGTTTTGGAAGAATCAATAAACAGCCTCCAGTCTTCTTTTTTGTATTCAACACCAAACTCTTTGATCAGACCTGGAATGTCTGAGCAGTACACTAAATCACCTTCTTGTTCAAAAAATTTCGAAAACTCTCTCTTCCTATACACATATATGCTAGTTCCAACTGCCAACAAGTTCTTTTCTTTTAGTCTAGAACCAAGCAATTCAGCTTTTTCTTTTGTTAACCCAAGATCCCTGACTAAGTCGTTAAGCTCAATCTGAGTAAACAGTTTAGGCTTTATATTTGCTGTAGCACATTGGAACTCTTCATCATCTTGCTCATCTATATCTATATCTGTTTCAGCAGTGCTGCCAACTCATCTACATCCAGCACAAATTATTTCACAATTTTATTTGTAGTATATAAAAGCTGTTAAATTCTGTAATAAATCAAAAAATGTAATATATCGATGTGTAATATATCCCTAAAAAACAGAAGAATAAGGTGTTTTAAGTAAAAAAGTTTTTTCATTGTTGGCCTGTGTAATTCAAAAAGTCCGACTTTTATTGATCCTTCAAATCCATAATGCTTTTCTCAAATAATAGTTAAAAAGGGTTATTAAGGTACTTTTTGGACACAATAAATATTTGTTTTTTCCTCTCACAATCAGTTAATATTGATAATATCTGTTATATTTCGTTTCTCTGGTTGAATCTTTATATGCTAGATCGATATGTTTGAATCATATAATATGTATCGATTTTCGTCAGATTCGATAGCCGAAGGTGCATATTCATGGTTTTTGAGGAAGCTATCTCACTTCCCCTAGCCTTCCACCTACAACTCCTCCAATCTCCTTAACAAAGTTCCATCCGATCATTCCACGCTCAGTTCGATCGAGTATCGTTACCCATGCCAAAGGACTATCAGTAATTCATCTTGATGTACGATCCTCGCCCGGAGGACTGCTCCGTCGTTATCCTTAGCTCTCTCCAGGTCGCCATAAAGAAGTGTGCCGGCCAATCCATATATTATATTTGCCGTTTCTTCCTGGAGATGTTCTCGTTTCGAGTGGAGGGTCTGCTCGCGCATGCGCTGGGGTTCCCCTTTCGTGTCCCGCCTTGCCAGTACCAGTCCTAAACCGCGCGCGCCACTGTGTGTGTCGTCAGTGATATTTTGAGTTGTCTTCGTCGTCGTAACGAGTGTTCATTACAGATGTCAGATGGTTGACATGTAGCTTCTTCATCTGGATTGCTTAGGCGTTATCATCGCCGATATTGGTTACACTGAAAGTGAGTGAACTACCAGTTTTTTTGTTTATAAAAAAATTATTAATTATTTACTTTATAAAAATAAAGATATGGCAGAATCAACAGCATTGCTATTAAAGGGAACTCAAAGAATGTAGGCCTTTCTGATAATATTTTATTTATTTGTTATAATTATTATTATAATATATCCTTTTTGTGGAGATCATAAAAAAAAATTAAAACAAACTTAATGATGCATATTTTATTAATATCTTAACCACCCATACTTCAATTAAACACTAGATATTCACAAAAATAAATTAATACATTTTTAATGTCATAAACTATGTTTTACGTTCAAATGATTATCTTTATAATGGAATAATTATCTTTGACTTATTTCTAATTTATATTTTCTGTTCAGAGACTTAGTCTCTTCGTAATGGTTTACTATACAATTTTTAAACATTAGTTATATACATATACAACTTATCATTTCTTTTAAGTTGTGTTTATAGCTAACCGAATATTAAGTTTCTTCTTCTGCTTATAATTTAAATCAAACCAAAAAAAAAAAAAAAAAAAAAATGAAATAAATAAATGAACTGTAAGGCCTTAAAAACAATTTAGGAATGGCTAGCCGAATTTTTTTTCTGCATCATTTGTTGGGTGTCACTTTTTTTTCTCAAGTGTTGTCACTGTTTATTATTTAAATACCACTCCCTAAAAAAAAATCACGAGTTCCTTTTTAATTTATTTATTTAATTTTTGTTTTTTTAAAGCGATTATTTGTCCGTTTTATTCCAATGGTTACTATTGACAGTGCTGAGTAGTAACTCAAAAAAAAAAAACCTGTTTGACAAATAAAATAAGAAATATATTTTAAACCAAGGCTGCTCGTTAAGTCATTTATTTTTCTTTAAAACGTTTTATTACGAATTTCGGATTATTATTTGTTACGTTGTGTTCTCTACTCCGAAAGGAAACAACGTAAAAAAACATTCTATACATGAGTAGGAATGTTTTATTTATGTTATTCGAAATAATATCGCCACTCTCATCAGGAAAATGTCTCAACGTTATTTTTAAAATATTTGTATTTTTTATTAACACTATATAATTTTTATGAAGGAATTATTTTTATTGTATTTTAAAAAACTGTTAATTTGTATAAAAATAAAACTGATACATACAGAAAATCCTGTTTGAATGAAACGTTCATCAAAAAAATAACTTACAGTAATAAGTATGACAGTTTTAAAGTTCTTCATTTTTGTATCTAAAAATATTTCTATAAAATTACTCAAATTAAATTTGATATTATAATTATCTTCACATTTACTAATTTTTTTTTTTTTTGTGCGTAGCAATGTAAGTTGCATCCTGAACAATATTTTTGTATGTCAAAAGATCACGATACACATCATGGGGTACATATTCGTAATTTTATCAATACTATTCAAATCTGGAGAAAAAATTTCTGTTTTGGAAATAATTTATGTGTGTTCAACCGCGGTTAGGTATGCTAAGTTCATATGATACGTAAGCATGTAAACAACCAAAATAACCTTTGTTTTGTGTTTTTTTTGTTTTGTCTGTTTATTTTTGAACCAAAAAAAGGTTTTCATTAGTACTAACAGATAATCATTATTATTACGGAGTCATTTTCTCTTTTAGTTTTTGCCGATATTGTTATAATTATTTTTATTTTTTCTACCAGTATTGAATCGAGTTTATAGTTGGTTATTTAGTGTTTAGAATATAATAATTATTTTTTTTTAAAAATAAAATGTAAGTTTCAAGTAATTGACTATATTATAAAAATAAATTTGATATTTTTAAAAATAGTTTTACTTATGCATTAATGCCAAAACTGTTACCCTCTAAATTTATATATACACTGGTTTAGATTTGGAGCTGCATATTTAAAAATACAATATAGTTTAGAATAACTGTTCATTTTTAAGTTCGTCTTTGAGGTTTTTCGATCGCACTATTTTAATTTTTATTAACAATATTATTTTTATTTTTATTTTAATATTCACAATTTAATACATTTTATGCATCAATTAAATCTGTGGAAAATAATTACATGACATGACAATAATATGCAAAGAACTATCCACTAGTAGCACTTTATAATTAAATAAAATGTAAACAAAACTTTAGTGGCATATATATCCATGAAAACTTGGTTCATTTTATATATTGAGGATGATAGAAATTTTCTTTTATGCACGATAATGCATACATTTTCAATTATTTCCTTCAGGTATCGGTAGGAGCAACTGCATACCAGATGTCAGTGCCCAGATCTGTATAATGTAGAACATGATATGAGCTGCATTTGTCAATAAAAATGTCCATCTTTACCAGATTGTTTAAAAAGTCGATTCTCAATTTTTTTTTTCTCTCTCTTATTAAAATTTACAACTGTACAATATATATACATCTAGTAAATGTGTTAATAACAATTACAATAACATGTAAAACCTTGAAAAGAACTACTCATCAGTAGCACTTCAACTACACTAGAAGGTCTCTATCTTCTTTTTAAACGCCTCGGTGGATTACCGGGAATGGAGTGAGAAGCAAGTCTAGCAAGACTAGTGCATTAGTGTGGTTATGGAATTTACTATGAAAGGATAGGTATCTGGTTTGGGCTAAATCAGCAACATATATTCTCAATTTTTTTTTTTTTTATTGTATCCATTTATTGAAATTTACAACTGTACAAAATATATACATCTAGTAAATGAATTGATTATGATTACAATAACATGCAAAACTTGAAAAGAACTACTCATCAGTAGCCCTCAAAAAAATAAAAAAATACACAAGAAGGTCTCTAGGCCATCTTCTTTTCAGGCGTCTCGGAGGGTTGTCGGGAATAGAATGGGAAGCAAGTTGAAGGTCTAGTGGATTTGTGTGGTTATGGAGTTTACTATGAAAGGATAGGTATCTGGTTTGGGCTAAATCAGCAACATATGGGACACTAAGATCTTTATGGATAAGTTTATTTCTAACAAAGTAAGGAGCATTAAGGATTTTGGATTTTAAGGATTGGATACGGGAAGAATTAGAAGGTTTAGTTGAGCCTTCTCAGTATTTAAACAGAAAACTTTCGATTGTTTTATGCTTGTTATTAAGTCAAAAGTAGTCTCTCATTATTTATTTACCAACTTTACAACACCTTTTTATTTGATTGTTTTTAAATACATAATTCCAATTTATATTTTTCAAAATACATCCCTTCATTTTCGAAACGGATCTAATGCGATATTTAAACTTCTTATTTCTTGTGAAATCAAGAACAAAAAAAATAGATGATAGATGATAAGTTAATAATTTTTGAAATACAGTAAACATTTACTATAATTTTCAGTTATTCTAATTTAAAAATGTAGCAGCAGTAATGTAAAATCAAATTCGATAAGTCGAAGTTGAAGCGTGAACAAATTTAATTCGAGCTATTAATTTTTCGAGATAAAAATTTTTCGATACATCGAATTCACGAAGGCTACCACTGGTAGCCATAGCTAATAAAAAAAAAAAAAAATAACATATTAAACGTCTGTCTTATTCCCGGTATAAAACAGTACTGAGGATAAGCGAGGATAGGGTTGAGAAAGATTGTTTTGTATATGTTCATGGTTCTAGGAAACTTCGAATTACAGAGCCTCCCGCCACAGAAAATTTGACTTAATGTCTCCGGGAGTTGTGCACACAAAAATTATACTTCAAGTTAATGATTGTTAGTTCGAGTAAACGAATACGGTAAATCGTATATACTTAATCGAGAAAAAGTTCACTTCAACTTACCGAGTTTTTTTACTTGATGAGTTTCGACTTATCTAGTTTTGACTGTATATATGTATGATTATAAATATATATTTTTTAAAATATTTCCAACTTGCTCAATAAATGGTGCCTCTATTTGTTTGTTCAACCATTTTAATGTTTTATTTTGAGTTAACTTTCCGGACCTGATGTCCTTTGACGAGGGCTGTAAAATCTGAAAAAAAACCTGAATGAAAAATAAAGCCATCCTTTAAAGTGGTGAGTGCTGATGGTATCAGTGAGTCTGTCCCGTCCCCTTTAGAAGCGATAACACGATACCCCTTGCCCCGTCCAAGACTTTGTGGAAAAAAACCTGTAAGTCTTATCCATCTGGCTAGTTTGTCGTAATTAGTTACGTCTCATAGTCAAGAAGTGTATAAGTGCGTAATTGATATCGTAATCTAGATGACGCTACCTTTCTAATAGCTAGATAATTTGCCTATGATATGTGTTGTCATCTCGTAAAAGTATTCACAGGGTAAATCTCCTATCTTTTACTGTCAATACCACATAAACATTAGAATCGATAATTAGAATTTCTTTAAAAATTTAATTTCGTATTTCTTTTAGGCACAGATAATAATAAAAGCATTTACAGTTATCAGGATCGATGATTAATGTATATTTAAATTTTATAGCTAGTTCCGAATGTTAAAAACATTCATCATAAGTTAAAAAACAAAAATTCAAAAATATATTTATATATATTTATTAAATTTTAAAAATGTAGGACGAGAAATTAAAGTTGATACTCACCTAAGAAGGCAAAATAGAACTGTCATTTTTCTAAATATAAGATATCAGGACTTCGCCTACTAAATGTAATGAGGGTTAAGGAGGGAGTTGGGATGTTAGGTAAATATATTTTGATCCAGGTAAAAGGGCTGTCTTTTACATTTTTTTCTTCACTCGTTGTTGTTTCTGTTCCTACTGAAAAATAAAAAATAATAATAATAAAATGGTACTGTTGGAAACGTATTTTAATTTTTTAATTTTTTTTTTTTTTAATGTTTTTAGAACTGATGGAACTTGTGTGACGATTAAGCATTGCACTATTTATTTTATGCTGTGTATTTTAAAATATTAAGTTGCATCAATATCCGGACAACCGGAATCAAAAGTTTGCTATACTCCTGAAGTTTTAAACTTATTATTTATTAGAGGCATACATTTTTGTTTCTGAATTTCTTGTAAAATGAGAAGTTTAAATACGGTAATCAATCGGTTTAAAAAACAAAAATATATATGTATTATATATTTTAACAATTATTTTTTTTAATTAAACATATCATACCAAGCGGAGAAGAATGGCTAGAGAAACACTTTATTAAGCGCGCTGCCCATTTCAAATAAGTTGCTAAATACACATCATACTTCATCAATCAAGATAGACATCTAATATTACTCGTATTCTCTTCATAAATAAAAGAAACTCACTATATTTCTGAATTTAAAAATAAGTTGTCCAAATTGTTAAACTTTCTACATACTGAATTGCTTATAGTGGCATGAACTTTTGTAGTTATTTTATTTTTTTATGATTATTTCTTTTTATTTCATTTATTATTTAAATTATTATTATTTTTTAAAAATCTTTGTTGATGTTTTCTACGATATAACTGACTATAATGTAACTCATTGAATTTTGTATTTGTGATAAGCAGAACACACAGTGCTTTCATGCATGTGATGTGCAGACATTTCAATAAACGTTTCTATCTTAGGGTTACTAGAGAAGAGAAAAGAGATGTATAAATATTAACAAATATATATAGGTATATATTGTAAAGATGGTAAATAGTTAGAAATTACTTTTAGCATTGTTACATGTATAAAATAATAATAACTCAAAAATGTTTTGTTTTAATATTTGAAATTTATTAACTTATTTTTAGCAAGCTGGTAAAGACAGATGTAGTTTTATTTAATATTTGTTAAGAATAAAAGAAACTTACAGCTCGTGTCATAGAATTTCTTCATTATTCAGATCTGGACATTGAAAAAATTGGATATACAGTTGTTTCTGCAGGCAGCTGCAGTACTTTTAAAATAATGTATGCAGTATCGTGCGTAACCAAAAAAACAGGCCAAGCTTTCAAATCATATCCACCACCCCAGATTGTTACTCTTATTAATTCTAATTCAAATTTCTTTGTTATATTCAAATAATTATATAATATAATATATTATATATAATATAATATAATATATTAATATTTTAATTGTTAATTTCTTTGTTATTTCCTACTGTCAGATGACAGTAAAATAAAACAAAAAAAGAAGAAGAATTAAACAGCTTGATCCTATTTTGAGCTGATTGTTGTTTCTTGATGTCCATTTTATTACTGTCCCCTCATCTAATATTTATCGAATAAATATATACAAAACATTTATTAAACATTAAATATTTTTGTATATCTATGTTTAAAAAAAAATGATAAAATAATCACGAAATTCTACCTTTCTTTTTTTTCTTAATCTTATCAGTAAGTTTTAACCAATCTATTTTCATGGAATTCTACTTCAGTGAGCTCTGTTTTTGTTAAAATCTGTTTCACGGAAACATATTGTATCGCTTTGTTTATGTTGATTTTTATCTTTGTCGAGATGCCTCAGAAAAGAGGATTTTTCTTTTTTTTTTCCTGAGTTAGAAGGAAAAGAAGATAGTGATAAACTATCAAGGAGATAGTGTATTATCGGTAAAAATAGTTGGTTTTTAAAATCTGAAAATATTAACTTGCTATTTTTGAAACCTTAAGTTATATTCAATATTTTTTTTTTTTTCTGCCGCTAAGAGGTATTCAACATCGGATTATATTTCTTAATCTGAAAATTTAGGAGTTCTATTCAATTAAATTGTGATGAAATAATTTTGTATTTAAATACTTGTTTATTCTTTTTCTGTTGATACTCATAAGTCAGATTGTAAACTTGTGGATAGTTTAAAACAAACATAACAATATTTATTATAGAAAAAAATAATTATAAGGAATAATTTTATTAATATGTTAGAAGAGCGAGTCCTCTTTATAGGTTTATCTTAATCCTGACAAAATTACTGTTGTTTTATTTGTTTTTTTTCAATTTACTTTTATTGAAATTCACAATTTAAAAAATACAACTAATAAATATCAAAAAATTCTGATTTTTTTTTTTTTTTTTTTCAATGGCTTGTTAAGCAAGTACACACTTCTATGAAAAATTCTGTTTTAGAAGTTTTTAGTTGCCTTGTTGGGTTTATTGGGAATCGAATGAAAAGTTGAGATATTATAGGTTTGAGTGCTTTTGAAGTTTTTTTTATGAAAGGATAGGTGTCTGGTTTGGGCTGAATAAGCAACATAAGGAACATTAAAATTCTTTTGGATAAGCTTATTCGCGACAAAGTGAAGAGCATTTAGGTATTTTTGAAGGTTTTTAGGTTTTGAGGATTGGATGGTGTAGTGAAGTCCCATTGCTCAACTCCACATATTTAAATATACCTGGTTAAAGTAATGTAGATGATTCTCTTGTATTTCTGTTGCATCATTGATCGTTTATCTTGTACAAGTTGTTCTAAACATCAAGCTGTTATCTTCTTTTTTGTCACAAAAAAGGAAAGTAAATGATTATTTTTAAAAATATTTCTTGTTATTTACTTTTTACATTTTATACATTAAGTAAATGTGAGGAAAATCATTACGAAAACTTGCAAACGGTGATGAAATTACCGATTCGTAGCAAATTCATCAATATATGAAACGTTTGGATCATTATGGATAATTTTTTTTGAGACATAACAAGGTTCATTGATGATTTCGGATTGGATACGGAAAGAATTGGATGATTTAGTACAGCCTCACAGCTCAACTCGGCATGTTTAAATAGGTCTAATTACTGTCATGTAAATGAGTTTTGTAATTAATGGGGAGCTTTTAGCGTTTGTCTAGTAACTATAACGACGAGCAGTTTCTTGTTGTTTGTGGATTTTAAGTAAGAAGTTTTTCTGTTCGGCAGGGCATCTGTTCTACAGGGAGTAGAGGTGAATTATTTAAGAATTCTGTATAAGAGAATGTCATGGGTTCACGACGAAGATCCTCTTAAAATAAATGGTTTTGTGTGGATTTTAAAGGTTTTACTTGGCTGTAAATATAAGTTGTTTTATGACTGTATCGGTATTTGTTAATTTTATTTTCTATAATAGGAAATACAGACGATATGATATCGTCATTAAGATTAGAGAAATTTTTTTTTTTTTGTTTCAGATTCGGAATTCTATCATTTTTATTAGACCGTATTATTCATAACTCCAACTAGTACACATCTATTTCTTTCCTTAATAACAATTAACTCGTGTGACATGCAATAAAGAAAATAAACATACCTGAATATATTACCATTTAATTGTGCTGTTGACGATTATTCTAATATATTTGCGGCTAACAATCCCATTGAATATATTCCGAAGTTGACAACCTCCGTCACTCGCCTGTATCCCGGCCTCTTCATAAATTAACCCACACACGCGACTCCTAGACCATAATTAAAACGAGAATATTGTCTCAAGTACAGCGCTTTGCCGCTTGGGAAATAGAGCACTTGCATTTTCCCTCGCTGAGGCATACGGAATCTGAGAATTCCCATTGAATATGCATAGCTCGCATTTGATAAGATTTGCTATGCCGATGGTTAATGTATTTGCGCATCTAGCAATCTGCTAAGTATAGTTGCTTGATCTTGGACTGATTTCGTATACTGGAATTCCAATCGCTCTTTCACTTACCGATCGAACTGATGCAAGGATAACTACAAAAGTTCGATGTTTCGCTCGTAATTCCTACCCAGTCCTGATACTTTGCGGCAACGAGCGGAACCAGTCTTTACAGCAGTTAAGTTTCAAAATTCGAATGCTCTTTACATAACTTGCACCTGCATATCCAGTACATTAAGGGTTCAAACTGGAGTTTCGCTACATATTTTACATCTATTAGCTGTAAACAGGTAGTAAAATTAAAATTTGCTCTCTATGGAAACAAGGTGGATAGAAATGAGCTTTAATCCTTTGCTTAAAAGAAAAAAAAAATATACTATATAAAAGTTTATTTGTATGTGTTCACAAACCACAAAAACTACTGAACCAGATTTTAAATACATCTTCATAGTTTAAGGAGGGTTTAGCAATAATAAAATTTACTGATTTTTTTAAGTTTTTATTACAATATGATTCTATGATTCATTAAAATTAAAAACTCCAACCACCAAATATCCAAGTTAATAATCTCAGATACCCGTAGAAATATTGAGGCTGTAATTCTTACTTAATCAGCGACTGAAGAACTCTCATTTATTTAAAGAATACCAGTAATTCCTACTAATCTACAATTTCATTTGAAATTACTCTTTTGCCATTACAATAAAAAAAAAACAACAACACAAGACTAGACTATCAAAAACGTTTTAGTGGATCTTTGGACCTACGCTTTCTTTCGCGGTTAATAGTATGTAGGGCTTTTCAGAACTGGATACAAGAAAACCTAGTAATAAAATTATTCCCATAATATCGGGTAATAAAACTCGAAATGTAGTTTATCCTTATGTCTTATTAATTTATTGTTTCTTTTTTGCATGCTTTCTACAATACAAGATTTTTATCGTTAAATAAACATTCCTTTAAGACATAAGGAACAACAATTAACAACTCATTATTTTTAGAAGTCATCCAGACCATGGATCCATAGGTCTGAGAGGGGTTTAATTATCGGTCTAAATATTCTATGCAATATATATAATTTTTTTAGAAATCTTTAAGTTAGTCTCTCATTTTCATTTTTGATTTGGTTTAAAAAAAAAAATCCTACTTTTTAGTTTTACGAACTGAGTAATTATTTAATTATTTTTTTCCATGCCTAGAAAAGGTACTGTTGAGTAAATCACTCTCTCATCTCTTATGAGGCCAGTGTGTTACATATATTTGCAGCATATTCACTTTTGTAGTTATGATTGTTAATTAATTAAATTATTAAATATTAAAAAAAAAAAACATATGCTACGAACAGAGTTATAATATAGATATGATGTGTATGTTACGCTTATAATTCCAATGTTCGTTCAGGTTTAAATAGGGCAGTTCTTTCCCCTACAATTTTTAATCTAGCTTTGAAATACGTTATTAGAAAGGCGATCCTTGCTGTAAAAGGCAATTTAAGTTGATGGGGATTTATTTTCAGAGAAAGTCCAATTTTCATTTTTGATTATAAGTGATGTTGTGTCGTGACAATTTTAACTGGAGTCACGGTCCTAAAATGGTGTAATCTCTAGTTGAACTGTGGTGGGTGGGTTTAGATAATGAGATAATGACCTTTCCTTGTCGGACACCGCTCGAATATTTCTCTGAAACAATTTTTTTTCTTCTATAATTTGACTCTAGAGAAAAAATAAATACAATAGAGAGTAAATGGAACAGCTCCGTGTAAGACTCAATGAAGGAGTCTTCGATTAACCTTTAGCAATGGCACGCCAACCCCCGGACCATTAATACCCAGCCTTCGCAGCACTGTCTAATGTTTCGAAATTACTATTGATCGCTATCGGACTTATAATAATTCCAGCTGAATAGGGTTTAATTTGAGCTGAGGTCTTATATAATTTCTGCTTCACTCTCTGATGAAGATAGACAGTCTATGGCCGAAATTAGTTTTAAATTGAACGAACGATCGCTGAATGGCTCACGATTAGGTGGGCAATAAAAGAGTTTTTTTTTTATTCTTTAAATGGGTCACTTGTGAAATAAATTGAGCTCTTGTCAATTTTTAATGATCCGATGGAATTGCAAGCATTTGTTGCTAGTTAGGCTATTAAAGTTCTTTTTTCATTGCTATATATATATATATAAATATATATATATATATATATATATATATATATATATATATATATATATATATATATAAATTAATATCTTACTGAATTTGGAAAAGTATCTTCAATTTATTTATTAATAGCATCCCCCATCGCTTCGGTTGCTGTCTTAAATACAGCACTTACAAGGGGACGTTTGCAGTTGTAACTCACAGATTTGAATGCCAAATTTTGTGTGGGTAGTAGGGACCTATAATAGTGCAAAACTAGAGTTATAGCCGCCAATGGGCATTAGGAGCCGAGAAAAAAAATAAAATATGAAAATCGTGTTTTACTTTTTTTCGTAGCTCTCAGTCAAGATAGAGAAATGATTCTTTCACGTTTAATTGCAGTTATGTATGCTATTTGATATAAAAATACTTTCGTTATGTTCAAGACACTACCCGACTTTAGGGTGCTCAAAAACTCTAAAAAATGACAAAATTCCAAGGAAATCCGCTGTAAATCAGTGGAAATTGTTTTGCCCCTTTCGAGGAGGTTAAAATTTTGAAGTTGATTTCATCACCATAAAAACTACTGTGTTCAACCGATTACAACAGTAATAGCATCACTGGAATCAGCATACGTTCTGCTTTTTATCCATGCGTTTAACATTTACTCCAGATTTTAGTAGACAAAAACTGATGTGAATGAAAAAATCCGAGGAAACTTGAGATATTTCAATAAAGGGATATTCTGCGACCTCCGGATTTGGGCTAAGCTATGCAGTTTTAAGGCTTCTAAATGACCTTAAAATTTGGTCTTAATCGGTGGCGAAAATATGTGAGATAGCGGAAATTATTAACATTTTTTTCGGAAATCGACAGCCCCTTCTTGCCTTCTAAAATCCCACAACATTTTAAAGGTAAAAAAAAATTATTTTTGATTTCGACAAAATTAAGTTTCTACATGTTTTTTTAGATGAGGAATCTGGAAATATAATCAGTTTTTAGTTTAAAAATTTTCCTCACCTATATTATATAAATAAGACGTTTTAAAGTAACATTTTATATTTCAAATTGCATAAAAATTCTAAGATTGATAATTAATCTAAAATTAATATCAGATTTTGGTTAAAAAATATTTATATTTTTTTCAAATGGTCTTATTAGAAATTTATTGTGAGAAATAAATCATTATTTTACCTCTTATTTATATAATATAGGTGAGGAAAATTTTTAAACTAAAAACTGATATTATTTCCAGATTATTTACAAAAGTATTTTTATACCAAATAGCATACATAACTGCAATTAAATGTGAAAGAATCATTTCTATATCTTGACTGACAGATGAGAAAAAAAATAAAACGTGATTTTCATATATTTTTTTTTTTTCTCGGCTCACAATGATCATTGGTGACTATAACTCTAGATTTGCACTATTATAGGTCCCTACTACCCACACAAAATTCGGCATTCAAATCTGTGAGTTACAACTTGTGAGATAACTAATAATTGAACTTGAAAAAGTATGGTTAGAAACCTAGTTTCTACAGCTAAACTTTGCAAATTTAAATGTTTATTATTGTAAATTTTATTATTTCTGAATCTTCCTAGAACTATGAATATGATGTAGTTTAAATTCGGTACTGACGGGTTTAGTACTTTTACTACTGAAAACTCTATTGTAGAATGGTGCTTTTAGCCACATAGAAGTCGATTTTCAAACTTCAATCTCCCTTGATTCAAGCTCACAAGGGAATCTTCTGCGTTGTCTATCGCCGATTAATATCAAAATATATTTTTGTTGATTCTACATCGAATAAAATTTATTAAAACTAAAATGTACTTTTAATATTAATTTTAATAATTAATTAATCATTATAATCTTTGAGTTCGGCTTCGCCTATCTTGGTGGACAGTCTTGGTATAGATTTTACGTATAATGGTTTTTATATAGGATTGTATTGTTAGTGTCAGGAGAAGTAACCGATGTAGGTTTGACCTAAATAATAATTGTTATTTTGAATTGATATTAGATTGAGAATCTAGTTGTATTTATTAATTTTACAAAGAATTAGTATTCTCTATTTAAGAGTAGTTTAGTAAGACTTCCCCTAATAGCCAGTAGCAGTATTTTTTAAAATCTATTTTTCTATTATAATAACATATTATTTATTTATTTTTTATCGAACATATTGCTTTTTAGGATTCAATACTACCCATTACTTATAATAATAATTCCCTTATTAATCTTGAGAAAATACTTTTGGTAATTTATATGTATAATTTTTTTTGTATATGCGATGTTATATTGACATGGATATGTATTTTGGCTGAGGGGCTATACTTTTTTGGTGTGACAGTTTTTTTCACAGCCAAAAGCTCTGTTTGTGTTGCTCTGATCGAAAATTTTCGACAGTGTCCTGATCATAAATTTAATAGAAAATAGTTTTTGTTTTGTTACATTTGTAGCTAGGACCTAAAGTTTAGGAGCTATATTGGCTGGAATGTAAATATTCACGTTTGAAACTATATTATAATTATATTATATTATATTATAAATTAGGAAAAGCAGTAGATTATAGATAGGTGTATCCATTGTTTTTTTTTTCAAACCAGGGGGAAATAAAGTTTTTATTCTATTTCAATTTTCCTTCATAAATAACTTTGTTTATTTGTTGTAGCAATGAAATAGGTTTATTGAACTCACTTCTCCAGCCAATCCTAATTTGTAACATAGTTGCATGAATTATAAATTGCAATTTTAATACCACCTCTTAGAGCATTATTTACGATCTCGAAAGTTCCTAGTGGCGTTGCTTTATCCTTATCTCGGCTGCGGTGTCGTAAATTTGAGTAATTCAGAATAAACAATCTTTATCTGAAATAGAATTAAAAAATAGTAAATTGTCGGTAAAATAGTAGTTTTAATAGTTTATTAGGTCGTTAGGACGTCGAGTAATTATCGGAGATGCTAATCAGTTAAAAAGGGCGGTATAAAATTCGATTAACCGCGGCGATAGGGCGGGTAATAGGCGGCTGAGTCAACAGGAGATGGGCACCTGTTGCAGTCGAAGCGGGACCAAATTTTAATTCCATGCTAGCGCTAGTTTTCGACACCGCCTAATTATCGCCTTCCCCTCTGATCCGATTCAAATTGAATTCATGCTAAATATCTTACTAACATCGCCTTCAATTAATTTTTTTATTATTTCTATCGGGTTCTTGTTTCCACCTCCTTCTCCCAAGATGCTGACCATATCTCCCAGGATCTGGTTGCGGCTAACTAGAATAAAGTTCTGTCCTATAAAACGAAGCTAATATTATCTATCTTCATAACACTCTTACCAAATAAAATAACTTTCGCTATATTAGCACTTTAAAAAGTAGTTGAACGAGGTCTCATGTTTACATAAATGTAAACATTCAAATATAAATGTATGTTTGTAGGGTTATTCTTAATTAATTAATTAATTTAAAATAACCATTGCTCAACCATCAAACATGAAACTTTTCAGGTTGTTTCCCTTTTGTCTTAAGTTTTATTTTTCCCGTAAATATTGGAAAAGATTTATATGGATTAAGTAACTAGTAAATTATAGTTTAAGATCATAACCCAAATAAATTGATAAATAGGAATAAGTTCCTCACTTAACTGTATACATATATATGAAACTTATCATTAAATTATTCTGTTTTTAACAAGAATTATTTAAAGTCATTATAATTATAGGAACATCATAATTTTAAAAAATTACTGTCCAGAAACTAAAAAAAATCGTCATTGCAAGACCAGTTCGGCCAGTATGTTTATATGCAGCTAAAACACTAATATTAGTAACAATAATAGAAAATGCAGAAATCCGGAAAAAGGAAAGAAACTTCCAAATTAAGAAGTAGCACGGAAATATACAAATATGTTGAAAAAATAACAGATGCAATCAGGAAAAGGAGACTATTGGCACATACAAAGAATGAATCCAACAGATTAATAAGAAAAATGTACAACATTTTGAAAGATTAAAAGGAAAGCCCAATTGGCTTCAGAAGGTATATGAAGATTTTAAAGAAATTGGCTCAAATAAACAAGAAATTAAAGGCAGAACAAACTATAGAAACAAAGAGTCGGAAGGCTTTCAAGACAAAACAGTTCCAAAAAGATAGGGTAGAAAATGGACGACAGAAAAGACGAAAGAGAAAAGTGAACAAATGAAGGAGTATTGGAGAAAGCTTAAAGATAACTTTGTGGCTTAAATGTGGTCCTTAGCCTGTAACGAAATAAAAATAAAATTACATAAATCGGTTGATTAACCATTTTTAAAAATTATGGAATTTTCAGGTTGTTTCCCTTATGTCTCAAGAATTTAAAAACTTTTTTTTTTTAATTTTAACTGCAATAAATAATTTATGGTGGTCATTTTTCTTATACTGCACACCCCTAAATTTGTGATTATCAGTGTTTACAAAATACTCATAACTTAAAAACTACCACACCTTTTACACACAAAATTACAATTTTACTGTACTAAAAGGGATTCCACAAAAATATTGGCCTCCTTACAGGACTCCGCGGGAGGTTCGGATTATCCGTAGAGTCGGTCTAGTGGGAGGCGAATTAGCGAGGTTCTACTGTAGTAAAAAATCTTAGTTTTCGTATGTATTCAATAGCCTCATTTGAATAAGTACCCTCATGAAGTAAACTTACCAATGCGATTTTTTTTTCTTTAAAACATCTAAATTAAAAAAAAAATAGTACATTGATACATTTATCATTAAAATATTATGTATCTAAATATAGTTTTACAAAATTTCATCCTGTTTTGATGTTTCAATGTGATTTAAAATGTGGGTTAGTAAAACATAGTGTTAAAATTAAATATTCAGCGGCGATGTTACACTGCGATTAAGGTAGTAACAAAGGAAAAGAAATTAAGAGGGATAAATAATATAAAAGAAAAAATAAATAAATAAATTATTATATAGAAATTGAAAAAGAGTACGCCTTTACATGCGATATAGAACAGTAGTTTAAAATGCACCGCAACTTAAGACCCCAAACTGAAACTCAGTAAACAAACTTTTTTAAACCCATGCTGTTCGTGATGTTACTGAGCCTTCGGCACTAATAAATGGGCAAACGTTGGATAATTTTTAAATCCTTCCGTGGAGGAAGGTCCATCATTAAATATAGCCTAAGCAGCCGAGCTACCGGATAAGCGGAGACCATCCCTCAACTGCTAGCCCCAGGCGGGAGATCCTCGACCGCAGACTTATTGAGGACCATCAGTCGCAAAGACGTAGCACAAGGGAGGGGTGTCGGGGTTCTTGATCGTCTCTCGCTAATATCTTAAAGTAAAATATCTCTTCTTAGTTAGCGATAATTCTCAGATTATCCCATCTTTAGCGCGTAATGTGGGCACTCTGCCTTCATTATCTACCCTGCTGGTCTTAAACAACCTTAAATATTTCTTTTTTCGGGCTAAATAATAATTTCTATTACGTCCTATTAAATTAACGTAATAACGTATAGGGGTTTTTCGCTTGTTTAAAGAATTCATATTTATAACATGTGAAGAATTACCTATGAAATGAAATGAAAAGAAAAAATAAACTTTATTCTGGGACTTACTGTTCCCTAATAATAATAATAATGCACAATTACAGGTAAAATTGCCTGGCCGTATTACAAATTAAATGCTTCAGTAAATACGGCATTCATTTTCGACAGGAAAAAAAAAAAATTAATTGTAATAAAACAATAATAATAACTTAAAATACAATCGTGTATATATATATATATATATATATATATATATATATATGTTTAGTAAGGTTCTTGAGGTTCATTAGATAAATAAAAACAACTATTTTGGCGACGTTTCGAGACTATATTGTTCTCATAATCATGTCATTGTTACTGGTGGATATGCTATTGGTATCTACATATACAGGGTGTCCCGAAATTAAGTGGCAAAACTTCAGGAACTTCAGGGGACCGAAAAACTAAGACAAAAAGTCCTTTGGAGATTTGCTCGTTTTTTGTTTAGTTTTAGAGAAAATCGCAAAAAAAGAAATAAAACAGGTTTTCATTTTAATACTTATTTATTTACATTTATATTTATGTTATGTTCTTTTTAATGTAAATATTGCTGAAAATGTTGTCCTCTTGCACCAATGCAAGCATTACATCTAGCACTCACTTGATAAATTGCAGCTAAACATTGTTCTGATGATATTTGGTGCACTGCATCTATGATTCGGTCTTTTAATTGCTCTCTTGAGTTGATTGACACCGAATAAACTTTCTGCTTCAAGGTTTCCCATACGAAGAAATCCATAGGTGTCTTATCAGGTGATCTGGGTGGCCAAGGCGCTACTCCTCCACGCCCAATCCATCGTTGTGGATAATTTATATCCAGCCAAGCTCGAGCAACTCTGCTATCATGAGCTGGACATCCATCGAGTTGGTACCACATTTCAATACGCTGCTGTAAGGGAATGTCATCTAAATAATTAGAAAAGTCGTTCTCTCCAAAAAATGTGTAAATGTGATACCATTCAATCTTCCAGGTAAAAAATATGGCCCCACCAGTAATCCGTTCCAAATTCCAAGCCAAACGTTAATAGCAAATTCATCCTGAAACCTATTTCTCTCTAATAGCTCTGGGATTTTCAAGAGCCCATACATGATAATTTCTTTGATTAACAATTCCTCCTCTTGTAAAGGTATCTTCATCGGTCCTATAATTTTTAATGGAAATAAATTATCATCGCGAATTTTGTCAAGAAACCAGTTACTAAAATTCAATCTCTTGACATAATTTTGAGGTAATAAATTCTGAGCTTTTTGAAGATGCTCTCAGGATTGTTATCGAAGTGGCGTTGGACACAATTTCTTCTCCGATAATCTGCTCTTATTGCTGCCTGGAATTGGTCGCCTTCATTGCGTATTAAGAATGAACCAATCTCTAGTAGTCTATTAAAAGTTAACGAAAAGACTCGTCGATTAGGCACTCTTCTGTTTGGAAATCGGCGCGCATACTCCCGCACCGCTTCTAAAGCATTACCGTTACAGAAACCATACACAAAAATCATATCAGCGTATTCAACATTAGAATATGTATGCGGCATTGTGGCTGATGCTATTCACACAAAAATATCCGAGTAATTGACTGAAGACTGATTTAGGAATTACAATCTTAGAAGGAAGCCAAAATGTAAACGAATAAAAGAATTTAAAGGATAACATTAAGTGTTTACGTATCTCACTGCCCAGCCTGACGAACTTTGAGAGGTGATAATCGCTTCCTGTAACATTTTTGTTTTGTTTCTTTTTTTTTTGCGATTTTCTCTAAAACTAAGGAAAAACGAGCAAATCTCATAAGGACTTTTTGTCTTAGTTTCTCGGTCCCCTATAAGTTCCTGAAGTTTTGCCATTTAAATTCGGGACACCCTGCATATAAAAAAAAAAAAAAAAAATACTTAGACTTTACAAAGACAAACGTAATTCATAACTTAGGGCTTACGTTCGATAGCAGAACGACACTTATGAATTTAATTCATTAAAAATAAAATTAAAATAAATAAATGAAAAAAAAAAACCTAATCTTTGATTGATATACTATTTAACTCTAAAAAGATAAATGTCAAAATTAGTTGTAAACAAAAAAAAAAATTAAATTAAAAATATATTAAACACTGATACTGTTTGAAATTTTAAGTCTAGGAAAGAAAATTGTCGCAAACACATCTAATTTGGCACTAAATAATCAGCACATTTCAGTAACAAAATAGTCAACAGTATCAGAATCAATACTCAAAATAATTTGAGGAAATTTTATAATGCCAACTGAAGTTACCTGTCAAAGGAATCGATAGTAGTACCTATATTACTAACTACAGGTAAAAGAAAAAAAAGGTTTTTTTCAGTTATAATAAAGGCTCCAACTCATTAAAGCTGCCTGCCCAACTGCCCCCTCTCTACCTACTCAGCTATGAATAAGAAATCCTGCTTAATGTTTTGTTTATTCACGAGTTACAGAAATATAGAATCGACATTTTATCGGGCTTGTCTACTTCCTTACTCGATGTCCATATATATATTTAGAAACTTCAACCCGCAGACAGTTATATGTAGTGCAACATCTGGTATTCGAATTGAATACACCGGGACGGAGTGATCGCTCCCTGATAACATTAGTATTAGATAGGACGCGGACAAGTAAAGCCTGATGTTGGACGAGAATTATTGTTATGGTTCTGATTTGAATTTCATATGCAAACGTTCTCGAGGAGTTGCGGCCAAGGGGGACCATTTACGGAGGGCGCGAAAGAATTAGCAGACAATGGAGTCTGATTTGCTGCCTCTGGGGCATGGCTTAATCTGGTGCTTATAACTATAGTTTCTTTGCGTATCTATTATTATAATATATATATATATATATTGTAAACAGAATATTTACACCGTATTAGTTTATCTCTCTCGTGAATATACAATGACAGTAAAAAAAAAAAAAAATTCAGAATTGATTATTTCATTTTCCCAACTTCTTTAAAAACGTTAGGTAATTGTATTGATTTAATGTTTACCAGAAATCTGGATGTATCTTGTATGCCATTTGTGTAGTACTTTTCGTATCACAGACCTATAATTAATAAAGTTATATTGTAAGACAATAATTATTTGTTTCCTTGCTTTTATCCTATATACATAAATAAAAATAGTTTCTTCAAAAAATATAACCCGTCACATAAACGAATTCGCGAACAATACACGTATCCATGACACTCCCTTTTTTTTTCGAGATCATCCAAGGGGCTTTTCTTGTTCATTAGTAAGGTTTCAGCTGCATATAAGATGTAATAAGTTATATTAATTTAAACTTTAATTATTTCAATTATTTTTTAACACTGCTTACTTTTATTTAATTCATGGTAAAAGTATATGGACAGTTTTTTGTTATATATCATTGGCCTACTGTTTCGGAACTATATTGGTTTGGATGAAAAAAAAACTAACATTTTGCCTTCATTTTTTAAGAGTTGAATCTTTTTCGACACGCTGTAGCTCTGTTTTTGCTCGGATCGAAAATATGATTTTTTTTTTTTGAGAATTTTTTATTGGAATCTATGAAGAAATATGGTATACTAACTTAAATCCGCTTTTCCATTTATCTAAAACATATCCTTATTTATAACTAAATTAATAATAGCCGTTAGGGAATGTTTTATTTCTTGACTGAATCTGATACACTAAACGTGGATGTTTAAGCCCGAATTCGGTTGATTGATGTGTACTACGGAGATCAAAATATCGCTCCACTTAACCGACGAGCTGTGAAAAATGATCGTGGTGTTTAAGATAAAATGATAAAAAAAAAAAATAAACTCAAATATTTCATGTATAATTTAAATTCTAAACCGAACCTTATAATAAAGCAGTTTGATAAATATCTAATGTATTTTCAAAGAAACAGGTTTCGGAAGCTTACAGGGAACCCTAAGAATGAAATTCTAATGTCTCAGATAAAAAACATAAAGGCTTCCTATTTGTTTTGAAATATTTTATTATTTTAGAATTTGTTCATAGAGCTATCTGAATAGCAAATCATGCTGTTGATTCTGTCCATAACCAAATATTTTAACTTTATTTTAAAAATTACTTAATAAGTATTTAATAGCTCATATGATGCAATGTATATTTATATATATTTTATATGCAATTGTGTACTTTACCTCTCTTTTTTTCGTATTTTTATTATTAATATTTTTAAGTCCATAATTTAAACATGTCTATCTGATTATTTAGTACTACTTATTATTTTAATCAATCATATTTAATAATGGGTTTTTACAATTATTTATCTGTATATTTGAAAATAATAAGCTAGAATCACGCCCCCCTGATGATAAGTTTATAACTAATTTGAGTTAACACTCAATTTATTCGTGTTTTAACATGAATACTACAGATGCGCAAAACTTAATCATAGCCAGTTATGGTTAAACTAATTTTCTGAAATTTCTCACCTAATTTAATCATGATTAGATCTTTTTTTCGATTTTTTTAGTGAACTAGTAGGTTAAAGAAAATTTATCAATAATTGGTTTAAAAATTGTATCCCCCTTGAAGGGGGTGAAAAATATTATATATATATTTTATTATAGAATTAGTATTTTCAATGTTTTTGAGGGAACTGAGATAAAATCTGATTTTTTTTACCTTTAAAAAAAAAATCAATAAATGTAGTTTACTTGAAAATCTAATCATTTTTTTAAGAATTTAATTTACCTAAATCTAAATTCATAAGGCAGCTGTATTTTTCCTAAAATTTGCTTCCAAAAATAAATATTTTATTATAAGAATCTTGTCATTTTTTTAACTCGAGATAAAAATAAATAAGGTTAGTACTATTTTTTTTCTCGCTTCTAGGGCACATTAGTCGTAACGGCAAACGTGTCTAATATTTTTATATACTCGTATATGTATTTTTTTTATGGATTTCTTGCATCTACTTCTGTGTTTATATCCCGGTTTTATCCTCTAGTAGCCTGCTAGTTATGTAAAATGGTAGATGGTACTAATTAAGTTCTATTCGTGGTTTATCATTTTAGTATTACTTATTAACTATAGGTCAGATGACACTAAAAAATAACTTTAAAATATTCGACCATAAGGTCTGGAAGGGTATATGACATCATAAAATTGATAGCTCTAATAAATATTATGATGCCATAGAGCGCGAACTTATTGTTTTCGTTTCCCGGAGCCAGTTTTGAGACGACAGTTATGATAAATATTTGCCTCCGCTTCGGAGGGGCATTAGTCAAGTGATTTCGACACAATGAGATTCGCGAACCTCGTTGTGAAGCCGCCGAAGTCATGGCGAGAAATTGCTCTACGATCGTTTCCAATCATCGGCAATGATTGTCCGTTCTCTTCTTAATAACTTAGAATACATTCTGTCTCATAATGATAAATTTTGATACATTTTGATAAAGTAACTTTTCTTAGAATGAATTTCGTTCTTTTTGCAGACCATTTTGATTAAGGCAATAGATCTCATCATCAGAATTAGATGTATTTAAAGTTGTATAATACTGTATTGCTTTTCTTTATAAGCTGATAAATCTCTCTGCATTGTATAAAAGAAAAAAAATATTCACATATATTATTTTGTTTAGGGAAATCTTTTTTTAAGTCTGAATATATTCCTGAAGGCCTATATGTAGTTCGGTCTTCAGAGTTATATTACTGAATTTTTTCCTAAAAGTTTTCTTAAATGGTTTAACATTCTAATGTTTGTTATCACTATATGTGATTTATTTATCTCATAGTACAAAACTATATACGTAGTTATGACCGTAAAATAACAATACATCTATTATTGTAGGATAACACGTTCTTTTATGTTATTGTTAATTTATATCATGTTCCTAATATGTGAATATTTAAAAAAAAAATCCTAACATCCTAATATGTGGAGAGAGGGAACAACACTATATATTAATGTTATATCAAATAGCATAGTAACAATTCTTGTTTTGATTTTTTTTTTCTTCTTTCTTGTATTCTTCATAGTATTTCATTTTCTTTTTTTTCAACATTTTTAATTAGGTAAATTAATTTAAGGTGTATAAGAAAAAAATTATCTCAGTTTAAATCAAGGACTAATAGCTGGTAACATGTTTTTCGGATAGGTAAATATATTTTACATTCGAGTAGAATCATCATAAACAATCATTTTAATATGATAATATCGTTTTAAGATAAGCAAAGTATACTAATAATAATAATATTAATAACCATAACAATATTATTTTTTTTAATTTCGAAAAAGTCCAAACTTGATCAAGCTAAGCTCCACTTTTGGTTGGCGCGATTGCGCTTCTCCCAGACTACCTTTTAAATTTTCTCTCATTAGGATTCTCCATTCTTCAGTCCACTTAGCCCCTGCCTTTTTCTCGTGATAATAATATTAATATTATTTAATACTAATTTTTGTTAATAATGAGTAAAAATAATAGTTGTTTCGAGAGGTAACGGACAACTGCACTCCTAAAACTCAGTTTGTCCCCGTAAATACATGTACCATGTATAAAAAATTATCCGAAAATTTTTCTTCCCAATGGGCGTAAACCAATGTTTTCAATAAACTATGGTTATTTATTTATTTATATTTGGTTTCTAGGAGTGTTTTTAATTTATTTTATTTTTATTAATGAAGTCCGGATATTTTGTCAGTTTTTGTTTCATAGCTGGCATGTAAAAAGGAATTGTAACTGTAAACACTGTTCGGATTGTATTTTCTTTCTTTTCAATTTTTTTAATGTTGTATCATTATTTTTTCTTACATGCTACTATATTTTTTACTCTAGTTTAATGTATAAATAAATCGTCGTTCTATGGGAATTTAAAAAAAAAATAATAATAATAAAAATAAAAGCTGTTTGGATGAAAGATAATTTCGACAAATGTGATGGTAAAAAAAAAAAAAAAAAAATATATATATATATATATATATATATATATATATATATATATATATATATATCCTGACAGTTGCTTTATAATTTATTCTTATAATCATGTTTTTTCTTTGTTATAATCTTCCCCAATAAATTTTGTTGTCTTCGTTGTAATACTATTTAAGAAATTTAATTGATGTTGAGAATTATAAAGTTTATCCTCTTCTCTCACATTTTCCATTGTTCCTGTCGGATTAGCTGCTAGGTTTTTGCAACTCAATCCTCCGTTCCAGCAGGATGGGCACTGTTGCAATTCAAATCTGCCAACAGGCGAGCTTCATTTGCAATTTCAAAAAGATCTGTGTGATTCAGTTGTCAAAGGGTTTTTCCACACCGAGGCAGACCTGCCAGAACCAGATATTCTACTGAACCAGAAAGTTAATCTAAAGCTTAGGTAATCCCTTCCCAGTGATTGATTGTCACCGGTACCGCTGGGCTAACAAGGCCTGGAGTCCTGGAGTCCTGGAGGAGGAATGTCATCAGATGTGAGTTTATGACCGATTGTTGACTCCAGGGTGGATTGTTATGCGTAGTTTATATTTGCACATTCATGTTTTTATTCGTTTCCGCTTGGAAGTTGGACCTACATCTAGTAAATATGGACCTAAGGTAAATTATACTCAATTTATTCGTATGTTTATACTAAAAAAAAAATATGCTTTCAATCGAAAAATGATTTATTACTAAAATTTTGCGCCTAAAGACACCCCTTAAGCTGAATCTGATTTAGGCGAAGAATTTTGCCTACTTAAAAAAGTTTGTTTTGGTTATGTTTAAGAGTATATAACAAAGAAATGGCTAATTCGATCCAAAAATGTTATATACTAAAAGTTTTAGATATTTACATTTTATTCGAGATAGGATTTTTAAAGTAAAAATTTGCTCATTTCTACTCTATGTCAAAACAAGAAAAATTGTTGGTTGATTTTGGATAAACTGTGTTAAAAATGCATACAAATCACGAATAGTACAGGGATATTACCTTTGAACCTTAAACTAAAAAAAATACAAGGTCTGACTGCTGCAAATTATTTACTTAGCTTTTTATTTAGGTTTGCTATAAATTTTTTTTTAAATATATTTTTTTATTTTTTATTAAGCTTAGTAGCTATTAAGTACAAGTTTTGCACTAAGAGATCTGTAGAACCGCCTTGTTTTCAGACACCTTGTTAAATTATTGGGAATCGAATGAAAACATTTACGTAGGGATTAATTCTCAAGTTTTTAGCTATAGTTGCTATATATTTTATACTTATGCTGGACCTAAATTGATCGCTCTTGTTGTAATAGGGTAGTCGTTTAAAATAAGAAAAATAAATCAATAAGTTGTCTTGATTATTTCTCTAATGGTGAGAGCAAGAACTTAATCTTCACCACCGTTACCTAATAATATCATCCCATATAAGGCGTCTAAAATATTGCTCGAGTACTCCGCGCAAAACGTGTTGGTCCTCCGCTGTAAGAATCAATTAGCGGATACTGCAAAAAAGATTTATCTGGCGGTGGATGCGGTTTCCGGGTCATCAGGGAACGGTTAATACAAGTCATCCAAATTGAAGGGCGCTATAAAATGATAACTTAGCTCATCTAATAAATATCGTCGCAGCTAACAACCTCTCGCTTTGCTCCGTCCATTCAAGCGCAATCTCTGAGCTATCTCCACGATATATTCCCCTAAATGACGCGGGGCTAAGTGTGCCCACTGGGCTGAGTGATTATTCCGTGATTTAAGATGGATGCCTGTTCCCCTTCCCCTATCGGTCATTAAAGTCGCCCGGTATTAATCAACGAGGCCTGATTAATTTCGGATCCGTGCGAAAGATTAAAGAACGCAAGTGCACGACCTGTCGTTGCAATTTCGATACGAATTGGCAATTGATTCGATAATTCACTGTTAATAATAATTGTTTATTAAAAACGCGTTGAGAAATTAATTTATTGGCACGATTCTTATTAACGCCCAGCTCGCGTTTTCTTTATCTTTCGACCTTATTTATAAATTATTCTTTAACTATATTTCAAGATTAAAAAGGATAATTTACTGTGAGGAATGAAATAGCCATGTCTTATTTAGCTTAGCTTACGTCTGTGCTGATAATACTAGTTAAAACTGGTATCTTTGAAACATTATGTACTCTGAGAGAGGCAAAATATTTATAAGAGGCGAATTTTTTTTTCATTTTCTAGGCTTTAGTTTTATTTTATTTTTTAGGGGTTCACGCTTCCGTGTTTCTTAACCAGCACAAATAAAACGTATTAGGGTTAGAAAAAATAATTAAATTAAAAAAGCAGTATTAAAAAAAATCCCTAGGAATTTTAAATTTACAAAATATTTAGTTAATAAAGTTTATTAAGTCTCATTTATATATTTTATAGTTTATATTTAATGAATTATTTTAATACTCCTAATATGTTTCAAAAGCCCTAGTTAATGTATATGGCAAGAGGATAACCTAAAAATAAATAAACGTTTAACCGAGAAAATTGAAAAAAAAAATCAATGGGTGGACTTTTTGCCAGTCAGTACATAATATCTGTCATCCCAGTGAATTAGTGTTTAAGTCAATATTTTACCAAGATGAGTTAAGTAAATAAAAATTATCGTAAACCTTCCCGTGTGTATAAGTGTTTAAGCCAGATGTTCATTTCAAATAACGATGTTTTATAATGACCGTCTTACTTATACATCTATTAACCATGAAGAAAAACTTCACGATTCTTTTTAGCCACTTAACTAATTTTAGCCAAAATTCGACTCGACCACTTATTTACTGGAATGATAGATATATTAACGGCTATTATATTACTATTTGTTTGTTCGTAAATTTTGAAAGTTTCTTGTCTTATTTTTTCCAATCAACTACTTGGTGTCTCAGCGGATTGAAGTTGTGGAGTCCAAGGAGGAAAAATCCTGTTAAAAATAAAGTGTTTTTTCTTTATAGATTTATATTTATTTCCACTAGATTTTCACATTAGTAGCGCGTTTGAGAGAACAGCGATGGGATGACTGTGGGCCTGTCTTACCCTCCCATAAGTGGGGACAGGCTTAATCTGGGGTTTTCGAGGGATGTTTGTGTAAATTGTATATATAGTGTGCTTTTGCTTCTTAAATTATTTAATTTTTTTTTAAGTGCTTATTATTATTTATTTTGTGCTCCTTTATTATTACTTTTACTTTATGCTTCTATTTTCTGATTTATCTTCTATTAATATATTTTTTTTTCTTTTTTTTAAATTAAATTGTACATATTGTATGAATAGATACTTTGTCATCCATATCACTAATTGCCCTTTAAGAAACAGTTTATAATATTTATTCAATGAGACAATTTAAAAATATATATATTTCCAAGATTTGAAATCACGGAAAAACTTATTTTTATTGATTAATTATTAAGACCTGGCAATTCTTACCTGGGTGATTAAGCATTATAAATTATGTCTTATTGTTGGAATGGGTTAGGATATAATCCTACGTAAGAGGCACCCATAAAAAATTATATTGCTCATATTTTTTGGAATAATTATAAGAAATAAAATAAGTAAATAATAGTAAAATGTAAAAAGAAGAAATATAGTTTTTGATTAATTAAATATAATTAAGGTTGTTTGTGGCATAATAAGGAGCATTGAGGATTTTTCGAAGGATTTTGGATTGTAAGGATTGGATACGAGATGAATTGGATGGTTTAGTATAGCCCCAAAGCTCAACTCCGTACGTCCAAATATGTCTAATCACAGTCATGTAAATGAGTCTTTTGTAATTGATTGGGAGCTTTGAACGTTTGTCTAGTAAATGTTTGAAGTAGTCTGTAATGACGGGCAGTTTCTTGTTTTAGTCTTGTATGTTGACATTAAGTTAGAAATTTGTCCAAGTGGAGTCCTAGGTAGCGGATCTGTTCAACAGGGAATATCATATTTAATATATATAAAATGTATTGCCACATTACATGTCGTCGTTGCTACATCTTCAAACTATCGATTAGACTTATATTCACCTAGTTTTTTTGTTTTGTTTTTTCAAATTACATAGTGGTTTTTAATAAACCTTAAAAACCTATAGTTATCGTGGGTGGGCTGTATAAATTAGCAAATATTATTATTAGTAGTAAATTACTATATTTCTGAACTGGCAGATTTTTTTTTTTCCTACGCGCATAAAAATAAATTTTAGTGAAATAAATAATTTTCTTACGACTTCACCTGGTCACAAATCGTGTGCCATTAGCACTTTTAAGAGTTCAATAACTTCTAGGATTTAATTTATTACATTAAAATCTCCCGATATAAGTGATGTTTTCTTGAATAGCCATACTTCTTGAGAATTACTTGTAATTAGCGGCTATCCGCTTGCAATAAATGTCGCCAGATTACAAGGCTGGGAAGCTCTGTGTATTGAGTCATTACTCTGGACATTCCCTCGAACAGGGCCATGGGACTTAGTAGCCGAAACAATGAAGTTGCCGACGAAATTATTATGGCGGGGATGTAAATCATTCAAAATAAATCATATCCACCCGTCCATTTTGAAGGCTTAATATTATCAATTAGCATATATTTGTCTGGAGTGTTTGATAAAAATGCCTAGTGTAGGTTGGGAGCTTCCTGTTTTCATCATAGCTAACAATTATTAATTTTTTGCTATCTTTTGTCCCAGAAACACACTGGTCTTATCCCTATTTGCTTTAAGGCCCGGAGAACCAACTTCTCTTTATTTCAATTATTTAATCTATTAGAACAGTATTTTTAAAGGTAAGATATCTTTCAAATCAATTATTTGTGGCAGCATTCTTTTTATACACAGGTAAAATTTTTTAGAATTGAAATAAAATATGACTGTAACATTGATTTGTCTGCAATACATACTTTTCAGAAAGAAAAAAATACCTACCTATTTCATTAAACATTAAAATTCACTTGAATGGAATATTAATTTCTAACAAATCTCACCTTATTCTTCTCTCCCTTTTTCTTTAAATTTATATGGGAATATAGACTGGTCAAAGAAGTCTAAATTTTCATCAGGTGGTCCTAAGAACACTTTTTGAAATTATGTATTTTCCTCATATCTATTTTATGCTTTACTAGTTCATAGACGGCTAGAAATGGAAACTAGTTCTATATTGAAGATATCTATACCGATACTATAAGTGGCAATCTTTAAAGGCTTAGCTTAAGTGCTTGAGTGCATACAATGCCTTAGTAGATCTCTGTATTTCTTGTTTGGAACTTCACTAGCGCCGCCTTCGTTCGACGCAACTGTCCGTGTCTCCGTCCAACCAATAACTGATGAGGTCGGACAAAGTTCTATATAGCTAATGAATTTATTCAAGATATCATATCTATTTTATGCATTATTAGTTCATAGCTGGCTAGAAATGGAAACTTAAATAAACAACAAATATGTTGCATTGGATCATTCAGTTTTTATAATCTGTTAACCTTTTGAATATTATATTGTCTACTAGTATTAATTTTTTTTCTCTTTATTTTTGTTCAATTCACAGATGAAATCGTAATATACAATCAAAGAAAAAATATACAAAAAAAAAATGTAAAATAATATTCTAGTAACAAAATAAACACAAATTGTAACAATGCATTCTTAAATATCAATATATATATTTAATGCATACATACATACACACTTATCTACATACATACACACACATATATATACATACCTATATAAATATATATACATATATATGCTTACACAAGTATATTTAGAATAACAATAAATTTAATAGATTGGTATTTAACATTATATCATTCATAGAATTATAGCTTTAAAGCAATAACGTATTTAAAGGAAACAATATACAAATTAAAAAGCTTGAAAAATCCATTATCTTTGAGGTATAATAACTTACGAAAACCTATGAGTTTTGTGCTAAGTTCTTGATAAGGATGTTTCTTAACTTTTGGTTTAAAAAATGGTACAGTAAATCTGTAAAAAAAAAGAAAAAAAAAAGGGGTTTGTTATGTAAAACCTCGGGTTGCTCTGATTATTTTATATGTAGTGTTGTGCTTTTGTACTAAAATCCAAGTTTTGGACCTTGTCACGCATCAGTTCACTACCTAGTAGCGTAAAACCTTCAATTAAAAAAATTCGATCTTTTTTAAGTTCCACAAAAAATCTGTTGAACGGTTTGTTTTCAAAAAATACTTAGGCAAAAGAATTTGACTACAATCAGTTTGCTTCAATTTGAGAAGAAAATGAGCTCTTATTTTGAACAAGGAATGAGGTACAGGTTTTAAAATTTTCAGAATTTTCCAAAATGTGGAGACTGATTGTTTGCTGTTATTGCTTTATAAACATCGACGTTCAGAGGAAATTTCTTCTAGTCAATTTTAAAAGGTGATTTAGTTTTCCACATTACAAGCACATTGTAGTATCACCTTAATTAATGCTTGTAGGTAAAAATAGCTGGCTAAAAAAAAAAAAACTCTGCAAACGCATTAGTCCAGTAAACTTATATTAGCTCTAATTTTTTTGTACTTAGTTAGTTCTGTACTTACGTACTCAAGTCAAGTAAGTAAGTTAAGTTTTGGACCTCTTCGCGCTTCCACTTACTTATTGGTAACCTAAAACCTTCAAAACTTTACTACGTTTTACCAAAATATTAGCGGAACGTTTAGATCTAATGAGAAGCCTGTAAAATTGTGCTTCTAAATTAGCTTAAACGGGGACTGAAATACAGACTTTTAAATTATTGTAATTTTCTCAAAAAGCTGCGGAAATGGTTAACTGGTAACTCCTATAATTATTCAGGTATTCAGTCTTTCAGACTGTTTTCTATATATTTATTTTTGTTTTTATTCATTTAATATTATATATTTTTTAATATTTTATTATTTTTTAACTACATTATTAAGAATCTCGCTTTTCATAGTTTATTTTAAAAAACAATTTGACTTATTTATACTTAAGAATAAGTATGTAAAATATTTTCTTATATAAAAAAAACTTTGTACACTTTTCGTACTATTTGTCGATTTTGGCGATACCATCATTCTGACTACCTTTTTCTCTTTTGGAACACTTGTTATGTAGGTAGCTGCTTCTGCGTTTTAGAGGAGCACTTTCGATTCCAGGCTGTGTGGGTTGTCTTTTATTTCCTACCGGACTAACGGCTTTAATTTTGACCTTAACCTCACACTGGTCGGTAGGATGAACAAGATAACCTCACTCATTTATTTGTTGTATAAAAAATTTGCTAAACCAAATAAAAAAGTAAAAAAATAATACTAATTTGTCTAGGTGTTACTTATTATTTACCCTACTTATAAAAATAATAAAAATTCAGGTTTGTTAAATTGTGTTGTCAGTTCAAAATTCAATTCTTTACTACTAGCATAATTTTAATTAATTTACATTATTTCTGAACGTATAAATTAATAAACAATATTGGAGAAGTGGGCACGTATTTTCCCTTACATTATTTCTTTTTGTAAATATCTTATTTTAAAAATATACCGACAGGCTAAAATCTATTTGATTTTTTTCATTTTTTTGCCTAAAATTTTCATTCAGTTTAACGAGTTTACATCTCCATATAATTTTACCAGAGTACATGAAGCTTATTTGGATTATTAAAAATATTAATTAAATAAGCGCTACTGGATGAGCTTAAAGCAATAATAATTATTAAATAAAAGCAAGGGATGTCTCATACATATTATATAGGTTTAAAAAATTAAAAAATCGGTGAGACACATCACCTTATTTCTGTTATAGCTAAACAAAATTATGAAAAATAAAATATTTTAATATTGATTAAAGTATAGTTGACTGTTATGAATGGGGAAGATGATCAGGGATGTAGTCAAAGAGGAACACCACGTTTAAGTAAAAATACTTTAATACGCGCCAACATTTTGACCTGCCTTGCAGGTCTTTTTCAGGGCCACCGAACCACACTATCTAATATTTTAATATTTTTAAATTTTAAATATTTAAATGTTCAGAAGCAGCTAGATGAGAATGTGAAAAACGTTTTATTAGATTGGCATAAGAAGAAACAGAGGGCTGTGAAAGAAAAATATGTTTGCTAAATATCTAATTTTTTTGCACACCAATTTAAGTTTTACTTTATATTTGAAGGTTTTGAAACCGTCTTCGTTTTGATACCTCGGAGAATTATCGGGACTCGAATTAGACAGGCTTGGAAGCTGTTAGGTTTGAGAGAGTATGAAGCTTATAGAGGAATAATGAAATTGAAAAAAAAAAATTCGTAACTTTCGGACTTTGCTACAAAGATTATATATATTACTAAAGATAATATAAGAGTAATACCCTGAAGAAAAATTGAAAATTATTCAAGCCGTAAATGCCGGGGTTGACAGAAAGTGCAAAAAAAGTATGGAATAATTTCCGAATTCTATTTCAGGTTTTTTCCAAAGGTCCGCTCAAATTGTTCACAAATTTAATAATTATTCTTTCATTATTATTATTTCAATAAAATATGTTCACATTTTCTCTAGTTGCATTGAGTATTTTATTATGAACATCTAACCTCTTTATATCGAAGTTAGTCAGAAATAACTTCAACAAATCGAACCTTGATATACCGAAATCCTCGATTATTCGAAGTTTTCTAGTTCCACTTGAGGTAACTCGATATATCGAGGTTCCACTGTATAAGGTTATAAAACTTTGAGCCTAAACAAACCCAGCCTAGCCATTAGGGAAAGGCAAACAACCTGACCCAGAGCCAGAAGATCTCAGACCAAGACAATTCCTCCACGCTCCTTCATCAGCCGGAGGAAGGAAGCGATATGAGCAGGATTAAGGAGCGGTTTTTTCAGTCAGCTCCCGAGGGGTCGCTATATCTCATTATGTCTTATCTATTACCCTTTCGTGTCTAAAGAAAAAAAATTAAATCCTTCCGCTTGGGTGCGGAAAGTGATGGAGGCGTTCTGAAAATTAATGGGCTTCAATGTTATCGTTTCGAACGTGTAAATATCGCTTATATATATATAATGGTAAATTGATATCAGTCATAGTGTGAAAAAATTGAAGAGTTGTTATATTGGAAAAGAAAATAACTAATAATATCCTTTCCTCCTCATATCAGACAAGCCAAATCACTGAATACATTCAAATACTCCTGGTTTCAATACTTCCTTCTCATACAAGCTGACGCTTGGTGATGCTAACTATCTACCTAAAAAATTAATCTTGCATTGCTGGATTCAGACTCAGATCTCTTGCATAATTAAGATTCCATTTAATATAAATTTCACTTTCTATGAATATGGCATTAGATACTTCTATTGTACATACAAAGCTAATCATTGTACCAAAAGATTTTTTTTTCTTTCTTATTTAATTTTATTTTCCGAATCAAGAATGAGATCATAAGAGAAAAAATGGAAGTTAAGAGAAATATTCTGGAGTAAATGGAGGGAAGGAGACTGAGATGGTTCGGCCATATTAAAAGAATGGAGAATAGAAGAATCCCCAAAATTGCTTATGAATGGGAAGCAGAGGGGAGGAGGAGAGGTAGGCCTCGCATCAGGTGGAGAGATGTGGCTGAAAGTATGGCTGGCCGAGGATTAACGGAAGAAGAAGCAATGGATATAGAGGAATGGAGGAACCGGCTGAGGGAAGAGTTTGGTTGAAGGGAACTTCGATAGGGAAGAAAAATACTTTCAAAGAAGAAGAATTTTATTTTATTTTATTTCGCTCATTTGTAGAATGTTATCTTATCTGTTATTTTAAAGGGACTTTGTCCCAGAATAAAATTATTTTTCTCTTCTATTCTATTCTACAAAAACTGTATTAGAAAAATTTTTATTTTTTTTTATTTTTTTATTTAGGGCAATGTTTCGTAACCATTTTTTCTAGTCGAGCTTATTGTATATAAATATCTAATTGTAAGAATTTTATATTTTAATAAAAGTATAGTTGACTGTTAAGTATGAATAAAGAAGAATGGCAGGTCTCCTTCAGTGCTAAACTGAACAAAAACTTTCCTTCTTTCCTATTTCATTTTTTCATTTATCTTTTTATTTACTATATGTATATACTCGTATATATATATATATATATATATATATATATATATATATATATATATATATATATATATATATAATTATTTTTTCCCCTTATGATTCCTTTCTTGTAATCTCTCTAACTTATGTATAGGTACTTTTCTAGAGCCTTTACTGTATTTTTTAAAATTCTATATCCATGTCATTCTATATTATCCATTTGTCATTTGTTTGTTTATTTTGGTCACATCTAGTTTTCTGTTCATTTTAGCCCTGATTTTAGACCTGTTGGCACACGTTTATGGTATTTTTATTTGTACGTGTTGTTTCTTTTTGTTTTCATCCCTAATCATCTTCTTCTTTAATTCAATTTTTTGTACACAAAACTATTTGTCAATAAATTTAAATTTTCATATTTTATTAATTTCTGGATAATTTATAAAAAAACAATGAAGGCAGAAAATATAGATATGAACTGCCATTTTGTTTTTAGATTTCTAGTGTATTATACGTAAATCAATAAAAAATAAAAATTTTAGTTTATAGGCAAAAGATTTTTGAATAAAATATTAAATGTTTAAACATATGGGTGTTATAAACAAAGCTTGAAAATATGGCTTACGCATGAAAGATTGTCAAAAAAACGAAAGAAATTTTTTTTTCTAATTATGTTTTTACAAATAAATATTATTTGATCATTTAAAAAAAATAATAATAATAATAAATTTCCTAACCAAATAATATATAACATTGATGAGTTTTTATATTCATAATATTTCTTCATTGCAAAATAGATTTAAAATAATATTGGAGTAATTAATTTTGTGAAACAGTCGCAAAATGGATATTAATCACCTGTGTATTTGACACTGCCTTAGGCAAAAATAAATAAAAAATCATAAATTGTGAGAAGCCGCAAACTAGTCTTCTAGTTGTTTGAAATTTTTATTGAGAAAGAGAATTAAAACCAAAATTAGCATCGGTCCCTCATTCTGATCAATCGACATTTTTAACCTTAATATTGTTTAACCCAACTATTGAACGAAATACACAAAAAAAGGTATAGTCGACCTACATTACGATTAATCGATTATTTCATATAAATAACAAAATATCTGCATAAACAATTAAAAATATTAAGTAGTAGGACATGATTCAAAACTGTTGGTTTGCAACAAACTCATGTCTTATTCAAGAATTCAACAATATTTCTTCTTATTTTATCTTTGTAATTAATTTATTTCACAATTTAAATAAGAACAGAATTACTTCAAATGTTTAATATTTAAAAGTAGTTTATTATAAATCAAACAGCAGGTATACATACATATAACATTTTAACTCTTATCTTTATGAATGGATGGTATGAAAACTAACTTTCCCTTAATTTACTACTTTACATTAAAAACTTTACTTTACTTTATACCAATTTTAATAACGTTTTGTTACTTTTTTTAATATATGTAGTTGTATGTTGTATTTTTTATAATATAGAAAAAGCTATAAATATTGGACTGTCAAAGAAAAATATCGATATTTTTGATCGTAGATCGATACCTACCCCTACTGGTATTCATCATTTCTCTCTCCTTTTTTTATTTTTTCATTTTAATTTATTTAGCACATTATTTTGTACAAGATAGTCCTGAATTTGAATAAATAAAGTTAATAAAAAAAACACAAAATAAAAACAGCTTGTCTATTTAAGAAAATAAATGTTCAGATTTCTTTATACTTAATAAACAACTACTACCTATCAGTTGAAACATCTCGATTATCTCAACTCAGCATTAGTCATCGTAACGTTAATTTTATTTTATATTATACCGACCTTTATCATAAAGAAATAAAATATAGTCATTTAGAACAGTCATTCATAGATGGCTAATCATCTGGTTTCGAACACCCTACTCACCTCATTCAGTCAATTGGCCGAAAATCTATAATATAGGACCTAGTTGGTAGATGATATCTCTAAATGAGATAATAACCTAAAGATGACTACTGAGAGATATCTTTGATAAATTGTATATGATTAGGTAGCCTCGAATGAAGGATATATCGGACGAAGCACCCTTTAATAATCTGTGCCGTGGTACGATTGAAAGCTCGTCGGTGGATGTTATAATTTTTGCATTTTATTCATATATATATATATATATATATATATATATATATATATATATATATATATATATATATATATGATATATATATATATCCTTTTTTATGTTATTCAGCTTTTATTTTTCACTCTGTTGAATTTAAAAAAAAAAAAATTAATTTATTGAAATTTACAACTGTACAAAATATTTACATCAACTTAATATGTTGATAGTGAATACAATAGCTTGTAAATAACTTGCGAAGAACTACTCATCAGTAGTACTTTAATAAAAATTCTACACTAGAAGGTCTCAGGGCCATCTTATTTTCAGACGCCTCGGAGGATTATCGGGAATGGTGTGGGAAGCAAGTTGAGAAATCAGGGGATTTGAGTGGTTATGGAGCTTGCTATGAAAGGATAGATATCTGGTTTGAGCTAAATCAGCAACATATGGAACATTAAGATCTTTTTGGATAAGTTTATTGGTGACAAAGTAAGGAGCATTGAGGATTTTTCGAGGGATTTTGGATTGTAAAGATTGGATAAGAGATGAATTAGATGGTTTAGTGGAGTCCCAAAGCTCAACTCCGTACGTCCAAATAGGTCTAATCACTGTCATGTATATGAGTCTTTTGTAATTAATTGGGAGCTTTGAACGTTTGTCTAATAAATGTTGAAGTAGTCTGTAACGACGGGACGTTTCTTGTCGCTTCAGTCTTTATGTGGATTCCACTGTTGAATGTTTAAAACAATATATAGCTAAACTTTATAAAAATATATTACAAATTTGGAATCACTCTTAATTGAAAACAAATACATTATTTTACAAATAGGTGTTGTAATGGTAGAAAATAAAGGGAAGTATGTTCCTCAATTTTCATTGTTCTTTAGATATCATTATGGTCAGTATCGTTCACCATTTTCTAAAATGTATCAAACAAAATAAGGTTTGTAGGTTCCAATGCTTGTTTTTTTTCGATAACTATATATCTTTGTTAAAAAAAAGTATTTTTTATTTGTTTATACTTAATAATTAAATGTTAACAAAATGATACAACTTAATAACAATAAATTAATGGTGATATTGCTATTTCATCTTATCATTAATATACTTATTCTTTAAAATTTTTGTTTGATCGAAATCGCCAAAAAATATAAGAAATCTTATGAATTTTAATTGGTTGGGATAATTATCTGTTGAATATTTATTGATAAATTTAGGAAGGTCGTTTTTAAATCAATCGGCGGCACTTATTAACTGTACGTGTTTTCGATAAATCGATTTCTTTATTACGAATTAGTGATTTGCCAAAAATTTAAATGAATTTAAATTTTTCTCATAACGTAAGCTTCCCTTGACTGTTATTAAACATTTTTTTTTCCATAACAAGTGGCAGATGTTCCTGACGTATGAGATAAGGGTATTTGCCTGATAAAATGGATTTAGGAAAAAAAAAAAAAAAAAAAAAAAAAAAAAAAAAAGCAAGGTCTATACTGCTTTTAGGGATTAAATAAAATATTTACTCCTGAGGCTCGTTTTCAAGCGATAAGAAAAAAAATATAAACATTTCTGTAAAAATATAAACACAGCATTTAACATTGAAGAGAATTTTAGGTGGCTTAATCTAAATGTTAAATAGAATATAACTGAAAAGTTTTGTTTCATTCATGGGCAAGAGACTCGTAAAATAATTTAAACTTATTAAATATTATCAGTATTAAATAAATATCTACTGACCAAAACAGTAAATTAAGTGATGTGATAAATATAAATAAAATAATATAACATGCTATAACATTGAAACGTACAAAATAAACTGTTACTATCAACGGTTGTTACTAATAATGTAACATTGGATTAAAAAATAAAATAAAAGTTTATTAAATTGTTTATATTTATTTTAAGGGAGATAGGGTGCTGAAAAATATGGAATTTGAAAGTTTTTAAAGAATTAAAATTGTGAATGTTGAGAGGGAGAGAATTCCCCCCCAAAAAAACTGACTAGCTTTGGTGGTTCTTTTAGAGTTTATAGATGATTTGAATAAACAAATTCAAAGATTTAGGCTGACTAAAGCGACAAGAAACTGCTCGTCGTTACATGCAGACTTCTTCAACATTTACTTAACAAATGATTAAAGCTCCCAGTTCAATACAAAAGACTTATTTACATAACTGTGATTAGACACAACCCAAAATCCTTCGAAAAATCCTAAATGCCCCTTACTTAATCACCAATAAACTTATCCATTAAGACCTTAATGTTCCTTATGTTGCTGATTTAGCCCAAATCAGATACCTATCCTTTCATAGTAAGCTCCGTAACCACTCAAATCCATTAGTTTCTCATCTTGCTTCCCATTCCATTCCCGATGATCCTCCGAGGGGTCTGAAAAGAAGATGGCTTAGAGATCTTCTAGTGTAGAATATTTATTAAAGTGCAACTGATGAGTATTTCTTTTCAAGTTTTGACATATTGTAATCCTTATCAGCTCATTTACTTAATGTATATATTTGTATAGTTGTAAATTATAATAAAGTGATATAAATATATATAAAGATTTAGGCAGGAGGAAAACATAGTCTGGTAAAGGAAAAATCCGATGATATCCAATGGATTGAAGAATAGATTCACTTAAAATTAAGTCACAAGAATTATCAAATTAAGCTTTGAAATGTGTAAACTTTTTTACAAAAGAATTCCAGGGTGAACCAAAGCCAAATATGGCAAAAGAGTTTTGGTTTGAAATGTTGTATTTTGGAGATAGGATTTTTTCTAAAATTAGTAATACCATTTATATCAAAATACGCATTTTTATATATATATATATATATATATATATATATATATATATATATATATATATATATATATATATATATACGCATATATATATATATATATATATATATATATATATATATTTATTTTATTTATTGGTTTATTAGCAGTTAATTAATAATAGTGTATCTAGTATGATATGAAAATTACTTTTCTTTTTTTTTCCCGAATATCCAAAAAAACTACGTTTGAATATATTTACTTTATTATAAAATAGCTATTTTGAGATCCGCCACTATTAGTATATTCCTCAACTCACTGAAAATTTTTTGAAAACCTTAGAATCGCATATTTGATATGATGATAATAAATCCAATATTTAGTAATAAAAATATCCTGACATACAAAAAATTACACTTCACATTTAGAATAAAAATTCCATAGTTTTTTGGTGTTTACGTACTTTAACCTGGTCATTTAAATCTAATTATATATTCTATTTCATTATTTTATTTTGTGTTACATTCACTAAACATATTGTATAAATGGATTGTCATCCATATTACTCATTGCAATTGAGTGAAGCAACTTGTAATGTTTTGAGTTTACAGTAGTTCTGGAAAAAAAAAAAAAAAAAACAACGATAAATTGATGCTTTTGTTAGTAAGAAGGTTTTTTTTTTTCTTCTATGCAGCTTAAATATTTGCTATCCGAAGTTACAGTATCCAATTAGACTGAGTAATAAAAATTGCGACGTTACTTAAAAATGTACAAAAATTAGTCAATAAATATTAATTACTTCTATGTTTTTATTTTTATTGAAGACTTTTTTACAACAGTATGTTATACATCTTCCCCAAAAATAAGTTGGTTCCATTTTTTTTCTATCCAACCAGTCTCCCTTATACATTTCATCCCTGACCCTCTCAACCCTACATCTTCTAAGTCGACCTTTCTTCCGTTTTCTCTCCGGACTCCATTCAAAAATTCTTTTTGGCCATTGTTCCTCTCCCTTCTCATAATGTGCCCAAAGTACTTTGGCCTTATAGTCTCAATAGTGATGAGGATGCTATTCATTTGTTCCACTCTCTGCCTAATTTAGGAACTTTCTGGATGTTAGGAACTTTCTGAATCCGCGATACTTGCGTTTTCAATAATCCATTTCTAGGGCTAGAAGTCTTTTTGGCTGGCTTTCCTTAAAGTTTTACACTTTTCAGAAACGATTAATGTACATTTTTTTTTGTTTTTAAGGACTACGACTTGCTCCATAGTACGGAATTTAACATTTCTAATTACTATTCTACCTTTGTGAATGCTTCTTTCAATGTCCTTGTTCGTCGTTCCTGCGTCACTCACCCAGCTACCTAGATATTTAAATTGAGCCTCAGGTTTTAGAACCCATCAATCTATGGATGGGTATTCACTTTAATGTTTTGAAATGTTGATATTGAACAAGATTTATACGGATTAAGTAACCAGTGAGTTGCAGTTTAAGTTTATAAGTCATATAATTATAAATTTATTTTATATAATAAAAAAAAAATACCTCAGTTCTGCGCCTAACTGTATATACATCATTATATTCTCTTTTAATATATAGAAAATAATAGCCTTGACAGATGTTTATATACATACTGATGCGTTCCCACGAACTTGCACTTGTATCAGTCACAAGAAATAGGACAGGCAATACCATTTCTCGGTATCACCATTAACGTCCAATCCACATCTGTCATATTTCCCTTACTATATACGACAATATTAATCCGTTTATCCGGCTCAGTAGTTGGGTTATCCGTTACACGCTAACGATATTCGATGTAATTAGCGTTTAATTATCGAGGAAAGTAAACACGAGGTATAAAATAGTCGCGGATAGGAATGCCGCTTAGAGCCTAGGACATAGGCGATAAACTGTAATGAAGACAACAAGCCCCATTCCGTTAGCCATAGGTTTGTACATATTTCTCACTCATAATATATTGACTTCCTTTAAGAGTTTTTATATTTATACCTCGCTGGAGGCTAGGAACTCGTCATTCCTTTGTAACGAGATTCGAAAATGCTGAGGCGGTGGAAGATTCAAGAGATGCGAAAATTCTAATGCACGTCTGTAAATCTTCTGAAGATTTTTAATTACTTTTTTTTTCTCTCGGCGTATTTTATATTTATTGTAGGTCGTCAAATATCAAAACCATTAAAGTTTATGAAATGTTGTTAAACTTCTCTACAGTTGGTGAAATAATTGGTATGATTTATAAATAAAAAAAAAATGTATATGTATTTTTTTAATTATAAAAATATTTTATACATTAAATATTTCAAGTTCACTCAAGGCCAATAAGTGTATTAAAATTTTTACTCAATTGATCACATCCTTCTTTAATTTTTGCCCACTGCTATAACAGTAACAGAGAAGAAATATTTCTCCATGATAAAATATTAAAAGTAAAAGTATAGATTACTGAATTGATTTTGATTGCTTAAGCTACTCAAATGTCATTACCACGGTGTGCCCCACTCTTAGTTTTCTTGTATCTATTTATTCATTTCTTTCGTTACGTAAGGTAAATGGTTGTGAAATTTATTTCCACACATAAAGGAAATCTCAACAATCATTAATTTTTTCAGTTTTGTATTTTGGGTAATAATTTTAAATAGCTCTAAACTTTATCCCATCATTATTATGTCACATACCTTTATTGTTGTCATTACCACTCTTTATATTATCTCAGTAAATTCTCAAATTAGTGTATTGGCTTTAATTTAATTAAGTATATCATTTGTTGTATGACATATTTTAGTCATCTAGAGGTTAGGGTTGAATAAAATGCCCGAATTATTAGTGCTGTAATGACATAAACTGTAATGAACATTTTTGAACTATTGCTACCTTAGATAGGTTTTCTCCTGAATTAAATGTGTTTAAGCTTAATTGTTCATTTAGTATTTTATTTTTGATTAGTACTGAATTATTAGAAATATTGCCTGAAAAGTTATTTTTTTCTATTTTTTTCTCCTAGGCTCTCAATAACAAAGCCACCAATGGCTCCTTCTCCAATATATTGCCCGTGATCTAAGAATCACTCATATAGATGACTATGAATTATGACATTTATAAAATATGAATGCGAATAGTAGAAACCAATAAACTAAAATATAAAAACAAAAACATATAACAGTTTGTAGATATTCAATATTTACAAGCATCCCGGGGCGCCCCCGAACCGATCTCGTCTCCCTAATATGGGAGGGAATGTCAGGCTTAAAGAGATCCCAGCGCTGCTCTCTCAGTTGTGTCACTAGGTTGTGATAATTAAAAAAAAAAATGTGTTTTTTTATAGCTAAAATCCTTTGAACATGAAATAAGTTCGCCATCATTTCTCTAGAAAGATCTTAATAGAAAGTTAATTTGTTTGATATTTATGCTATTTTTCTAGAAAATGTGGACCTGAAGCGGCCCACTCTAGTTCGGTGACTCTGATGATCGTTCACCTTGAACCTCAGGGCTCAGTTTCCAGTTTTTGGTTCAACTTTTTTCTCCATCATAACTCGTTTGCTATACTTATCGCAGAAATTTTTAGGATTCATATATATCGTCCTCACAACTGGCAAAGTATCGAATGTTAAAATACGCGGTTTTGTATTCGATCTTTAGCGATTCGTTATATTTATTTGGCATAATCAAATAATTTCATCTCTTATCCAATCCTTACTATCCAAAATCCGCAATGCTCCTTACTTTGTCACAAAAAAACTTATCCATAAACTTCTAATGTATTATATGATGCTGATTTATATGATATATCGTTTCATTGTAAACTCCATTACTATTTAAATCCACTAGTATCTCAACTTGTTTCCTAGTGGATTCCCGATAACCCTTTGAAGTGTCTGAAATAATGAAAAAACAAAATAAGACCTAGCTAAATACATGCATACGATTCACATATTTGCGGATGATTGAATGTCTATGAGATGGAAAATAAATTAAATAAATAAATAGTTCGGTTTTCATCCACCATGCGCCCCCTTTCATATGTTATATTTGCCTATGCCACCCCTTCCTGTCATTAATTACTTTCTGCAAATCATTACCTCCTTTCCCTGATTTTATTTTTTAACAGTCATTGTTGAGTTACGCCTTCATCCAGAAAACAATCATTAAGTCACTTTTATTTTAATTTCTCACATTTCCCCAATCTCTATCTTCGTTTATTGTTATGCCAACTTTATTATTTTTCTTACCCTTCTATCTTACCATTTTCCTTTTCATATATATCCCTTATACTTATTTTTAAATTCCTATTAAAATCAGCTGTTAATAAAATTGTTACATTGTATTAGTTTACACAATTTAAAATTTGTGTTATTCAATTTAAATTATTTAATTATGTAAACAGCTATTAATTCTTTCGTTGACTAATTTACTTTGTATTATTATTTTTATTTTTCATTTTTAAATTATTTTTATTAATTTATTTTTTTAAATGTTTGTATCATCTTGGTCACATCCATTTTTTTGTTATTTTAGCCCTGATGATGACCTGCAAGGCAGGTGGAAACGTCGGCACGCCAAATATAAAGTTTTTAATTTAAAAACTTGGCGTGTTTATTTACCTGACTGCACCCCTGACCATTTCTTCACTTAAATAGAAAATAAATTATGTTTAAAAGAATTCCGAAATTAGGTTGTACGGATGATTAAAAAAATGTCAAAGGAAACAGTTCTATGAGATGGAGTCTACAGTGTGAAAGATCAAGACCTAGTATTCAGAAGTTTGATAGAAGTACTAGTTAAGTATATATGAAGGTGTTTTAGTATTTAGTGATTGGAATAAGAAAGTACCGAGGAAGTACTTTCATCAGAAATCAAGAAAAAGCCACCTAATCTGAGAATACCGGCACGAAAAGTGAGATCGTCTGGGGATCCCCAAGATGAATCTTTATTTTATATCATGCATATGAATGTGAAATTAGTGTTCTAAAATGAGTCGTTAAGTAAATATATTAGTTGCTGTATCAATTATGGCTCTCTTTGAATCAGTGGAGCCTGGATGTATACTGTGTGTATTCATTCTGTACAATAGTGGACAGATCCCTGCGGAATTACTGCCTTTCATAATAATAATAATAATAATAATGGAGATAATTCTGTTGGAGAGGATGAGTAAAATATGGGTGGGTACGTTTCAACGGAAAATAAGTGGTCTGTTGTGTCCAATTTTTCGACCTAGTTGCTCGATATACTTCCAGGAATTGGAACGCCCCTGTGTAGTTGATGAATGGCTGAGTTTATTAAGAAAAATATTTGTTTAGCTATATATTTTAAACTGATAGATCAAACAATATATCATCTGAGAAAAAATATCTACTTTTTTCGAGGTTGTGATATCCTTATTTCAATCAATTGGGCGTGTTTTCGTTTTAAAGAAAATAGATAATTACAGTCTATTTATACTGAAACATATACTTTATAAACAATCACTCGGGTCGCCCCGGGCTAAGCTTACAGTTGGTCAAATATTAGGTTCCTGAACGCCATTCCTGTCCGGCACACTACACTTTACTTCTCAAAATCTGGGAGGTACTAAACGGATAGGAGGAGCTCCTAACCACTCTTTAACCTGTACAAGATGGAATCACTGTCAGAGAATCAACTAACTCAGGGAATCTGTAGTTTACGCTCGTGGCGCTTCTTTGACTCCTATAGAAAGATATTTGAAGGCATGAGCTTGAATTTAATAGATAATATTTTTCATTTCTTTATTCACCCATCTTAGATAATGATGACAATAGTGAACTATTTATCAATATATATGGTTTCAGGCCTGAGAGGGATGAGAGAGAGGGGAACACTCAACAATTTCTCTACTTGACATCAGAAATATAAATAAATAATAGAAATATTAGTATACAGGGTGATTATCTGTAAGTGTTAAAAAAAAAAAAAAAAAAAAAAAAAAAAAAAAAAAAAAAAAAAAAAAAAAAAAAAAAAAAAAAAAAAAAAAAAAAAAAAAAAAAAAAAAAAAAAAAAAAAAGGGTGAAACTTGATCAAAAATGTAGCAAAATACCACAGACTTCACCTTTCTATTCCAATCCCTTGCAGATATACGATAAATCAAAGACTTTTTTGAGGAACCACTTTTTTCCATAAAAGCTGTAATATCTCCATTTTGTTTAAATGTTTTTAAAATTTTGACCACATCTTCGGATTCAGTATTACGTTTTCTATAATAGCAAAGTACCTGTAACCATGAATTTTACAAACTTGGTATCTAAAGAACAGCTTGATCTTCACCTTATTTGGAGAAATCACAATGTATTATATTACTTCAACGCTTACCGTTTTTCGAAAAAACTATCCACAAAACATCAAATCCTACAAAAACTTGCAAATTTAATCAGCTTTGGAATGATATGTTAAACGTAATGATTTTGTTTCAATTTCATGGAAAAATTCACTTTTGAAACCGAAAAAACATGGTGTTCTCCTTTGGCATAGAAATCAATTACTTGTGTAAATAAAACATTATGATAACTCCTTAATGAAAATATTAGTTTTAAAATAATATACTCTTCATTGCAATAAAAAGCAAAGAAAAAAATTATTGTTTAATAGAAAATGAAATAAAATTGTCAAAAAAGCGACACCAGACAGAGGATCTTATGTTATTACATTTATCTATTTATTATTATTATTTAGGATTTATTTTATTAGATTTTAAATGTAATGTTTGAAATCCAATGATAATGAACATAGACCTTAATTGTTGGACATAGCTGTTAGCTTCTGAATACAGTGTTGAAGAATACTACTTTTTGAGGTGAATTTTATAAGCAAATGAGTCTGTTTTTACAGGGGAAGGCATTTTCCACTAAGAGATACTCACCCTGTATAACAGGTCTCTCGTCGAAATTCTTTTTAGCTATCTTTGAGGATTTCCGTGTATGTTGTGGCTCTGACTTATCGTATATGCATATGTTACTACAGGTACTGTCTCATATATGGCGTTCTCTTAGCGGGCGCTCAGAAATAAAACTTCTGAACTTTGAGCTTCCATAAATGTAAAATCCCGTTCTAGAATTTCATATACAAACCTTGAATTTTTTTAAAAAGAAAAATATGTCTTAAATATTTTAAAAAATTATGTCGGCAAATATGAGTTTTTTTTTTTTAAGAAAAAATAAATTGAATTAAGAAAATGAGAATTTTTTTTTTTTAAAGGCTGAAATATTGCAATTACTATGATACAAGCTGAAGATTATTTGGTTCTCTCAAATAAGTTTTTACGTTTCTGTAAATCAGCGCCATTTCTGTTTTTTAAAGATTATATTATTGCCCAAATATAAGTAAATCAAATATGTGTTTCGACTCTTGGAGTTAAGGAACCCTCTCATGGCACACCCAGCCTCTGTAAAGTGGATGTCTTTCATTTAGTTGAAGAATCATGAATTCTGGCTATATTGCTTGTGTGATTGTTGTTATAGTACTTTCTTACTAAGTAGGGAACCCAATGGTTAGTGCTTAATTTAATGGTTGGTCGTGACACAGGGATTTTTTATTTAAAGGTAATTGTTTTTTCATTGAACATACTATTAATAATACACTCGTGTGTTTTCATTATTGGTTAAAGTAAATTTTATTATTATTTTTTAGTTTTTATTAAAATATGATGAAACTTCTAGAATATAAATTCCTTAAAAAATAAATATGTTCATTAAAAAAACATTGCGATATAGTAGGCATTCAACATTAAAGAAAGCTGTCCACAAACAAATTTTGAACCAGTACGTCATCAGGGCCTTATTTGGGAGATAAATTGGCGAACAGGGGCTAAACGATGTCTATGAGCTAAGGCAATAACTAAATCACCCGGTTCTATAAAGCTGTTGATAATGGCTGTTGTGATAATTGCTCAACGCAGCTTGTCAGCATCCATTTCAGGATCTAATTTGTTCATTGCTTACACTTTTATGAAACATGCTGGATAAAAGTCAACTTTGAAGCAGGTGATTTGAGAACACCTTGACCTTCTACTTAGAGACTTTCTGTAGTTGAGTCTCGATAATTTGAAGCTCAAGGGATCAAAGAAAAATCAACGAGAGATCAAATATGACTGTCTATAACTTGATTTATATTTTGAAATATGCAAAATAATATGCAGTTATGGTACTTGTTTATATTGTAAAAATATAAAAAAAATTAAGTATTTTATTTAATTGTTCCTAGTAAACTTTCTTGGATTTATTTTGAGTAGATTATTTATTTTACTCCTGAGAGCTTAGCGGCTATAGTACATTATGTTGACTTTGTCTAGCTCCATGTTACTGCTGTTTGTTTTTCTTCATTATCTTCTAAGATAGTACTCATTTGACGAGCACAATGTTCATAATTGGTGAGGGAACAGCTATAACAGAGCTCATCTTCAACGTAAAGTCTTCAAAGATTAACTCATCACATTGAGTTTAAACGTTTAGTTTAGGTTACAGCTGAATAGAATTAAACCAACTTCATTTGACGATTCATAGCTCTCAAGTACTCGACAACTTTTAGTATCTTTTCTTGTTCTCCCTTTCTTCGACCACGGACGCTTTGTATTATTTAGAGAATTTATCTAGTGAGCTCTAAATGGGATTTTAGAAACTAATAAAGTTATTTATGGTGGTTATCGCATATCTATCTGTTAACTTTATCCGAATTACTTTTGCCAATACTTTCTAAGCATAATAGAAAACCTATATCCTTTAAAGATATTATAAATATGATATAAACGAAATAACGAATGCATCCAAATTACGCTAATTCTTTGAGAAAAATAATGCTCCACAACTAATATATTTACTCATATTAACACACAATTTTCACTTTCCTCGGTATGATTTAAGATATAGATTCATCTTTGGGAATCCCCACTGACACGTAGGGGCACACGTATCGTCCTGGTATTGGGTTGCTTTTTCCTAATTTCCGACCGCAATATTCCCTCGCTATTTTTCTATTCCAGTCACCAAAAACTATTGTGTCGATTCCAAATATCGAATATCGATTCCACCTATTTTTGTGAAAATCAATCAATGCTCCATTGTCGATTTCAAGGAACCTACCGATAACCGATAATAATTTGTAATCAAAATTTGGTTTTAAACTATAAGGATTCGCTTAAATATCGAATATCGCTTTTTTGTTACTGGTACAGGTATCGTGGAATCGAAAACTTTTGTTACCTATACATCACTATGAAAACCAAAAAACCTTTTTATGTTCTTTACCTGATCCCTCTGTGTTCCTTCAACCACTTTTTAAATACTAGACACCATCCCTCAGACTGCTATACTGCTGCATACCAAACTGCATCCTTTGAATAATCCTATATTATTCATTATTCTCCTTTTGGAATTTCTAGTCAATCTCGATAACTTTCTTTACATCATTTATTTCTTTTCCTATTTAAATATCGATATTAGAGGCATATTTAAAAATAATTATACATAAGTTATATATCTTTATTTAATTGTACTTATATTTTTGTTATTAATATTTCTTATTCGTAATCGATTATTATAGCCAGGTGTTTTTCTTTTGCATTCAGTCTTTATATTTCTAGGGGGCAAATTATCTTAGAATAAAGTTTCATTTCTTCTTCTTAATATGTTATTTAAAAAAAAAAATTATTTAAGTGACGAGGAATAACACTCTATTATCGATATTCGATTGTATTTACCTCAGGAATTTACTTCACAGATTTGACATAAAGTTTTCATAATTTATGTTTTACCTGCTTTAAATAATTTTATTCCCTTCTATTCTTTCAGCTAACAGTTCCCAAACCGTATCAGACATCTTACTGCTTGTTAAGTCTTGAATAATCCAGAGACCGACAAGCGGTTCCCTTCCCACACTTGATTCCTCCACAAGTTATGACGTGTAGCTTCGGTTATATCTTTTGATTTACGATCGAAGAAAAAAAAACTTGTTTTCTCCTCGTCTAATTTGTTTATTTGACTTTTATGGCTGAATTTTGGTAGAAGAGTCCTCATTCCACGTCGTCCGTCATTCAGATCCGAGCGATGGCTTGGAATCCTCACATTAATGAATTGAGTTGACGCAACCAGTTCTTTCCGTTGTGGTTAGCGTAGGTTTTTATTAAACATGTCCGCAGTCAGCTTTCTAATTTTCAGTTGTAGTAGGACAATTTTTCGGAAAGCGGAAAAAACTGAGTTGTGTAAAATGATAGTAGTATTCTGAAAGAACGGAAATAAGTGTACGTAAAGAGTTAAAACATAAGAGTTTTTTTCCCGTTAGATATGCACTATAAAACAGTTGCCTTTCAAAACGCTTTTCAACAAATATTGAGTTGTTTTATTTCGTTGACAAATATCAATGGTTATTTGAGTTAAAAATTATTTCATTTAATTTAAAATCAAACTTTGAAAAATCATAAAACATTGTTTTTATTTTTTTCGGGAAGTGGTTTTTGATATATTTAACCTCGCATAATACTTGACAATAATAAAATAGATATAAGTATAATAAAACATAAGTGTGATAACTTGACATTGCTGTCTATAGTAGTTCACTAAACGCCACGAAGGCTCTACGGCAAGCAGAGGAGGTCTGTAATGAAATCACGGAAATATTGGAAGGATTAAATATTGCAGTCAACTGCAGGAGGAGTGACTGCATCATCTTTTCCTTCCAGAAAAATAAGCGTCCCCTTTCTAAAACCTATGAGGTAGCAGGAATCGCTAAGAGGCCAGCAGGCAGTATAGTGACACTCTAGACAGGCACCTCACAATTTGAGGCCACTGCAACCGAAAACTTAAGTCGGTGAGAACAAAGTCATACAGGCTAAATCACCTGCTGAGTTCACCAAACCTCTCGCTCCGCCTCAAATTAATTATTTATAAGTGTTTGCTGATACCGATTTTCCTTTCAATATATCACACTCAACATCAAAAAGACTCCAAAAATTTCAGAACGGGGTACTGATACGAATCGTCCAATACAAGGTTACAAAAGACTAAAACTGACATGTTACACAGAACACTAGACTTACCAAAAGTGACAGAATACATTACAAGGATTACATTGAACACATATCAAAGTCATATTACTAACACATATTAATGTGTTAAAGAGTAGGTGTGTTTGAGGCTACCAAAAAACACACGACTAACCCACTATTTAACACATTAACACCGACTGAAAAACCACAGAGATGTCAAAACTACGTCAAAACACTTGTACTTGACTAAGATAACATAACACACCCTCTTTCCCAAACATCACAGTGACTCCACCACTAGATCAAGATTTTCTATTATAGTGTTTTATCATGATTCGTAATTTTTACAGAACTCCCTTAAAATGCACCAAGTGCAGACAAAAGGGGTAGATTCATTTTTTTGAATTCTATCATAAATCAATAAAAATAAAAGGGGATTAGAAAAAAAAAAGTGTGATAACTTATCTTTGTGCTTAACATTAATTATATATAAATGTGGGATCCGTCCAAGTTTACTGTGCACCATTATTTTCAAACATAGGAAAAAATATAAACAACAAACTGCAATTATCCAATGATAATGGTATAATGAGAAAAACCGTTAAAGGTACAAAAATGCAAAAAGTCAAGACATTGAAGATATATAAAGTTAAATAGTTCAAAAAATTAAGTAGAATTTGGACGGTAGAACAAAAAACGTTTTCGATACCTTAAAAATGATTTTAACTCTTTTCACCGCAATCATTTTAATAAATACCTTGAGTATAGTTAGTAAGGGCGACTAATGACATAAAAAAAAAAAAAGAGAATAGTTTCCCGCTTTACTTGCCAATCCCTTTCTTAAACCTATTTAGGAATATGGGAGACTAATGTATCTCCAAAATATTGAATTAAGCATGGGACAGTCGCCGAAGGATACTAGGTATGGGTGCAGTTTTGTGGCTACATATTCATATTATATATTGTATTATATCTGTTTTAAACATATTGCTGAATTTAAATGTTTTAAAATATGCAAATCCTATTTTTTTTATTTATATTCTTTTCAAGTGGTCTAATTATTCATTCTAAAACACTCCAAATCAGGTTCGGAATTGTTAATCCCTTTCTTAAACCCCTCATCCTTCTACGGCTTTATTTAGGCGTATCGGAGATCAAGATATCGCCCGGTTTCGATAAAATATCGCGGTTGTACTCAAAGGAAATCGGCCCACAAATCCCCATTCGTTTTCGCCGCTGTCGGCATAGCGATGGCTTTGAGGTATTAGCGAAATATATGTCTTCTGGGTCTTTTATTTCGAGCCTGATTCAAGAGATTAGAGTCCCGAATAGACTTGATAAGAGTTATCTGATTATCTTAGGGCTCAGGTGTAAAAGGATTATGCTTGTTTAGTTAACCGATGGCGTAGTAAAATAATTGTCGAATAATATAGTGATGATGAAACAAATATCCACATTGCTCCTGGTCGATGTATTCAAAGATTGCGTGCCACAGGATATATATGGAAATTTGGAGTATTCGTGGATATTACAACATTTTTTTATACAACTTCAAATATTTCATTGTATTTAAATATACCAGAGGATTTATCAAGATTTATAGACTTAATAAAATAGTTAAATACCAGCAGAACACCTAGTCCGTTAATTTAATTTGATCTTAGTGAATAAGTCATTCAATAATTTTTATAGGAAATGTTTCAGTAATGTTTGAATAAAAATATTTTAATGGTATTACTATCTAAGAGGCGCTCCAGCCCCTTCAAACGCCAAGAATACCTTTAATTAATGCTAACTTTGTTCCGATTTATTTCGGTATTCTAGTCACTACTATTGGAGAGGAAAAATTGTATGTACTCATTCATATCCATTATTAGGCATAACTCCTATTTATTATGTGAATTTATATGTTTCGGTGTCTTTGGCTCCATCTTCAGGTTCTAAAATCTTTAACTATATTAATTTATAACATTATATAAATTATACAAATTTATCTTATATAATTATACAAAATCATTTACTTTCAATCAGTGATTGCTTTCACATAGTCAATTTTACTGTCTCATAGCCATACTGCTGAGCAATGTTCATTTATTATTGTTTGTTTAATTCTTATTTATATAGACTATTTAATATGGTGTTTATATAAAACTACATATTCATTTTATTTCTGTACTGTCACTAACATTCACATGTTTTTATTATTATTTACTATTAATTACGGATATTTGATTTAATTTTTTTTTTAAATTTATTTATTATGTTAGCGCAATTTTTACTAATTTTATCTATATCTGTTCTATAATTTACTGCTATTTATGTAAATAGCTTTCATTAATTTTCTTGATGTGCTGAGTTTTGATCGATTATACGTAGTAGCCTGGCTGGCTTCAGAATCACTTGAGGTACGCATGATGGTATAGAAGGATCAATACAATTAATTGTAATATTGATCCATTAATTTTCTGTTTTGTGCCTTATTATAAGATATTGGTATTTTCAAAATCATACTCATGTTAAAATTTTGTGCATGTTTACTTAGCCCTGTTTTACTGTTATTTTCTTTTTTATTGATTCTATTGCAATCATATCTGTGCTGGTTAATTGGTTGGTGAAATAAAACAAAACCTTATAAAAAGAGTAGTATGGATGTGAGACAGTAAAATCGACTATGTGAAAGCAATCACAAATAGTAAGTAAATGTTTTTGTATAACTGTATAAGATAAATTTGTATAATTGATATAATGTTATAAATTAATATATTTAAAGACCTTATAACCTGAAGATAGAGCCAAAGACTACGAAACATGTAGATTCACTTATTAATAAATAGTTGTAATGCCTAATAATGGATATTAGATTACATCTCCTTTAACAAAATAGTTATGTAATACACTCATTCATTTACATACAAACTCTAAATCCATGTTCGGATTAATATTACCAACTAGAAGAATTAAACTTTTTTGAAGTCAGGATAATTAGTATCATTGAGTACTGTTCTTCCTCATGCCTCACATGATATATGGTATTAGTGTGTTATAATCTAGTATACTCGTTGATTTTTTCTGAATATGGAGTCTGAAATTCATTAAAACATATACAAAAAATAAATCTATATTAAATATTACAGACTACTTTAACATTTACTAGGCAAACGTCCCAGTTAATTACAAAAGACTCATTTACATGACAGTGATTAAACCTATTTATTAAACCGTACGGAGTTGAGCTTTGGGGCTCTAGTAAACCATCCAATTCATCTCCTATCCAATCCTTACAATCCAAAATCCTTCGAAAAATCCTCAATGCTTCTTACTATGTGACCAATAAACTTATCCATAAAGATCTAAATGTTCCATATGTTTCTGATTTAGCCCAAACCAGATACCTATCTTTCCATAGTAAGCTCCATAACCACTCCAATCCACTAGTCTCCCAACTTGCTTCCTTCTCCATCCCTGATAATCCTCCGAGGCGTCTGAAAAGAAGATGGCCTAGAGACCTTTTAGTGTAGATTTTATTAAAGTGCTACTAGTGAGTAGTTCTTCACAAGTTATTTACATGCCATTGTATTCACTGTCAACACATTTACATGTTGTATATTATTTTGTACAGTTGTAAATATCAATAAAAGAAAAAAAAAATTAAATATAGATTGTTTTATTTTTTCTCCACCTTCCCTGTATATGTTTTAAATTATTCTAAACATTCTTAAAAGTAAATTAAAGCATATTTAATGTTGATTGACGGAATATTTATTTTTTATATTCTTCTTTATATATTATAATATGTAGATGGCGCCCATCATGGCGCTGAGCTGTCAGATTTAATCCACTAATGAGGCTAAGCAACGACAAAGGCTTTGGCTGTAGGTGTGATTACAGCTGACATCAGGGTGAGATGTTTTTCTTTCAATAAGATTCTTATCCCTGATAATTCCAGCTATACCTCAACCGACGTTTTCTAATGATATTTTATTAATAGAATTTTTCTCACTTTATAATCATAATTTTTCTATGTCTATATAAATTGGCTGTGCTAGGAACTCGATGGCCGAGCGAATTGTGGCGAGCGTCTCATGTTGATAAAGAAGTTCGGGGGTTCGAAATGCCTGGGTGTGTAAAAATTTATCTTTTGGTGGTCCCATGAAATGAATATTGACCTTACCACCATGGCTAGAAAAGGTTGGTAATCTGTAGGATTATTCGTTCGCACATTTGTAAAATCAAGACATTTGTTAATATTAATAAATAATTATTTAAAAAAATTCAGAATTTCTCAGATTTAAAATATAAAAATAGGTTAAGTAAAATCAGTTTTTATATCATTATTTTTAAATAATGTAAATTAATCACTTTATTTAATTATTTTCGTTTTTTTATTTGCGAATATTTTTTTTTCTCTCTTAAGTTCTTTAACCTACTTATTGTAATTTTATTTGTATGCTAATGGAACTTGTCCAGAATTTCATGTAAATTAATATTATTATATTTATTATTAGCCCTAATTTTGTAATAAGTTAAGATTCATTTGAAGTTTCTTCAACCTTAAATCCCCGTGAACAAGGGTACTTCTAGGATTGGTAAATAAGAAAATGGTAGGACCTTGAGTAAGGGGAACAGTAGCCTGATTTACCAAAAATCCTGAGTTCGAATCCGGCTTATTAATATATTATAGAGAGATAGAATGGATCCTCAGCAATCTATTCTTCGCTTCTCACTCCCCTGGGCAAGGAAAACACCTTGTTCAACGGTAAAGACAGAAAACAAAATAAATGATTAATAAATATAAATATAAAGTTAGATTGATAAAATTAATTTATGATTGTTTTTAGGCTATTTTTTTACATTTCTAAAATATAACTAAAAGGGTACTCCGTCACACAGGAACTATAATCGCTTTTTTATTGTATTATATCTAACAATTTCCTAAATAATCAATAACCTCATACTTTAATTGTAAAATTGCACTAATTTTTAGTTTAGTTTTATATGCTGATTGATTTAGTAACACCTCCTTTTTCTTCTTTTAAAGAAGTAATTGTCTCTCGATTTATTTTTACGCGTTCCATTCTACTATTTTATGTCCATTGCCTTAGATCTTTTATGTATTCCATCCGTCATCTTACTACGTTTCTTCTCATCATCATCTCAGTTCTGACTATTCTCATCAATTCATACATTCTTTTGAAGAAATTTATAATTATCTTTCATGTTTCTGTTGAAATCTTCATTAAGCCAATCTCCCCTATTGATCTCAATCGTTGAATTCATGTCTACCTTAAGTTGTATGTTCCATTCCTAATATTCCTTAGCGGTTTTATTCATCATCTACTTAAATTCTGGAATTTATTTCCTTTTTTAAACATTTACTTATTAGGATATTTGAAGAAATGTATATTTATTTTGGAATAAAATTGGTTTTATTACACAGCGAAATACATATATTGCATGCCTCTTCTTAATTACTAATTTTGTTATTTTTTTGCCAACAACAATATTTTTATATTATTTCAAATGCAACATTTGTAAGAAATTTATGTTAGTATAAGTAGTATATGCAAACATTTTTTTATTTTTATTTTTTTTTATACTGTGTTTAAAGTTCATTCTTCATTACATAGTCCTTCAAAACTATTGTCTCTTTCAAATACGTCGTGTGCATAAATCAACATAAATTCAGTTCTGGTTCACTCCTATATTTAATTTACGTGTTTTCTCAAGTGCATTTTTCAACTCAGCCGAGTTAAGTAGAACCTGGGTGCTATTTAAGAACAGGATGTCGTAGGACTGTGGTTGACATTGTCGAACAACTGCGTCACAGATGACGTCGTACGTCCTCGAGTTTTATTTGTTTTGTCTTCGAGTGGGAGGGAACAGAGAGTATCCCTTCTGTACACACTGCGGAGACTCAATGTCTGCCATGGTTTTGATGACTATTTGTTGAAAAAGTCTAAAGTCTTATTTAGAATTCCAGAAGTCAAATTAGCTGCAATATTTATTTGTAATGTACATTTTTTTTTTTTTTAACCTATAGACGTATTTCGTATTCCTTAAAAATAACTACTATTTACTTATATACCTATTAACAATAATAAAATAACTTGATATACGCATGATGGTAGAGAAGGATCAATAAAATTAGGATTGATGAATTAATTGCCACTTCTATTGGAATTATTATATTAATAATTAATTAATATTATCTATACTACTATTTAAGATTTATTTTTCGTTTGCGATCACTAACCGCAAAAACTACTGAACCAATCTGTACCAAATTTTGACTACATCATCTTCATAGCTCAAGGAAGGTTTAGCAATAATAAAATTAATATATTTTATATTAAATTACTGTTAAAAAAGAGATAATTATGTGGCGCACAGTGAAGTTTTCAAGACATGTTACAATGATCCGGTGTTATATATAGCTATAAATTTATAATAAAATTATCTGAATTCAATTAAATTTTTTTTTAAAAAAAGCTATAAATATGACGTGACGTGTGGATTATAGTGCAATTTCAAAATCGAATGATATGTGGCAAGCGACATTCTGCAATTGAGTTTTAGTAAAACTAAGAAACCTATCTGAACCAAATTTTAACTACATCATAATCACGGTTCTAGGAAGATTTACAATAGTAAAGCTTACTATAATAATGATTTAAGTGTACAGTATCAAGAAATAGAAATGAGGTCTGTCTCACTGTCACTAGGTTTTAAGGTTTGAAAATTAAAATCCTACCAGATGAAATCGATAAAATTATTCATGCCGAATAAAAACTATTTTTTTGTAAATGTAAAAAATCCTTTGACCCTTTTTTATATTGTGTGTAAAAATATGTTTTTTTTTTTTGCAAGAATTTCTTACTAGCGTCAGTTTTTCTATATAACATACTCATTCATTAAATTTTAAAATTAGGTTTATCTTTATGCTTTTACATAATCTTCAAGCACCTATTCAGTGCACTTGTAACCTAGGTAACAATTACTGCCATACGTGAAAATATCATTGGATAAATAATAGTCAATTGCATCCTTCAGTACCAGAATTATATCAATAGACAAATAAAAGTTTGATTATTAGTAAAAATTACTAATGAGAGCAGGAGGTGAAGCCGCGACGGGGGATGCTGGTTATTAAAAATCCCAATAGAAGTGGCAATTTTTCAATCCTTATAATAAAATAAAAATTATTACAAGCATAGAGTTGCTCTCTTACCACAAAACTCTTTAAAAAAATAAAAAAAACAGATCCAAGTACATATTCAACGAAAACCTACCTTTTCAACTCTTCCTTTATGCCTCAAAACATATACATCTATAACACCCCATTTTCAAAAAATTGGTAGTCTATTGTCACCTTCTTCATTGCTTCTTTATTTAACACATCTTCAAACCGTTATTTTTTCGGACGAATTTTCTCACTTTTTCTTTCTCATCTTTTGTTGGTGGTTCATGACAGTTAGAATGCGTAAGATGCATAAGGTTTAGTTTAAAACGTAAAAAGGCGAATCCGTTATTATTATAAATATTTTAAATTCTAATATTGCTATACTCTGAACTTGTGACTTTTGTCTGTAAGTTTGGTTTAAGAATTGACGGGTTTGAGTAAAAAATGAATTAATACTATGAGTATATCAATTATACTAAATATGAATATTTGGTAATTTAAGTAAATTTTAAGGAATTAGTAAATAAAAAAATGCTCTAAATATTTATGTTTTATATTGAACATTTTAATTTAGATTTGACAGTTAAATTTCACTTTTTTATTACTTTTCAAATCAGATGATTGCTTCTGATCTTTTCTGTAACTAATAATTTTTGACGAAATCATAACATTTTCTTAATTTTCTAATAAAGCATTGAAATTTCTCTTTTTTTAATGTTTGCAGCAAATCATATCTCATATCAAATTAAGTTCCAAATCGCTTCCTTCCGTTTCGATTTTGATAATCAATTGTGTTTAATTGATATGTAAATAAATTTAAAGGCGGAATATTTTATGCTGTTTTGATCCATCTAAACGTTTTGATTTGGTATAACAGTAATTTATTAGAAACCAGTCAAGGTGAACGTATAATAAACAAATAAATGCATATGAATGTGTTGTCATTGATACTAATATATTTAAAAAAAAAAAAAAAAACAGAGATAAATAAAATATATATATAAGTGTTTGATTATTTTTGTTAGTTATTTCGGGCATATTCGTACTTTCCTAAATTTGTATCCTTATTGTTTTATTTTAAGTACTTTTATTAAATATAATTTGATATTAACTTATAGTTCAAAGTAATTAATTATTAGTTATGACTTTCAGATATTTTGAGATGGTTATATAGAGATATTAAAATGGATGTAAAAAATCGGTGTAAGACAGACTAGCTCTTCCGGATATCTCGATCACCCATTGGCTTTGTCAAAAAAAGTCGAAATCATCTTGTAACTTCGATCTTAAATTTTTTTCTTATAGATAATTGTTGCATATTATCTTCAGGACTGTACCCTTGTGTATAATATACTTTTCTTTTTTTTTACAACAGTACAAATATACATCCAGTGTTAAAACCTTTAAAAATAACATGGCAAAACTTGAAAAGAACTACGCACTTCATTAAAAAAATCTACAAAATAAGATCTCTAGGCCATCTTCTTTTCAGACGCCTCGGAGGATTGCCGGGAATTGAGTGGTAAGAAAGTTGAGAAACTAGTGGATTTGAGTGGTTATGGAGCTTACTATGAAAGGATTGGTATCTGGTTTGGGCTAAATCAGCAATATATGGGACATCAAGATCTTTATGGATAAGTTTATTGGTAACAAATTAAGGAGGATTGAGGATTTTTCGAAGGATTTTGGATTGTTAGGATTGGATACGGGAGGAATTGGATGGTTTAGTAGAGCCCCAAAGCTCAACTCCGTACGTCCATATAGGTCTATTCACAGTCATGTAAATGAGTCTTTTGTAATTAATTGGGAGCTTTGAACTTATATAAACATAAATATATAAATATTTTATAATATATTGCATTCTTTATTTTATTATTAATTATGAAATTTTTTTTATTATAATAAAATTTAATTAATTTATATTTTCTTTAAGATCTTAAGCACTTAGTAAATACTAAACGTATGTAGTATCGCTTTGAAAATTTCTTTTTTTAAATAAGACAAACCTTTTCGAGCTCCAGCTCCCGTGTTGAGCAAATCTGGCAAGGCCCAAATCAACTCTTTGAAAGGCACTCCCACAAAATTAGCAAATCCAAAGCTTTTAGGCAACCTGGAATCAAAGTGGCCACGTATTTTCATAAATTGGAATACGAATGAACACTGATCATCAGCTTCAGCTCATGAACTCATATGATAAGAGTGTTGAAGGAATACATACATACTAAAGCGGGTTTCTAGTAAAGGGGTAGCGTTAATGTTTATTTTCGAACAATCTTGATTTATTCATTTCTCGACAAACAGTTTAAATTTAAGTTATATACTATTTTTTAATAATAATCTATAATTAGTAGAAATACTATAATTCCTAATTGTAATAATTAGTGGAAATCCTGCTGAAAAGTTTAAAATTACTTAGTTCTATTAAGGATTTGCATTATTCATTCAAAAGGAATGATCTAAGCTTAATGACATTCGCAATGAAATTATACTGTACGTTAATTTTTGACTCCTCTTCACTTTTTAATATCGTGGCTATATTATGAGTTTTTTTTATTTTGTTATCAGTTAGAAAAATACGCCTGAGTATTAGGCATTAGGGGCAGTTGAATATGATATGAATTAGGCCATCTTTTTCATTTTTATTTCATAAGCTGCATACATTTTTTTAGTGTTTATTTTGCTCATATTATTTTTATCATCAATCTGTATTATTTTATCTAAGGCTAGTCTGAGATGTGATATAATTCTTTTTTTATAATATGGGCTAATTAAGAGAAGGTGTTTAACACCTGTAATGTGTGTTGGTTTTAATTCCTTATAGTAAGAATTAAAGGTAGAATTATTTATTTTTTCTAGATACCGTGCTATTAACATATTTTTATATTTTCCTACAGCTTTTCCTAAATTTTTCTTAACTAGGGCCGGATCCTGATTTTCCTTTGAGCTTTGATCGTTTGTCTAGTAAATGTTGAAGTAGTCTGTAACGATGAGCAGTTCCATGTCGCTTATTCTTATTTTTGTAAATTTCGAAATTCAATCACAATATTTAAAAAAAAAATTGCTGAATTTATCTTCAAATATTTAAAAAAAAAAAAAAAAAAAAAAAAATGAATCCCTTAATTCGAGTGAAATATAAAAATACCAGACATTTATAGTATTATAGACTTTAAAATTGAAAAGAAAAAATAAAAAAATGTTTTCATAAAATATTCATCTTTACCTTTGTCAGGAAGTCAGGAAAGTATATTCATAATTAATTAAGTGATTAAGTTCTAAAACTTTAATTATAGCCTTTCTTTCCGTGTCCAATTTCCAACTACCGGTAGTATAATCGTTTTAATTTTTTCTTTAATTAATATGTAAATAAATTTAAACGCGTTTTGTTTTGTCGATGTTTAAATGAATCGATTATTTTAATCGATTTAATTTACTGATTACTGACCAGTGTGTACTTAGACCATTAAATAATACATTGTTTATTCACTTTTTTATTTTGTTTTAATTTAACTATTTTTGTGGTTATTTCATCTCATTCTTATTGAACAACAGGTGATTATAACCAAGAGTATTTTAACATTTTCTTCTTTTTTTTCCCTCTTAATGGGCATTCAAATTTTAGTAACTAAAAATTTCTTTATTTTGTGAAATGTATGGAATGAAAAAAATAGTTTTCCTAAGAAAGCCTAAAAAAAAAAATTACATTTTTTTAATGTAACTTATCATTGTATGTAACTGCTATTTTATTTTCAAGAATTTAAATTATTATCATTCCAGTCGAGGTATAGTCTGTTGATTCCGAATCTTATTGTTTTATTTGTATTAGATAAAAGTTTAGTTTTTTTTTTATTATTAGGTAGCTTATTAAACCTTTTTTATCAATTGTTTTCATGATGAATTGTAACCTTTGAGTTATTTCTAATCAATTTAAATTTATAAGTGTATAATAATGAATAGGAATAAAGGTTAAAAAAAAAAAAATTAAATGAAGTTAAATTCAGGATTTTCTGGATTAGCCATTTGTCAATCGTACTGATTGTAAGTCAAAATGATCATTTAACTTTTCATTTTTCAATTATTCTTTTTTTTGTTGTTATGTTTTATGTATTCGTTTTAATTTATTTATTCTTTTGTTACTATACTTTTTTTGGTATTATTTATTTAATGACATTTGTAAGATTTGATCTATGTACTCTTTATTTTTATTAATCACTTGGTGTGGGTTTTAATCCCTATTTATTTTTTAGAGTCCCTGATAAAGGTTTTGTTATATTATAAAATATAATACATAATTATTCAAAGAACAATCTTGATACTCCTTTTCTGTTTTATCATTTGGAAATCCCCTGAATTTTTCTGATTTTTTTTAAATCAGGGTTTTGTGTTTATGTTTCTTTTTCAACTTCTCAATACTTTTATACTTTATTATTGAGTATTGATTTTCATATGAAATGTTTTCAAAGGAAGTTTTATGCATTTTTATCAAACAAATCCTGATTTTACCTGCATTCCTTGTGTAACTTAAATCTCCTTTGCTGTCTTTTGCTTACAAAGTATAAAATATGTCAGTTTAACTAAATATTATGTATTTTATTAGTCTTAAAAACAAAAATAAAAAATACTCATTCATTTGTATTATTTAAACCTCATTACAGTTGATAAGCTCTTCGTGTTCTCGATATCTCTCGCCTACGATACTTTTCTGACTTCAACATACTAATTGGTCGATTTATCAGTGCTCAATTGATCGATACATATGTCCATGGATCGATAGTGGAATCGAAAAAAGATGCAATACCACACACTGATTTATCAGCTTTGGAACCCCAGTTGAAATAAAACTGCCTAGCCATCGGGGTCAGTGACTGGCCATAATTTAAACAAGCTGGTCCACGCTGCGGCCTCCCAATCTCGCATTTTCTTTACTCACTTCATCTATGATCAGCCTATTCATCTATACCATATTAACTACTAATAGATTTGTTGAATGTTTACCTTTCGTATTGCTGTTTTACAACTTATTCCGTCCACGATGAGTGAGTGATATCTTATTCATTTGATTTATAGACTTCATTGGTCTGACGTTATATTTTGTCTTTTTGGGAGAAGTGGATCATCTCCTGTCTCATACACTATTTTTTATTTTTTTGGTGTCGATGTCAATAATTTTTACTACACTATTTTATATTTCTTCGTCTTGTAATTTATACAGGTTTCATTACTTGAATTCTTCTATTTTCCTCCTCACAAACTACGCACCCAAGAAGCCTGTTTGCCAAATGGACTAATCTCAAATGGTGTGTTCAGTATGCAGGAGCTAGGCATTAACATTTAAATGCTCGGAGGATATGTCAGGCACACAAATATTCCTTTGTACCAGGGCCCCTGAACAAAACAACCTAACGGTGACAAATTACTCCTGTCAGTAGGTACTCTGTTATATTCAATACAACTTGGAGCTCTAATTCTGTTCTTTCTTGCTGACTTACTTTAGTTGTAAAATTAAACATTACTTTAAAATATCATTAAAACGTTATTTTATGAATTTTATTAATTTATTTAATAAAAAAATATATATTTATTTGCTTCTGTACAGTTCCTAACTTTTAGAATCGTTATGGATTTTATGTTTTAATTATATTATACTATGTTTTCAATTTGATTAAAGCGATTTATTTCTGAAAATGTTATTATTTTTTTTTAGCTAGATGCCTTAAGAACTTATTTGTACTTTTATTTTTTTGTATTATTTAATTTTTCCTCTACTGTTTTGTAAAAGAACAAGCCAATTTGATCATTAACCACGAAAACTACTGAAGTAGTCTGTACCAAATTTTAATTACATCACCTTTACAGTACCAGAAAGGTTTAGCAATAAAAAATGTCATAATTTTCAATTATATATATATATATATATATATATATATATATATATATATATATATATATATATATATATGTTAGATATTTTTTGAAATTTACAACTTTATATACAATATAAAACATAATACATCAATTAAATGAGATGACATAGATAAAAATGACCATTGGTAGCACTTATAAAGGTTGTATATAATGATTACTATATTAGAAGGTCCCGAGGCCATTTTCTTTTCTGGCACCTCGGAGAATCTGGAATGGAATGAGAAGCAAGTTGTGGTAATAATGGATTTGAATGGTTGTGGAGTTTTACTATGAAAGGATTGATATCTGGTTTGAGCTAAGTCAGAAACGTAATGTATATTAAGATCTTTGTGGATAAGTTTGTTTGTAACGAAGAAAGGAGCATTAAGGATTTTTCTAAAGATTTTGGATTGTAAGGATTGGATACGAGATGAATTGGATGGTTTAGTGGAGTGACATAAGTCACACTGTCCTAAGCATTTTTGGTTAGATATTAATCAGGTATAATCAATAAAATTGTTTCTGACGAATAAAAATGATTACCAAATCAAAAAGTCAATTCCTTGCTTTTTTATATTGTGTTTAAAAATATGATCCATGGGTCTTTAGTTGTTAACTTTGATAACGCTGTCCATTTTTAATTGTCTCGTTATATCTAGATTACCAACTCATAGATTTAAATTAAAAATTGAACGCTGTCCATTTTTAATTTTGTTTTTCTCGTTAAAATATCTTGTTCAAAAAGTACTGCTACCAACTCTTTGGTAAAATAGATCAATTTAAATTTCAATAAAATTTTGATGAATAAACAAATACGAATGCATAATTATGCTTTAATTACTAACTTATACATTGGAAATCCAATTTTGTTTTTACGTAATCTTAAAACCCTTAATCAGTACAATTTTAACTTGTTCAAAAAGTACTGCTATGCGTACGATATCTTTGGTAAAATAATCCTGATCAATTGCATATTTCAATACAAGATTTTGATGAATAAACAAATACAAATTTATTTCATAAGTCAAAATTATTTAAGTTTTATATATATATATATATATATATATTATATATATATATATATATATATATATATATATATTAATTTTTTTTTTTCTTGCAGTTAATCATAATGACTTATATATAGCATTTTTTGATCGGCCCTGAAAAATTATTTGACAATTAATTCAATTCAAATTAAATGAAACCTGGCCTAGTCTCTCGGATAGTTTTGTTCTGCGGAGCTCAATATTGGCTATATTAAAAGTTAATAAAAATGTAAAAAATAGTAGTTTTAATCCTACTCCTCTTAATTTCAAGGAAGATTTCCTCCGATAGAAAGTGAAATAAAGAATTATGCGAGGAAGTTCTACGGAGCGGGCTAAGAGCCCTGCAATCACGAACCGAATATTAAATTATATCGACTCTGTTGCGGAAGTCGATTACGCCCCGGCTGGTACCTGATGGTTGAGTTATGCAGGAGGAGTACCGTACCCGATCATTAGGACCACATAAGAACCCGCTTGGGACCATAAGTTTCACCACGACCTGGAATCTGCTGAAGACTGGAGCTGGAGGCACGTGACAGACTGATGTCTTGAACAACCGGCATTCTTTGATTCAATATACTCATATTTGTATGATACAAACTATTTCTATACATATGTATTTTTTACTATGTAAACTTGATAGTAAAGATATATACGTAAGATGGTGTAGGAGGATCATTACAATTGATTGATTGAGGATTGATGAATTGTTCACTTCTTCTGTAAGAACTTTGTTTATATGAAGACTAGTTTTGAATGTTAAACATTCATTTTCTGGTATTAAAACATACAAAAAAATTCAAAACAGCATTTCGCTACATAGGTTATATATATCATTTTTTTTTTTTTTTATATATATATAACAATTCCACTGATACCTGTTGAACAGATCCGCTACCTAGGTCTCCACTTGGACAAACGTCTTGCTTGGAATCCACATACAAGACTAAAACGACAAGAAACTGCTCGTCGTTACAGACTACATCAACATTTACTAGTTGAGCTTTGGGGCTCCACTAAACCATCCAATTTATCTCGTATCCAAAATCCTTGCAATCCAAAATCCTTCGAAAAATCCTCAATGCTCCTTACTTTGTGACGACTATACTTCATAAAGATCTTAATGTTCCTTGTGTTGCTGATTTAGCCCAGACCAGATACCTATCCTTCTATAACCACTCCAATCCACTAGTCTCTCAACTTGCTTCCTACTTGAAAAAAATAAATAAATAATATATATGTAAGACACGGAATTTAAACAAGTTGATATCCACTTAAGGAGGCGAAATGAAAAAGGCTTTTGAATGCTATCCAGGCCCTAGATCAGACTGAGTATAAAGATTCAAAAGTTTCAGCTAGATGATTTTTTTTTTTTTTTTTTTTTTTTTTTTTTTTTTTTTTTTTTTGGTTTTCCCTTTTTTGGTTTTCTCTATTGCTGTTTTTTTTTTGTTTTTTTTCGTTGCTACTGGAAAATTTTAAAATAGGATTATTGCAAATATTTATATGGCCACTTAAAAAAAAATCTGGATTAGTTATGAACGGTTTTATTATTTATGATGATTCATAAATATTCAATTTTAGACTATTTTCAACATGATGTTAGTTTTATTCCCGAGTTTTTGTTGAATTTATGGTATTTCATTTAAATGGAATTTTGTACCTCATTATTGAATATACCTGCATTCAAAAGCCTTGAAGAATGTGCTATTTATAATGATATTAATTTAACAATATAACTTATTATTATTTTATATTTTGCTGACATAATGACTGAATAATGTACTCATTTTAAATCTAAGAACTAGGAATCATTGCGGCTTATGCACTCTATTAATTTGAGATATTAAGGTATTTATGCCAGTACTTCCCTCCTCTCTTTGCCGAAGCTCGTGAGCTTTCCAAGCAGCTCGTACTGATGGAGTAGGTACTTAGGTGTGATTATCCTCCTCTGTTAAGTGATTTTTCATAACGTTCTGTCTAGAGGTTTTCTAAGCTGATAGTCGTCTTAAAATGGAAATGATCATACCGATCTTTCAAGTACTTTAGAATATGAGTGATTTGATTGCTATAATGCTTCAGGGTAAATGACGGGTGTTAGGCTTTAAACGGAAATGTCCAATAAAATTGAAACTTAGATTTCATCGCCATCTGTTAGCTTGTCCTATGTACTATCATTTAAGGTGGTCTGATAGAGGCAAGAAAGGTTTTTTTTCACGTTTTGGAGTTCAAGAATCCGTTCTCAATGAGTAATAATATAGACAATATATTTCCTTTTTCTTCTTCAAATTCTAGTCTAATTCATTGGGCCACTTTGGGCCAAACATAAACCTTGTCAAACTAAAATTTGTTAATCACATCATCAAATTGGTGTCCTAAAGGCACCAAACCTCAATGTCATACATCAATGAAAATGATTAAAATATTCGGAGTTACAGTTTCCGTGATATCTTCTATGAAAGTGAAATACGGACCACTTGAGAAGAAAGCTTTGTTCGCGATGAAGACTTTACTAAGCTGCTAATAAACTAATGTTACTGTAATTCCTAGGTATTTCAATAAATCCAATTGATAATTGAAGGAACATGTGTTATTTACTTAGTGGATCATTCAGCTTACAATCCAAAATTTCATTTTTTTTTTTAGTTCATTAGCAAGCCTATATTTTTCGCAGTCAATTTATCTACAATAGTCTTCATCACATTCTCCTTCACTGCCCAGCACACAATGAATATAGACAACAATTTCTTCAACACTTCATCTTAGAATCTTCTGATAACCAAAGTATCCAGGCTATAATATCGACATTGTAGATGTTACATAAAGTGTATTATTACATGATGGGAGTCCAAAAAGTGCTAAATTGTTTATCGTAGACCATTTTCTATTAAGGGTTTGTTTTCAGTTTATCTTTAAAGTGATATTTTGTTTATTTATTTTTTATTGTTTCTATCATAGCACCAGTAATTGTTTATTCTTTAATCTGTTAATTATGTTTTGTAAACCAGAATGTGTTAGTAATTTTCTTGAAATGATATATACATAAATCGTTAAAACTATAATATTGTAATTTCTAGCCTAGCTAGGCTCTATGAGCAGGCAAATGCTTGGATATATTTTGTATTGCTACCGAGATGAAAGAGTTTCTGAGTTTAAAAGGAGAGGATGTCACATATATGTTGAGGGGGATATAATCACCTACCAGATCGTGAATTGACAGCTTTGTCTCGAGATAAAAAATTAAGAATAACAAATATTACACACGATCTCATGGATAAATATATATTTAATAATATCGAAACCCTCCAGTAATCTATATCACAAAGCACGACGAACTGAGATAAGAGTACCAGAAACCGCGAGCTAGGAGAAAGGTACCACACACGTCGGAGGGAACGGTTGTAAATAACATTTAAAGATAAACATAATAGGCCCAACGGATAGTGGCTGCGAGGGCGTTAGAAACGAGATTTAAAATACAAGAGATATCGAACGTGCCGATAAACGATACCGTTTGCGACTTGGTCCTTATCGAGTCTTACAATCGATAGATGGAAGCCTGACGATACGCCTCGTTTGTTATTGGAAAATATAAATGTTCTGAAATAATATTGGCCTAGTTAGGGGCTGTGCCTTAAAGCCGCAAAACGTGCACTGCTGTTTGAAATATTTTTGTTTAGTGTTTCTCCGTCTGCCCATCGTAATGTTGGAAAACCCTTCCCTGAAAGACGTAGCTATAATGGATGCTTGAAAGGAGGTCGGGGAATGACTTGTTTGCCACTTATCGTTTCTGTATAACTATTGGTCATGGAAAAATACATTCTTATATCCAACAATTTTAAGATCTATTAATGAATCTACAACTATTTTATACTATGCAATCTTTATAGGCCGGAAGGAAAGAAGAAACATCATTCTTAATATTATCTTAAAGGGCAAATCAAGCATATATTCCGTAAAATAACTACAAGGCGAACCCAATAACAAACTAAGTTTCCTATCGTCCACAGATACCATTAGAACAAGAATTGCATTTTGAGAGTAATTTGTATTTATAATGGGTTTTAGACAAGAAAGGTATATGTATCTTAAATAGAGGCATTTTTTGGAGATTTCTTTACGGTTGTTAAAATCATAGTCTAGTAAAATAAGGATTTGCCAAAGAAAAAAATGCCGAACTTTAATTCTCAACGGATCTTTATGTTTTTTGGGGTGCTGAATCCGAATCTGAAGTTCGCTACCACGGCAGACGTCGGCTTCACACTCAGAATCGCAAAAAAACCGCCCAAAATACCGGTTATTTCCTAAAACACGGAAACGAAGCTTTTTTCGAAGGAAGTCTTTAAACATTAATTGTAGCTAGAAATATTACCTGCAATTAGGATTGATTAATTAAGTGCCACTTCTATTGAGATTATTTTATTTGAAAACTAGTTTCGAATGCTAAACATTCATCTTCAGTTCTAAAACATACAAAATTTTTTCAACACATCAGTACTATGTTACATAGATTATATATACTAAAGTTTTTTTTAAAAAGATAAGACAAGGAATCAAGCAAAGGCACTCACTTTCGAGTTAACTAAAACACTGAATTTGTAAGAAGTAAAAGGGGGAGGCAGGTAGGTTAGATTTACAATGGGGTTTCCCTTATGACTCATTGGAAAATGAGTTTATGAAATTAATGATGTTTAAAATGAATTTATTACCTGCAAAATAAAAAAAATAAATTAAAAAAAAAAAACTACTCCGAAATTAGACTATTTACCGCAAAGATATGGTGTTAGCAAAAAGTGTAGAAATTGGCCACTGTCAGTCCCACTTCTCCGCCTATACATGTTTCTTGTACTTTATTGTCTATAACTCCGAAACTATTTATCCGATTCAAAATTACTTTTTTTCGTCTCAAAGCTGGTTGAATTTACTATTAGATCGTATATAATTAATTTATGTGCATTTCAAGAAAGAAAAAAAACAGCTTTTAGATAAAAAAAAAAAAGAAATTTTGAGTCGGATGAAGTTTCGGAGCTATAGTGAAAAATGTGCAAAAAAAAAAACGTGGATTTCACAACAGTATGGTTTTTTTTTAGCGTGCTTTCAAGGGGCATTATTAAAACTTCACATAAATATCTGTTGAGCACAAAAGTGCGACAGTTTTTTCTTGAAAACGGACTTTTGGAGCCTTATTTTACTGGACTATCACTGCCTCGCATGATTCGAGTCCCTGGTTCTACCTAGGGTTGGGCGATAGTCGATAGTTAGCACTATCGATAGGCCGATACTATCGGTTGAGAACTATCGATTGCTATCGGTAGTTGCTTCCTTTTTTTCCAAAGCTATTAAAAAAAGAATTTCAACTAATTTCATATAAATTCAATTATCTACTTAATAATTGAAATTTGCATGATTATAAATTAAAAGATTATATCATAAATATGAGAGGAAAAAAAACTTATTTATTTGAATTTTAAAAAAGTATTTACAATTTACATGGTTACAATAATAATGAACTTATCAAATCTTCAGAAAAGAAAATTAACGAAATATTTAATTTCAAGAGTCAAGTGTGCTCCTTGAGCCACATATTTCCCGTATAGGTATAGGTATCCAGCGAAAAAGATACGCTTGCTAATAAACTAAAACAAAACAAAATATATGATTGTAAGCTGAAAGATCTTCGCAAACGCCTAGGGTTTTAATATATTGTAATATTATGAACTATAATTTTATTCACTAAAATTGTTGTTTAAATGTGTCCTTTTATTATTTTTTTTATTATTATTTATTTATAGATTTATAAAAAAAATAAAACCCAAATAAATAATTAGGTGAAGATTTTTCTAGTTTTTTTCTCAACAATAATATACCTAGATTTGAATTTTATAAATCCTTATACCAGGATACTGCAGTACAGTAACGACCTTACCCCTGATACTCTCAGATCCGCCGTAAATTCACTTTTAATCATCCTTTAGAACTATAGTTGATGGATGCCTGCCCTCTTTGCCAGTACATCATCTGCAGAGCTGTTCCCTCGAAGGCCTACTATCATAACTGACTGTAATGACTGCTCCCGAGGAGTTTGCCAGAGCTAAATGTTAAACATTACTTGCCTCCTAGTGATTCAATCTCTACTTTGCCAATCCAGCAGAATAGGTTGGTCTTATTCAATTTTAGCATCATAGAAGATATTGCCATTTCGTTTGATTTATTATATCATTCCATTTAGTACGTTATTTCCCTTTCATGCTAAGAAATTCTATTGAGACATTTTTAATCATATTCCGCTGAAGTACTCTATTTTTTTATTTTTTATAATTTTGAGGGGGCGATTAAAAAAATGTTGATTCTTATTGATTTTCATATTTTTTTTTAGGTGGATTGTGTGACTTGCTAAATATATGTCATACAGTTTTATTTTAAAGGTTTTTAGTCAAAGGTAATAATTTGTTGGTCTTTCTTATTCCTTACTCCATACAGGATATTTCTTACAGGCAAGGATTGTTTTCAAATTTAAGGGGGGAGGGGCATTATAACTGAGGTATATGGTTTTTTTATTTTATTTCTTTAATAGTAATTGAGTGTGTTATATTTTTAAAAGATTTGTTAAAGAAAATCCTTTGAGGTGATTTAAATAATGATATTTTTGGTTTGTTTAAATCAAACAGCTATTCTTATAATCGGGGTCATAAAATATCTAATTGTCCCTATATCTAAGGTCTCTTTTTATCCCAGATACTCCTATAACATATAACTTTCTTTGAAGAATCTTGCCATAACTGGAGAGTTAAGAAAAATCCCAACTAATCGCTGCAAATAACCTCCACCCTGTGTCGAGAACCTTCATTATCCTGTCCTCCTGTTTCCTTGGAGTAGCGTCAAATAATATTAAACAGATACGGCACCTTTTATTTTATTTAGACAAGAGATTCACTTGCAACTCTCATACAAGACTGAAAACCTAAAAAGCTGCATTTTCTAATCTCCCGGTTCACTTTGAAAAAAACTCATCTATATGACTATTGTAAGGCCTATTTCAAGTTACGGTAGAGTTATGGGGTTCCACTAAACCATCGAATTCATCCCGCATCCAATCACTCCAATCTAAAATCCTTCGAAAATTCCTAAATGCTTTCTCATCACCATCATCTTATGGTGCTATGATACTTGCAAAACCTTGGCACCCGCTACAATCCTCTTTCATTCAGAACTCTCCTCAGCTACCCTTTTCCATCCACCACATCTCCGAGCCAACGAAGTCGATGCCTTCCTTTTTTTTTTCCATCCTGGTGTCCCTCCTACGTCATCTTAGGGAGCCTACTAGCTTCCATTCTTTGCATGGGGCTGCATATATAGTCTTAATGCTTCTTACTTTGTCACAAATTAACTGATCCACGATGTCCTTAATATCCCAAATGTTGCTGATTTGGCACGAACCATATTCCTTTTCTTTCACAATAAACTAATTGCTCGCCAAAATCCACTTTTTTTCAACTTACTTTCCATTCCATTCCTAGCAATTCTCTGAGGCACCTGAAAAGAAGAAGGCCTCGGAATTTTCTTTTATTGTAGAACCTTTAATAGAGTGATGTTGCTAATGGGTAGTTTCTCTGTAAGTCTCGTGCCATTACTTTGCATTGTAACTACCGTATATTTACTGGTTGTATTTTTGTAATTCAGTTGTAAATGTTTATTAATAAACGAAAAAAAAAGTCTTTCACTTCCCTGTGAAAAAAATAAAAATAAAATGGTTGTGATTTTAAAAAAGTATATAATATTTAATAGAAGCCTCCTAGTGATATTACTGCCTAAGAAAATGCACAGTAGCTTATCTGCATATCTCCTTCCGAAGATGGCTAGGCAACATTTAGGAGGCTGATTGACAAAGCTATGCGGCCCATTGTCCCCTTATACGGCTGCATTTACATCACTGCATACTCCAGCCTCCTTCCAAGATGCTTAGTAATGTGTTTTGTTTTAAATTATTGAAATATCTGTAAAAAAAAAAGAAATGTAGTTGTATTTATTTAAGGTAATTTATTAGAATAAACATCTTTGTAATCTGCCATAACGTGTATGATGCAGCAATCTTACTGGTATTATTTAATTTACTTAAAATGGACACAAAAAAAAGACATTATAAAACATTTCCTAACCTTACCCAAAATGCTCAATCAAGCTGAGTATTTATTTTATGGGTCCATCTAAAAGCATCGATTTCGACATTTTATATTTTTAAATTTATTTTTCATAATATTCCACAGATCCCTGTTGAACAGATCCGGTACCTAGGACTCCATTTGGACAAACGTTTAATTTTTAATCCTCATACAATACTAAAATCACTAGGAACTGCACTTCGTTCTCGTCTTTTTCAACATTTACTGTGTTTGCAGACCCTTTATTTCTTCTGGTTTTAAGTCTGGATGGTTTCAAGTATTTCACTGTGTTAGTCTGCGGTATGAGTTTGTTGTTCTATATTATATTTTTTTTTTTTTTAGACATGGATTTGTCTTTTGGCTAGGGTGTATAGTTTTCGTGGGAACATTTTTTCATCCTCAAAATGTGTAATCTCTTTTTCACAGTTAAAAATGTAACATTTTAACACACTTTTGATCTGTTGGTGCTGCTTGGATCGAAAATTTGCCGTGAGTTTCCTTATCATAAGCAGTAGATATGAAAACAGTATCATTTCCTATACAGGTAGAAATAGATTTCGTTGTGTTTTATCATTGTTTAGTTTGATTATAGCTAATTATTTAACCTTGAAAGTTTCTGAATATAAACTTCTATCCTTACTGATATCATACTGTATGTGAAATTCATCAACATAGAAAACATATCAGAAAATGTTTTTTCTTATTTAAGTATAGTAAATTAATCAAGGATCTATGGTCCTAGGAAGACACAAGAAGGTTACAGGTTAAGAGCAAACAAGGGAATATACTAGGAAATAAAAAACATAGAAACTGAGATAATGATCAGGAGACTAAAATTCTACGGGCATATGGTTAGGATGCCTCCGGAAAGGCTGAATAAAGCTATATTGCAGAAACTGTGGGGCTACCAGAGCTCGCAAGGATACATCAAGCAGTTGAAAGAGGAACAAGAAAAATGGGGATAAGCGACCAAGATTGATTGGACAAAGAGGAATACAGAAAGATGTTGCATTGACACAGTTCTTGTGGACAAGAGAAAGCCTATAAAGGGGATTGCCTGGACGGAAACAAAGGCAATCAAAAATAATGAAGGAGAAATGGATAGAAAGAAAAGTAATGTGTTCAGATTTTACATTGTTTAGTTTGGTTTTCCAAAGTTTAAAGTATTAGTAAATAATTTTTAGGAGTAAGTGAAGCCTTTTGAATGAGTATGTCATATCGTCGGCTTGTGTTGCTGTTAAAAAGTGAATGTCAAGTGGGATGTCAAGAAACCGCGACATCGTGAAACCAAAAACCACGACAAGCCTGGATCACACACACTGTTTGACTTTACAAAGAATGAGGACAAAACATTATTTTTTAGATTAAAGTTCAAACCTCACCGCTTTAATCAAATTTTAACTGCCTTATTCATTAATCTAAATATTACTTTTTTTTATGAACTTTTACAAGTTCCCGTGGTACTTTGAAAGAAAAATAACTAGTTTGTCATCAGCTCTTGGAAATTGTCTATTACAACCGTGAAGCCAAAGCACTGACTGAAAGGAACTAAATGAGAGTGCTTTGTTACTTGTAATCTCTAATGTGTTTTTCTCATGAATCTTTTTGCAGTAGCTGATACTGTTACTGTAATTGACTCCAACGGTCCTTCATTTTCGTTTGAGTTTATTAAAAATCTCAATAATAAAACGTTTGTTCTTATTGCCTATGATTGATATTTATTATTAGTTTAACCATATATTCATCATATTTAATCATTCATATATTTTTTTTTAATTCATTTTATTTTTTGCCAGCATCCAAAAAAGAAAGAGAAAGACATTTTTGGTCTTATCTATAATAATAAAGTCTGAATATTAATTTGAGGTTAATTATTTAAGGCCCACTGACATCTGCGCTTATAACTAGTAGTATATAAATGTAGTTATTCATACGAGCTTACTTGTTATAGTTTTTATAAGTATACTATTTATAATGCAAACATTTTATAGTGGATAAGAGTTTTATATACATCACATTTTTTTACCTTTATTTGTGGAGAATAATGTCGGGAATACGCTGCTAAACAAATAATTTTACGTAGTAGTGGACTGTTTTTCGCAGCGATGTTTTGCCGTTCCCAATAACTCATTAGCGCCATAAACTGACATTAGAGCTGTTGGTGTTGCATTGATGATGCAGCTATTATCCCTAAACGACTGAATCGGCTTTTAATCATTTCGAAACACGTTCAGAAAGTAGGCTAATATTTAACATCTGGTTTCTGCTATATACAACACATATCAGAATACATCATATGTATATAGTAGTGTGCCTTAAAAATATTTAATAAAAACAATGTAGTGTGTCTTACCTAAAATGAAAATTAAAACCATTATAAGGAAATATTATGTACGTTTAACGGAATTATTACTGAAGGTAACTTATTTTAGTATCAACAAGGAATTTACTAATTTCTGAGATTGAGAAATATGAAAAACTTTAATAAAAATTAAAAAAGTATTATTAACTTTCTTTTAAAAGTATCTTTAAACAGGTCACTAATAATGTCGTTTTAGTATTCTTTTGTTCTCGAGTAAGGCTGAACCATTAATTCATTGGAATCCTATAAACAGGGAATATGTTTGTTTTGTTTTTTATTTAATAATTTTATTTACAACTGTAATATATTTTTATACAATTAGCGAATGTGATATTACATTAAAAGAGTTTAGACAACGAGATCTCTTATCCAGCTCCTTTTTGGTCCCCGTTGAGTTTTCTATTGTTTTTAATGTTGTCATATTATGTACCTGTTTCTTAGTTTATCCGCGTAAATTGTCCTGAAAATGTCTTAAATTTTATGAATATGGCTCTTGATATTCGGATCAAGAAATATAATTTATGTTTTTAAAATTTATATTTTTTTTAATAAATCAACTATCACCCTGCATTACCATTAATTGGAAATTGCATCGATATTTGGTAAACTTTTGATTGTTCTTTTTTTTCAATGAAATGAGCAGTGCTTAGATTGATTTTTTTGTTTTGTTTTATTTATCGATTGAAATTGACCACTGTATAACGAAATAAATGTGGTAAATTTACTTAATTGTGAATGTTCTGATTTGACAATAACTTTTGTAGTACTCCAAAAGTTCTATATTAGAATATCCCGAGGCCATTTTCAGACATCCCGTTGTAACAGCGGGAATAAAATGAGAAGCAAGTTGAGAAACGAACGATAAAAATCATTATAGAACATATCGATTGGCTGGAAATAATTTAAATAAAGAAAATAAACAAATTGACCTATAGTATACAGGTTGATCCCCTGTAAGTGTAAAAAAAACTTGAGTGAAACCAGACCAAAATTGAAGGCAAATACCGCTGACTTCACTTTTCTATTCTAATCCATTACAGATATTTGATGATTCAATGTTGTTTTTGAGGAAACCACGTTTTTTGCCGTAAAAGATGCATTATCACGACTTTATACAAATATTTTTCGAATTTTGACTACCTTTTGGTATTTTGCATTAAATTTCCTAAATATTTTCTATTTTTTAACAATTCTGGATTTTTATTACTTCTGATCCCTGTTTTATTATTAATCTGCATATTTGCAAAGATTAAGTCTGTGATGTATAAAGAGCTCTATAAAAATTTGACATAAAATTCTCATAGCCAATTTATGAATAATGAAACCTATTTTATAAAGTTATTGTATAGTAACTGGTGTTAAAGAATTAAACAGAAAACAAATTGCTGTCTGCATCGACACAATATCTTAATGTTACTTAATTTTTAATTGTCGTTGTTGAGTCAAACCCTAATCATCTTAATTGTGTGTTTAAACCTATAATAGGTTCAGCTTTTGGTCACCAATTATAAATATATGTATTATGACTCCTATAGATCCCTGTTGGGAACTTGATATTTGTAATATGAAATAGTCAGAGTTCCTAGTCCCACAGGGACTGGCAAAGAGTTATTACAGATCCAGTGACACCGCTTTCACCGAGTCAGTAAAGGCCGCACCTGTTCCAGTAGTGGGCTGGACTGTATTAGTGATACCTGGACCGTGTTATCCAGCCAGCGGAGTTCTCCAGGGCAGACTCCAGCCGCTGGATGGGCCCCATCCTACCGCGCTGATGATGATATACGATATTTCCTTCCATGTTGTTAGTCCCCAAGGCTGCCATATCCCCCTCCTCTGCTGCACTCTACTGTTATTATTGCTTCTGATGATTTATATGCAATGCATGCATATCTGACATCTATTTTTAGTGATCTAATTCCATGTTTTTATTTTATACATTATTTAAAAAAAACTCAATTTCTCCCTGACTCAATTACCAACAAATCATTATTCGAAACCTATATATTTCATTCAAACTAATATACCTCCTAAACGGTAGGTCCTAGCGAAAAATTTTATTTAACAGAAAATATTCTCTAATTCTGATCAGGAAACTGTCGGCAAATTTTTGATTTGACCAATAGTGCTAGGCAGGGCGTGTCAAAGTGTTACATTTTATAATGTGAAAAAAACGTTACACCAAAAAAGGATAAACCCAGAGCTAAAACTCATATCTATGTCTTTATTTATAAGATAAATTACCAGACTGTATCCTTAGAAATTAAAAGTATTGTGCGTTTATTCGTGATTCATGATATTCACGGTAATGTACTCTAAATAAAAATAATTTTTAAAAACTGTTCAATTGTGGAATATACTTCAAGAAAGGTGGCCTATTGAAGGCCCAACGTTTATAACTGTTAAATTTTGCTCTTAGAAGATTTCTCTGATAAAAAATATAGCTCAGTGTTGACTAGAAGTGACCTTAGGATTTTTTTTTTGATTTTTTTATTTATTGATATTTACAACTGTACAAAAACATATACATTAAGTAAATGTCTTGATAGTGAATACAATAGCATGTAAATAACTTGTGAAGAACTACTTACTAGTAGCACTTTTTACACTAAAAGGTCTCTAGGCCATCTTCTTTTCAGACGCCTCGGAGGATTGTTGGGAATGGAGTGGGAGGCAAGTTGGGAGACTAGTGGATTGGAGTGGTTATTGAGCAACATAAGGAACATTAAGGTCTTTATGGATAAGTATATTAGTCACACAGTAAGGAGCATTCAGGATTTTTCGAAGAATTTCGGATTGCAAGGATTGGATACGAGATGAATTGGATGGTTTAGTAGAGCCCCAAAGCTCAACTCCGTACGTCCAAATAGGTCTAATCTCAGTCATGTAATTGGGAGCTTTGATCGTTTGTCTGGTAAATGTTGAAGTAGTCTGTAACGACTAGCAGTTTCTTGTCGTTTTAGTCTTGTATGTGGATTCCAAGTAAGACGTTTGTCCAAGTGGAGTCCTAGGTATCGGATCTGTTCAACAGGGATTAGTGGGATATCATTAAAGGATACTGTAGGACAGGAAGTCGTAGGTTTACGACGAAGGGTAAAGGTTATTTGTTGGGATTTATTTGGATTTATTTTTGTTCTCCAATTTAGACACCATTCTTGAATGTTAGTAATATGAGATTGTAGTGATTGGGATGCAACGAAAGGATTATTATTTACTGATAACACACATGTGTCATCAGCGTAAGTGGTGAGGACAGTGGTAGGATGAGTCGGGATGTCAGCTGTATACACCGTGTAGAGGATGGGACCTAGGATACTACGTTGAGGAACTCCAGACCTTAAGATTAAAATACAATTTTATGTTTTTTAATATTATGCAGTTTCGTATCACTCAAACGCCTATTCCGAATTCAACTACATTCGGGAGTGATCCAGTACTCTCGGCCTACCTCTATGGAACAGAAATTATCCCCATACATTTCTATTTTGAGTAATACGCTTTCAAATCCGAATATTATTCTGATGGCTGTCGGGGTACGGACAGTAGTTACTGGATTTGTAATGTACTTACAGCTTTAAAAATTTCATATGGCAATACTTCATTTTGACAACTGCCTTTACCCTCTTGAAAAGTGCTTTAATTGTTTGTATCATTGATCATAATTAATTTATGTATTTAATGAAACTATATACAGTGTTGCCAACTTGTTCATTATTCAAGCAAAGAAAAAAAAGTTTGTTCCTGTATCACTGCGATATTCTTGTTTTCTGGAAATGACGGATTATGCTGACAAAAGTGAGATCAGAAAATAAATATCCGATCGAAGTTAAAATTAGTATATTTCTAAGTGTTTTAACAAGCATTCTAGTCTTCCGATTTGTAAAAAAATATTTTTTTTTGAAATCCCATCATTAACTACGGCAAATTACGATTTAGTATTTTTATATAATTATTTTAGTTTTTATATTTATTTTCACATACTATACAACTATATTTTAATTATGTTTATAAATAACAGAAAAATATATTTAGTTCTGTATACTATAGGACTTACCAATTGGGTAGTTGCTTTACAATTCAGTGACATGTTAGGTTGTATTTATTATACCACATTTACTTATTGCATTTTATAGTTACACGTATAAAAAATAAAATAAAAAATTACTAATTGATGTAACAAAACTTTAACAACAACAAAAATAATAATAATAATAATTGTGTCATGTGGACGGGCTTTAACCCTCAAAACGTGATAGTTATAGTACGTTTACTTGACGGCTTACTAGAGCGTATAGACCAACTTATATGCTATGACAGATCACAATGATACTGCGTTTTAAAGAATGTGTTAAAGAAAATTTACAAAATCTATATTATGATTTTATTTTTCTATTGATTTTTACAATTTATACATCAAGTAAATGTGTGAAAAAATGATTGCAGTAACATGTCAGTATTTTTATATTGGAATGCTGAGGTTTTGATCTACCTTGGCTTTCTTCAAGACTAGCAAATCATTTTTATATTCTAACGCATTTCTTAATTTTTAGAATTAGATTTAAAATTGATTTCAATGTGTTGTTTTATTCAGTACACATATATGATTACTGCAGTTTAATTTTAATATTATATTTTTAAATTTCTTATTTTTAATTTTTTCGTTTATTTTGTTACCCTATTTTGTCAAATTTATGTTTTGTCATTTACAGAACTAAAGAAGGCTTGCATAATAGGCCGAAACATCAGTACTCCAAGAAAGTTTTTTTTTTTTCTTCCTGGACGTGTTTTTAAACCCCTAAAGGATATAATAATAATAAGCTATATTCTTCCGGTACATTTGTATTGCTAAACACAATTTAAAAAAAAAAAATAAAAATAATGGTTTCCTAGACTAGACTCGAGTCTAAAAATTATTGGGCGGAAATGTAAATATAGACATTGTAAACAATATTAAACCGTTCGGGAAAACGTTTAGCATGAATGCTTATTTTTGGGCTATTTTATGCTATGGAGGTATTAGATTCTTCCACAAACTTAATGTTGTTTTTAATTTAAGTATCAATATGTTCTATTTTCACGAACATACCTCCATTATTTACCGTTCTAATATATATATTTGTGTATTTTCTTTATACGGTATGCAAATGAGAGTTTTTTTTGTTATCTTTAAATGAAAATTATACTTTATCTGCTATTATTAATATTTATTTTAAATATCGATCTATACTTGGGACATTAAAATGCAAAGTATCAAGTCTCCAATTATCTTTACAACAAATTATATCTACCCCTTAATCTTTTGCTAATTAATTATGTATTTAAATTCTCCTTTATTGATTTTCTCCTGGTTTTTTATTTATCTATTTATTTTTTTAAACAGACTTCTTTTCTGTCGATAAAGTGAACTTATAAATCTGACAGCTTCGAATGAGATATTATAAAAAGAGCCCTACATAGAGCGAAAATTACGGACATTTGCAATTATTATTAGTTATGTTTCGGCCCGATTCGAGTACAGGTCTTCTGACCTCCATTCACAACCGGACTCCGAGACGGCTTCATATATCTGACCATCTACTCTGTATTATCATAGATCACGCTGTCAATCTGTCTTATTGGTGATACCTACCGGTATCTTATCGTGCAATCGTTGTTCTGAATATTAGTCTAGTTTGAGAATGAATGCTGAGGTAGCTTCATAGCAGAGTACTAGAAACTATATGCTCAAAAACTTTGGAAAATAAGGCAGTATATGAGATAAGTATTTACACAAAAATTAACTTACGGAGAGTTTATTATTATTATTGATTTAAGCACATCTTGTCCAGTAAAATAAGGCTCCAAAAGTCTGTTAAATTAAATATATATTTAATTTACATTAAACCGCATTTAACACCCACGCATGCTAAATGTGTGACAAAACATGACAATTACAATTACATTACATGTACAGTGGGGCTGGCGTGGGTATGTAACAGAATTTAAATAAACTACATATATATATATATATATATATATATATATATATATATAAATATAAAATCTCATAGCAAATTTAACCAGCTTTTAGATGAAAAAATGAAATTTTGGATCGGGCAAATAGTTTCGGAGTTATACGGAACAATGTGCCAAAAAAAACGTGGATTTCATAAAAGTCCGGGATTTTTAGCGTTCTGGAATGTGTATTTTCAGATTCCCGATTAAAACTTCCCGATAAAAAAAAATTTTGTGTTCATATATCGGAGTTATAGTGAAAAATTTTACCAGCGTTTAGATAAAAAGGAACTTAAGTTATATCTGGCCTAAGATGTTTTAGATAATAAAATAAAATAATTAAATGTAAATACATTTTACAATAAAATAAGTTGGACGAATATAAACTATATTTATCAGTAAAAGAAAAAATATTATATAAGAAATTGAGTTATAGTGAAAATAAAAATGAAAAAAGAGTAAAAATGAAAATTATTTTAATGATAGCAACAAAAAGTTTGGATTTCACAACATTAAGAGGGTTTTTTAGCGTGCATTACGAATTTAAGAAAGGAATATTATTAAAACTTCATATATAACAATCTAATAGTAAATTTGATCAGTTTTAAGATGAAAAAATGAAATTTTGTGTCGGACCAATAGTTTCGGAGTTATAGACAAAAAACAACTACAAAAATGTTTTTGCTAGTAGTACTGACCATGTTGGTCAATTTCTACACTTTTCCCCAAGACCATATCTTCGCGGTAAATGGTCCCATTTCAAAATAGTTTTTTTCATGTCGTAGGTAATAATTCCAGCTACAAGTAATATTCCAAGACTTTTTTTCGAAAAATGCTCTGTTTTCGTGTTATAGGTAAAAAAACGAACGGTCTTTTGGGCGTTTTTTTACGGTATGAGACCGATGGTTGCAAACCTCAGATTCGGATTCAGCACCTCAGCAAACATAAATATCCGTTGAGAATAAAATTTAGGCAGTTTTTTCTTTGGCGAACCCTTATTTTTCTGGACTAATCTTGGAGCGCTTATGACCAGTTGCTTTTGGATGCTTTATTTTGTTCCCAATACATCCTGAATATACTGAACATAATTAATGTGTATATTTTTTCCTTTCGTACTCTACAACAAGTGTCTTCCGTCACAACAGTAGTCGGCAAGCATCTTCTCATTGCATTTACCACTATACCTTTTTTCCATTTAGGCTATCTCTTGATGAAATCGTTCTTCGTGTATATCTAGAACTGCTCTCAAGTCGGGAGGAAAGAAATTTAATGGGGATTGCAAAAAAAATAATTTTTTGAGAACATGTAACCCTCGGCCGTATATGATGAAATCCTTCAACAATGTCATTTATGCAACAAAACCTTATGCTCTCCATTTTTTTGTTTCTTAATACATTATTAGAGTTTCTAAATCAAATAGTATTTTTTTATTATTTCTTAAAGTTTTCAATGATAAAAAAAAACAAAAAAACAAAAACAAAAATGCTCGAAATGTAAATAACACCTCATTTTTCGACGAATTTGACAAAAAAAAATAAGGTGCCTAAATGAGATTATCTGATTTCAGATTCGTGTTCAGCACACTTCAAAACAGAATAAAACAACATTTTTGTTGAAGGTAATATTTTGATGCAGAACAGTGTAATTTATATTGCCGGTTTAACTCTTCATGGAACTGGGAGATGCGGACGTCTAAAATATAAGTAACAATAATAATAATAATATTAACCAAAACTTAAATTTAACTTTAATATCCAAGACTAAAGCGACAAGAAACTGCTCGTTGTTACAGACTACTTCAACATTTACTAGACAAACGATCAAACCTCCCAATTCATTACAAAAGACTTATTTACATGACTGTTATTAGACCTATTTGGACGTACGGAGTTGAGCTTTGGAGCTCCACTAAACCATCCAATTCATCACGTATCCAATCCTTACAATCCAAAATCCTTCGAAAAATCCTAAATGCCCCTTACTTTTTCACCAATAAGCTTATCCATAAAGACCTTAATGTTCCATATGTTGCTGAGTTAGCCCGAACCAGATACCTTATCCTTTCATAGTAAGCTCCATAACCACTCAAATCCACTAGTTTATCAACTTCCCACTCCATTCCCCATAATCCATCGAGGCGTCTGAAAAGAAGATGGCTTAGAGATCTTCTAGTGTAAAATTGTTATAAACTTTAACATCATTTTCAAGATGTTTGAACCATCTACTTTCGTTCTACGAAAGGAATAGATTTTTTAAAGTTTTACATATGTTTTTGAGACCATACCACTAGTTTTGCAAAAGGGTTCTATTTTTCTTAGGAATTTAAGTGGTCCCCGTTCCAGAAAAAAAATATATAATTGGATAATTCAATCTTATTATACAAAAATGATAATTGACTAATTTATGTTTACTACATTTTAATTATAGTGCTTTATTTATGAGTCTAATTAAGGTGGCCTGTAGGCGAAGTATAAAATTCATTGATAAGCGCAGGGTATCGGATGAGATAACAAAAAGTATCTGCTCGTTATTTATAGTGCCGTATATATTGAGCTGATGGATGGCTATATTCTATAAACAAATTTGCAATTTAAATTGCAAGGGAACATTGGACAATTTATTTTAAGATCGTACTATCTCGTAATCAATTAAAATCCGTTAGATAGAAGATTGCTCGCGGGCGCAAGGACAGGCTGGCTGTTCCGATCTTGGTGACAAAATGAAATAAAACGATGGAATGCAACATGGAGTAATTGACAGGCATTTGCATTCAGTTCTGTCATCGTAAAGAAAAAAAAAAAAAAAAAAAAGTTGTGTTTATCTTCCTAATAAAACTATTTTTTATCTCTTCCATTTTTGTTTACCACTTCGTGAATATAAGTGACTTTGTTGTCAATAAATTCACATCTTGAACTGATCGGCATAAAGAAGAGTATTGATCAACACCATCTCCTAGCTTGATTGTATGGACATTGATGGAATTACAGTAAAGAGTTGATCGGAGCGGATTTCTATCGAACTCCTTCATGTTGAAAATCCAACTTCATCAGGAAATCCGCCTTATATATACATATACATATATATATATATATATATATATATATATATATATATATATATATATATATATATATATATAGAGAGAGAGAGAGAGAGAGAGAGGGAGAGGGAGAGAGTTTAATTTCAAAATAGATTTCTGATAAATTTTCAAGGTTTAAATTGAGCAGTTGGGCTGCTGATATTATTTTTACTTGTCATCGATATCTCATCAAGACTTCTTATTCGTCTCAAGATTCGGTTGTCCTTTCGTTTTGAACATTTTTTTTATAACCTTTGTTTTTTCTTGTACTCTGATTTACGCTTTCAGGAAACGTATCCAGGATGTGAATTATTACCTGGATATGACATGCGCTGAATATTAATGTTATAATTGGTTGAAGTTCTTCCATCCTCCTCTCATCAGGATTCATACCCCACAGAGACATTTGTTTTTCTTATTTAAACTATTCGGATTCGTTTTGATTATTACTGATTGATTTAATATACGTAAGAACCTCCTTTAAATTTAGTTAGTAAACTAGATTCCAATTTCCAGTTGTTAGCCTATAATTCCGAATGACTCATGATGTCAACTAAAAAAATATGTGCTATATCCGACAATCTCAATGCAATGGAAATCCGGTCATTATACATTCAACAGGCAAAACAGTCAGGGAAGTCAACACAGCTTCATTCAACAGACAAAACGAGACAGCAAAAAGAATTCGAATAAATCAACCATTAATCACGACTAGATAAACCGCGATGCTTATCGTTGAGACAGGAAGTAAGATATTTTTTTTTTATTATTTTCTAACTAGATTTAAAAAAAAAACTATTATTCTCAGGAAGTATTCCCTACTTTTTAGTAACAATGGATTAAATTTCTTTAATATTTATACCTATAGTTCAGATATATTGTGTTGATTAATGTTCTAAGTGAACAATCAGATGATTGATGCCTAAAATAAGTTAAGTTACTAAAACCTTTCGTTGTGAGAAACAATCAATAAACTTTTAAAATTAATGATAAAATAAGCTACTCCTATTATAACATCTTCAGTATTAATGCTGACTTATATTACTCATGTATTTCATATCTGGCATTTTTGTTGATAGTTTGCTGATGATGAATGTTACATAGAAACAGAAAGCAATTCATTTAATTGTCTTTTGATTGATTTAAAAAAAAAAAAAAAAATTTATATTGACGCTGTTTATAAGTTGTAATTTAAACCAAACACGAAAAAATACCCTTTTACATATAAAAGTAGTGTACTAATTAAGCGCAACAGCCAAATCCAAATTATTTTAATACTAGACCTAAACTTGAAGTTCTTAATTTTATTTTTTGCCTTTAACAAGATTTCACGATCTCCCTTTTTTTGTATGTTTTTTGGATCAAATATTTTTTTATTTTACATGGACAATGTGTTAGAATTTACAGCAAAAAAAAAGTGGCGTTGATATAAGGCATAAACAACGGTTTAAGGGTAAATTTTTTGGTTTTGGTAAAAAAAAAAAAAAAAAAAAAAAAAAAAAAAAAAAAAAAAAAAAAAAAAAAAAAAAAAAAAAAAAAAAAAACCGCATCACTTTGTATATGGGTAAGTGACTTTAAATAGGTTCTAAATGAACTTCCCTACCCGAGATACCTCTTTTGCCAACGATCTTCCTAACACCCTGTACATATATATATATATATATATATATATATATATATATATATATATATATATATATATATATATATGTATCAATACAAATGTATTGACAACGATTATAATAAAATGTTAAAACTTGATAAGAACTACTCATCAGTAGCACTTTATTAAAAATTTTACACTAGATGGTCTCTAGGCCATCTTCGTTTCAGACGCCTCGGAGGATTATCAGGAATGGAGTGGGAAGCAAGTTGAGAAACTAACGGATTTGAGTGGTTATGGAGCTTACTATGAAACGATAGGTATCTGGTTTGGGCTAAATCAGCAACATATGGGACATTAAGATCTTTATCGATAAGTTTATTTATGACAAAGTAAGGAGCATTGAGGATTTTGGATTGTAAGGATTAATACGAGATGAATTGGATGGTTTAGTGGAGTCCTGTATAAAATTAAAACAGGAAAAAAAAAACATTGTTACCTTTTTAGTTCGCTTAAGTGTGTAAAGATGAATATAATACTTATGAAGCTTTCTTATATCATTATACTAACAACATAGTCATGCTAGTATCAAGTTCTGTAATCAACAGAAATAATTTGACATAGAACCGATCATAAACAAAGTATGAACAAGCTAAATAAAACATCAACTCACCCCGGCTGCCATGTATATCCTAGTAGACAAGCCATTGACATTGACTAACAACGCGACCTCCACGATTTGACTTGTTAATTTCACACCGACATATAAGTGGTAAGAAGGTACAAAACGGCCGTGTAGCCGAAGGGGTTAAACATATTCCCGATCAGCTTTGGTATAAGGAGCCATCTTGTATGCGGAGTGCTAACTCTGCGAGTCTTGCGACATGCTGGGCTTTCTTCTTGTAGATAATTGCTGTAAGAGGTTGTAGGACTAAGATTTAATATATTTTTCAAAAACTCTTTTTTAATAAGAAATAAAAATAATTTTAATTGCACAGGGTCATTAATTTGATTTAAAAACGTAGAAGAACAAGCTAAAAATTATGTATGCTTAACTTATAAGTCACACACGACTTCTAGTTAAAATAGTGCTGATAATGAAAAAAAAAAAATCAATTTTTCTCTCACTAGAAAAAAGAAAAGACCATGAATATGTCTATAACACACTGTTTTTTTTTCTACAGCTTCTGATGAAAAAACCTGTCGGCGATTTTTCTATTCGAGCTACACCATCGTGTCAAAAAAGCTTCAATACTTACGAAATGTTGGTAAAATTGAATTATTTTTATTCAAAAAAATATTGCTCCGAAGCGTTAGGTCCTAGTGACAAGTTTTATACAGGGTGAGTGCCTCTTAGTGTAAAAAAATAAATAAATAAATTGGGTGAAACTATATCAAAAATGTCGCAGACCTCACATTTCTATTCCAACCCTTTGCTGATATATGATAAATCAAAGACTTATAGGAACCACAGTTGTTACTATAAAAGCTGTGATATTTCCATTTTGTTTAAATATTTTCCAAACTTTGACCAAATTTTTGGATTTAGCATTAAATTTCCTATAAGAGCAGATTACATGTAACCCTGAATTTTTCAAACTTGGGGTCTAAAGAGCAGCTTGATCTTCACCTTATTTAGGGAAGTTACAATGCCTTATATTACTTCAACGCTCACCGTTTTTCGAAAAAAACTATCCACAGAACGTTAAATCTCACAAAAACTTGCAAATTTAATCAGCTTTCAAATGATATGTTATATGTTAAAAGTAATGATTCTGTTCCGATTTCATGGATAAATTTACTTTTAAAACCGAAAAAACATGGTGTTCGCATTTGGCATACAAATCATTTACTTCTGTAAACGAAACATTATGACATCCCTTAATGGAAACGTGCATTTCAAACATAATAAACTCTTCAATGGAATATAAAACAAAGAAAAAATTATTATTTAATAGAAAATAAAGGATCAAATGTTATTACATTTATTTATTTATTATTATTATTTAGGATTTATTTTATTAGATTTTCAATGCAAGGTTTAAAACCCAATGATAATGAACATATACCTCAATTTTGCCGATACCTTCTAAATGCAGAGATGTGTCTGTTTTTACAGGGGAGGCATTTCTACCTATTGAGTATAAACCTTACATTGAAAATCTAATAAAATAAATCCTAAATAATAATAATAATAAATAAATAAATCTAATAACATAAGATCCTTTGATATGTTGTCGCTATCTTGACATTTTTCCTTTATTTTTTATTAAACAATATTTTTTGTCTTTGTTTTATATTCCAATGAAGAGTTTATTATGTTTAAAATGCACATTTCCAATAAGGGGTTGTCATAATGATTTGTTTACTCAAGTAACTGAATTGTATGTCAAATGAGAAAACCATGTTTTTTCTGCTTTATTATTAAATTTGCAAGTTTTTGTAAGATTTGCAGTTTTGTGGATAGTTTTTTCGAAAAGCCGGTGAGCGTTGAAGTTATATAAGACATTGTAACTTCCCTAAATAAGATGAAGTTCAAGCTTTTCTTTAGGTAATAAGTTTGTAAAATTTAAGGTTACATGTATTCTGCTCTTATAGGAAATTTAATACTAAATCTAAATAAAATAAAAATGTGGTCAAAGTTTGAAAAATATTTAATCAAAATGGAGATATTACAGCATTTATGGTAAAAACCGTGGTTTACTCATATAAGTCTTTGATTTATTATATATCTGCAACGGATTGGAATAGAAAGGTGAGCTCTGCAGCATTTTTCTTAATTTTTGATCTAGTTTCACCCAATTTTATTATTACTAAGAGGTACTCACCCTGTATAACAAACAATATTCACCAATAAATTGTTGCTTGGAAAACTTCGTCAAATTTTCAATCTGAGCCACACTAAAAAAACACCAACACTTGGTTTCAAAAAACGTAATCATTTTCATTTCAATCAATATAGCTCCTAAACAGTAGATCCTCGCAACAAATGTTATATAAAACAAATATTTTCCATTAAATTTCAGATTAAGAAACATTCTTCAAATTTTTGATCCGAGCAACTGCTGGAGCATTTTAAAAATGTTACATTTTTGATGGTGATGAGAAGTTACACATTTTGGGGGTTAAAAAACCGAACAAAAAAACATCAGTCTCTCTAATTTGTTCCTTGTACCACTATTACGTTTATTACTTATTGCTCTTATTTGTGGAAGATTGTAGTATTTGTCAAAATTAGTGATCTGTTTCATTAAAAAAACAAAGAAAAACATTGCCTATTATTTAAAAAAGAACATCGTTTCGGACAAAACAGTCGTACTTGTTTGCTTCAGGTCTAGTTAACTTTTTCTGAAATATTTAATTTTCAAGCTTTTTGTAAGAGCAATCGAAAACCTGGTATCAGTGATCGGCCAAGGGGAAGGCCTAAAAACTTCAGCAGGGAAGTAATTAATACGCCCAACATTATGAATGCCGTTAAAATCTTTTCATTATAGGAGTTCTACTGGACTCTAAAAATAATGTTATGGAATGATAAAAAAGAGGATGCAGCATACTTATGCGAGACACTGGTAAAGCAGTACAGGTATCCTTCAGAGTCTATGGGAATCAGTGATTGTTCCACTACTCCTCATCACTTACACATACGATATTCCGATCAAATGAACGATCAGTATATATAGTTGACATATAATAGTAATTAGAGTATATAGAGTACATATAATAGTATATAGAGTAATATAATAGTGAAAAGTTAAAACTCAGATAATCTATAATCGATTTATTTTCAGGATCGACAATCTTGATTTATTGTTTTTATTTGTAACCTCACTAAATTATGAATTTGAATGCTATATTTCCGATCAAGTTTAATTTTCATAGTATAACATATGTTTATATTTATTTATACTGGCATAATAAAAAATAAATTAGTAGTTATTATAAGCGAACCACGCTAATAAAACGGACTAACCTTTTGGAATATTCGTTTTACTAAAAATATATTTTTTAAAATGTTTTTTTTATATGCTTATATATTCATTTACATTTATCACTTGTGACAATCATTTTGATAATATACAGTAATGATTTAGAGTGTAAGATCCTTCAAAAAATTATTAAAATACCGTTGTTTTTTAAATTATCTAACAGTGTTTTATGGTATAAATATTAGAATCTATCTCACTCGTTATTTGGAAGACAATATTGTTTATAATACGTACTATGAAAATACATTTAAAAAAATACTTTTATCTATAGAAGATATATTTTTTTTTTTAAATAACAATGTATTGAAATTTACAACTGTACAAAATTTATACATCAAGTAAATGTGCTGTTAACTATTACAATAACGTGACAAAACATGAAAAGTACTACCCATCAGTAGCACTTTAATAAAAATTCTAAACTAGAAGGTCTCTGGGCCATCTTCTTTTCAGACGCCTCGGAGGATTATCAGGAATAGTGTGGGAAGCAAGTTGAGAGATTAGGGGATTTGAGTGGTTATGGAGCATACTATGAAAGGATAGGTATCTGGTTTAGGCTAACTCAGCAACATACGGAACATTAAGGTCGTTATGGATAAGTTTATTGGTGACAAAGTAAGGTGCATTGAGGATTTTTCGAAGGATTTTGGATTGTAAGGATTGGATACGAGATGAATTGGATGGTTTAGTGGAGCCCCAAAGCTCTACTCCGTACGTCCAGATAGGTCTAATCACACTCATGTATATTAGTCTTTTGTAATTAATTGGGAGCTTTGAACGTTTGTCTAATAAATGTTGAAGTAATCTGTAACGACGGGCAGTTTCTTGTCTTTTTAGTCTTGTATGTGGATTCCAAGTCAAAACGTTTGTCCAAGTGGAGTCCAAGGTAGCGGATCTGTTCAACAGGGATTAGTGGAATATCATTAAAGGATACTGTAGGACAGGAAGTCGTGGGCGTACGACGAAGGGTAAAGGTTATTTGGTGAGATTTTTTTGGATTTATTTTGATTCTCCATTTTTGACACCATTCTTGGAGGGTTGGATATGGGATTGGAGTGTTTGGGAGGCAATGAAGGGATCATTGTTTACTGATAACACACATGTGTCATCAGCGTAAGTGGTGAGGACAGTGGTAGGATGAGTTTGAATGTCAGCTGTATACACCGTGTAGAGGATGGGGCCTAGGATACTACCTTGAGGAACGCCGGCAGATTGGGTAAAGAGGGGAGAATAGTAATTTTTATGGTTTACTTTGAAAGTTCTATCACTCAGATAGTAGAAAATATAAAATCAAATTTAACTAATAATAATATAAAATGAACCTCTACGCAAGTGAAACACTAACCCTTAGAATGAAACAACTCCAAGAAATCAAAAAAGAAGAGAGAAAGATCATCAGGAAAATTCTAGGAGGAAGAGAAACCGACATACCCAGGACGGCTACATGCTAGAAACAAAATTACAGAAAAGTTTTCAAACATTGAAATTGATATTAGGTAAATGAAAATGAAATTCTTTGGTCATCTCAGCCGACTACCAGAAAATCGACTGACGAAAAAAATAATAGATTATGTAATTTCATTTAAGAATTCCACCCTGGCTAGATGAAATTCGAAAGGACCTCAAAAATACAAACATAAGACCAGCAGACATTTTAGTTAGAAACATCTTTAGACACAAAGTAGACAAATGGGAAGTTGTACCGAAGAAACAAAAACAAAAACAGTTCAGACCAAAGTGGTCAGAAGAGCGTAAACAATCCTATTCTGAAAGAATGAAGGCCTACTGGAAGAATAGAAAGAACCCAAAGAAAAGTTGATTGAGTTAATTGCTTAACGTTTCCATTTCTGAAGAGAATTCGCTGGGGATAAATAAATATAAAATTAAATAGATCAATAACATTAGAAAGAATGAAATAGAAAGAAAGCCACTGAAAGTTACTGATTTCAGATCTGCCAGGGTCTAACTTTTTTTGACGGTCGAAGAATATATTTGGCCTGTTCTTCAAAGTTATTTTCGTCCTTTTAAAAATTTATTAAATATTTTCGTTTTTAAAAAGAACAATTACAGTGCATTGCTGATCTGTTCAAAGATAATAAGAAATTATAAAAATTTAGCAGAAATCATTATTGTTTTTATAATAATAGTAAAAACCTCTTGGGGACGGTCATTTTTAAGAGTTGGATACTAACTATTGAGACTAACATGTATTAATTTTGTGATGATGATTTATTGTTTGCGTCATGATTATAACATAACGTAAATAAACTCAAACGAATTCACCTGTTGTAATTTGTTTAAAAACACAAATTGAGAAAAAGCAAATGTGTAAGCAGGAGCCACTCCTTGATAAACCGACGTATTTCAGACAAATTATACTAGAAAAGGCCCAATCTCCTCACTACTTCACCGCATGATATCAGGATGATGCAGTGCAATCTGATTATAATGGCCTCGGAAGGGTTGAATAAGAGAGATCCCCGCTGCAGGTGAGAAAGAAGAGTATCTCATTGAGGATAATAAGAGGCATTAGCTGAACTCGTTCCCGTAGGACCACACCTGCAATATCCCAGCATCCTATCGCTCAAGGCGCTAACAAATTATACCCGCCCAGACAAAGGATCGTTTCATCTATTCTACTATATTGTTTACCCCTATATCTATTTTGCTCCAGTTGGTCGCTTATTGTCTAGGACTGACCTCATTCGAGGTGTTTATCTACATCCGATGATCGCACCAGGAAGGAATGGTTCAATAGAGTCTTGTAGTATATGTATATATTTTTAAATTGTTTTTTCAATAAATAATAAAGCCGTCTCTCTCAAAGGCAGTAAGTAATATGGATGTCAATTAATTCATTTATACAATATGTACAATAAAAATGAATTGTAAAAAAAAAAAAATAATAATAACTATACAAAATACAAAATATAATAAATAATAATACAAAATAAATAGAAAGATCATCAGGAAAATTCAAGGAGGAAGAAATACTCAAGACGGTTACAGGCTACAATCAATCCTAACAACAGACAATTTCTGAAACTCAAATTGATTTTAGGAAAAGTTGAACTAAATTATTTGGCCATCTCAATAGACTACCAGAAAATCGATTAATAAAAAGGGTAATAGATAATATAAACTCACTTAAGAATTCCACACTCCGGACATAAAGTAGACGCATGAAAAGTTACATTAGAGCATCCAAAACAAAAACAGTACAGGCCAAAGTGGTCGGTAGAACGTATAAAAAAAACTTTTCGAAAAAAAAGGAAAGACTATTGGAAGATCAAGAAGAACCAAAGAAATTTTTTACTGAGAATTTGAGCTGAAGTATTCTCAAAACTACAATATAATATGTATGAAATATTTGAAAATAGTCTCGGGCCCATTGCCGTTTCAATTTGAGAGGTGGGTTAGAAGGATGCGTGTAACTGGATAAAGAATGAGGCTGCGAATGAGGATGGCTTTGATGGAGTTTTTATAATTTAAGGGGCATAAGGTCAAGAATAGAAGGTATATTGGGGACATTATGTCGAGTTTTGATAGAAATATTTCATGGACTTGTAAATAATAAAGATGTTCTTCTGCATCTCAGTTAAAGGTGAAATACCTTTTTTCTACTCGTTCCAAGCTGAAATCCATTTTTTCTTACGTCTCTTCTGGCCGGTTTATTGAGGATAGTGTTAATTTTTTCTAAAACACTCCTCTTGTCTTGTTGAAAGAAAATTTTCGGCCATTCCGATTGTCCTATATCTTCTAGCCTTTTGTCGTTTTTAAAAATTTTATTTGTATAATCGACCGTGGAACGAAGAATATTATTTATTGGACTAATTTGGCCGCATGGGTATCCCTATTCCCTGAAGAAAGCAATATGTAACCGCTGTTGAATAGAAGTATTCTGTATATCGGGCCGTGGATATTTATAAAACACTGAGTAGAAACTGATTAAAACATAGCTAGAAATAGGTAGGATTAACAACTAGTTAACTCCTCTTAATCAGATTCCGATTATAAGGGATAAAAGAAGATAATTTTGATGCTGTACGAAAAATTTTGCTAGGGTCATTTTAATCTCCTTAATATTTATGGAGGAGATATATAAATATTATCCTTAGTTTGGTGTGTTTAATCATAAGATGTGTTTCTTATGCGAATCAGGAAAATTATGAAATCGTGAAAAAAAATATAATTTTTCTACAATGAGAGCAAAACGAATCATTTTAGTGAATTTGATAGGCATGCGAAAACGTTTGCTGCTCACTCTACGATAAAAAAAGAAAAAAAGATATACAGTGAAACTCCAATTACCCGAATTGATTTAAAGATTTTTTTTTTTTAAATTTTTTATTGCATACATTTTTTCTAGAAAGAGAAAAGAAAAAAAATATGTTTTTTTTATAACAAACAATTTTTTTAGTAGTTTATTAGCAGTTATTGTTATCAACTTCGGCCCCAATTAATCTGGATAGTCGGAGTTTCACTGTATAGGGAAGATAAAAGCAAAACATATATAAAATAAAATTAACAAGATAACATAGTAAAAAGAGGAAATATACATTGTGGAGGATAATTGATATAGAAAATTTACATCATTTGCGATTTTATTGTAATTGGATAAGTTTAAGTGTATACGCTACTCAAAGAATGATTCAGAGCACGTAGTGTACAGGAACACAAATCCCCTGCTAAATGGGTCCTGACCCCACAATGAATGATATTGGCCAGGGAATTATCGACAATCGGTATTGGGCAGGAGTGATAAAGAGAACCGTTAAGACGTCACAATTACTCTTTGAATGTGATTTGCAACGAAGGAACGAGCTTCAAGCTCCTATCGGGGGTCGGTCATAAAGGCCCAAGATTTTAGTCGCAGTTACACAATCGGACCTGCTCCGAGCTGGATATTATTCACCTGAAAAAGAAACAGCGATAATGCTCGGTGGACTGTTACGACAGAGAGCGTTGGCTAATGTTTGTTTTATTCCTCAAGGCGAGTGCTGTTCTGGGCCGCTCGGGTGATTTATCCCAACAGCGGGGTGGAGGTTCGTGTTACTATGTTCTTTTCGTGCTTCTAGAAACATTAAAAAAAAAAAATAATAATAAAAAAATAAGGAAAACAAATTAAAACCACACCGCTCGAAAAATATATAGAACATGTCATATTTATTTATTACGTAGAAAGGAGAATGGGAGTATGATTTTAAATAATTTAGACTGTCGGGAAAAAAGTAATGAGTTCACTTACAATCACTAAGATAAAATGAAATTTTAGGCATGCATGTGTGTTTTGCCGGGGAAGGGTATAGTTTTTTATTTTATTTTTTTAAATATTTTTTTACCTTTAAAAAAGTAACATTTTGACACGCTACAGTTTTGTTGCTCATCACTAAAATTTTCCGATAGCTTTCTTATTAGAAATTTAATGGAGAATATTTTTTGTAGCATAAATTTTTTCGCTAGGAGCTATATATTTATTTATTTTAAATGGAAAAATTTACGATTGAAACCCCTATTGTCTCTGAACTTTGTTTATTTTAAATAATCATTAATTTTCACTTTTAATTAATTATTAATTTTAATTCTAATATGTAGATTGGTAACAGCAGTGGATTATATATAGACATAACCATGATCTGTTGTGTTTATAATATTTATAATACTTATAGTATAGTTTGTAAAAACCAATTAGGTATGAAGCATGACTGAGCATATATTACAAAGATCTCTTTTCCTCAAAGTGACTCTACATCCCTAACAAGCATTAAGTAAAAAAATAAAAATAAAAGTAATGTGTCTCTTTCCCTTGAATGAATTTTTAAATTTTTTTTTTTTTTTTTGCGAATGTTATTTTTCTTCTCATTTCCCCAACTAAAAAAGTCTATTAATATTTATCATTGTCAGAGATGAGAGTAATTATATAACTATAGGCGTTTATTCTCTGATTTTATTATTACTCATTGAGAGTTTCGGAATTTCGTTTCATTCTTCGGGCACAACAATCTTAATGCATGAACAAAAATCAACCAACTTAAAAAAAAAAATTACATTATCTCTAAATTTCATACTTAAACCTATGTAGTAGTTCTACGTAGATTTTAATTATATTGGATTTGTTCTAGGATTTGTTGTACATGGGTCAAGTATAAAGTGTACGAAATTTCTAATAATTTTATAAATCTTGACAGCGTTTCTAGTAAATTCAAAATAGAAAATATATATTTATAGTTTTACTTCTTTGTTGACTTACCTTGAGATTTTTAAGTTTCCTACGAATAGGGGCTTCTCCCGAAAAATGTTGCAAATACGGAGCTTGTCCGCATGTTGGGACTCAGTGCCCCGAAAAAAATGCCATTTCCTGTAAAGTTTCTTGATAAAGTTTCTTAGCAGGTATTTTATATTTCACATGTAATTTAAAATATAAATTTTATAAATAGCAGAGAAATGTTTTTTTTTATGTTTTTACTCTAGATTTCGCTCTCAGCAGCTTTCTCTCAACTCCTGGACAGCCGTGATCGTCTAGTGGTTAGGACATTGCGTTGTGGCCGCAATAACCCAGGTTCGAATCCTGGTCACGGCAAGGATTATTTTTATTTAAATTCTAAAAAAATATTACACAAATAATTTAGAGATAAAATTTTAATTTATCATTTATACTAGTTATGTACTAATAACTAACTACTACGATTTTTATATTCTACAAGAAGTGTACTGATATATTTGCTGATCGTAAAAATTCCCAAAAAATTAATAGAAGTATAAATATTGACAAAAATAAATGATAAGATTCGTACTGTAAAAGGCTACTTAAATCTTCCAGAAAATTAATTTGAATTAGACGCAGATAAGTTCGATTATTTTTAGATTCAGAATTTTCAGCGTTTCAATGATTTATATTAAGAACGATAGTTAAATATTATAATAAAAAAATAGGAATTTTTGTTGGTATTTTAATGCTTAATAAGCAAGGACTATCACTGATATGACCATCGTGATGAAGGTAGTGTTCTTGTTAAACAGAAAAAATAAATAAATAGTATATACATACGTTTTATCACCCAAAAAAGTAAAAGTTCATTTTATTTATCGTGAGAAAATTACAATGTACAACAAAAACTACCTTAGTATTTACGAGGAAATACTAAATATTTGCATTGTTCAAAAATAAGTGAAACATTTTTTATGTATTTATTGAAATTTACAACTGTATACAATATAAAATATGATACATCTAGTAAATGTGATGACAATGATAAAAATGACAAGTCTTGTTTTTAAAGCACCTACCCATTGGTAGCACTTATAAAGGTTCTTTATTATGAAGTTTTATATTAGAAGGTCCCGAGGCCATCTTCTTTTCAGGCGCCTCGGAGGATTATCTGGAATGGAATGAGAAGCAAGTTGTGATACTAATGGATTTGAATGGTTGTGGAGTTTTTGCTATGAAAGGATTGATATCTGGTTTGAGCTAAGTCAGAAACGTAAGGTATATTAAGGTCTTTGTGGATAAGTTTGTTTGTGACGAAGTAAGGAGCATTTAGGATTTTTCTAAGGATTTTGGATTGTAAGGATTGGATACGGGATGAATTGGATGGTTTAGTGGAGCCCCAAAGCTCAACTCCGTATGTCCAAATTGGTCTAATTATTGTTATGTAAATGAGTCTTTTGTAATTAATTGAAAGGTTGGAACGTTTGTCAAGTAAATGTTGAAGTAGTCGAAAACGACGGGCAGTTTCTTGTCGTTTTAGTCTTGTATGTGGATTCCAAGTAAGACGTTTGTCCAGATGGAGTCCTAAGTAGCGGATCTGTTCAACGGGGATCAGTGGAACATCGTTAAAGGATATTGTAGGACAGGAGGTCGTGGGTTTACGACGGAGGGTGAAGGTTATTTATGGGATTTATTTGGATTTATCTTGATTCTCCATTTTTCACACCATTCTTGAAGTTTTATGATATGGGATTGGAGTGTCTGGGAGGCAATAAAGGGATCATTGTTTACTGATAACACACACGTGTCATCAGCATACGTGGTGAGGATGGTGCTAGGATGCGTCGGGATGTCAGCTGTATACACCGTGTAGAGGATTGGACCAAGGATACTTCCTTGAGGAACACCTGCAGATTGGGTAAAGAGAGAGGAGTAGGAAAAGTTATGATTAACTTTGAAGGTTCTATCGCTAAGATATGAACGGATGATAAGGAAGTATGTAGGAGGTAGGAATTTACGGAGTTTGTAAAGCAGTCCCGGGTGCCAGACTCGGTCAAAAGCTTGTTCTACATCGAGAAAGGCTCCCGTGCAAGTGAAACATAATGTCATAATTTTTGTTTTCGAAATATCTTTCTTTATCAAAATTGTTGACTTTTTTTTCTCTTTAAAACTAGTTTGTCACTTATTTTTTTTCTGTTTGGTTCTCTTTTTTTACTTTTATCGAATTAAGATACAAGTACAGCAAAAAATGAGCCTACCCCTTTTTCTGTACACGGTGCATTATAAGAAAGTTCTGTATAAATAATTTTGAATTGGAATATCATACAATGTTTGGTCTAGTGATAAGGCTGCACAGACTTTTGGAATGTCACAAATTTTGTGATCACACGTATTTTTAGGTATCATTTTATCGCCTTTCGTCCTACAAGTACGTGACACCGTGCCGTGTGTTCCATACCTCACACCGCCCTCCCTAGCTCAAGCACTTTTAAAAAACTTATTTTTATTATTAAAGAATAAATCATTAACCCAAAGTACTCCATCCGAAAAATGGAAAGTTTATCTTGGTACAAGATGACATTCAGTGCACACCTTAGAGCAACCTTCCCTTGAATGATTTTTTGCTAAGAAGAAAACTGGTCACCAGTTTACCCTAAAATTCAGGGCTACTAGCTGTCTGAGATTATCACCAGTATAGAGTATCATTCAGTGAGAATAGAAAATCTGGCTTCGGACATAACATTGATGCTCGACGGTCAGTAGTACAACAGTACCTAATAGTTTTTACTATTTGTCAACTTATTACAGAATTAAGATCTATGTTACTCTTTGTATCATTTAGAATATCGAAAAAAAAAACTTCAATTAGTTTCCCTATCAGCTTGATCAGTTAATAATGCACTATCTTTGAGCAGAAACTATAAAAAAGAACGTGCGGTTGTAGTATCATTCTGGTTCCGCAAACTATACTGATGAATCATATGGTGTTTCATCACGGATCTGTATCTCATTTAACCTAGCCATCATTGCAGCAGTCTCCAACGATCCTCTCTAAGACAACAAGGACATTTATTTCCATTTGCATCCCACATCCATCATTCAGGACTAAAGTCTGTCATTCTGCCTTCATGATGAGGTCTTTCAACCTCAGCGGACCGTTCCGTACTACGGACAACATCGTTCCGGGAACGATAAGATCGCCCGAGTAGCCTGGACGGCTATATCATGCATACAGTGGTCGCAGACGTCTTTACTTCTGCAATATCTCGTTTACCAAAGAGCCCATTAGACAAGAAACTGTCGGATTATATCCCGTGTCTTCTAAATGTCTAAATGCCACTGAAGGAACGGGTTTCCTGAATGAAATATCCATCATCACAAACGGTTCCTTTAATGAGCAAATCATTAATGGATGATACAGGGTCCCACTAACATCTAATTGGCTGTATATATACTCACTAACGAACTGAACAAATTAATAACGTTATTCGTTTAATTTAATGTTTGAATAGAATATATTATTATAACATATTCTGAAGAGCTAAAATGCTGGTCTAATAGTTTTTTTTTATGATGGATGTCAGGGAAACTTTGGATATAAATTGAATAGTTTTATGCAATCTATTCTCTAAGAACGAACATAAAAGGCAGAAGGTGGAAAAGGGGTTATGATTTAGTTTGGAATTAATTTGTATGCTTGTACTGAATCAATTTCGGTAGAAAGGTCTCTTAAAACCAATTTGCTCTTAGAGATTTTTTTTCTAAGTTGTTCCGTTCACATTCTACTTTGGGGATGAATTTTTCATATCCACGATAATGCATGACCGCATATTTTAATTATTGATGCTATCTGATAAAACGTTTTATTTCAATGTTTAGCGCAGCATGAAGTCTATATCTTATCACTATTAAACACCTCTTGGATATGTATTCAAGACTAATAGAGGTCTATATTTCCAAATTTCGCTACATGAGTTAAGATTTACAAAACAAAAAATATGATGTCTTCTCATTATTTATTCAAAATCTCATGGCCCCATCGAATGCAAAAGTTGAACATAATCCCTGTTAACTGTTAAAATTGCTTTTTTTTTGTAAAAACTGCTGGCCTTTTATTTAATTGAATTTTTATATACTCCTAATAGGTTTCATATGTCATGTTAAAATATGTGCAGATGTAAATATCTAAAAAGAATAAACATGCCTAAATATACCTAATAGACATAGGGATAGACTAAGAATAGATAAGTCTGGAGTTAACGTTTCCAGAATTACAAGACGAAGACCTAGGATATGGATGAGAGATTTGTTGCAAAGTACTATCATTGTTTATGCAGGGTGTCTACTACTCGGGAATTTCGGGAATATGTCGGGAATTTCGTGTGGTCGGGAACATGTCGGGAATTTACATTAAATGATGCAAAAGTCGGGAAAAATCCGTCGTTAATTCTAAAATATGCTATGTTAAGCTTAAAGCTTCATAATAAAAGTCCTCTCTTCATAGTTTTATTTCTTATTCATTAATTTATAATCCAGATTTCTTTATATGTACTATTTCAATGTTATAGCGGGCATTGAAATGTTATACTAAGCCCTCAAGCATATCGAAATCTATCAACAGACCATTGAATCTGAAAAAAAAGATACCTCACTAATATGTACTATAGATTGAGTTTTGTGTCCGGCTTGACCATTTCCAATTTTTTTAGATTAAATTTTTTTATGGAAGCTAACATTGGGTTTTCAATTGAATTCGTCGTTGATATTCCTTTGAATATTCAATTTATGCTGTGATATTTACTCATTATGAAAATATTGTGCAAAGTCTGTGACTTTTTTATTTTAATTTTATTCACTCTTATCTTAAATTTTTGTGTTTGGGGCCAACGCTAAGGATAACAATTTGTTTAAAGCTCTTCTAACACGTTCGTCATTTTAATTATTAAATTTATTTAGTTACAAAATGTCTTTCTGCCACTTGAAATAACAATGTTCTGACTTCGGATTCGTGTTCAGCACACTTCAGAACATAAGGGAGTGTTTTGATGCAGAACAGTGATATTAAAGCTAGAAATATTATTTTATAATGATTGGAAACAAAAATTTTAAATCGAGAAAAAATGTGTATTATTATTTTTTTTAAATCAGTTTTGAGAACATTACATTGATTTTTTGCAGCGTAGCTTCGCCATTTCTTTAATATTAAGATATCTGAATAAGTGGAGGATGGTTGTCATTCAATGTGAAGAAGAGAACGCTGGACAAGAGGGAGTTTGTTGTGTATATGTGTGTATATTTATATAAAATTAAGTAAAACGGCATCTCCACTGACAAGTGCTAAGTAGCATTTCTTTGTCACCTCTCCATCTTTTCTTGACCGTACCGAATGTGACAAACTCGCCATTTTTTTAGATTCAAAGGACGATCCAGAAACTGCGGGGAATAAAGAAGTCAGGAGTACCATCAACATGCATCCTCAGTCACCGCGAACAGAATCAATCACCAGAGACAAGGCGTATATTAAGTCGGTGATTATATTTTAAATTATTCCCCATCGAGTGCTAATGATGCCACTGATCCTGTCCCCTCCCGATCGCTGGTTGATAAGTTAATGCGAGCTGATAGCTCCCACCCTCCGGCCAGCAATTTCCATTTCATGAAGGGCAAGCGTTGCCACTGATTGACAGCTCCGTCATTTGAAATTGTCGCATAGGTTCTTTTTTATTTTGTTATTTTTTGTTTAAACCTAGGGAACTCGAACCCTAATGAAGTCCTGTCAGATACATTTAAATACTCTAGAAGGATACGAATCGGAGGCTTTTTTCCCTCAACGATTACATCATCGTCGCTAATTAAATGTGTTACAGTTTGGTTTTTTTCTTAAACGCGAATAAGATTTTTTTACAAAATCTTTTCGCTTTTCATCTTTTTAAGTAAATCCAGAGAGAATTTTTCTCCTAAGGACGTTCAGCCTCAGATAACTACAAATTGAAGGTTTGGTAGATAAAGAAGTTATATCCCATTTAAAAAAACAAAAAAAAAAAAAAAAAAAAAAAAAAATACAATCTAGTTCATTGTTTGGAGAATTAATGTTCAGAAGTGTTAGGTAGCAAGATGTGACTATTTCAAAACAACTAGAAAAATAATTAGGAAGAATACAAGGGGGGATGTAACATTTTCCTGCTAAAGGAATATGTAAGAAAAGCTCTCTTTCTCTTTGACTGGAAAAAGCAAGTGGTCATGGATATGTTTATCTACTATCTACTTCATTTCCTAATTTACATTTTAGAATTAAAAGTATTCCACTGATCCCTGTTAAACAGATTCGTTACCTAGGACTCCAACTAGTCAAACGTTTAGCTTGGAATCCACATACAAGACTAAAACGTCAGGAAAGCTCGTCGTTTAATAAGTAAATGTTAAAGCTCGTCGTTTCCGACTTCTTCAACATTTACTAGACAAACGTTCAAAACTTCCGATTTTCTACAAAAGACTCATTTACATGACAGTTTTCAGACCTATTTGGACATATGGATTTGAGTTATGGGGCTCCAAAACCACCAAACCATCTAACTCATCTCGTATCCAATCCTTGCAATCCACAATCCTTCGAAAAATCCTTAATGCTCCCTGCTTTGTCACAAATAAACTTATCCATAAAGATCTTAATGTTCCATATGTTTCTGATTTAGCCCAAACCAGATACCTACCCTTTCTGAGTAAACTCCATAGCCACTCAAATCCACTAGTCTCCCAACTTGCTTCCTCCTCCATCCCTGATAATCCTCCGAGGCATCTGAAAATAAGATGGCCTCGGGACCTTCTCAAATAGAACTTTTATTGAAGTGCTATTAATGGGTAGTTGGTTCACAAGCAATTGTCATTTTATTATTTTTTGTCATTATCACATTTACTGGATGTATGTTTTTATGTACAGTTGTAAATTTCAATAAATAGATAAAAAAAAGAATTAAAAGGACCAAATTAATTAAATTAGTAATTATATTGCATTAACTATTAAGGATTATTCGATATAAAAAAAAAAATAGTATTGATGAATTAATTGCCACTTCAATTTGAATTATTTCATTAGAAAACTAGTTTCGAATGCTAAACATTCATCTTCAGTTCTAAAACATACAGAATTTTCTATTAGTGGATTACATACACTAAAGTTTTGAAAAATGTAAGACAAAAAATCAAACATTAGTATTCACCTCAGGAGGTCCAAGAGATAACTGAAATATACCCATCGTGAGAAGTGGAAGGGGGCAGGTAGGCTAAATTTCTGTTATTTACTATGGGATTTCCCTTATGTCTCATTGGAGTTTTCCGTACCTATTGGAAACAAATTTAAAATGGGGCTATTGAAAAGGTTTATCTGATCATTAAAACAAAAATCTGAATCGGTTTTAAACGATTTTATTATTTCTAATGATTCATAAATATTTAATTTTAGGCTATTTTTTACTTGATGTAGTATTTTTACTCCCGAGTCTAGCAGACTCATAGAAATGGCAATTAATTCATCAATCCTAATTGTATTGATCCTTCTATACCATCATGCGTACCTCAAGTGATTTAGAAAAATTTGAGAGAAAAAAAGATTAAAGGATTTCAAAATTTTCGACGAGGGAAAGTCGTCAAATTTTCAGATCTAGAGCGTACTACAATGTTACATTTTAGAATGTTAAAAAAAACTTTATATCAAAAAAAGATAAATATCCAGCCAAAAGACATATCCACGTAAAAAAAACTTGTTATACTGTTACATAACCCCTTCATCCAACACTGGTCAATTATTCTTAATGTTTTCTTGTGTTGAATAGGTATTTCTATAAGTTTTATTGTGTTTGGAAGATATTTATCCTGTTGGTGGGTGGTCCTATTGGGATTCAATAGAACAAAGAGGTGCGTAAGATAGCATAGGAATAGTTCTGATGAGATAAGCTTGATGAATTCACTGTACGCTCTCTCCATGTGCGCTGTGAGACGGAGCACCCAAGGCTTGCAATCAGATGCTACCGTTATTGCAAACTTCGTTATCTGATTATTAATATTCATTTTTAATTATTTTAGATAAAATTTTATCTAATATTAATTTTTTTTAAAACTACACTTGTCTTTAAGCTGAAGAAAATCAGCGAATGTGCTGAATACGTAATCAATAAGACATATAAAGTATGAGGGAGACCAGTACCAATGATATCTCTTCCTGATATTTTTAGAATTTTTTTTACATATAAAGATTCCTCATCCAATTCCTTTTTAGCCATCGGATCGTATTTTCAGGAATATTTATTGTGGATATGTTTTGTATGAATCTGTTAGATTGGCCATAAAATTTGTTGTGAAATACTCTGTAGTGGATATCTGTTATATGTGTGAATGATCACACATGAGAGATATCACAAATGATATCTCTATATATCTTGTAAGGTTATTCTTACAATTATTAATAATAAGGTGAACATACAATTAATTTTACTTTATTTTGTCCGGGCGCCGTAATATAATAAATGAAAAATGGCTTTTCATAAAATAATATAATTAAAAAATACAATTTCAATCCAAAATTAGTTAAAGTAAAGTTTACACACAAAAATTCGATACTTACATAAGCTATTTTTTTATATAATTCAAATTAATCAACTCCCTGGCCAAAGAATCTTAATACAAAATGTACAAACATACCTCTTAATCACAATAAAAACAATAATTATTAAATTGTCTTGTTAAATACTTCACCAACTCTTCTCATAAAATACATTTAAGTACATTTCAATCAACATAACAAAAATTTTATTATTTTTACAGACACTAACTTCAAACGTCAAAAGCATTAATAAAAAAAAAGTAACATTGAAAAAATAATTTTAAGAAAGATGAAAAATAAATAATAAAAAAAATTATAAATACCACAAATTCCACCCTATTAAATTGCAATTAAAATACAATATTAAAGAAAATAAAAATAAAATGATAATTATGATAATTGGAATAATTGAAAAATAAATTAAAAAAAAAAAATTAAATGCCAAAAAAAAAAGAGGGATTAAATAAATTATAAAAATAAGTTATGAATAAGTAAAAAATAATTTGTAAATAAAATACAGACATATCTCATTCAAGATATCTCTTCATGTATATTTTTAATAGTCGTAATACGTTTCGTTTGCTTTGGTTAAAGACTATGTGGACGTAAACACATAATGAAAACTGAAACTTTTAGCCAAGAAAATGAAAAATAAAAAATATTAGAAGAAATTTAATCTTAAATAGTATAGGCTTAAACTACATAATTTTAAGACATAACGCCATATTATTTAATTCTTTTATCAGCTGATTTCTTATTCCCCTTCGCACACAAACGATTTCAGTTGAAGTACTTTTTCCTCTTGAAATAATAACTATCGGAATGCATCCATAATTCATAACGCACGGAAGTAATTTTAAACATTTTTCTTCGTTACTATTCATTCTTATTAGATTTTTTTTTTTTTTGGTCCAATGTTTACTTTTGATATCTGAAGGTCATTCCCATAACCTTGGCATTTCGTATTAATACGTTGGCAAAGCTTGCATGATTTCCGTCATATTTTTTTCTTCTCTATTTTCTCTACGAATTCTTTAATTATCTAACATAACATATATTTCTAACAAGTTTGTAATATACTTCGTGTTTCACTATTTCCGTAATATTATATTAATTAGAAATCATATTTAATATTGTTTGACAGATTATTTGTAAGAATACCAAATAGGGTTTTACTATGAATTATTAGAAAATTATACCAGGTAAAGATAATATACCGGGAAGCCATTATCTAAAAATCTATTGTAGAAGATAAGTACTCATTATAAAAAACATAAAGTTACTTTATACATAATGACAATTATAAATTAAGGAAACAAACAATGCTAGTAACTTTTTTTTTTAATGTAAATTGTTCACAGTTTGTTTCATGTTAAATCATAATTTGAATATAATTTTGAATTTTGGAAATCCATAAAAAGCAATTTTTTGAATGATCGGTTTTAAGTCTTTTGGTACTTTAACCAAAGTAGAAAGGGTGGATTATTGTACTTATTGCCGCTGTATTTGAATCGATACATTTTTGTTTCTTTTGTTAAAAAAAAAAAATAAATAAATAAATAAACGAAAAATAGTTCAATGTTTTTTATTTTATTTTTTTAATTTTTTTTTATTTTTTAAGTTTATAAGACGGGAGTATCTATTGATATAATTTTTGGGCTATATGTTTTTGAGGACCCGTGATGTATTCGTAGCTAAATAAAAGTCAATTTAGTAAACGAACTACAAGATATAAATGAAAAAATAAAATAGAATTATGTTTAATACTTCGTTTTAATAATTGTCACACATTACTATAGTGGTAGAGCAATGAATGCAACAAATATTCATACCTTTTCTTTTTCGTTTTGTGATTCTAAATTATCTGTTGAAAACTATGAATATCTATATTTTGAAAACTATGAATATCTAAGAAAACTGGGTAAAGGTACTTATATTCAAGTATTTTCCTTTTATTTTTCTGGGAAAGACCAAAACGACTAGAAACTCCCCGTCGTTACAGACTACTTCAACATTTACTAGACAAACGTTCAAAGCTCCCAATTAATTACAAAAGACTCATTTACATGACTGTGATTAGACCTGTTTGGACGTACGGAGTTGAGCTTTGGGGCTCTACTAAACCATCCAATTCATCCCGTATCCAATCCTAACAATCCAAAATCCTTCGAAAAATCCTCAACTATGTGACCAATAAACATATCCATAAAGATCTTAATGTTCCATATGTTTCTGATTTAGCCTAAACCAGATATCTATCCTTCCATAGTAAGCTCCATAACCACTCCAATCCACTAGTCTCCCAACTTGCTTCTTCCTCCATCCCTTATAATCCTCCGAGGCGTCTGAAAAAAAGATGGCCTAGAGACCTTTTAGTGTAGATTTTATTGAAGTGCTACTAGTGAGTAGTTCTTCACAAGTTATTTACATGTCATTGTATTCACTGTCAACACATTTACTTGTTGTATATTATTTTGTACAGTTGTAAATATCAATAAATGAAAAAAAACATTTCTGGTAATCCTTAGTTCTTACATGACAAACCTGCCGAAGAAAAGCGATGGGCTAGCAGATGGCTAATGACAGTGGATAACAATGAACTATATATTGAATATTAATTTTCTATTATATTTAAGAAATAATAGTACAAATATTTAGTTGATAAACGGTCTCTTTTTCTAAACACCCATTTAGCACATATAATAAATGACATTGGTCGTTTTCTATATTTTAACATTTAATATGATATTCGTACTTGTTTCAAAACGCATATCTAAATAGTTTTATATTTTATTGTTTTTATCTTATAGTGCTACAGCTACTATCGAAATAGTTTTAGAGAATTCTATAATATTTTCGGCTCTGATTCCTTAAAATGTCCTAACTTATTAAAATCTTATTACATAACATTAATAAATATGGGTCATCTATTCGGTAGGGTGTTGAAGAGTTTGTTTTTAGTTAAACAATGTTTTGAAATGAAATATTTTTATTCAAAATGTTTACTATAATTTTCTGTACATTTTTCCTAACTTTTTATTCATTTTTCATCCAAAACTGAAAAATTCAAGACTTTATGATGAAATAAAATCAAATGCGTTTTTGATCTTCGAATCATTTTCTAAAATTTTATCTTTAAGGAAGTTGTCAAAACTTCTAAACTGCATGGGAATCTGATGGAGGTAAGTCTTGTGAATAACATAGGTGTGGAACTTCATAAGAATCTTATAAAGACACTTCTAAGAATCTTCATAAGACACTTCATAACATAGTGCATTGAATTTCGTAACATCGTTCATTCAAAACCAAAATCCCTTCCTATATTCTTGATCTATTAACTCTGCGCTATTCTATCCACCTCCTAAACACTAGATCCCAACCTTTTAACCTGTGTATCTCCTCACATTAAACTGCTTCCTTTGACAAATCCTTCATCACTAGTGCTACCTCCTTCTGTGATTCCCTACCCCTACCCACTTCTACTCGTAAAGCAGCTTTCCTAACTTCCTTTAAAAATAATTTTTTTTCTGTACATTTTTGACAATCAATCTTCCGCAAATATGTAAATAAATAAATAAACACTTAAAATTACTGTTTTTTCTCTTTCTTTCTTTTATATGTATATATATATATATATGATTGTATTTTATGTTGTTATTATTATTTCATATATATATATTTTTTTTTTAAATTTAATTTAATTTTTTTTCCTGTCAAAAATGTATGCTGTAATAACTGAAGACAATAATTGTTAAAAATAATGCACATATATAATAATAATGCAAAAATAATAATTCCCAGTTAAAAGTACAATTATTGTACTTTTATCTGTGCATTATTTTTATTCTTAGTGGACTGTAAGTCTCAGAATAAAGTTTATTTTCTTCAATCTTTCGTGAAACATGAGGTCTATTAGTGTTTTCGTATATATGTCTCTTCCGATCTACAGATCCAGAATGTTTTTTTAATAAGTTTTGATGAATTATGTCAATAAAACTGCAGTATGATTTTTCATCTGTGGGTAGAAAGGTAAACGAATTATTACTGTCATTGTTCACCACGCATAAATAATTTTTTTTTTTTTTTGCTTTTTCGGTTTCGGCATGTGACTCATGGCATTTGATAAAACGTATTAAAAAATCTCTCTAAGATCGCGTGTTTCTATTCGCGTGTTTGATGACGTACTAAACAATGTACGATCAATTCGAGTGACAGTAAATACTATAGAGAGATTACTAACGGTTCATTATACTCTCTAAACATAAATATAGGAGAAAAAAAAGAATCCTATTTAACTTTCTGAAATAATAAAAACTACCCCATAATTTCCCGCCCAGCCCACTGTTTCACATAAAAAATCCCCGTGATGCTAAAACCGCAAGGAAGGGTGTAAAGTTAAAGTATTGGAATAAACATTTATTCACAATATAAAAATTTAACTGTCGGAAATGAAATAAATCATTATATCTATATCTGTAGAAACATTGGCTTCATAAATACCACTGCATAATAATTTGTCTTTACTGTCCTTTTTAAAACGTATCCATTTTATTTAGTACCTAACGGACCTGAAATATTACTATTTTCTTTTTTTTTATTTAGCTTTAGATAAAGTTTATTATTTGTGGCTCGTTACTATTGACTGCTTTAAATTCAAATTGCTGATCACTATCAGTGGTTTCCAATCATACTTCGAAAATACAGGAGAGAGTGGAAGGTGGTCTGTGGTAGCCAAATACGGCTTTGTTGCTTTTGAACGTATCGTTTTCGTAATACCGAAATATTCGAGTCAAAACATTGTTTAAATATATACGAAATGAACCCCCTAAATAAAAAAAATGACAATAAAGGTCTTTCGAAAAAAAAAAAAATGATATGTCGACCCATTGGAAGGCAACGACATCGTAAAGACAGAGCTTTGCCATTCACTTGTCAGATTTTGATGTTAATGTTATTCTTCGAGGTGTGCCTCTACGTCAGCGTCGTGTCAGGCACGAAAGTGTTACCAATACCTTTTGGGGAAATTAAAAAAAAAAATTGCCTCAGTGTATTTTTATCTTAAATACATGATATATATATATATATATATATATATATATATATATATATATATATATATATATATATATATATATATATATATATATATATTACTCCTAATTCTTAGGCCTTCAAAAATATAAATGCCAGTTAATTCTTCGTTTCCATCATGCAAATATTTTTTCATATGATGTGGTCGCTTTTATGTTTGCGGTTTCATCGAAGTATCCGGAAAGGGTGAAGATAAGGAAATGACTGTCATGTGTCATCGTTTAACTAGTAGACGTCATTTACGTTTTATTATTTCTAAGAAGAAATGTGAATATAAATTACGTTTATTTATACAATACCGATATCTAGTTTTAAAAATAAATTATTATAACAAAGAATCTATACTAGAGCTAAAAAATCCAGTCATACACATTAAAAACTGATGATTATATGACTTTTTGTAGATATACTGCATACTACAATTCAGACAACGAACAAAAAAAAAAAAAAAAAAAAAAAAAAAAAAAAAAAAATCTGGAAAAGGTTCTGATTTTCTAGTATTAAATATTATGTTAAATCGATAATTGACACTATTATAAATTTTCTTTTTTTCCATTTCCTGTCTGTAGTCACTAGCGAATTTTTAGGAAACATATGATTTGTATATGTCATTTACCATTTTGTCGGTTAATTCATTGTTAATGTACGCTTTCCAAAAAAAAAACAAAAAACAAAAAAAAAAAAAAAAAAAAAAAAAAAAAAAAAAAAAAAAAAAAAAAAAAAAAAAAAAAAAAAAAAAAAAAAAAAAAAAAAAAAAAAAAAAAAAAAAAAAAAAAACAAAAAAAAAAAAATGGCCGCCATTCCCAGGAATATTCAGGTATGAAATAATAAGTGTTTTCTAATTCATTTAGGTTACACGTGGAACAGTTTGATGCTTTTACCAATGGCTGTTGAGCAGTACAAATTCTATTGTTCTCTGGCCTTAAGTATTAATGTGAGAAAAAAAATATCATTATTATCATAAAAATAATTATTATTGTAGCTCACAGTAGTATATACATGAATTAATTTTGAAGATTTATTGATATTATTTATACTTTTACCAATGAATATTTGTAATACTTAATTATGTGGCTGAACAGTCTAAGGTGGACTTGGCATCCTAAAAAAATTTTCTTCTCTTTCCAGTGTTTTTCCATTCCGGTCAGTTTTTCCTATCCCTCATAAGTCATCTTCCACCTCTTTCTTCCTTCGAATGATTATCTTTTCATTCGTTCATTGGACATCGTTTCAACATAACCCAGCCATCAGGTTCTGGACCTGATAAACCACCTAATATCCTGGTTTTCCTTTAGCTATTTTATTTCTTGTTTCTTTCTTGTGTGCTTAACGAGAACCGTCGATATCAAGTTTACAAGACTGTAGTATGTTTTATTCTCCTTTGACCTTATTACTGACCTTATTTTGAGAGCTGTAATAAGGTGGTTATCAGCACTTTCAAGGCTGTGATAAACGTCCAGTCATATTAAATGCAGCCAATAAACGTATTGTAGAGTGCATGAAATAGGCGAAATTTTTTGACTTCATAGCTTCGTCCTTGGGGTGAGCTAACGATAGGGGGGAGGGAAGAAGGTCCCATTTTTGGGTTTTTCGATTTCATTTCGAAAACGGTGGACTCTAGAGAAATATGTTTCGAATGAAAATGAAAGCTTATTAAATTCCTTATAAAATTTATTCTATACATATTTGTCGAACTTCCAATGGTTTTCAAGATATACTATATTAAAAATCGGTAATTTGAAAAAAAAAAAACATTTTACCTGTTTTGACAAACATTTGCTTCTAATGCCTTCCACGGTCGTTTCTTAGAAAAAATATCAGAATCAAAGTTGTAGCGCATATACTCTACTTTAATTTCGTATATGTGTTTCTGGCAATAGAAACAAATGTTTGACACAAACTGAAGTAATTATCCTTTTTTTTTTTTTTTTTTTTTTTTTTTTTTTTTTTTTTTTTTCGAAAATTCCCTATTTTTAATAACGTCTCGGTAGATATTTATATAATCAATATAATAGGATATTTAATTAGCTGTAATTTTTATCTGAAGCTTATTTTTCTAGAGTCCACCGTTTTCGAGTTATAATCGAAAAATCCAAAAATGGGACCTTCTCTTCTCCCCTCTGTTAGCTCACCCCCCCCCCCCCCCCCAGGGGCGTATGTTTAACTCCTACTCATTGACTCACTCATTGAGGTATTTATTGTTGCATTTATGATTACGTAGTTTTTCCTTTTATTTTGAAATATAATAAATATTATAGAGCACTATGTTTAAAAGGATGACTGTGACAACATATCGTTGCCTAAGCTCGAAGTATAGTAAGCCTTTATCATTAACATCGAGAACACTTCTGAATTCGGTTCACCGTCATTTTGATGATTTTAATCAGTTTTAACATTAATTCAGTGCATTAAAAAATCCGTAATTTTCGTCACGTAGCATTTTTAAATACTTTTCGTTCAAACAAAGATTTGACTATCAGAAGGTATAGAATAATATTAACTGAGAATAAATATTAAGTCTCTTGTTCAAAAGGATTTCCAAAATTTTGAACACTGCAAAGTTCAAGATTTTGTCTTGTGAGGAAAATCGGTCCCTCAACGTATCTCCACATTCATAACAGTTATTAATACAATATGAGTCTCACCGTTTGTAAATAAAACTATGCATTGTTTATTTACTTTGTTATATCCTTGTTTACTTCTGCTTTATTCGATGTAGGAAGTGTATTGACGTCAATGGAGCAAATTACTCTCCCCAACGTTGTGTAATAATACCCTCAGGGCCAAATATTTTATTCTTTACATATTTTTATTTTTTATTTTACAGAAATAACTTTCAATTAAATTGTATTTATTTAAATACTTAGTAACAATAACATTGGTCTGTTTTAAGTATTGTAGTTTCTTTACTTTTTCGGCTAGTCTTAAAGAATTAATAGAACAAAAGTACGTTGTAAAAGTGGTAAATTATATGAGACCTCATACAAACATTTTTTTTTTCGGATTTGGATAAAAAAGTAATAACAGTATTAAACCTAATATTATAAATAATCTCATAAGACATTGAATTTTCTTAACTGACTACGCTTTAGGACTTATAATATACAAATCATGTTGTTAGTAGGTATTATTGATACCACCTTAGCAACATTTTCGGATATCGAATCGATCTCCGATCATATCCAAAGACACTTGGATCTCAGATTAAAATATTGATGAAACAACTGGAGGATCAAAATCTTACATAACTTTTACCCTCCATAACACATCCTATACAAATTATGTTACACTACCCATTGCTGACCCAGTATCTTGACTTCTACCGTGACTAAAGATTTACATGGAACCCTCACACATAACCAAAACATAGCACACCAGACGCTTCAGCCAATTGTACTAACTAATAAATAGGACATCCCATCTCTCCGTTGAAAAACAACTCCTCAAGTACAAAACCATAACCTATTTGTACCTATGGACTTAGATCTGTAAAACAAAGTAAATCAAAGTAAAACAATCGAATATCAAACGTATTCAATTCTTCCGACCTTTCTTACTATTGTAAATGTTGCATTAACTATATTATCTCTTCAAATAAATCCATAATTAACTACGTTAATATATTTCTCGTTCTTGACTTCAAACTCTTTATATTCTCAAAATAACACAAGACCTAAGGGACTGTGCCTTAGCGTTCTCACTCAGCTACCTCTGGTTTCTGCTGGTGATACTGCGGATTTAGCAGCGCTGGGATGTCTTTGAGCTTTGGCTTGTCCTCTAAAAACGGGAGGACAAGTTTAGTTCAAGGTGTTTCCGTATATATAATATATATATATATATATATATATATATATATATATATATATATATAGTATGACTGCATTTATTTTTTTATTTTTTGAATGTATTTTAGTTCATTTGTTAATACAATAGAAACCACTGGTGGAATAAGGTAAAAAAACTCTCTTATATTAAAATATCCATGAGAAGAATTTTCGTGATACTGGATGGAAGTTTTTCGGAAGTTAATATTCTCTCCATGAAATTGTTTCTATTTATCATCCATTGTTTATTTTGTTCATTTTGCTGAATTTTCTCTGATGCTCTTTAATAAATCTGTTGATAACTCTTTGATGAAGAAAAAAATTCAGTATCTTGAGTTGATCCATGTTTTGATGTGCAATTTAAGCTAATTCACCGTATTTATTGTCATGTTTGTGTAATAAAACGTCAGGTGATGAAATGTTAATTTAAAAAAAAACGGTTTTTGTATAAACTGATTTAACATCTTTTTTCACCGATACCTTCAATTATTATAATTTTTTTTTGTCATTTATTACATTTTAGTTCCTGTATGGTTAGAAGCTGTTACTTTATTTTTATTTTTTATTACTTTTAATGTTCATATTATATGGACGGATTCATTGTCATTCACATTTCTCATTGTCCTTATATTTATACAATAAAAAAAGGAATCATCATATTTAAAAAATATACATATGATGAACAGATTAATTATTCGCTTTATTTTATTCACAGTTTGATTAGCTACATTATTTAATGGTTATTATTGCTAGTATGTTGTTTATGCTTCAACATCACGCCATCAGGGAGTTACCCTATCCCCTGTTCTTTCCAGAACTATCCCACACTAAGAAGAACCTCCCTATTGCTAGCAAATCGTGAAGATGGGATCCGATTTGTATCTTACACTAGGAGAAACTAATAAATACATGGAGTCACTGTGCGCCTAGTAGTCCGCTTTATCATGCGCATCTCCAATCTCCACCTCGGGGGAACATACAAGTTCCTTGCGCCTCGAGATGGACTCTTTATGATATGCGGGCATTCCTTGTTATGCAAATAGAAACAAATACAACTCTTTTATCTAGATCTCTGACTTTTCCAAGAAAAAAAAAATTGTCATCCATTGAAAAGGTTACTGCAACTGTGGAATGTTTCCTTTTGAACGTAATCATCGTTTATATCATTCATAATCATTTATATGGAATAATGATAAACATCTCTTAATTTATTCTATTGTTTTAGTCTTGAATCGTCATTTTTTCCACGTATGTTGAAAAGTTATGGACTATCATTTTCCTTTTAGTCATATTATTGTTTATTATGTTCCGACTTCAATGACATTCATACAATGATTTCCTAATTCCTAATGTTTCTTTTTCTGCTTATACTTTGTCATTACCGTCGACAAAAAAGGAATTCCTTAGCTTTTTGTGTTCCTTCTATTCTAGAAACCACGAAAACAGATTAAAAGATCCTTCAGAATTCAATATTCTTTTCAGACGCCTCGGAGGATTATCGGGAATGGAGAGGGAAGCAAGTTGGGAGACTAGTGGATTAGAGTGGTTATGGAGCTTACTATGGAAGGATGCATATCTGGTGTGGGCTAAATCAGCAACATATGGAACGTTAAGATCTTTATGGATAAGTTTATTGGTCACAAAATAAGGAGCATTGAGGATTTTTCGAAGGATTTTGGATTGTAAGGATTGGATACGAGATGAATTAGATGGTTTAGTGGAGCCCCAAAGCTCAACTCCGTATGTCCAAATAGGTCTTATCACAGTCATATAAATCAGTCTTTTGTAATTTATTGGAAGCTTAGAAGGTTTGTCTTGTAAATGTTGAAGTAGTCTGTAACGACGAGCAGTTTCTTGTCGTTTTAGTCTTGTATGTGGATTCCAAGTAAGACGTTTGTCCATGTGGAGTCCTAGGTAGCGGATCTGTTCAACTGGGATTGGTGGAATATCATTAAAGGATACTGTAGGGCAGGATGTCGTAGGTTTACGACGAAGGGTAAAAGTTATTTGATGGGATTTGTTTGGATTTATTTTTATTCTCCAATTTCGACACCATTCTTGAATGTTAGTACTATGAGATTGTAGTGATTAGGATGCAATGAAAGGATTATTATTTACTGATAACACACAAGTATCATCGGTTATAAAATTGTAAAATAATTTGTGCTGGATGTAGAAGAGTTGGCAGCACTGCTGAAACAGATATAGATATAGATGAGCAAGATGATGAAGAGTTCCAATGTGCTACAGCAAATATAGAGCCTAAACTGTTTACTCAGATTGAGCTTAACGACTTAGTTAGGGATCTTGGGTTAGCAAAAGAAAAAGCTGCATTGCTTGGTTCTAGACTAAAAGAAAAGAACTTGTTGGCAGTTGGAACTAGCATATATGTGTATAGGAAGAGAGAGCAGCAGTTTTCGAAATGTTTTGAACAAGAAGGTGATTTAGTGTACTGCTCAGACATTCCAGGCCTGATCAAAGAGTTTGGTGTTGAATACAAAAAAGAAGACTGGAGGCTGTTTATTGATTCTTCCAGAACTAGTTTAAAAGCTGTTTTATTAAACAATAGTAACACTTATGCATCTGTACCTGTTGGCCATTCTGTACATATGAAAGAGAGCTATGAAAATCTAGAAATAGTGTTGAATAAAATTGGCTATTCAGCTCACGGTTGGATGATAAGTGGTGACTTGAAAGTAACATACATGCTTCTTGGTCAGCAAGGCGGTTTTACCAAATTTCCTTGTTTTTTGTGTGAATGGGACAGTAGACCATGGGATCAACATTGGTGCAGAAAGAACTGGCCTGTGAGGGAGTCTTTAAAACGCGGTGAGAAGAACATTCTCCGCAAAAACCTTGTAGATCTTAGAAACATTCCCTTACCACCTCTACATATAAAGTTAGGCCCCATGAAACACTAATTTAATGTTTTATATTTATATGAAACAGTAAAAAAACTATGGGTGATACAAAAAAAACTAAGACCAGATTTGGATTCAGCACACAAAAATCTATAAAAATCAGCTATTAAAGTAAAAATAGTTTTCAAAAACATTTTTTTTGTTGGCCTGAGTAATCTCTTTAATAATATCAGGTTTTGGTTTTAACATGAAATCCTCCATTAATTTCAGAACAACCCAATATATAAACATTGTCATTTCATTAAATGTAATTAAATTTGTATTATTGGCTTGAGTTTCTGTTACAGCAAAATAATAATAAAAAAAAGAAATTAAATAAATAAAACTTTTTTTTTTTTTCACTGATGGTTATTGCAATGACTCCTGCAATAGAAGATTGACACAGACACCGGGTAAGTACAAAGACAGATGTCATTCCCGAGACGAGACCATTCCAGGACTAATCGCTGGACAACATACCCGGGGGCTGGAGTAATGTATAACCATGGACCGTATAAGGTACCAACTTACTAAAAACAGAGCTAGGTAGCTATAATGATGCTCTTCCCAGAAGGGAACGGAACTCACTTTTTACCAAAGTCGCCCAGCCTCGTCGAGTACCGACTGTACTAATTTGAAAAAGAAATTATCCTTTTAGATCGCAGAGCTTGTCCCATCTTTCTTATTATCTCTGAACCACATTGGCTCCTCCCGTTCTTGTTCTGTTTTTACAAGTTATTTCGACCTCAGAATGATGTGATAACCAGCTGTTCATCTTTAAGTTACTAAGAAACATTTGAGTGCGTTAGTTTTTATCATGATGATATGTTCTACTAATTAAATAATTAGCTCTAATTAAATTCCTGTCTGGCAGATATTATCGCATGACCGACACTGTAATTTATAAAATGGTTCTGGAAAAAAATGGTAACCGGTTTTCTTGGATCTGGTTAGTACAGAAGGAGTAGACAATTCTTTTTATAAGGTTTTAAATATTAAAGGGGTGGGGTATACACTACACCGTAAATATTTAAGTTAAGGGATAGTTTTGGACAAGTGACACTACACCGTAAATATTTAAGTTAAGGATATCGTTCCGCCTCTCTTTTTCTATCTAATTTTTTTTGGACAAGTGACAATATATGTATTAGGTTGATGCAAAAATAATGCAGGTTTTTGGTATTCAGAAAAAAAAAACAGGATTGTTGACTGATCCACATCGAGTTCTTCCGCTTTTTCTCGATTATTTTTGGTGGGGTCAGCTTCAACTATTACCTTTAACTGGTCGTTGTCAATAGCAGAGGGACGGCCACCACCTTCTTTGTTTGAAAGGACAAAATTTCCACTATGGAATTTTTGAAAACATCGCTGAACTGTAGATTCATTAATGGTACCTGGCCTCAAGTTTCATTAATATTTCGATCCGTTTGCGCCGCACTTCGACCGAATTTGAACTCATACAAGTAAATTTGCTGAAAATCGCTCCTAGACATCATTTTGTCTGAAAGCACTGAATGCACTGAATTAAATGTTAAAAAAAAAAAAAAGGATTATGTAGGAAAGTAAGCGAGATAAATAGGCTTTAAATGATGTGTATAACTTAGCATTGTGGATTAGTTTTGTTTACACAATTGGAATTAATAATGAAACGGAAATAAAATCCTGCATTATTTTTGTATCAACCTCTTATTTTTTTTTTTTTTTTTTTTGATATATGTAGAACTTTTTTTTTTTTTTTTTTAACATTTTTAAAATTTTTTCATTTTATATACTTCATTAAAAGCACTTCTTGAAGCACACCTTTAGTCACGGATGATGTTAGATTACATGTGATGGTGGCTTTCTTTTATAGGTAGGGCTGTTGTAAATATGTACACCCTTTCTTGGTGTAAATATGAGCCCCCATTTCCCCGAGAACTTCAAGTGCAGTTTCTCTGTTCAACATATATCGTGTTCCAAACATTAAGAAGAGAACCACTACTCGGTAATGCAAAGCAGCAAGGTCCAGCTTAAAAAACGGATCACCATACAAGGATCAGTTGACCAAGTCTTCAAGTGTCTTCAATAAGTCGCTCTGGAGGGGTGTTTGGCATGGAAAGCAAGTTGAAAGACAAGTGGATTTGAGCGGTTATGGAATATACTATGAAAATATATAGCTTAACTCAATCAGCAAAATATGGGGCATTATAATCTTTATCGAAGAGTTTATATGTGTGGAAGTAATGAGTATTGTGGTTGATTTGAAGTTCTTATAAGTTGAGTCCATATAAGTTGAATTAGATAGATAAGTGGAGTCCTAAAGCTCAGCTCCATACGTCCGACTGGGTCCTTATTACTGTCATGTAAATGAGTTTTGTTATTATTTTTTTAAGCTATCTCCGAAAAATTATGAAAGAAGTTGTTCTCTTAGGCTTTGGGGATTCGGTAAATAAGTTTGCATTCATTATTCAGAAGAACCAATACAAAATAATCTCATTATTATGTATTACAAAACTGTTTTACATTTTTAAAACAAAAAAGACTGTACACTCTTGTTATTGTCATATGAACTGGGCATCAGAATCTAAAAATCGATTCTTCATCATCGATTATCAATGCTGATAAATATAGAAGTAATTGGTATAGAAAATCGACACGTTCAAAGATTGTTGTCAACCCTTTCCTAAGCTTTACTTGTTGTTTTTTTTTTAGGACCGACAAAAAATTACAGTTTGATATCCAGCGCTCGCTAAAACGGATTAGGAAGGTTTTTACTTCCATTTATCCGTTCACAAATGATAAATGATTCCAACAAAAAATTAATGGCCTGTCATTCAAAACGTTAATTAATAATTCTCCTGTTACGCTGTTGTGTCCGATTTGCGCGACTTCTAAGAAATTTGCATATAATATTTTTTAAAATATAACCTTATTCAACGTTTCCCTCTTGTTTTTTTTTTTTTATATAATAAAGTTTTTGCGAACTGAACTGGTATTATTTATTCGTTCCGCATAATTTGAATACTAATTACCAAGTCTGAAAATAATTCATCCGGGCCGGGTTTTGAATATTCATATTCCGTTGATACTCGGTGGTGGGAGTCATAAAGCGTTCGCTGTCGGATCACGGTGGTCTGATAACTTACTTGTAACTTAATTAACACATCAACTTCTTTAGTTCATTCACATTTGCTGGTATCAGCGATAACTGTTTGAAAACATTACAATATCTAGAAATTATTTTTACCCCAACAAATAAAATCAAAATGAACTGTTTTAATTTTTCTGAAAATCCTTCTTTTTTTTTCTTTTAAATAGTTTTATTGTATAAATATTACGAGCTACAATAGGTAATATTGACGGCAAAGAATCCATTCACAAAATATGTACAATTGAATTAAATAAAAATAAAATTAAAAATAAATTAAAAAAAAAAAAATATACAATATATTAATACAAGATAAATCAGAAAATAAAAGTATGAACAACGTAAACAATAAGAATAATAACTGAGCAAAAAAACAAAATAATAATAAGCATTAAAAAAAAATATTAATAATAAAAAATAAATAGAAAAAAAATATAAATGAAAAAAACACAATAATATATATATATATATTATATACACAAAAACCCTAGAAAAATCCCAAACCAAACTAGTCCCCCAACTTTGTACAAACGAAAACATACATTACAAAAAAAATAATTTCAGAAAATTCCCTAGTAAAAGAAATTGTTTATTATGATCAAAATTCTCTCAAAAGATACACGCACAAAAGAACTAAACATTAACATAAACTTCTAAACTAAACTTAACATAAACCTCCCTACTAATCACTAAACTGTGTATACATAAGTTATCATTTATGTATGCTAGTTATTAAATATCGGTTATTTCTATTTATTATTATTGTTTTGTATGAAATTATTAATTTGTATTTAATTCTTATTCTACATTTTTTTCATTACGTATTTATTTCCCTTTCTTTACATTTTTTTTTTTATTATTATTTTTATTTTTATTTTTTTGTGTGGTTTTTTCCCCCTTATTTTTCCTACTGTTCACAGATGATCTTTAAAAAGTAAACCTATTTACTGAAGTATAAAACTATGTTAATCATGTACAGGACTTTAGACCGGCACATGTATATTAAATGTTTTGTAATTGTAAATATGTCAATAAAGCCTTATTATTATTAGTTGTCCCTCACTTATGGGAGGGCAAGCCAGGCCCACAGTAATCCCAACGCTGTTTCCTCAGTCGCGTCACTAGTGTGAGAATCTAGTGGAAGCTGAGAGGATACGCCACAGTCACTCAGGTTTGAGGTAAAAAAGGCTGGCCATTGTCAGAACTCTAGTAATAAATATTTATTACAATAGGTCACGGGGTCATTGCTGTTTAAATCTGCGAGGAGGGAAAAATACCAGGCAAAAAAAAAGTTTCAAGTTTCTTTCTTATTGTATTATTGCAAGAAGCTTCGTTTATTTCGTTTTTATGATTTAAAACAGAAGCACTTATTGTAAGAAATCTTTATTTATTTTGATTACTGTTTTAGGTGCCGTGTACAACTCGGGCTAGAGGCACCATTACATAACATTTGTCGTTAGACTTCTAGATTAGTCGATACAAGTTGTTTTCTTTGAGTATGGTAAAAAGTTTTTTTCCAGTTTTCGGGTTTTAAAGCCTCGCAGTATCTTTGGAGATGCAACGAAGTCCTGTAAGATAAAAGCTGGGTGCAATCCTTGATAATGTGCTCCGTTGTAAGGAGGCAGTTACAGGTGCTGCATTCTGGTGGAGGATTGCCTTCAAGTAGATGGCGATGTGTCAACTTACTGTGCCCAATTCTGAGTCTCGTTATTACTGTTTGTTCTCTCCTGTTTATTGGGAGAGATGTTGACGGAAGAAAGCTTTCATAAATCCTTTTCAGTTTATTGGTATCAGGTGTTTTTGCCCAGATGTTAATCCATGCTTCTCTGCACAGGTTAAATATATATTTATGATAGTCGTAGAGAGTGACATTGATATTTGGTAAAAAGGGAACGTGGTTCTTGCTTCCTTTGCACTTATGTCTGCCAATTCATTCCCTTCTATATTGGTGTGACTAGGGACCCAAAGAAATGTGATGTTTTTATTCATCATTAGTGCTGATTTCATAATTTTCATGACGATAGGATTGTCAGTTAAATGAAATTTTTGGATTGCCTGAAGAGCGGAGAATGAGTCGCTGCAGATTAGAAATTGCCTGCTGTCCAAAAAATCTTTAGATACTATTCAGAATTGAAATAATTATTTAAAAGTAACTCAAACAAATTTATTTTTAGAATATTTTTCTTATTGATTTTTTTTTTTTTTTTTTTAAATTTTTTTTTTTTTTTTTTTTTTTTTAATTTATTTGTCATTTTATTTTCATAATGGTGGTGCTATATCTGTTTTATAAATTTTGGCACTTCAAATTTAAAATGATTTCCAATAACTCGATTTTTAAATATTGTTATTTAATATCAGCTTAGTTTATGAAATGTTAAAAGAGTATACTAGTTTCGATGATTCACATTTAAAAACGTGATTTTATTACTTATTATTATCTATTATTCAAATTCCATGCTATGATTTTAATTTTTATTTCCACGATTTTACCTTTCCTACAAGTTGGAAAAATCTGTAAGGCTGAGTTGCAAATAGCATTAGCAGGAGCGACGTAGCCGCTGTTGCGTTGCCCCTTAGAGCTTGGCTTACAAGGTAGGGAAATCCGATTAAGGATAACCCATTTGGGGCTTTGCTAAACTTCATTAAGCACTAAACAAGCCCAGTTAATTAAGTTGTCCGCTGGAAAAAGTAAACCTATTTAAGGCGGATAAAGGTAATAAAGACTCTTATTTAACGAAAATGTCATTAAAAGTCTGTTTAATACTTGATAAGATTGTATCTAAAAGTTTAAATAATAATATTTTGTCGGATTTTATGACTGGGAATTGATGAGAATCCCTGTATTCAAACCCTTATGAATGTAGCTGAGATTGATTATATTTTTAAACTGGTATTATTATAGTTATATGTGGTATTGTTACTAGCTATAGTAATTTATTTACCTAATTAAATTGGTTCATTCCGTTTAAATGTTGAAAAACCCATTTCTATTTCTTACGTTTAAAACAAATGTCCTGTCCCTCTAACTTTAATATAAATTGCAAAAAAACAAAAGTTCAGTATGTGCTTGATTTATTTAATTGCTTTAATTATAAATTGCTATTTTGAATTATTTCTATCAGTTTGTCTTCGTCTGTGCTTACCTAATCTTTGGGGGTGCTGCAATTCTACAAAAATATTTTCGAATTACTATAAACCAAAACTTTTGTTTCATTATAAAAATACTTTAAGCTAAAAAACCGTTCCAAGTAAACTATTAATAATAAATAATAAAAAGAAATATTGTTGAGTATAAATTTATACATAATATGAAATATTACTAACTAAGCATATCACTATATCTATGCTAATATAAAATAAATTATTACGAAAATTATGTGAGCGCGACGAAGATGATTTTTATAAGATGGGGAACGTGACTATTGGAAACCTATAGTCTACCTATAGAAAACTATATTATTTATTAGTTATAATTTAATTATTTTCATAATTATTTCTAATATAATAAAAGTTCTTTAATAAATAAATTTAAAAAAAAAATTGGTTTTGAAGGTTAAACATTTATCATCAGTATTAGTACAAATAAACAATGAATAAAATATATATTTTTTGAATAATTTTAATTATATATGAATATGTATATTTAAATATAAATAATCAATACCTTGGGTTTTATCTGGACAAGAGACTTACCTGGAACCCTCATACAAGATTGAAAAGACAAGAAGCTGCACGTCGATTTCGACTGCTACAACACTTGCTTGACGAACGTTCAAATCTCCTGATGCTCTACAAAAGACACATATATGACGATTATCGGACATTTTTGGACTGACGGTTCTAGAGTTATGGGGATCCATTAAACTATCGAATTCTTCCCGCATCCACTCCAATCCAAAATCCTTCGAAAAATCCTTAATGCTCCTCACATTGTTTACAAATGAACTGATCCGCAATGACCTTAATATCCCATATGTTGCTGATTTAGTGCGAATCAGATACATTTGAAAAGAAGATGGACTCGGGATATTTTTCATTTGTAAATTTTACATTAGACTTCTAATAATGGGTAGTTCCTCTACAAGTATTAAGCTTGTAATTATGTTGCCTTGTACATCGCATATTTACTAGTTGTATTTTTTAGTACAGCTGTAAATTTATGTTAATAAAAGAAGAAAAATAAATAAATAATTGTTATCAATTTTTGAATGTTTTTAGAATTGCGAATGAATCCTTAACATTAGGAACTAGTCTTTAAATAAACAAAATACCAACATAATTTGAAAATAATTTATTAATCCTTAATTCTATAAGTCCTTTTCTACCATCCTGTGTACATCAACTGAATAATAGAACATTTGAATTCTTATTTAGAATCCTGTTAATTCTATTCTGGCAACGCCAGAGTCGCTCTACTAACTAGATTTATTGCAGACGTCCACATACGTTGAAAGGTAATGTTTTGTTCATAACTCGTTCATTTTTGTTTATTTCGACTTTCGGAATTGTATGCAGTAGCTGGAGAAGAATTGATTGAAGAAGCGAAACAAAGCTTGGACAATTAGAAGAGACAATAGAGTTCAGTGGCCGGGCCGAAGGAAGTTGCGTCACCTGGAGTTAAATCTCTTCATTTGGACAACTGTTTTACTAACATCAGATTATATGGTTTTTAAATTTCTCATTTGGAATGATTCACTGCAAAAATATATCTTTCTAACATATATTATATGATTGATAATTATCGTAAGTTTTTTTCTGGAATTAGCCGATGAGATAGCGATCCAAGCCAATACTTCATCGCAGAACTAGTAACAGATGCTTGTGATAAGATCCGCAACTCTAAGTTATGTCCAACAATTAATAATCAACAACTCTAATCTGCAATTTATCCGATTAGAGATTAAAACTAGATTAATGGAAGTCAAATTAAAGACAAGCTACAAATATTTTGCATAGGACATCAATAACATTTTAAATATGTGTGAGTCGAAATCAGTTCTTGAAATCAGAACATGAAAGGCAGAACTAGTTGTAGTGTTCTGATGTAGGGACATGTTGAACTTTAACTTCCTGCAGAGTACGTATCTCTTGGAGAAAATAAGCTGAGAACTCTTGAGATTTATCGGAATATATATCAGCTTTATGCCTTTAGAGAATTAAGTGATCTTGCTAGTCCGCTATAAATCTAGTTATTGGAGCGATTCAGGCGTAGCAGGATATTGGAGAACTGCAGATAGCTAGAGGATCATGATTGGTTGAAGTTGGAGGAATAGATTTAAAGATTGTGATGTATACGATGAAAGAATGAGACCTAAAGTGTTAGCACTGAAATTTCCACATTCTCGATACCTATACCCTTGTTTAAAAAATTAATTGCTAATACAATAGATTATAATACACAGATAATTTGAAAAAAAAAAACAGTTAATTTTTTATCCAGATAGCCTAAAGAATTTTTAAAAAAATATTGAACAAATAGCTTTACAACTTATTCAAATATTTTTTCTCCAGTTCATTATAAAAAATGATGTGGTTTAGTTGACTGAAGAAATTTACGATTAGATAGATGATTGTGATGTGCAGTCAACGAACAGTTAAAACATTTTTAATTTATCGACACGAAGTTTCAGCTGTCAGTATAAGCTTTCAACAGAGCCAAAAGAAAAAAATAAATAATAATAATGTAGTGACTAAAAAGTGAACTAAAAATAATGAAATAAACACAGTTTGGAGATTAAAAAATATAGATTTTTCTTTAAAGATTTGATTGTTATTGTTATTTTTGTTGTCTTGAATATGTGGATAACTCAGATTCCTGTCATATTGTAGAAGTTGCTTCCTAGAGTTTTTTTCAGTTCCTATGAACCGGCCCCATTAACATGTCCGACTGCTACGATTTTTTGATTTACAGGAAGAGGGGTCTTGCAGTTTATTTTCCGCTTTTTTCTTTCTAAAACTAGTAAATATAAGTTTTCAATATTAGTTAAATAATTTAAAGGGAAGCATTGCTTACGATTGGAATATAATTTTTTATGTTTTTTATTTTGGCTTCAGAAAACTTAAACAATTTTATTTTCATTTTTCCCTTGTTCAAACCTCCCAATTAATTACAAAAGACACATTTACATGACTGTAGACCTATATGGACGTACGGAGTTGAGCTTTGGGGCTCTACTAAACCATTCAATTCATCCTTTATCCAATCCTTACAATCCAAAATCCTCAATGATCCTTACTTTGTCACCAATAAACTTATCCCTAAAGGTCTTAATGTTCCGTATGTTGCTGATTTAGCCCAAACCAAATATCAATCCTTTCATAGTAAGCTCCATAACCACTCAAACCCCCTAGTTTCTCAACTTGCTTCCCACTCAATTCCCGATAATCCTTCGAGGTGTCTTAAAAGAAGATGGCCTAGAGACCTTCTTGTGTAGATTTTTCACTGAAGTGCTACTGATGAGTAGTTCTATTAACGTTTTGTCATATTATTGTAAACGTTTTTAACACATTTTCTTGATTTATATTTGTACCGATGTAAATTTTAATATATTGATTAAAAAAAAAATAATAAAAAAAAATAAATTCCCATATCAGGGATTCTCAGATTCTCAAACTTTTTTTTTCACTCCACCATATTACAGCAGTATATCAAAAAGTTCATGGCTTAAAAAAATCACTAATTTTCTGTTGTTAAAGGTATGACGTTCTAGCTGCACGATCTCTCCATTACCTAAAAACCATCAAATTGTCCGATGTTCCATCAGTTCTGCCTTCCAGCTATTGTAGTTAGTGCCTTCTTCAACCTACCAAACCTTCTTCATGAGAAATTGATAATGATGATTCCTTTCCGAGTTGATAGTCCTGTCTTCCCTAGTTCTGCTTGTACAATGATTGCCTAATTTCTTATACGGCAAACGTTTTATGAAATAAAGAAAATAATAATTATACAATATAAAATGAAATTAAAAAAATAGAAGGCTCGGTTGTTCCAGACTTCTGTTAATCGAGTCTCGAGTGTACATACTCCGTTGTACACGATAAATAATCAACTGAGATTAGACAGGGATGTGCTCATAGAAGGCGTGTACCATTTGTAATAGACTCCTTGTTTATTGCCTAGGTTCCAAATCGCTAGCTAGTTCCAATTTGTAGAGATGGAATAACCCCCTCCCCCCTACCCCATTAGCTGGCTAAACATGCAGTTGCGACCAGTAGCCAAACATGGGCTATGATTTACACTCCAACAATCCAGTCCCTAATGCACTTCTTACAAGGTACCGTCCGCCAGCCTTTGATATACAACCGAATCAAATTAAATTTTATAAACTGAAAATATTTCTGTACACGCCATTGTAATTTCTCGGTATAAAAGTTTATGTAAACATATAAATTAGCTTTTATGTGTAAATAAAAATATGCATATTCTCCTGCTCCGTTTACATTGGAATTGTTCATTTTCTGGAATAACATAGCACTCTAAAGTTCTATAACGGATCGTGGATATAAGTATTAATTTGAATTTTAAAAAGAACTTTACCAATTTTTTTTCCGTTTTCTTATCTTCTCATATAAATTGGAAATAGAAATAATTTTTTATTTTACTTATAAAAATATGGTTTACGTTTAAACTGTAATATCGATTAAAAACTTGAACAGTTCATGATGAAATGAACTTTTATGAAGTTGTTATAATCATAAATATATGATGAGAAATCTCAGGAGTACTCAAGCTAGGGACAAGAAGTCAACATGGAGATGACTGCATATATGGCCTTCAATAGCCAAATCTAATATCTAGGACAGATCTAATATCTGTCCATAGGTTCATGGGTTGTAAAACCTGAGGCTCAATTTAAATATCTAGACAACTGGGTGATTAATGCAGGAACGACGGACAAGGACATTGAAAGAAGCATACACAACGGTAGAATAACAATTAAACTTTTATATTCCGTACTATGGAGCAAGTCGGTGTTCTTAAAAACAAAATATATATATACATCAATCGTTTCTAGAAAGTGTAACACATTATTTAGGCGAGTCCTGTTCTATTAAGGAGAGCCAGGCCAAAAGTCTTTTAGCCCTGGAAATGGATTATTGAAGACGTTCCTGCACAGTGTCGCGGCTTCAGGAAGTTCTAAACACTGAAATTAGACAGAGAGTGAAACAAATGAATCCTCTTTACTTTTGAGACTATGAGGCTAAAGCGGTTTGGGCATTTTATGAGGATGGGAGAGGAACGATGGCCAAAAGAAATGTTCAGAACAATGGAAGGAATGATGAACAGAGAAATGTGTGAGGAAGACTGGTTAGACAGACAAAAATGGAACCAACTTATTTTTGGTGAAGATATATGACAAATAGTTGTAAAAACGTGTTTTATAAAAAATAAAGTTGTTGCTTACAAAAAAAAAAATAAATAAAAGGAATTTCCATGACATTTTAAAAAGTACCTGTATATATATAATATAAGAAGCACAACTTAACACAGTTTTCGTAACAGAGCTTATTAAAAATCCTGCTTGGAAGGTTCATAGTTCTCTAGTTGTCAAGGTAATCTGACTTATCCACTACTTCCAAACTACCGAAATAGCAAGAAAATCTCAAAACAAATTTCTTGTTGTTTTTTTTCCCTCATATATTTTAATTTCCAAATTGTTCTTATTTTATTTTTATTTTTTAGGTCACTTTTTTTCGCAACTTTTTGATTTTTGTTTTAGGTCTGTTGAAGGTTTATGCTGAGAGCCGAAACTCAACAAATTAAGAATATTTAACTGTGGTTTCTTGACTGCACATCAGAATGATCTATTTAATCGTAAATTCCTTTAGTCAAATAAACCACATAATGTTTTACATTACAATTAACCATATGAATAAAAATTCAATTTTTTTTCCAATACTGAATATGTAAAAATTCAGATACATTAGAGTTGGGACATGAGAAAATCTCCTTCTACTGATAATTCGTTGAGCTGTTTAATCCGACCCTTTATGTGCCTTTTTCATTAAAAAAAAAAAAAAATGTCTTCCAGGGATTTAAATCTGACTTTAGTATAAAAAAAATAAAACAATACAATTTATGTTGCATTAAATATTTATTTTGACTACATTTAATAGAATAGAAAAGAACAACAATATATTTTTAAAAAATCTAATTTGTGAGGAGATATCGTTATAATCGAAAACTCTATGCAACTGGTTTCAGGGCGAAACCAAAAACGAGTTTTGGCTCGTTAAAATAACCTAAAAAATATTGATACTTTTAAATTTTTTTCGAAAATAAAATGTCGTGTTTCCAAATAATTAGAAGTCATGATAAAATCTTAAACGTATCTTATAAAAGAGGTTACAAGGATAGTTGATTGGTTTTTAAGTATAGTAGTAATAAACTATCTTTTTAAATTGAGTTGATCAAACATGTTACACCAATAAATACAGAATGAACCAAAAAAGGAGCTGTTCCAACATATATTTTATAAATTATTCTTAAATTTTTCTACCCTAAAATCATCTAATTATATATTAATTTAAATAATGCTATTATACCATCTAGGGCAGGCTGACATGCTGCGAGCTGATATCCTGGCTATAATTGCTACCGTCCTGATTTAGACTTTATTAATTCAAATGAGTTATTAAAATATCGGGATTTGCTACAAGAAGTCGTAAGGTTTCCATCACCGCTCACAAGATTCAATTTGTAAATCCGAAACATAAATCCGATCAAACCAATTTGCTGTATTATTTCGGCCAATTAAACTGACCTGGTCTTCCAGTTCGGGACCTTGGCTGAACCCTCCCGAACAAGAGGCTGGGATTGGATACGACTGGTGACGTTCCAGGCTCTGTGTTCCGTGGGCGAACTTATAAATTATCGCCCGCTATAGACATTAGTCTTAGATAACGAAGAGCGTTCGGCTGATTTGTTTCTGTTGTTTAACGTTTCATCCGTTCTAAGTAACAGTCTGTCCGGAATAAATCGAAGTTTCTAACCTTGATATAACTGCTGATCGAAATAAGATGTTGGTACTTGGTCTTTGATATAATATAGGATATAACAAAATGTTACTTATGTTCCCTACAAAACCCTACGTAATAACTTAAATATACTATATAAACATTATATAGTAGTCTCCCCATTATTCGATTTTACCGGGACCTACACGAATACGGGGAAGCACCGGATAACGAAAATCATCAATTATAATTAAAGAGAGCATACTATACGAGTATATATTCTACTGCGTTTATATCTATCTACTGCTTCTGATAAGAAAACTGCTGGCAAATTTCCGATCCGCGCATCAGTAACAGAGGTAGAAATAGTAACAGAGGCCTGTCAAAAAATGTAGGAAAAACGTGACTTTTTTCATTCTAACTTAAAATAGCTCCTTAAAATATTCTCCATTAAATTTCTAGTCAGGAAACGGTGGTGAGATTTTCGATCTGAGCAATACCGAGCAATAGTTAGACATTGTCGAAATGTTACATTTTTAAGTGTGAAAAAAACTTTACATAAGGAAACTATGGACCCCTAGCCAAAATACTATGTCGAAATACTAAGTGCACAAGACCCGATCGGACGAGATTCCTCATCATCGTTCCTTTGATTTCCTTTCTAGAAAATATATTAAGTATTGTTTTGTTTATCAAATTATAAGTTATTGATTGGATTTTATTAAGTACACATGTTTGTACTTATGTGTTTTTATTTTTTTTTTATTTTGGCGCTACGTCCCAAGTTGAGACTTGGCCTGCTCCAACATCCGTCAGTTTTCCCGATCAAGTGCTGCTGCCTTCCGATTTCGGATACCAATCAGAATCCTGGCATCACTAGCTACAGTATCTTCCCATCCAAGCTTTGGACGACCAACTCTTATAGTTCCATGCACTCGCTCACTTAACACCTTCTTTGTAATTCTTCAGAGTTCATCCTTATAACGTGACCGGCCCATCGTAATCTGGCTAGTTTAATGGTCTGCACAATATCTACGTAAAGGTTCTTTAGCTCGTTATTTGTCCTTCCTCGCCAGGTTTGATTAATGCATACTGGTCCGAATTTTTCTCTCAAACCTCAGGAGCGACAATTCTGAACGGATGTGTTACTATAAATTAATAATTCTGCAAACAAACTTCGCTACATTTAAATGGTACTTAAATATTACAGTGGGACCTGTATCAGTGGAATCTCTGGGTGACAGGATTTCAATCCCACTTATGGAGGTTTTCCACTTATCCAGGTCATTAAGGTTGCATGTACCACTAAAAGAGGTTTTGAAACAACTTGTAATTGTTATGATTGTAAAAATGTATTACTTGTGCAAAATAGGTAATATTTTTGGTATATTTTTATTTAGCCACTGCCGCAGCTGTTATGAGACATTTTTCTAACTCTGGGGATTCACAAGGTTGGAATCTCTTTATTTATCCACATCGTTCTGAACACTCGTGTACAATTTGGTTTTGCTTTACTTAGATTTTAGATTTCGCGAAGTGTTGACAGGATGAGCTTTGCATATATCTATCCCTTTACTTTTTCGTAGTAGGAATGCGAATTCCACTTATAGAGGATAATACAAAATTGTTCCATTTACAGAGGTGATAACATTCCAGTTAAAGAGTTTATAGATTATTTATATATTTTTCGCTAGGACCTATCGTTTCTAAACTATATTTGTTTGAATGAAAAAGGTTTTTCCTACATTGTTTAAGTGTTTTTCATTTTCTCGGCCAAAAGATACAATTTTCTTCAGATGTTATATTTTCAAAAATAAATTTTTAACATATGCATTAAACAGTAACCGCTTATGACCCATAGAAAAAAGAGCGATTAACTTATTTTATAATCTTATTGTAAAGACAAGCGTCTGTATGTTATGTGAATATCTAGTCTAGTTCGGTCATTTTGTGATAAAGTCCAAAAAAGGTCTTTCCTGGTTACGTTATCAGAATCAAGATTACTCTAATATTTAAATTTCATCGGGAAGTGAATGAGAGGTAAGTCGGGGAAATAGTGGATTCGAGTTGCAATAGAGTTTAACTTGGAAGAATAGGAATCGTGTGTTTGCCAAATCAGTAACACAGGACATTAATAGAACATGATTATTGTCATGTAAATGTATATAATGTAATGAATTGGAAGCTTTGAACGTTTGTCTAGTTAATGTAGGAATTTTATTTTCGTTTTAGGCTTGTATTTATAAGTTTTCAGTTTATTTTTATTTAATTGGACTTTTATAGAGCTCTTGTCTTAAAAAACATCTTTATTTAAATTTGATCATCTCCTTGTAACAACTTGCAGGTTTTATAATCGTTGAAATATCTTTAAAAACAATGCGAAAACAAGATGATTCTCTCCATTTCTTTCATCTTAAAAAGGAGTTTCGCCATTCTTAGTTCATCGGTGAACATCCATATACTTGCGATCTCAGCACCTAGCTATTTACATACCATGATTACCGATTTCCTAAAGCACTTAAATTATCGTCTAACCCTTCGGCCATATTGATGTCGCCATTCAACATAGCCCCGGTGCAGCGGATAGGTGAAACCCCGTCGAATGGTAAAGCTGGGAATACGCCTTTGGAATTCTCAATCAGGCGGTATTTATGGCTAGTAGACCAGCTGTTAGATATATCTAGGAGGCAGTAACAGTAAATAGTTCCACCGGCTATCTATTATACATGAAGCACTTACCGTCTCTTCTTTATCCGTTTTGTTTTTATTATATAATTATTCTACGGTTTTATTTCGGTTCCTCAGTCAATCTGTCGCCTCCGCATTTGGCGGCGAGGCCGTCGAAGGTATCAGCGTTCCATTCTCGTCACGGTTGGCACCGACAAAAAAGTCAATTTGTGGCGATGCCTTGTAAAGATTTCCAGTTTCTCTCGGGTTTTTTTTCTTTACTTGTGACTTTGTTTAAGGCTGAGTATTCCTCAATGTCTTGTTGTTAAATAATATTCTGAATTATATATTTTAGTATCTAAACCTTTCAAATCATAGGCAAAACATTCTACCTATTGATTTTTTGTTTTAATTTTGTCGGCTAATAAGTTTCATTATTTTTTTGGTGTTTACGTCACCATGTACTTTCACCAGGGAATAATAAACTTATTTCAATTATTAATGAATTATTTAAATAAAAGAAAGCAGTATTTCAAAACAATTACCAAGCAATATTCTTTTTCGAAGTTTCTAATTATTAATACTTATATTCGATCCTAGCGTTTATTACGGCTTGTATTGGATGAGATTTAGGTGTATTGCGAAATGAATTCTTAAGGGGTAAGCCATCTATTACAAAACTTTAATAAATCATGTTTACTTAAAACTTTCTAATTTTTTTTTTTTTAAACTGTTTTTGATTTTATTTATGATTTTATTTAATTAATGTTTTTAATATTATTATTATTACTTGCGAATTGACCACTTAGGATCACGCTACAACTTTATTTCCTCTTATTCTTTTCAATAGCCTTTAGTTTCCTCTGTCTCCAGTACTCTTTTATGCGTATACTAGCCCCCTTCTTTTGATCTTCTGCCCACGCTCGTCCGTTTCTCTGAGGTCTTCCTTCAGCATGAAACCCTTCCACTCTTCTCCTACATGTACCTTTTTCTAACAATGGGGACTCTGCAATGTTCAACTGTTCCAGGTCTTTCCTAACTTCTTTAATCTACGCTTTAGTGGTCTTCTTCTTCCAGAGGTAGTTAAATCTCTCTTTTGTTAATCTTTTTTTGTCCGTTTTGTACAAATGTCCGAGAAACGTCCATCGCCTCTTCCGCATAGTCTCTGAGAAATTAATGTTTTCAATAATCCTAATATGTTTTATATGCCATGGGTTCATGTATATGGGAACAGTTGTGTCTAAAGTGTAAAAAAAAAAAAAAATTAATTTAAATATCTTTATCTGATCTCTCATCCAGCTTCATTTTGGCGTTCTGAGTGTATTTCCGATTGTCGTGGGCATTATTATTGTCGTGTATGGGTAGTATATTATGTCCCGCATGAAATGGTCTATAAAGGTTATTTATATGTATGTTTACTTTGGGAACAAGTAGAATAATCTGAGTGAAATCGAAAAAAATAAATAAATAAATTGGATTATTGATTCTGTTATGAGAACCGATGGATACAGGATGTTTGCCATCATAATTAAAAATCTGTTTCATCTCATATCTTATTTGCTAACAGCACGGTTTCCGAATCTTAATTATTTTCGAGTTTATAGAATCATTTCACACAGGATGAATTCGCGTTGTTTTCTAGATGATAATCTGAGAAACATCCTGTTGCCGCTTCCCGTACAACTACCTTTTAATCTGGCTGGGAGGTGATATCTTTTAATTTCCCCCCAGCGGGCTCCGGCTAAGGAAGAGGTCGGGGTCTCGTTGGATCCTCGGATCAGATAGCCCGTCTAGTCGGCAATTTGCTAAAGAGCAGCTTCCGTGGGATCGGGCTCACGCCTTGCGCGCAGATTGCTCCTTGCGCAGTTAATTGCGGGGCCTGATTGAAGTAGTCGATCACTGTTGGCAGCTGGGTTATTGCGCGAGTCGAACATCATCCCAACAAAGGATTCATTAGCCCACTTCAAGTTCGAGTCTAGCCAGCTCTATCTCGCCTCTAAGTTCCCTTCACTAATTAGCACCTGGAATCTTAAGTACCTCGAGGAAAAAACAAACATAAAAAGTAGTTTGTAATTTTTTTTTTCCAAACAAAAGTTAATAAATCATAAATTCTAAGATTTATAATAATGTTAATAGAGAAATCCTTTGCTGGTAAAATTAGTATTTGGTTGTCAAGGAAATAATGCTAATTTATTTGTATCAAAAAGTCTAAGGTATGCGGCTATTACAAAGATGAATATTCCTTTGTGAATTATTGTGGGAAAAATTTCAATCCAAGCTTTCCGTTGCGTTTTCCATAGATAAAATCATTTAAATAACATCTTGGCACTTGACAAACTATTCACAGGTGCCACAGATTTATTATTCCTAAACAAAAATAAAAAGTTTTTTTGTTTTTTTAACCTCCTTAAAACTCCAGCGTGAGTGAGTGCACCAAAGCTATGATTTAAATAATTTCCAGAGAAAGACTTAAGATTGGAAGGATTAGTTGATCCCCATAGGTCAACTCCATATGGTCGGTCTGATTACTGCCATGTTAATGAGTCTGTTTTAATTTATTGGAACCTTTGAACGTTTGTCTAGTAAATGTCAGAGTAGTCTATGACGACGGGCCGTTACTTGCCGTTTTAGATTTATATGTGGATTCTAAGTAAAACGTTGAACTTTGTTAAATAGTTTTAAAACTTTTTTTAAAAATAAACATTTAACAACAATCGTATTGGGCTAAACAGAATTTTTAAAATATACAATACAATTTTACTCTATTTATCTACTATATATTTGTCAAATACCACTCCCTCATTTAACAAGAAATCTCAGAAACCACCGAACGGATTGGAATGAAATTCGATATGTAGCTTCCTCTAGGGCCGTAGGTGCTCGCTAAGAATGGAATTTTAAAAAATTGGCCTGGATCGCGGCTAATTCGCAAAAAAATGCGATTACAATTTTTATTGGGTGAATAATAATAGATTAATAGTCATATGGTATATGGAGATAAGCTAAGTTAAAAAATAGGTTAGATGTTTAAGCCGCACACTTTGACCACAAATTAAGTTCCTTATAATTGTAAACAAACAAAAATACGATCGATGTCGAAACCCTATTGTTTGGTACTTTCTGTGAACTCAGGGTGTCTGCAGAGGTGTACCCTTACAAGTTTGAGTTGTTTCGTGACGAGAAGCTATTAAAAGACTTATGTTAAAGAGGGGGTTAAAAGACGTATGTTCTCTGATGATGACGTGTAAGGACAGTTCGATGTTCATATTCTTTACGAGCAACCAACCAATCTCGCTTCACCCCAACTACTCTTCCTTCAGTTTTCCGGTCCCTAGATAATTGTTCTGAACTATAATTGGCCCTTTTCAAATCGGCTTTGCTCAACCAGGTCCAAGTTGTATTTCTTGAATCTGGACAAGTTGTACCTAACCTTTTTGAATTTCATTAATTGAACCTAGAATCTACCTTTTTTTTCAGTTCACATGAAAGTAAACAACGTAGGAAATGATTCATAGATTCAGTTCGCAACGAACAACTAAGGAACTCGCCTGCAAAATATATTCAAGCACATCTAGAGGCCAACAGGAAAGCTGAAACATGACAAATAATCCTGAAATTAGCAGAAAAGTGGTTAACATAGATAAAGAGAGTCCACCCGAAGTTAAAAGATATGCTGTACACACATATTCTGAGAATCATCCAAATATACTAAGAAGCACTGTACAGAAGTATAAGAAAACCCATCCCAAAACCCATAGAAAGTCTTCAAAAAAGTACTCAGGAAATAATCCTCATGTTAAACATGCAGCTGTAACAAAACACGATGAAAGATGCTCAATGAAAACGTTACAGCCAGTATGACCAAAAAACTGAATATGCAAAAGACAAAAGATATTGGACAACGGTCTACTTGAAATTGGTGTTATGCTGTAAAATGGAAGGACGAGAGTCCTTACTTACAAACATCCTGAGGCTGAGCATTTTCTAAATAATATTTGGAAATAGAACGGTTGTTTCCAAATGACGTCATTTGGAGCAAAAGAGATAAAAGAAGGAGATTTCATGACAACATTTATTTAAGGTGCGAGGACAGGAATATATCACAGAATAGGGAGTTTGATGCCCCTGGAACACAACATCAACCGTCTTTTAATCAGATAAATTTTGTTGGTGATGACAGCCATGACTTGGTTGACAATGTCAAGCTTGCATTCGTAGGCCAACTCCAGAAAATTCTTCATGAACATAACGAGTATATCATGGACTTCAGAGCTGCTGTTGAGTCTGTTGCCAAAGATCTACTAGATTTCCAGGTGTGATCAGTGCTGACAAAAAGCCTTCAAATGCTCACTGAGGACGTTACAATCAATACTCCTACCACTAACGAAGTTGCTGTCTTGATTATTGGCCAAGTGTTTGAAAAATGAGACATTGTTCTCCACAGCAGGGACAAAAAACTGAAAAGAATCAGTGCGTTCTATCAAGTATATGGTTCTCTTCAGTATCGTCTCATGTTCTGCTATGGAGAAGATGGGTACAGTATTAAATTCTCTCAGCGTGACCCAAACACCAATTAAGAAAACTGTGCTTGCAGCTGATTTTTACGCCTAAATGTTGATGAAGCGAGGAGGTGAAGGACCTTATTTACTTTAATTTCGTAATCTCTTCAACCAATTTATACTTAATATGTACGCAAAAATGGAAACAGAAAGACTCAACTTTATTCGAAAAAATCAAAAAAGTTGAGACTATATTCACTTAAAGTATGCCATAAGAAAAGCTGATGGTCTGGTATCAGAGCTGGATAAGATTGTAGTGCTGCCTCGAAGCTTCACTGGAGGACTATCAAATTATTATAAAATTAACTTTTGCAAATTGTCAAATTTACTTTTTGAAATTATTCTAAGAATGGAATTCTTTAGGTTTATTTAAGTAATAATTATTATCAACGATAAGGTTAAGTTTTACTAATTTAAGTTGTCCTAAATCCTAACGATATTAAACCGTAGCGGAGCACGGGCACTTTTAGCTAGTAAGATTATATTCACAAAAAAACATTATATTAGTTGGAAAAAAGATATCATGATTTTTACATTTTAATTTTTTTTTTATTCGTACAGTTGTAAATTTCAATAAATTGTTAAAAAAAAATTTATTTTATTTTATTTTTTTAAGGGTTAGAATTAAATTTATAAATAAAATGTGTACATGCAGGCATACTCAGCCTGTATTATTGACTGTCTGAAGAAAGTCAGCCATTAGATACCTTTAATAATTTTGAATTCTAAATCCTAGTCTTTTTGTGTTTAAAGTTTATCTTTTTCTAGTATTAGTGCAAGTCCTTAGGATATCTCCTTTAACGGTAAACTTTACCGTGAGACATACTGCGTAGACTGACAACCTTTTGTGAGGTGGGATTAAACATCCGTGTTAGCTAAACCGTGTCATTTAATTTAATATTATTCTAAGTTATGTTCATAATTTAAATTTAAATGTTTTGTTTTACATATTTTTATTTTAGCAAAAGCATTCCCCTTTCATAGTCCATGATATTCTGAGAAAAAGAAAAAAAAAACCTTTATCTTTGGTTTTATGTTTCGTTGGTGAACTAAAAGCTGATACAATATGGGCCGTATATTTCCCTCCCGAATGAGGAATTTGAATCCTAAAGGCGGCAAATGGCGGTTTTTATGCCAGTTTGGAGGGCTTAAAATGTGCCTTTTATTTGTCGGTTGCCACATTTCTGATGTTAAACTGTCAATGACATACATTCGGAATAATCTTTAATGTCATTCATCGTGTTTCGAAAGCTGTGAAATCGTATAAAAGTAATATAATTCATGTAATAAAAAATGAATTCTTAGTATAATAAACAACCTTCCAGAGGAGAAATCGTGTTATGTCGAGTTCTAATAACCTTTTAGTTTTCACTAATAAAAGGAAGATTTTTCTATTTACTAAACTTATATCACAAAAAGAAAAAAATAATAAATCGATTAATTGAATATACCACACAAAAGTAACACAACTCAAAAATCTGTATTTTTAATTTATAATCATGTTTAAGTTTAATACTCTCCTATGTCAAATGTCAGAAATGTATTGAATATTCTTCAAGCCTACCTGATACTTCGTTGCCGTTGGTATTGAAAGTTAATTCAGATTTTTGAGTTTTGTCATTTTGGGATACATAAGGGATATTTATTTTTTTCTAAATTTAAACATTTAGATTTAATTTTTAAAACATTTAAAACGTCAGAAATTTGATAAACAGATTATAATAATCATACTTTTTTTTTAGATAATAATAATACTTTATTTACATTTTTACAATTTACAATACATATTAAGTATTCATATTCCGGTATACATCCTCTACATGATTAATATAATTTTGTTTAACAGTAAATAGGCTTTACAATTCCAAATTTATCTTTAAACAGTAGGAAAAAATAAGAAAAAATTTACATAACATAAAAACAATTATAGTGAATAAATAAAATGAATTAAAATAGCTTATATGTATTTATCTTACATTATTTAATAGTATAAAAATTACTAAAAAGTTCGTACAGTAACAAATATTAAACATAGGAAGCAATCTGTTTAAGTGAGGTGTACATGTTTAGTTCTTTTGTGCATATATCTTTTCAGTGATGTTTTGTTGTAATTTCCTATTTATTATGAATTAATTACCATACTAATGTAGAAATATTTAAACAAGAATAAGTGTATGTGCGTATATATATACAGTGGTATATATCATGGTATCTTTTAATATATTCTCCAATCAATGTACATGTAGCTATAGTCTCTCTTTTTTTTTTTTTTTTTTTTTTTTTTTTTTTTTCTTTCTTTTTACAAATATTTTCTTATTTTCCCATGGTTATTTAATTTTTTTTTGTTCACCTGCTTGTGTTAGTATATTTACTGAAAGTTCATTATACAATTTTAATTACAAAATATCCCATGTCATTTCACTAACAATTATTCGATCAAAAGTGGTATATATATTTTTATATTATGAAACATATACCTTAGTTTAGTTAAATTCGTTACAACGTACTGGAATTATATTTTACATTTTATTGTACTTTCTGTTTCTCAGTTCTTTTCTTCGCGGTTACGTGAAGTCTTCGAGGCAGTTTTGTTTAATTCATGGGAGTGGTCTAGTGTGTGAATATTCCTCTAGTTCTTTGATTTATATCTGTTTGGAATGTCGATAGTTTCAGAAAAAAAACTAACGCTAAAAGCTAAATCGACTAATAAAATTTTTAAAAAAACTTATAATATATTTATATATTTATAATATATTTATATTTATATGGTACTTCAATATATTTCCATATTACTGGAATATCCGCATATTTATCGTGTGTTGCGATGATTTTAATATTCAATTCGTCATTTGAATTTCATGTAAAGATGTCTAACATGCACTATTATTTACCTGCTGATTGCATAAAACATTGTAATTTATTTCCAGATCTCGTAATATACCATGTCAACTGCATCGTTTGCTCTGCCCGAATAGATTTATCAACTGATCTCTTATTATCTATTTATTTTCTCATGGTTCTTTGATATTCATGTGTAATTATAGGGGTTGTAAAAATTGTCTAGAAAGATAATAGGATTTGAAAACACGGTAAATATGTCGTGAGGTTTATGTTAAACTAGATTTTGGCTGAAAAAAACTTTTAAGGAGCGTCGAATTTTCAAGAGAATGAATTGTAATTAAACGTTACAAAAGTTCATAAATTTTATAAATGAAACTGCGGGTTGGATGTTGCCTATCTAATCTAAAGGACATTAGCCTTGGACGAAGCCCCCAGCTCATTATAAAGTATATGAGACCTGATTAGCTGAACATAGCCGGGCGAGATTTGAATTCATTTAGTCCCCATCACTCAGTGCGCTAGATAACATACCAGTTCTCTAACAATTACTGCTAATTCTTATCATTGATCCTCTATTTCTTTTCCTATCATAGTTATATTACTTGCGAAGGTTATGTTTTGAAACAGAAGGAATAAAATATTTTAGAAAGACTCTTTCGTGACAGAAAACAAGTAAATATTACTCGATATTGTTGTCTTCAAAGAATGACATTTCCGGCAATCCTTAACACTCCAGCAGTCGGTTTATTTTAAAACGCATTTTACAAGCAATTTATTTTTTTATTTTTGAGCATGAATAAATAAATAATAAAACACAATCTGAGAAGTTCCAATTATTAGTTGAATTAGACTATTTTGAAGTTCTGTACCACTTACAACCCATGAAGGGTCTCGGGTTTTTATATTTCTTTTTATTGATTTTTTCCTTTTCTCTTTTAATTTTGTATTCGACTATTTCTTGTTAAGGCCCACGGCTGGATGATGGCCATCAATGAAATAGCCTAAACATTTGCAATATATTAAAATTTGGCTGGTTAATATAAATTATTTTATTTTCACTGACAGTATCCTTTAATGATATTCCACTAATCCCTGTTGAACAGACCCGCTACCTAGGACCCTACTTGGAAAACGTTTAACTTGGAATCCACATACAAGACTAAAACGACAAGAAACTGCCCGTCGTTACAGACTGCTTCAACATTTACTAGACAAACGTTCAAAGCTCCCAATTAATTACAAAAGACTCATTTACATTACTGTGATTATACCTATTTCGACGTACGGAGCTGAGCTTTGGGTCTCTACTAAACCATCCAATTCATCTCGTATCCAATCCTTACAATCCAAAATCCTTCGAAAAATCCTCAATGCTCCTTACTTTATCACCAATAAACTTATCCATTAAGATCTTAATGTTCCATATGTTTCTGATTTAGCCCAAACCAGATACCTATCCTTCCATAGTAAGCTCCATAACCTCTCCAATCCACTAGTCTCCCAACTTGCTTCCTCCTCCATCCCTGATAATCCTCCGAGGCGTCTGAAAAGAAAATTGCCTAGAGACCTTTTAGTGTAGATTTTATTGAAGTGCTACTAGTGAGTAGTTCTTCACAAGTTATTTACATGCCATTGTATTCACTGTCAACACATTTACTTGCTGTATATTATTTTGTACAGTTGTAAATATCAATATATAAAAAATATAAAAATTCACTGATCCCTTTTAACAAAGCTCTTCAATTGTATATATTTTAAATATTTAATTATTTTATATATTTTATACCATTGGAAGTCTGTAACTATTGCCTCCTCATCTTTTTAATTTTTATTTATTTTATTTTATTTTTTTTTCAATTTGCTCAGTAATGATAAATTCATCGTCCAACTCATTATTTGTATCCATCGTTTCTTCTTGTGAGTTTTTTTCCACACATTTCTATTTATTCAATAACGAAAAAAAAAACCTTCATAACCATATATTTTTTATGTAAATTGTATAAAGTCTCTTAGTGATGAAAAGCACGAAAAAGAAAACTAAAGCTGAAATACAATTAAATTATTTTACTTACTTGAATTGGTCGTACGGGAGTACAGAGTTCTCTAACAAGCAAGTTTTCAGAATATAGGATTTCTATTAGGATAAGCATTACATTATTAGATCTGTACTATCAACCAAGTCGCTAATGGTTTTACGTGGAATACCTGAGGCATTCCTAAGGTGCCTTACGATTTTATTGCATCTGCTCAGCCTAGTACCTGGGAATATTTATCTATCATAAAACTCTCCTAAACGACTGCCGGTGGTTTAATGGAAAAGTTCATAAAAGGATCAAACTCTCCAAAGAGATTAGTAAAAATGTTTTGCAAAATAACTTTCCAAGAGTTTAAAGACCTACCGTAAAGATTTTCATCGCTAAATTCACAACGACCATTTTCCAGTTTTCCTTTAGAATATTTTAATGATACGCAAATCGAAATACATACATTTTTCTATAAATTGAAATTATATAAATATAAATTAATTTACATTTATTTTGATCATAATATGGATTATGTTAATTGCAGATCACTCCGATAAAAAACATCTTTGAAATACCATAACATTTTTATAGCACGATAAAGGCAATAATTTTGCTTTAAATATATCAAAATCTAAATTTAAATAGTTAAATTGAATAATATTCCACTAATCCCTGTTAAATAGATCCGCTACCTAGGACTCTACTTGGGCAAACGTTTAACTTGGAATCCACATACAAGAATAAAACGACAAGAAACTGCTCGTCGTTACAGACTACTTCAACATTTACTAGACAAACGTTCAAAGCTCCCAATTAATTACAAAAGACCCATTTACATGACAGTGATTAGATCTGTATGGACATACGGAGTTGAGTTTTGGGGCTCCACTAAACCATCCAATTGTTCTCGTATCCAATCCTTACAATCCAAAATCCTTCGAAAAATCCTCAATGCTCCTTACTTTATCACCAATAAACTTATCCATTAAGATCTTAATGTTCCATATGTTTCTGATTTAGCCCAAACCAGATAAAAATCATTTCATAGTAAACTGCACTCCCACTCGGATCCATTTGTCTCCCAACTTACTTCACATTTGGTACTTGATAACCCTCCGAGGCGTCTGAAAAGAAGATGGCCAAGAGACCTTCTAGTTCAGAACTTTTATTGAAGTGCTACTAGTGAGTAGTTCTTCACAAGTGATTAATATGTCATTATAATCATTTCCTCAAATTTACTTGAAGTATATTGATGTACAGTTTTAAATATCAATAAATAGTAAAAAAATAAAAATGATTTTTTTTTTTTTTAAATAGTTGATTTTTTAGATATATAGTTAGATTTCCGATTAGCATACATATTTTTCAATCTCTCTGATATCGTGTATATAATTTGTATTTTACTGTATAACATTCCAAAAAAATGAATTTGATTCCAATAATATTAAAAATAAATTCCAAAATCGTTTTGAGCTATCAAAAAGAGTACAGTTCAGACGATTTTGCTATTAATAATGATTTCAATACCCACTGTGTTTCATTTTCTTTTCATAGATCTCTTATTAAAAAACATGATTTTAAACTTAAATAATAAAATATAAATAAAAAAATATATATACGTCATATCAAAAGTAAACAATCCTGGGAAATATTTAACAATGGTTGATGTAATATCCGTTCTCCGCCTTACTAGCTCGTAGTTTTTTTTTACTAGAGATGAACGAACAAAATAATCCGACATTGCATTGATAAATATTATAGTTTAATAGAACATATATTACATTAATAACAATTATATAGCATATGTTATGTTAATGAGTTTTTTTATACATAAATTTCATCGAGTATATTGGTTCATATGAAGCCTATTTTATATTTATTTTTTTAATTGATACATTTATAGGGTACGTTGTAAATACCAGATACGTTTTTTAGCAAAGGAAGAAATATGTTTTCTTTTAAATTTAGGCGGGACAGGCCGGTACTTTCCTTGCACACTAAATCTTTTATGCTAGATCAGTTACTCCTTTTTCAGTTAGTTTTTTTGTTCAAATGCTTCCTAAAACTTGTCCCCGTTCTCTGAATTGGACAAATAAAAATTGTTGACCAAAAAAAAATTACATACAAAAATTTTTTTCTGTATCCTTCATTTGTAAAGGGTGAGTATTCAGGATAACATGAAATAGTTTTAACTTTAAACTTCCTATACACGACTCCATTTTAAAAAAATTGTTTTCCTCCTTAAATAAAAAAATTTAAAAAAAAACGAAACGATCATTGTTTTTATTATTTCCACAGAAAGTAAATACGAAACGTGTACTATCTTCGATTCTGGTCAAACATTTTTGTAATGTAATTTTAATTTCTTAGTACATTGAAACATCTGATGTGATATACAGATATTTTTAAAGATGGTATATTTTATGACTAAGATGTGTATTTTTTTTTTAATATATATTGATTTCAACATGTTTCATACAATACGCTCATTATTCAGATTTATGCCTAATTATTATATCGGTTAAATCAAAGGTTGCAGGAATGCTTAAAAAGAATTTCTTACTTTTACTGAATCAGATTGCCAGTTTTCCAAAGTTCAATATCTAGTGTTCTTTTAAAATTTTACTCTACTAATAAGATTATACTTACAATCTTTTTTACTCTTTAACTCTAGAAGGCTCAAAATTTTTTTTTAAATATATATATGTAGTTAGTGATAAAAAGTCAGCGGAAAAAAAAAATTATAATCCAATATTTGACAGGAAAACAAATTTTCTATTTCAGTTTAGCATTTGCTTCATTATTTCTAATACTTTTACTGTAGTAATATAAACAAAAAAAAAAAAAAAAAAAAAAAAAAAAAAAAAAAAAAAAAAAAAAAAAAAAAAAAAAAAAAAAAAAAAAAAAAAAAAAAAAAAAAAAAAAAAAAAAAAAAAAAAAAAAACTCGCCTCTCCAAAATATACACTTCGTTACGACTCACAGTACTTTTTTCGGACTCAGAACTATTCATTTACTTGTTTATTTACAGTTTCAAATTTACACGAAAGACAACCGTAACACCTTTTCTTTATTTTTTATTTTTTTTTTCAAATTTTTCTCTAAGCCCACAGTAACGACATAAGTACGCAATGGATTGTATTATATAGTTGCTAAGTACCCTACGGTTCTATCGAGATGTCAAGAAATGTCGCAGCTAATATTTTTATATAGGTGCGATTAAAATGGTTGTTACACATAAGGTACTGGGGGCCTTGTTGGTTTAATATTCTAAGTGATGATTGATATAAACGATAGATATATGTTATGTCAGGAATGAGGTATGTCAGCAACCAGTGGTAGTTATATACTTATTCCTAACATGATGTGTAATTAATTTTAACTGAGTAGATTCCCCAATTTTAAACAAAATAAATAAGTCTCAGGTGAATTACCAATTAAATCAGTGAATAATTTTTTCTATTTTTTAATTTTTTTTCCTTTTGGTCTATTTCCTAGAACATCTATAACAGTAAGTTATAATCAATTCATTTTATAATTATTTGTTTTAATTATTTTTATCAGATTTAATTAAATATGATACGTTCAAGCGTGCTTCGTTCAATTAATGATACTGATAAAAGTAGATGTTTATCTCGACAATATATATCGCTTCCGTTTAAATAGCCACTAATGAACTGGGGACAGTAATGAGCCTAGTTAATTGCCCGATTAGAAGAATTATTAATAGAAAAATAATGATCTAGGATAGCTAACATAGCTTCTAATGGCCGCTCGCAGCACCTCCTCCCGCTTAATTGCATTACTCCTAATGGTTCTCCACAGGCGGTGCAATTTATAAGTTCCGATAATCTGAGGGAGCGAGTATATAAATAGCTATCGTGCCCCTGCGTGCCTGATTTACTTTGTTTTTGGCGAATGCTGATCAAAGTTAAAAATAATTATATACATGTTTTTAAAATGGCAGCAGGGAAGTACCTAAACTTTTAGTTAGAAAGAAAAAATAAAATTTCTTTGAATTGTTTACATACATTTATTTTTCTGTTACATACTTTATTGATATTTACAACTTTATATAATACATAAAATATGTAAATGTGAGGTGAAATGATTACTAAGTGTCACTAAGTTGTGAGTAGTACAATATATATTCTACATGATTAAGTCCCTAGGCTATCTTCTTTTTAGACGCTTAGAGGATTTATCATGAATGGAGTGAAAAACAAATTGGGATACTAGGGGTCGCTTATGTATAAGGTATCTTGTTTGTAAATCTGCAACATATGGGACATTTATATCGTTTCGTGGTTTGTGACATAATAAGGAGCATTGAGGATTTTACGAAGGATGTCGGATTGTAAGAATTGGAAACAAGAAGAATTGGAAGGTTTAGACCCAAAGCTCAACTCCGTATGTACAAATGGTTTTAATTACTGTCATATAAATAAGTCTTTTATAATTTATTGGAAGCTTTGAACGCTTGTCTAGTAAATGTTTGAGTAGTCGGAAACGACAAGCAGTTTCTGGTATTTTGTCTCGTATGTGGATTCCAAGTAAGTTATTTATAACATAATCTACTGCGTGTTGCTGTTCTTCAAAAATCTTATTTAATAGCGGGCGGATGTTAGAGTTCTCTTTGGATCACACCAACAAAATCCCCTCTGTAAGTTTAGTGGCTCCTAAACAGTAGGTTCGTCTACTGAACCCATCAGTCTTTTGTACGACCAATCAACTGTCGATCACATTTCAAAATGGTTTTACGGGGTTTTAAAATGTGATTTTAATCACATTAAAATGGGTACGCTTACATCCGTATGATCATCTTCCATCAATCTTATTTTGGTCTGAACCAATCCCAGAATAAAAATATCCCTCATAATCATTTCTAGTTCAGTGCCAAGCTCACAATATGATTCACTCTAACTGATTCTTGCCAGAGTGTCTCTCCCTCCTGAATCCTGTTCTAAAGAGTAGAATTCTCTCCTGGCAGCATAGAACGATTTCACAGATTTAAAATGCTGTGTGAGAACGTCTGTTATAGCTTTAAAATTTTTGTTAGCTACTTTGGTTGGCAGGCACAGGCTGTGGGGAAGAGAGAGAACTTCATCAAGTGCAGCTAGGAGGTAAGCCTTCTTAACGTCCTCACTTGTCACCCCAGAATATAGAAATGTATTCTTTAACCTCTCCAAAAAGTGTTTCCAGACACTTTCACCTGGAACAAAAATGGTGTGACACCGACTATTATGTGACGGGAAACTTAAAATTACATGGAACTAATAAACTATGGTAAAGTCGCAAGAGACTGGAGAATAAGGGATGTATTATCTTCTTGTCCTTAAGATTCTCATTAAAAAAAAAATTACCACATCATAACTTCTTCAGTGTTTCTCCTCTTTAAGGATTTCAGAGAGAACTGTGAGGAAAGAATTCCATTATTGGTAGAACGGAACTGTTGAAACCTAGAGCTGACGGATAGCACCATATCCTCCAACTAAGAACCATTGCCCAAGGCAGAGACGCAGCAGACTGGGATCGTACGCATTGGTAGCTAGTCCTAATTACACTCGGACCTTAGCCGGCTAAAACTGTGTCTAATTGATACTTCGTTAGGGAACCAGTTTGAAAGTAGATCCCAACGGTTCTAGCCTCCAAAGCTAAATATCTAAACTAATATCCCATCTGTATTTACTTTACGAATGCATCCGAAGGAGGGGAGATATTTTTAATCCAAATATACTTGGAAATGAACCTGAGCTCTTGAAAAGATTAAGAAAAGAGATAAATGTACTTTTCTTATTCAATAAATAAATATACGTGTCTGTTTGTATGTAATAAGGTTCTTGAGGTTCAGTCAATAAAATAACCACTATATTTTGGCAGCGTTTCGAGGATTTATTGTTTTCATAAACATGGCCTATAGTGGACGAAATAGGTTAAAATAAAATTATATAATTTACACAAGGTATTTTAAACAATAAAGCTTATAACAGCATAAACATTTAAAATACATACGTTAGAATATATAACTTTATATAATCAAAAAATATGGAGGAGTATGAATATACTTACAATGTTACTGATAGATATTACTATTGGTCATCTACTACTAAACTATAAAAACTCTAGTATGCAACTGGACATGGGGATATTTGGGAAAAAGGTAAGTAATGAGGGTCAATGTGGGTATTTCCAAACCTAAAAGGTATTCCCAGGGACAGGTAGATGGAATTTTCGTTCGCTGTATTATATTTAAATAAATAGATGGTTTTGATGTATATTATATGAGGCGCCTAATTGCAAAACGTAGCAAATCCACCGAAAATCGATATTGAGTTTTATACACCCTTCGATCCAGGTCCTTGCCACACAGAAGACTGACTAGGTTTTAGGTTTAAAAACGAAGGAAAAGCTGTTCGAATTTACAATTAAAAATCACGTACTGTTGCAAAAGGGATTAAAACCAATAGATTTTTTTTTTTTTAATTTTAAAGTTACCTACCAAAAAAACACAGTCAATAATATTTTGATACTACTACGTAGTTCAATACTTTATTGCTTTTTATTTTGTTCCTCAATACTCTAAAAAATAATCGCATTTATGTATATAAATATTTTTTAATGATAAATTGTTTTTAACCATTTTCAAAGACGTTTTACTTTAAGTCTGTCTAGACGTAAGATGAGGAATAATAATAATTTGTTTAGGAAAATGTGTATTGTGATTACATAGACTAGTCCACGTATGTACATATATAGTTTATTACTTTACTATGCGTTTTTATTGTTCACCAAGCTTATAAGTAACATTTTTGAACGTAAAATCATTTTTAATTCATCATTTCAATTCTATAAATCAACTCAGCACATGTATTTATTTCAATTTCAAAAAGGAGTTAGTTTCGAACTGTTGCTGAATAGAGTAAATCCCCAAAACTGATGCAAAACGGAGTAAGTACAGAAGAAAAATCAATTTTTAAAAAAACTGGTCAACAAGGTCACTTATTACGCTTGCCCAACTAAAACCATCCATTTTTCTGCTAATTATACAAGAAAAATTACATTCATATCAATCAGGCATCATATTGCTATAGTTTTTGGCTTCTGGTGAAGAATTTGGAAATCTGATTTTGCTACTACATTGCAATTTGGCGCCTCATATATTAATGTATATTATTAATCTGAAAGTATTAAATTAGAATAATATGTGTTGAGGTTTAGAATGCCAGATTTTTTGTTTATTGCGCGATTTTTAATTTTGTCTATGGTTACCGCTTCTTAAATATTTTGTTTAAAATTATTTTGTTCGTGGTGAATAATTTTTAGAGAATAGAATTTAAATAAATATTTTGTTTACCTGTAATGTGTGGTGAAAGCTGTTTAGTCTGGTTTACTAGGGTTTTTAGTTATAGACGTGCAGCTATATGTATGTTGGTAAATATTTCGTTTGAGGTATTGTTCTTTGAATAGCCTGTGTATCCAGTTTTGTTCACTGTAGGACATGATTGTGAGAATAATTGAGTCGCCAAAATAAGTCGTTGCTTTATTGGCTTACAATATTTTATGAAAGTACTAGTTAGAATAGGTAATATAATATTCCATAAAAATGTGATAATTATGTTTATCTTACTGTAAAATTTACTGTATATTGTTTTTTATCATACAAATTTTAAGTATCTAAACATTTTCAAAGCTTATCTTCCGTCATGGCTATATAGTTTCGTTCTGATGGTTTTACATTTTATATAGCTACTAGCATTCCCGTCGCGGCTTCGCCCGCCCTCATAACTAAAGATAATTTCAACTAAAAATTAAAGTTGTATTTGTTTATCGATAAAATTCTTGTATTTTAGCATGTGGTTGAGCATTATTTCTTCAATGATTTTTTCACGCATAGCAGTAATTATTAATCTAGTTATAATTGCACCGATCAGGTGGTTGAAGATTACATATAAGCACCATTAGGCATAAAATTTTTAACTTTAATGTATGAATTGGTAATCAAGATGGATAAAGACTATTAAGAACTCTTGCGGAAAATAAACTGCATTATCAGTGCTTACGACAAAAGGCCCGTGAATCATATTTTTACACACGATATAAAAAAGCAAAGGATCTACATTTTGAGTTAGTAATAATTTGTATTAGGCAGAAATAACTTTATTGATTTCATGTTATATGTTGATTTCGAACTATAAAAGTATATGACAGTGTGGCAAACCTCGTTCATGCCTCTCAAAATTGTATATTTAAATTTTACCATTGCAAAACCTTCCTAGAATTATAAAAATTATTTATTTAGATGTCGGTACAGATAGGTTCAGTTTACCATGGTTAACTCTATTGTGGGATGGTGCTATACACAATCGGTCGATTTTCAAGCTTTACTGAGATCCACATATCGCACACCATATTTAATTTTTTAAAAATAATTTTCTTGATAGTTTAATAAGTGAATTTTATCATCGATTTCAAGCTCTAACCTCTCGTGTAGAATGGCACTCCCCACCTATCGGTCAATTTTCATACTGCACTGTTGCCCACATATTAACCTTTTTTAATAAAATATAAATTAAAAATCAGTAGATTTTAATATTGCTAAACCTTCTTAGAATTATGAAAATGATGTAGTTAATATTTAGTACGGATTTGTTCAGTAATATTCGCGGTTAGTGATCACAAACGAAAAATGGCTTACCTTTTATATAATAGTATAAGTAATTTCTAATTGTAAACCTTTCAAGAACTAAGAAGAAGATGATGTAGTTAAAATTTGGTTCAGATAGGTTCATTAGTTTTACTAAAATGCTATTGTCGCTTGCCACATATTCGATTTTTAAATTTCACTGGAATCCACACGTCACACCACATATTTATAGCTTTTTGGATAACAAATTAATTTAATTTAGTAATTTTATTATCAATTTCTAGCTATAATTAACACTGGATCATTGTAACCTCTCTTGAATGGCGCTCGCTTTACTACCCACCACATATTTATCGCTTTATAAACAGTAATTTAAGAGGAAATAAGTAAATTTTATTATTGCTAAACCATGGAAATGGCTTGTCCTTCTATATATAACTTCATCATCCCCCGTCGAGGAATTTTAACTAATAATTGATTTTTTGTTTATCGATAAAAATCTTGTATTAAAGTGAACAATTGAAAATTATATTTTTGATAATATTTTCACGCATAGCAGCCATTATTAACTTGGTTAAATTTAGATTGATTAGGTATTTGAAGATAACATAAAGCATAATTAGACATCCAATTTTCAATTTTAATATATGAGTTGGTAATCCAGATGGACAGAGACTATTAAGAAACTGCGGTATAAAAAACTGCATTATCAGTGCTTACAACTAAAGGTTCAAAATTCATATTTTTACACACAATATTAAACAGCTGAGGATCGGCATTTTGATTTTTAATAATTTTTATTCGACAGAAATAATTTTATTTGATTTGATCTGGTTGGATTTTAATTTCTAACCATAAAAGTATGTGGTAGTGTGGCAAAACCCGTTTTCTAACACTCAACATTGTACATTTAAATTTTCATTGTTGCTAAACCTAGAACTATGAACATGATGTAGTTAAAATTTGGTATATTTCACTCCATATAGCTGTTTTTATAACAATTTAATTGAAAATAACTAAATTTTATTATATGATTACTTAAACAAGTGAATAAGACTTCCTCAATGAACTTTACTAAGCAATTTGTTTTGGTGACTAGAACATGTCTCAAAAGCCCCTATACGTGAAAATAGAGTATTCAAACGTTATTTTTTTCATTCAAACCATTAATAGCTCCTAAACGGTAGGTCCTAGTGACAAATGGTATGTAACAAAAATATCCTCCATTCATTTTTGAATCAGATGGTTCTTGTTAAATTTTCTATCCGAGCAACACCACCAGAGCTAGAGCGTGTCAAAATACGCGTAACGCCCTCGCGTTCCTCAAAAGCGTAACGCTTTAGATCCGCTAGGGCATTGGTAAAACATGTTATGTATGTTAAAATATTTAGAGATTTTGATTTCTTTATAAAAACAAAATTAACTCTATTATATAACGCAAAATAATAAACTGCATTATTATAAAATTTTCTAGTAATATTAAAAAAACATGATTCATACAGTTCATACAATTTACAAGAGAAATTTTCATAAATTTGTTCGCTAATCTTATTGATACGTACTTTTCTTTAAATAAATTTAATAATTAGTATGTAGTATGTTATAATTAATTATTTATATCTGATAGCAAAATAGTAGAGCTTGATGAATTTGACATATCACGTTCCTCTCTGATCTATATTTTACTAATTACCAACTGATTGGAATCTACTGCCCTTTTATAGATTAAATACGAAACGTTTAATTTAGTAACTGGCTCAGAGCAGCTTAGAAAGGAAATCAACTTATCTATAATTAAAACGATACATCGAAAAACCGAATTATGTAACCGTTACTCCAGACGTGCAACAGACTTTTAAGTACTGTATTGTTTTTATAAGATTTAAATTTTTCTGTAACTTTTTTTGCTTTATAATTATTATTTTTAATTGGGATTCAGAATATACTGGTAACACCAGATAGACATCGATAGCTTTAACTTATGGGCAGTAGAGAATAATTCGAGTCTGTTTTCAGATGTATTACACCCCACTTTAATGCATTTCTCTACTATGCATTAATTTTTCTCAAAAACAGTCCAATTCATTTCGAAAATCCCATTGAAAACGTCGGAGTAATTTTTGATCACTATCTTTCTTTGAGTAGTCATATTTCCCAAATCACGAGGAAACCTATTTCTATTTTTAAGCGACTCATTACCATTTTTGGTTTCATCTCTACGTTTCCCTAATTTGACTACGGATGCATAGTATATGGAGGACTGTCTGTTGAGCTCGAAATAAGATGTAAAAGACCAATGAACTGTTTTATCGAATTTACTTTCGGGATCCCTAGACTTTTTTTTTTTTTTTAGACTTTTAATCCCCTAAGAATAACTAAAGTACACAATAAAATGTACAATTGTCTGGCTGAGATTAGTTACAAATCAGCACATAGGTATTACAAATTAAATTATGAGAAAAAAAAGAAGAGAGAAGAAACAAAAAAGAATTAAATAAAAAATTAAAGTTTTAAAGTTAATACACTTTTAACTATGAAAAACATGTTTCATTGTAATCTCCGGTTAATCCAATCTTTTGGCCGTTCCGCTCTACCCTTTGGTTCCTAAGATATTGAATTAGTTTAGTTCTGCTGTAAATAGAATATAAATAACAATAAAACGAAATAGAAACTGGCTTTGAAAAATTAATATATGACTTTTATCGTTTAGTGTTAACCTTATGAGATATTGAATAAATTCTTTAGAGATATTTTTTTTTTTTTCTGTTAGACCATCATTTTGATTGCTCCTAGACGCGTTTAAAACTTGTCATCTGATATTGGTTTCGACAAAACATTCTATAAATTAATCTGATCTGGACTATTTGATCCAGTGGTTGGGGTTTATTTGACACTGTAATAATAACTGAGCAATTTGTCATAGAGTTCCCTTCTGTAAACGAGATAAAATTTTACCATTTTTTATTCCCATTTTCAAATAATTTATGTTACCTAACTTCTCTAAATTTTCTCAAAACATTAGCGTTAATTAAGATACGATTAGGGAAAAAAGGAATGTGGGTTTTGCCGAATTGATTTTACAAACCGGTTTTGGTGGCAGACTTGTGGTCTCGATAATCTCATTTCTCCTCTCCCTATGTTATCTGTCCACCTGCATTCTTATCATATGTTTTTATTTAGACTAGTTTTAATTTTTTGTTATTATTGAGAGCTTTAAAAAACTATTTTTAATTTATACAGTATATGAACTCAGTCAGGTATCATAATTATTCATATTTAATTATTTTAATTAATTAATAAGCAAATCTATTGATTTCATCGAATGGAAGTTGCAAGAAGCTTTAAACACTGCTGAAGAATGGGCAAAAATGCGGTTTTGTTATATCAACATCCAAAACAAATGCGATGCATATATGCCGTTTAAGAAGCTGCTCGCGTAATCCTGAGCTGTCTTTGGGTGCTACTAAAGTTGCTTTTATTGATAGCCGGAAGTATTTGGGTATGTATTTAGATAAACCGCAACGGCCTCAGCTGGATCAACCATATTAAGCATATCAAGGATAGTTGCTCAAAAGGCCTGGGACTGCTGAAATGCCTTTCGCATTCAAGTTGGGGAGCTGATAGACAGTGTCTATTGAAGATATATCAAGCCACTTTACTAGTAAAATGGACTATGGTTCAGTAATTTATAACTTTGCCCGACCATCGATTCTACGAATGCTTGACGTAGTCCACAATACAGCTCTGAGGATATGTACGGGTGCCTATAGAACATCACCTGTTCTTAGCATATATGCAGAAAGTGCAGAGCCTTCCTTGATATTAAGGAGAAAATATCTTATTGCAAAATATGCAGCTAAATTATCTGCATAAAAAACCACCCTTTAAATGTAGTTTCTTCTGAATACATGGTAACAGAATGCATTTACCAACAAAGAGCACTCAACTTGCTCTCTGAATTCCATTTGGGTACTAGCCTCCATAATATTCAGCACTACCCAAGGATTATAAAACCACGTTGGTGCCATTATAAACCATCCATTGATATTTCACTGAAGAAAATCAGAACAAGTAATTCAATCCCCATTGAATCCAACAAAAGTTTTTTACTTCTTTTAGAAAAGTTTCAAGACCATAAAATCTTATATACTGACGCTTCAAAATGTGAAAATTCTGTAGTGGGTTGTGCAGTGGTGACAGAAAACGAAGTAAGTCTCTTTAAGTTACCTCAAGTCTGCTCCGTTTTCACTGGAGAAGCAACTGCTATTAAGGAAGCACTCCTACACTGCCTGGAAGCCGAACATGAAAAATCAGTAATTGTCACGGATTCAATGAGTGTATTACTAGCAATAAAAAATGATCAGTCTCAACATGTAACAATTTTAGAAATTATTCAGCTTATTTGGAAAATTCAAGAGAAAAACAATACGATTATTTTTATTTGGGTTCCTTCCCACTGTGGCATTTCAGGAAATGAAAGAGCTGATTCTGCAGCCCAGTTAGCAAGAATTAGTGACGGCGATATTGTTAAAAACATCAACCTTATACCTAAAGAAGACTGGGTGAGGCATGTAAGATGCTCGATCCAAGCCAAGTGGGAAGAAAACTGGAAAACAAATAGGTCTAAATTGTTACAAGTAAAGACGAACTGCTCCGCTAAGTGGCAAACAAGTTGTAGGACGTCTAGAAAGGAAGAAATAATTTTGTGCCGCCTGAGAATCGGCCACTGCGAATTCTCACATGGCTACCTTCTCCGCGGTTTGGAGCCCCCTACCTGCGTCAACTGTCAGGAACCCAGGACAGTACAACACATTTTAGTAGACTGTCCACAGCTTTCATCTATAAGGGAGAGATTTAAAATTTCAAACACACTTCAGGAAATCTTACAAGATGATAGCAAATCAGTGAAGTCTCTATTGGATTTCTTAAAGGCCATCAGGTTTTATGGACGAATATAGGAGATAAACAATCGGAGATGGACTGCCAATGACCCTGAAGGGTAGAGGCAATCAATCAAATAAATAAATTAATAAAAAGGACTAGAGAATCTGAGCGCCTCGTGTTTACATCGCCAATCTCTAACCACACGCCTCCCTCCATCCCACCCCAACAAAACCCAAATCAATAAGATGAACCCTGATACCATCCTTTCATTTAACTGTTGGTAATATGGATGAATATCGTAAGAAAACTTTTTATATTCTCTTTCGACAATCTTTTGAGCTATAAATATAATACGCGATATATCGCTGACTGCAAATATCAATACACCACATATCACGTTTTTTTTAATTATTATTTTATGAAATGTCATTTTATTATGTATTCCTTTTACGTTAAATACTATTGATTTATTTATTTTATCGTTTTAGTTAGTTTATTTTATCGCTTAAACAGTAACAATATTATTTCAGATATATAAACTTACATTGCAAAAATACTACGGGAGGTGATGGAAAAATTAATTAAAATTTTAATGATAACGTGAAATGAGATTTAATAAAAAGAACGACACAACTTTTAAAAAAATTATAGTTTAAAAAACTAAAAAAAAAACATGCTCTAATAACGAACCGAACTAAACCTATCTTAGACAAAATCTAATGACTTACAACTATAACTATATAACATTTTTTGATTGGATTAGCCATTTTTGTGTTATAGTCTCCTAAACTAACTTTTTGAGAAAGTTGGCGAAATTCGTTGATTTTCGACAGTCGATTGTGGCTAAACGCCTAAGTCAAATTCAGTTTAAGAGATGTCTTTAGACGCACAATTTAATAAAATTTAATTTTGCAAATGACACATTTTTGTATATGTTTTTGCAAAAATTTGTAAAATGTTGGTTTTTTGCCACCCAAAAATTTTCAGCTAATCAAATGTAGTCACATTTTTAATATTTTATTCCCAGGACCCATATGGACCATACCAAATCATAAAAACTACTTCTCGACCTTTTGCAAGGTAGACTCCCCTTTTTGGGGGTATTTCGACTGATCTAAGTAAAAATATGAAAACAAATTTGTGCAATTATTGTATTGTCATTGGTTCTTGACACGTGTGCAGATTTTCAAGATAATCAGTTTACGGTAAATTGGTGAAAATTACGATGCAAGGTTCCGTTACATACAGGTAAAATTAATAAAAGCTTATTAAATAAAGAATTATAGTTTAAAAAACTAAAAAAAAAAACACGCTTTAATAGCGAACCGAACTAAACCTATTTTAGACAAAATAATCTGCAACTATTAGTATATAACATTTCCTCTACTTCTTTGCATAGAATAGTAGAAGAATTAGAAACGTCATCGTCATTATCTTTTTCATCACTAGCTTCATTTTAAGTACTCAGCACTTGTTCTATAATTCCATTGTCATTTAAAATTTCATATCCTACATCCGTACTATCCATGTTTGACCAGCTGCTTACCTCTTGCTTATGCTAATGTTTTTTGTAGGAAGAGCTTTTCAGTATTAACTCATTCCGGAAATTTGTCAACTGCACTCGTACTTCTTTTCATCTCTTACTACAATCAATGGAGGGATCGACTCCGGGCTTGTTCTGTTTGTTTTTTTTTTCTATGAAATGATTTACAAAAATTATATATATAAATATAGGCGTATTTTTTAGTGACAAACCAAATGAGGCGGTTTAAAGATTAAATAAGTAGCAAGGGTAAAAAATGAATTACATACGTATTTAATTTTGTTATTTATAGTTGCCAATTTAAAAAAAAATAAAAAACCTGACGAATTATCGAGTGACGAAATAACGAGTTTCCACTGTAGGGGGCTTTAACAAAACTGTTTGGTCAACATTTACCTTCCTTGACTATAGTAGGTAAGCGAAAAAGAGAGAGGTTTAGTACAAGTTGTGTATGTTATGATGTAAACACGAAAGCTGACCAGCAATCTCGACAGATCGGACACGATGGACGACGACAAGCAGCGGCCGAGGTCCCTCATGGAGTCCCTCCTCATCGCCAAGATGGAGCGGGCCCAGCTGGTGAGGACGGACTCCAGCGACAGCGCCGCCTCCTTCGGCAGCTCCATAGGGTCAGAGCTCTGCCGCTGTGACGACTGCCTCCTCGGCATCGCCGATCACCAAGCCGACAGGAAGAAGGTAAGTAAATAATTGGTAGGCCGCATGCTGCACGACGCGTCGCATTTGCCTATTAATCTGTATTATATTTGTATACAATCTTTGCAGAGTAGACGTAGATTTGTATTCCTATATTATTTACTTATTTTCAAATCAAGCACGAATATAAAACAAAATTAAGATTGGAAGGAAAATTATTATGAAGGAAAAGAATAGTTTAAAACGAGCTTTGCGAAATATGATTGTCTGCTAAATGAACCAATTCAGTGACTGAGGCTTTTTTATAGTTTAATTATTTCATCTTATTTTTCATATTTTAGTTTATTCCCAGAGTTTCGAAAACAGTTGTTTAAGAATAAAAAGAAGTATAGAATAAAACATGAAATCTGGATTTATACTATTCATGCAAAATTTTAAAATTTTATTTTATTGTAATTACATAAAAATTTGAAATTTGTTTGCCTATATTTCTTGATTTTCACGCTTTTTTTTATTCCATTAATCAAAAAAAGTATTATTATTCTTTCTTCTTTGTAACGGTGTTTCCCTTTGTTGGGTTTCCGTTAGTTCAAACTATCCTTCCACAGTTCTCTGTCCCACCAATCACCACACAAGGTCTGAGGGACCTCTTTCTTTTATTTCTCGGAGGGTTCTATTTTCTAACCATTTCAGGTAATCTTCCATACCGTATTAATTTCTTCTTCATAGCATGTTCCGTCACGGTTTCCTTAAATTCTGTTTTCCTCCTTATATCTTCATTTCTTACGCGATCTACTCTTGTTTTCTGGATTAACCTCCTCCAGTCGTCCATCTCGTCTACATTTAATTTATCCCTAATACTTTTGGCGAGGGACCATGTTTCTGCACCATATGTGAGGATGCTTTCAATCAATGATTGAAAAATCCGTTTCTTATTCTTTTGGGATAAGGTCTTGCTCCACAAAACCGGGTGCAAGATGCGCATTGCCTTCCTAGCTATTTAACATCTGCTCTGTATTTCTCTTTTACATCCTCCTACCATATCCAGAATGGAGTCTAAATATTTAAATTCTCCTACCTGTTTACATTTTGCTCCTTCTATCCAGAGATCCTCCTCATCATTCCCCTCTATACACATGTATTCGGTTTCGTCAAAATTTATCTTCATTCACCAGGCTTTGTAACATCGCATGAGCTTCCTCATCATCAACATCAGGTCTTCTTTATCCTGGGCCATAACCACCTGATCGTCCACGAAGAAGATTGTACACAAAAAATCCTCTTCAATAGGAATGCCCATCCTTTTACATTCCCTTAACCACTGCTCCATCACTACTTCCAAGTATATTTTAAATAAGGTTGGTGATAAACAGCATCCCTGTTTTAAACCTTTCAAGGATTCATAAGCGGCTGACAAGTTTTTGCCTTCTTTAATTTTGTGCATACTTTTTCTGAACATAATCTGGATTGCCCCTATAAGGCCTGGGTCAAAAAAATATTCTGAAGGAATATTTAATCAAATTTATTTATTTTAATTTAACCATTTTAAGCATCTCATTCTTAAATACTACCACCCATAATACTGAGTTTCAAAAAGTTGCTAATAAAGTTAATATTATTATTATTACTATAAAATATACTAACCTCCATGTATAATTATAGATTTTATAATTTAGGGATTTTTTAAAAAAAAGTTTTTAAAACATTTCAAGTTGAAACTTCCATTCTTCCATAACGCCTGCGGAAGCTTGGCCCACAGTTATGCAACTCCGGAAAGTATTGTGGGTTTAGTCTAAGCAGTGATCTTTGCTACCATCTGCTGGCGTTTGCTTGTACTAACATTTTAGATTTATAATTTTTATTTTTATATTTTACTTTTAATTAACATTGCCATTAGCTTTTAGAGTTACATTATTTATTATGATTATATATGTTTTTAAAAAATTTGTTCTTCAGATTGACTAAATTTTATTCGAAAAGGCTTTCAACTTTAGTTCGAAATATTGGAGAAGGTAGTCGGTGCATTAAAATAAATAGTTATATGGTGTCATTTATTTTTAAATTAAATCATAAAAATATTTTTAAAAACACAATAAATAATGTTTCAATTATCAGTAGATTCTGTTATTCAAAAAAATTTCATAATCATTTGCATTGGATTTATTTGATCTGACTTATTAATTTTTTTTTCCCGTTAGAAATATGTCCAGCTTAATAGCACAAAAATAATTTTTAATTTCTAATCATGATACTTGAAGCTTATGTTTTCATAAATGTTTGCCAAAAATGCAGTTTACTTTTTATTATTATTATTTTTTAAATATGTATATTGAATTATTTTATATTTGAATTGAATGATATTAGTTTTAATAAATTATTGAACTATATTTTAGTTCTCTCAAAATCATAAATTGTAATTATGTTAAGTTTCGACTTAGAATTTGGAATTTGCAATAAAATATTATAACATTTTCCAAATTATATATTAAAAAATAAATTAAATTATATTCTTTTGCTTTAATTAATTAATTTTTAAACAGATACATCATTGTGCTCAAATGTTTTTGTATTTTAATTTATTTTTTATGTTTTTCTTAACATGCTACACTCAATTTCATATATTTTAAATGGATGTGCACGCCCTATGCTTATACATATTTCATTGATCGTTAGTTTTTTGTAGTTCCAAATTAATTTGAATTTTTTCTTCATTAACTGGTTCTATTAAATAAACTTAAATAATGTAAAGAAATTAAATATTCACCATTTTCAGAATAATTAACAAACAAAAATTAAATGTTCCTCTTATAATGATGCATATTAAACTAAAATATAGAAATAAAAAACTTCTAAGTGTTATAAATCTGAATTAAAGGGATAGATAATATTTAGATTAGTTAATTTTGATCAAATAGTAAATCTTTTTTTGAGACCTTGTTTTAGATTTTTATTCTAAATTTTCTTTAGTCATTTTCTATTAAAAAATTTTTGTTGAGAAAATTATAAATTTATATTCAAACTTCATTGATGATCTATAAAATATTTTTGAAATTTATCAACAATAGTTATATTTCATCTGTGATTGGTGGTATCTACAGTGCTAAGTCTTACTATTACATTTATTATTTCCAGTACTAACACTTGTGTTTGCTAACTACAAATAGTAAAGACATTATTAACTATTTTCTTTATTATTTTTATATTTTCATTCGCACCTGTACCTAAAAAAATACTATTAGCGAATAAGCCTGTACTACATTGAGGGGAGAATAAGCAGGCATGAGTTTGACAGTACCTGATTCATCTTTCTGACCTTCAGTAAATTTATAATATATAAACAGGTCTCTCATCTTACTCCTTTTGAGCCTTTTATAAGCAAGTTCAGGTATGTTGTATGTAGCAATATGTCTTTTTGTTCATATGTTCATTTACTTTGTCCGATAAGTATGGGATATGTTCATCTGAAATGATAACAGCAGATGTGATTTGGAACAGTTGGTTACATAAGCAAGTGTGTAAAGTCTCTTTAGGAACAAGGATTAGTGAGTTGTTGACCAAATGTTGAATAATTATATGTAATATTGATAATATAAATATTGTCACTCGAAAAAATTTCCATATATAAAAAAAAATATTAACTCAGGATATTTTTGTCTCTCCAACACCATTTAAAACAATTACCAGACAGGTTCAAAAAATGGAAAATTAAACTCTGCGACAACAAATCACATCACTTTTACACTTTGACATGACACCTGCCCCCAAGTTTACAGTAACAATGTTCCAATTTCACATACTAACACTCTTCAATATTTAGGACTAATTTTTGACCAAAGGATAACATGGGCCCGTATAACAGAAACACCAAAGCTTTAATATAAGATGAAGACTTTTATATTCACTTATACATAAAAATTATGCCTTTTATTAATCTTATAATTAAAAAAAAAAAAAAAAAAAAAAAATGAAAAATTCTGACTTTCCATTCAAAAACATTAAGACTCATTATACAATAACATAACGTTACATATAGACTTACACATAGCCATGGTACAAGATAACTACCAGGCTTCATACAAAAGATTTAACTCTGTCAAAGTATCTACAACTTAATGGATAAAGCTATAACTAAGCTTTATCCTAATAAAGCTATGGCTGAGAATATCCAAACATGCTAGACGATACCTGAAGAAGGCAAAAAAGGAGTTGTTTGAGGGATCTACTACATTAAATTAATTAAATATTATGTTAGGAGTCCTCCCTCATGCCTGACATGCCAGTTGTCTTGCATACCATGATCACATCTTGCTGTCACGGGATAGGTGTGGTATTGAAAATGAAAGTGGAAAAATAAAACTTATGATATTACCTTCTCTAATAAAAAATATTTTTTCATGATAAATATTTTTCGATTAGGAGATTACTACGATATCGTCCTGATTAACTGCTCACCTTAAATATATCTTAGATATTTTTTAAGTCCTCTGTGGCGCCATCGAACCATTTTCTCTTTGGTCTTCCGTGAGGTCTCACTCCATCCGGTCAATCCACTATTATGATATATAGACAATAATAGACAAATATCTCTACAAAAATAGTTTCTTAGAAGATTCCTTTATTCATAAGCCCTGGAATTAACAATAATAATAATTCTTACAAAAAATATTAATAATGATATTAAAAAATTTATAAAACCATTTTTTTAACGAATATTTACGTTAATATACACCTACGTTTAATTATCTGTATATAATATCTATATGCCTAAAATAAATATATTATTTACAAAAATGTTCTTCAATGAGTTAATATTGTTATTTCTGTTTTTGTAAAGAGATATTATTTTATCTTTTCTTTTCTGTATTTTTTTTATTGATTTTTCATTGAGTCCTAATTAACAAAGACATTTTTTTAAAATATTTCTATGTTCATATTGAAGTATATTCAATTCTGTTATCAATTTCAGCAATAGAAAATAAACATTGAAGATGTGTTTTTTTGAAACAGCCACTAGATGGCACTGCTGTATAGTATTCCTATATATTCATTTCATTTTGATACTATTTGTAGTTACTTATGATTTTTTGTGTTGTTCCTCCAATGAATGATTTTATAATTTAGCTATTGTTTCAAGTTATATACAATGAATTTTAATAATTGGCTTATTTTTATTTTGCTATAACTTCATTCATATCCCATATGCTTTCTATTCTGTAAAAACTTTTTATTTATTTTTTTTTTTCTCTCGATTCTTCCTTTTACCCAAACAGTATCCCAACGTAAGAATCTTTTAAGTTATTTAATATTTCTTCTAATATGCTTTCTCCTCCATTGCTTCTGTAATCTTGGGGGTAATTTTGACACTGAAAGTCTTTTTGTTAAATTTTGCACCAATGCTTTACCAGTCTTTGAAATGAAAAAATAATCTTTATTATGGAACAATAATATCCCCTAGGAATAACAAAAAATGTAGAATTATGTAGTACAATACTATGGTTTATATAATTTCATGCAAAGCTATTTATATATGAAGATCATGTGGCATGTGAATACTGTAAATAGTAGATAAAATTGCATAAACAACTTTCAGTAAATATACTAACATAAGAAGAAGAAAAAAATATATAGAAATAATCATGAGAATGTAAGAAAAGATATATAAAGAAAAGAAACTATAGCTATATACACATTGGAGAATAATATTACAAATACTTTTATACACCCACACAGACACAAATATAGATATATATGCATATACATACACATATAACTATTTTTTTTTATATAACTACTACACGTAAATTCTAGATATTATTAGAAGCTCTGAGCTGTGGCTCGGAGAATAAAAAGAACAAGGAATTACTGTAAGAGTTTGTAAAAGAATATTCAGAAATATCTGTATCAAAAAGAAAAATTTTCTTGTCGCAAGATATGATTTTTTGATTTTAAGATTTGAATAAGAAAACACAGGATATTGATTTTTTTTTTTTTTTAATTTTTTTTTTCTTAGGGGTTGAATAAATAAAGTTATTTCTTTTGATTTCTATGGCAAGGATCCTAGCATTTTTATGTGTAATTAGACACAAGATTGATTGACATTAAAATAAACACAGAGACAAAAAAGAATAAGATAAAAGGATTTAAAAAAATTATAAATAAGAACTAGCAATAGGCAAATTGAAAGCTAACAAAATTAAAACAGAAGAAAAGAAAATGAGTTGAATTTCCCATTCATGTCATTTGTGGTTTAGAACTGATGTGAATTACACTATCTGTTTCCTGTATTTTTTTGTGTAGTAACTTTGTCCTGTATTTTCTGTCAGATCTGCATTTTTGCTTTCAGAGAAGGCCAAGCATCCTCATTCATCAGGACTGGTTTTATTATTAGAGATTTTTTGGATTCGTAAAGATTTCAGTAGTATTGCAAATGTTGTAATGGAGTCTGTCACATTCACATGTATCTCTATTTTTAAAGCAAAATCGTTTTAGTTTGTCCATGTTCTCTTAGCAGTTGTGTAAATCTGCAACTATACATCTCAGTGAGGTATGCATGATTGCATAGTAGGATCAGTACTATTACATTTATGAATTATTTACAATTAATAACATATTATACTTTTATATTATTTAACAAAAGAAATAATTGATGTATTCCTATTTATATACATACTTCTTACATTTATATTTTAATATATGTTCTAAAGGAGCTAAATAATTCCCTTATAAGATTTCTACCAATATTATAAAATAGAACTTTGGTAGAATATTTGAATTGTTGAGGAATGTTTTGTTTTCTTTTTAATTTTACTCTGAATTTGAGAAGCTTGGATAGACTAGACACCAAAACATTAAATTCTAAATTCACAATGGAATAATGAGTGGAATAGGAACCACACACAAATATGAATTATTTAATAAAGACTTTATTTAGAATTAAAACTTATTTATGATTTTTCCGAGCAGTTTAATAGAGTTTAGAAATTTTTATTGGTTCTAGTGTTATCAAGACTACTCTCAATGTCCTGGAGTCCTGAAATATGTAGACATTTTTCTGTTCTAGGCAATGAAATTTAAATACATAGAAGGAATTGGATGTGTCTGGATATTATATTCTCATCTTCTTCAGTTTCACACCAGTCATTTACAATTTGGTGATGGATGGTCAAGTGGCGTGGAGTCATGATTGGCGATTTAGTATTTTGTTTATTCATTCCGACTTTCGTTCCACGAAATTTTCTTTTTACTATATATTTTGTTGGCCGTTCCCATATTTTAAAATCAGTCCATAATAACAACGTCAAAGGCGAGTAATATCACAGGGCGCTCTGTCTTCCTTTCACCTCTTCATCTTCGGCCCGTTCCCACCGAAGTGTTGTGGTCCTCTATCAAAATAGGAGTTGGTAAAAGAAAGATCATCCCTTGAAACCTAATCTCCTCTTCGTGAGGGCCGACTTAGCTGGAGGAACGACCTAAACTGTTCTTCCAGTTCCAGCGGCGAAGGAGTTCCCACACTCCTCGAACTCTGACCTCCTAATGGACTATAATTAATTCAATTAAATATTTGTGTTGCTCTGGCCAGAGCTATATTACTTAATTTAGATCTCTTTTAAAGATAAGCCGTTACAATTTAAATGCCCGATAGGAAGCGTGGAGATCGCGTAATGCATCGAGATGAAGAGATATCCTTAATTTAATAATCGAACCACAGCCATAAAAGACCTCAGAAAATAAGATGTTTCCCAAGCCTGTTATTATTCAGGTTGAGAAAATTGATTTTTTTTTCTCTCTGTAACATCGTTTTTGTTCCTTAATGGACGTTGTTAGGTTATTTTAATTGATATTTAATATTTGTTATCCGGTTGAGATTAAAAACCAATTTATTTAAATAAGATCAAATCAGAAATTCTTTAAAATCAATTAACCCATTTGACTAAACCGTATTTATTTTTTACTGTTCTTGTTAGACTTGTAGGGCAAAATACTGTTACAGTTTATTATTGCCTTTACATTAGATGTTAATTAAAACAAAAGAAAAACTGTAAAAAGCGGAACAAAAATTAATGTTAAATCAAATATAAATGTTTTTTTTTTTTTTTTTTTCAGTAGCACTTCAAATGAAATTCTACACTATAAGGTCTCTAGGCCATTTATTTTTTAGACATCTCGGTGGATTATCAGGTTGGAACGAGAAGCAAGTTGAGTTACTAGAGGATTAGTGTGGTTATGGAGCTTACTATGGAAGGATAGGTATCTGGTTTAGGCTAACTCAGTTACTTATGGAACATTAAGATCTTTATGGATAGGTTTATTTTTAACAAAGTAAGGAGCATTAAAAATTTTTCGAAGGATTTTGGATTGTAAGGGATTATTTGGATGGTTTAGTAGAGCCCCAAAGCTCAACTCCGTACGTCCATATATGTCTATTTACAGTCCTGTAAATGAGTCTTTTGTAATTAATTGGAAGCTTTGAACTTATATAAACATAAATATATAAATATTTTATAATATATTGCACTCTTTATTTTATTAATAACAATGAAAGTTTCTTTATTATGATAAAATATAATTAATTTATATTTTTTTTAAGATCTTAACCACTTAGTAAAAACTAAACGTATGTAGTATCGCTTTGAAAATTTCTATTTTTCAATAAGACAAACCTTTTCGAGCTCCAGCTCCCGTATTGAGCAAATCTGGAAAGGCCTGAATCAACTCTTTGAAAGGCACTCCCACAAAATTAGCAAATCCAAAGCTTTTAGGCAACCTGGAATCAAAGTGGCCACGTATTTTCATAAATTGTAATACGAATGAACACTGATCATCAGCTTCACCTCATGAACTCATATGATAAGAGTGCAGAAGGAATACATACATACTAAAGCGGGTATCTAGTAAAGGGGTAGCGTTAATGTTTATTTTTGAACAATCTTGATTTATTCATTTCTCGACAAACAGTTTAAATTTAAGTTATATACTATTTTACTAATAATCTATAATTAGTAGAAATACTATAATTCATAATTGTAATAATTTGTGGAAATCCTGCTGAAAAGTTTAAAGTTACTTAGTTCTATTAAGGATTTTTAGATTAAATTTAATTAATCCATTAAATGCTATTTTTGCCATGTCATTATGATTATAATACAGCTTATTTAGTTGATATATAGGGTTATGAGATACGAGAAGAATTAGGTTTAGTTGAACCCCAAAGGTCAACTTCATATGTCCAAATAGGTCTATTAACTATCATGTAAATGAATCTTTTATAGTAAATCGGAAGTCTTGAACGTTTGTCTTGTAAATGTTGAAGAAGTCGAAAATTACGAGCAGTTTCCTGTCGTTTTAGTCTTGTATGTGGATTCCAAGTTAAACGTTTGTTCAGTTCGAGTCCTAGATAGCGGATCTGTTCAAAAGGGATTAGTGGGATATTATTAAATATAAATTAATTTAAATTATTTCTTGCAATATTTCTAATTTATGAAGAGGAAGAAGAAAATAATTTTAATTCTAGGGCAATTTATCCCTTAAGAATAACATAAGAGAACAATACATTGAGCAATCAAATTTTTACAATTATTGACTGCTAATAATATTATCAGTTACAAAATAAAGGAGAAATAGTGTAAAGAGATAAAAAATAAATATACTATTTATAATATCTATAACATAAATACACAGATTTTACATTTTCTTTAATAAAGGTGATTAAAAAGGAAGATTAAAAATTCAGGAGGTAAATATATAGATAATGTTTAAACGAAGTTACAGAGGTGCATTCTCGAATCAAGATGGCAAGGAATTCCATAATGAGGAAGCATAGACGATAAAGGATTTTTTGAAGGTTGCAGAGTGTACAGTTGGATGGGTTAGGGTCTTGTATTTAAGAGGTGGATAAAGAAGCGCAGAGTAAGGAGATTATGAATGTAGTAATTCGTTTTTTTTTTTTTTAGAATACACCTAGAAATACTCGAATATACACCTAGCCACCCAAAGAATACTGCGAATATTAGCACTAACCGCCACCCAATTTCAGAAGGGGATGTAACATTTCTTGGTGTTTTATTTATTCTATAAAATATGTTTCTTGGTGTTCTTTGATTTTACGATTTTTTTTTACGCATAAATAGTTTACAATGTTCATACAAATAAATCATGCTAATGCAACTTGAAATTAGGTTTTCTGTTTTAAAAAGAAAATTTTAAACTACTTATGGAATATTTGAAATATAATCAAGCCTTTATATCGATAGGTGATATCAAATCGAGTTGTCGATGTCGACTCTAACACAATACATATATATCTCTTGATGGATGCTGTACAAGCAAACTTTTTTAATTTTAATTTTTTTTTTTTTATTTAACAAAGAGATATTATTTAGGTATTCTGACATAACCATGATATCCATAATAATATAAAAATTATTAATATTTTAATCAGTATTTTTTAAACATTCCTAATCAATAATGAACAATAAATTCTTTTCATTACTTTATAATTACACTGCTAAACAATAATCTGTTGTATTAATTTCGAATTATTTATTTGTGTGGTTTTTCATTGTTTAAAAAATAAATAATACAATGTATCAACAGTTTTTAAGTACATTGTTTGCGGAAATGCTATTATCATTTTCTGTAGCATATGACGTCAATTCATTCTATAGAATTTCATTTACCAAATTACGTTTTGTTTTTGTTTTTTCTCTTTTTAAATAAGTAAATATTTAATGTAGTCATGATTCTGCTGATAAAATTCTTTGTCAATCAATATTTGCCAAAAAAAAAAAAAAGAAATTGAATTAAAATTTTTAATTTTATTACTAGGCACATTTTTTTATTGCTCCTTTTTAAAATATATAAGTTGTGACTTTTCTTAATTTTTTTGTTATTTTCTTGTTGATTTTGTAAATTATTGTTTTATATAAAAAATAAAATAGAAAATAATGTTTACACTGCGGCTTATTTTTCATCGAGCAAAGATTATTAATGCATTAATTTTAGATGAAATAGCTTAGTAATTTATAAAACAAAAAAAACTTTTAAATATAGAATCTAGAAATAAAATTATGGTAAAACAAATAGATATATACGCTCGCCCATAACCACATGCTTATTTTTTACACACACACACACACACACACAAACACACACACACACACACACACACACACACACACACACACACACACACACACACACACACACACACACACACACACACACAAACACACACACACACACATATATATATATATTTTTAAAACAGTGGTATTAGAGAAGTGGGACACGAGATATTACACATGCAAATTGCCAAGGAATTCCTTTATTAATGGTGAAGAATTTTTTAAAAGGAAGGTATTACATGAAAAGGGACATAGGATTTGGTAGTGCACATGTGATTTCTTCATTTTTTTTTTTTAAATAAAAAATGGCCACGCTATCTAAAAAGAATAATATAAATGTGAATATAAATTATATAAATTTTTGGCTATAAATAAATTATCAGCTATCGGATTTGTATGCAATACATAATTTTCCTGCTTATTTTTTTTTAAAAACATAAGTTGACATCTAAACGATACCAGTTCTAATATTTGACAAATTATCATTATGTACCTATATATTTTCATTTGTAATAAAAAAAATTATTATTTTGTATATTGTCTTCAAATATGTATATCTTACATTTTTTATATTATTCAATGGATTTCCGAAGAATAAATATATGACATAATATTAATTTATTAGGTTTCATTAACAATCATTAAAATTATCACATTATTTTATTTTGAATTATTAATTAATTGAATTATTAATTAATAATACTTAATTGATTAAGTTTTTCTAGGAAAAATGCTCAAAAGCGGAACAACCAGAAATAGTCTGCAGTTTGAATCTGTTATTCACAGTTACGAATGGAATCATGTAATAAACAAAGACTTATTTTTCTTTAAAACTAAATTATTGGAAACTTATTTTTAACGACAAATTAGAAGTGTTTTAACACGTACAGGAAAACGATTAATTTTTAAAGAAGACAATTTTTTAAATGCTTCAGTTTTCTATTGTAATTTTTTGTTGATAATTAAAAATGTTGTGCTGCGGATGATCAGATTTTAAAAAATAGAAGTTAGTTTGTATAAAATATATAAAAATATTAAATATGAAAAAAAATCTTAATAATGAATATTCTGTAAACAAAAAACTTTAATTAATTGTTATTTATTCATGATCCGATAGTTTATCACTATTAATTTTTATCATAATTTAATTATACTGTATATTTTCATACTTTGTATACATATTATATCGTAGTACTTTTTATGATATATTTTAAACATTTTGTGCTTAACACGGCCTTTAATTTAAACTTTAGAGACTTTATAAATGTACATTACCAATACAAAAAACGGATTTTAGAATGATCTGCCATGATTTCTTGATGGATTGTATTTAAAAATAAGTCGGTCATATTGCTCATCCGATGGAAGAAAGACGCAACTATTTAAAATGAAATTTTACAGCAGGAGTGAGGAACTGAAATGAAATGCTTTCAAGCGATATGATAGTTATAAATAATATTTATATAATTTTGTGAATTGGCCTGACAATTCAGTCGATGTTTCTACGAATGTACTGAGCTTTTGGGAACACTTCTGATGTTTTTATTTATTTTTCGTTATCCAATTTCGCAGTTACTTCGTTGTTCCGCCGTATGAGTGATATAATCTATGTTTTCAACAGAGAAATCTATGCATATTATATGCATATGCATACCACTCATTCCCACTATTTTTTTAAGCTTTCAACGACTTGTAATTTTTTTCATGAATTTAAGGAAAACTTTCAGTTGTGAGATCATTAACGAAAATGAATTGTTTTAATGGCTATGAATATTCTACGAATGACGTACCAATTTTTAACAAAAAAAAAAAAAAAAAACAAATTTTTGCTTTGCATGATTTTATATATATATATATAACATGATTATATATATATATATATAATTAATACGAAATATTTTTGCTGGAACACTGATAAGAAAAAAATGGAAAACGTCATTCGACATTATGTGTCAGTTTACTAGCCTGGAGAATATTGTTTGAGGAATATCCCTATCAAAACCTTTCATTTTTTACTTGACTTGAAACCTGCATATGGATGTCTTTAAATGGAAGGCATGTTTACCATTGATATTCCCTATCATTAGTATATATTTTCACCTATGAACATTTTAACTTCTGTTTCTGAATCAATTAAATTTCAATCAGCAGTCTTAATAAATACTCTATTTTTACCTTAATACCTATTTATTGTTTTGCTTGTTTTTTTTTTTTTTTTTTTTTAATAATATGATTTTAGTTTTTAATTATTTTTTTTTTACTTTACAGGTAAGAAATTGTTCTTCAAAAAGCAGTTAGGAAGTTAATAGGTAAGAGTAAAGCTCTTATTACAATGACATAATAACAATATTGTTGCTAAGATAAGCTTTCATCTCTAAAAATTATATTTCTTTGTAGATTTTTTTCGTTTGTAAAAGTGCATTTATAATATATTTTTACATTTAATTATTTATTGTTTTTTTTTTCTTCTAAATCTTTGGACCACGTCCAACAATTCATTTCTTACCCTTCCGTTCTTTCTTATACTCCTTCATCACCTCTGCCTGATGTTTCCTCCTTTCATCTGAGCACTGTCTATTAATTTGTGTTTTAACTGCTTCTGGAAATTTGATCTTTCTGAATGTTTTCCGAGATTTGTCTCTGTCCCAAATTGAATCCTGTTGTATATATGCTACTATCATATCTTCTTTTACCATCCGTATCCATGTATTCGTTTTCTGTTTAGTAGTATTATTTTTATTTACTGAAATTATTAAAAAAAAAAAAATACCACTAGAAGTCGTGACGGGTCTTAAAATTGTCAGTAATTAGGTTAGGATATACAGTTACTGGGACAACAATTTTGAAACGAGATATTTTTTTATATATCAATATATTATTTTTTCACGCTCAGGTTTTCCCCAATTAAGGGTACCCAATTTATGGTGTGCCTTAGGAATATTGTAATATAATTACTAATTATAAATCTAATATGTTTTGCATTAGAAGCCTTTATCTCGTAATTTTGTTTTAACACCCGTTAATTTTTTTTTTCTTTTAAAAATTTAAATAATATATTTTTTCTTATTTAGCGCAATATTCTATGATCTTAAGTTATATGTTTATAATTACAACTGTAATATAATAACTGTAGGTTCTCTGTACATATCAGAGAAACTTTGAAATCAATAATTAATAACTTCATACCTTCATAAACATCATATATACTTATTAACTTTAAATTCCAACCCATCAGTTTTAGTGTAAATCCTTCCATTTTTCGAGAGATTTGAAATGGCCTTGATATATAGTGAACTATGCAGTAGTATTATAGTATCAAATTAACTTTGAACTTTTGATGAATTAAGTTACTCTGAACTTTGTTTCTGAAATTTGAAATAAAATAAGACAGATTCTTTGTCATGTTTTTAAATAAATTATACATTCTGAGACAATTGGCATTATGAAGGCGATCCTTCTCCTTTTACACAGTGAACAGAGTAATTCTAATGTGTTAATACATTGATACGATATTTGAAAAATTTAACTAGGACAAAATGTGTCTAGTCGTCATAAGTTAAAAAAAAAATGTTAGAAAATTAATAAAAATTAATTGAGTGTTTACCTTTAAAGATGATTTTTCGTCTATTTTTATCTAACCGATCAACAATAATAAAGATAAGTGAAGTGATAGAATATTAAATATGACAACAAAGATTAAAATTTGTTTGGGGATATTGGTTATAGAACTACGCAGTTGCTTTATATCAGTGATTTAATATTCATTGTATTATTTTATTAATTTATTTATTCCATATATTATTATATAACCCAATATTTCTTAATGATATTGTGTATCCTGATGGATGTAGGCGCGCATTGTCTTACACTCAATCGGGTAATGAACCGACTTGTAACGACCCAAATAAATTCTGCCAGAATCCGTTTTGTTTTCAATTATAGACTGGATGTTACTCTCAATTTTATGTCCGGATTCTGTTTTATTGTATTTTCAACAGGCGATGGTTTTGTATATCAAAGCAGGCTCTTACAAAACTTCTCCAAGTAGTTTGTAAGCCATCGGCATTTTAATGAAACACAGTGCGTGTTTCTCAGGAAAAGACGTTATTAGTGTTTGTTTTAGCGTCTTTGTATGTATAAGTTCATATAAATAGTATAGTAGAAACTAGAACCTTGAACCTCTCCCTTCAATAATGTTTCTAGTCTAGACTAAGTTATTTAAAAAAAAAAAAAAATAAAATAAATCTGAGTTAATTTACTTCCTGCTATCCAGTAGAATAAGGCAAACATGACATTTATTGACGTAGTTGAGGTAATATTTATGCTGTAAATTCTATAAAGAAAAAAAGGTTATTCATTTCAAATTCACAGCATATTTTCCTGGATCTCGCTATACACTTTTTAAGCTAAATGAAATATACATAAGGAAGATTATCACTGAAAAGTATTTTACAAGATTTTTAATAACCAGTGAAAAATCAGTTATTGACACTCTTGTTGATATATATTTTAAAATATAAATAAGATTAAAAGTATTTCCTGCTGAATTCTGTGATTTAAATAATTTTATTTAATGTAAAATACTTTTCAGTGATAATTTTTCATATTAGCGAACCCACTCTCCCAAAACCGAAATCCCCATGTCAGCCCTGATGCAGTCCTCCCATCTATGTCTCGGTCTCCTTTCTCGGTCGTTTACCCGACGGCTCAAAACTAGGTTGTTTTTTTGGGAATTCGGTCATTACTAAACGACTTTACTTGCCCATTCTAACCCTCTCGCTGCTATTACCTTAAATATATTTACCGGATATAACTCCCGCAGTTCAGCATATTCTCCCGTTTCTTCCTCTTCTTCCGGGCGAAATATTCTACGCAGTCATTTATTTTCGAAATATTTCAGGCGTTTTATCTCCCTTAACGTAAGCGGCCAGGTTTCGCATCCATAAATAACTGTTGGTAGTACAATAGTCTTAAATATAGTATTTTTTTAATTTATGGAGAGTTAGCGCGAACTAAGTAGTTTTGCAACCGAAGAATAACAAGCATTACCGAAAAGTTTATTCAATGAACAGTTAAAACGTTTATAAGTGGCAATATTGAATATTTTTTAGTTTAAATATCTGGTATAATCTGGCAGAGGATTGATCTCTAATGCTCAAGATTTCTTGACCAAATGCGATTATTGTTAATTATTATTTATAGAATGATAGTAATCTTAATTATTTATTTTTGTTTTAATTTTATGGATAGAAACATTCTGATTTCTTTCTGATCGTCTCTATCTCTTTCCTATTTTTTTTCTCTGCTTTTAAGCAGTTCGCAATAGAATCTGCCTTTTCAATTTTGTTTCCTCAAATATTTTTACAAAACTTTAAGGAAAATTCCGTGTGGGAGTTTACTTTGAATAGCGTATAATGGAATGTAATCATCTGATGGAGCGATAGCTAGAACAACACTATGATTACCTACTAGAGTTCTAAGACGTCATTAATGAACGTCACAGAGACCTGGAGCTTCCTGTCGCTCTGACATTCACGGTCTGAGTGGTTATCTTCTGTAGGAAGGAAATGGTGTGGCGTTGGAGGTCGTAAGCTTTGTATAGAGCTTTTGTCTCTAGGATAGGTTCTACGTCTCTATTACTACGGCATCATTTCGTTTTAGTATAGATATGTAAATTGTTCAGTAATAGATGCTATACTAAATGAAGGTTTGGTGGGTGATGGGGCTATGTCACATTTTATAAAAAAATACAATCTAGTTCATTGGATTAGGGATTTATATGCAGAAGTGTTAGGTAGAATATCTGAATACGTCAAAACAAGTAGAGAAAGATAAATGAAGAAGATGAAGGGGTTATGTAAAAATTTCCTGCTGAAGGAAAATAAAAATCTTGGAAAAAAAAATGTAAATAAAAATCTTTGAACATAAATTATTCAAAGTTTTTTTTTACACGAATCGGCCAGCAAGGACCACGCGAATATCATTTATTATTATTCTCACTTTTCGTCTCCCTTCTACTCCAAAACTCTCCTCTCCTCTTAGACTGTTCATCTCGCTCTTCCTTAGTCCATTTCCTCCCTCGCCTCTCTTCCGCACAAGAACCCTAACTTCATTTAGTTTTTTTTTCCCAAACAGATCTATATCCAAGCATTCTTTATCTGTGATTGTTAGCCTGCCCAGTTTTTGTTTTATTTGTTAAAATATTCCCCCTTACTTTTAAAGCTGTAAACTTTCACAAATCTTTTCTTATTTAGTCTCTTATTGTTCATTCTTATCATGTGTCCGAAAAATCTCAGTCTCTTGATCTTGATTACTGTTCCCAGATCCTCCAAATTCCTATATATTTCTTCATCGGATTTTCGCCTATACCCCTCTTGCTTTATTTCGGTTCCACGAGTCCTCAGAATTTTCCTCTGAATCTTCAGGACTTTCTCCAGGCTCGGAAGGCTGACTGTTTCCATACCATACTGTATCACTGTTCTTACTAACATACTGTATTGCCTTTTTTTTTTTGGTCATTTGAGGACATATTTTCCTTGTTATAGATGTTTCTAGTCGTGGAGTTTAATCTTTCCTGCTTAGATATTCTTTCTTTTATAGATGCCTTATTACCTAACTACTTCAGCCACCAAACCCTTTAAATATATATTTCTGTGAGTATAATCATAAACTAATATTAAATAGCTGGAAAACTACTAACAATAATTCTTTTATTTTAAAAATCTACCGTGTAATCCTTTTTATTTACCTTGTGTTTAAATTAAGGTGTTAAAAATAATGGGTAGAGAAGACAGAAGAATGAATGAAAGAAAATGACGAATGATAAATTTTTTTTTTATACCAGGAAATTATCGGTATTACCAATTAACCCACTCGAAAAGCAATAATAAATTCGGCTGTTTTGAATAATTTATTTTCACGGAACCTTCGTCTCAACCGGCCAAAGGGAGACAGTCCGAGATTCTCGGTTCCAATCGGGCTGGTTAAAAGGGGTTTTATAAAATGCGTGCTCTAAAAAATGATGGAAGCTCTGGTGTCAATGACGACAAAATAAAAAAAAATATTTAAATAATATTTTATGAATTCGAGTACAACATATTGAAAAGTAGAAAAGAGGGGAAGCACACAGTGTAGTTTGATCATTCTAGATCTCACAAATTAATATTAACATACCGTTAATTAAAAAAACAAATGTCTAGATGATTAAAGTAGTTACAGTAGCGGTAGTTAAGATTTGATCATTTACTTATTCATTTATATTAGTAGTTATTTAAATATGAAATAATAATTAAACTTTATTCTGGAACATAATTTTCGTTCAGAATAAGAATAATGCACAATTATTGGTACATTTATCTATCCACTTTAATTACAATCCAATATATCAGTAATTACAGCATAAATTAAGAAAGATAAAACTATTCAACAATGAAAAAAAACCCCTATAACATAGTTTCAGAAGATTATCATCAACAAATTCGGAAAATAAACAATTTTTCAAAGCAAGCAGTCCTATGGGTGGCGTAAAATTGAAAGGTTGGGACTTGGAAAGGTTGTATTCCGGTGTTGGATGAAGAAACAGAGGGTCAAGAATATAGGAAGTTTTTTTTTTGGTTAAGCTTTCAATGATTATAATAGAAAACTGCGAGGAAGTATTTGTCAGAAATCAGTTTAGCCAGGAAATTAACTTGGTACCGCCTGGAGATCCAGAAGTTAAATCTCTTGAAACAATTCATCAAGGTCTTTAATATCGTCTTGATCTTACCAGATAGCCCCCTGTACCAGGCACTCGTAATCCAAACCAAAAAAAAATAAAAATAAATCACAAAACCTATAGCTGATTGAGGTTTAAGATGTATTTTCTAAACCTTTAGGCGATATACTTGTTCTAAGAAATGAATTGATCATATTTGACTTCATCAGTATGTCAAAAGTGATAAAAAATATATTGTTCTGTATTTAAATATCATTCATGCATTTTTATTTTTAATAAAGCCAACATTTGGATTTCTAAAATTTTTATTTATTTGAATTTGATTTTCTGACATTCCAAATCATCCTACCACTGTCCTCACCACTTACGCCAATGACACATGTGTGTTATCAGTAAATAATGATCCCTTCATTGCTTCCCAAACACTCAAATCCCATATCCTAAACCGTCAAGAATAGTGTCAAAAATGGAGAATCAAAATAAATCCAAAAAAAATCTCACCAAATAACCTTTACCCTTCGTCGTAAACCCACGACTTCCTGTCCTACAGTATCCTTTAATGATATTCCACTAATCCCTGTTGAACAGATCCTCTACCTAGGACTCCACTTGGACAAACGTCTAACTTGGAATCCAAATACAAGACTAAAACGACAAGAAGCTGCCCGTCGTTACAGACTACTTCAATATTTACTAGACAAACGTTCGAAGCTCCCAATTAATTAAAAAAGACTAATATACATTACCGTGATTAGACCTATCTGGACGTATGGAGTTGAGCTTTGGGGCTCCACTAAACCATCCAAATCATCTCGTATCCAATCCTTACAATCCAAAATCCTTCGAAAAATCCTCAATGCACCTTACTTTGTCACCAATAAACTTATCCATAAAGATTTAATGTTCCATATGTTCCAGATTTAGCCCAAACCAGATATCAATCCTTTCATAGTAAGCTCCATAACAACTCAAATCCCCTAATCTCTCAACTTGCTGCCCAGACCATTCCTGATAATCCTCCGAGGCGTCTGAAAAGAAGATGACCCAGAGACATTCTAGTGTAGAATTTTTACTAAAGTGCTACTGATGGGTAGTACTTTTCAAGTTTTGTCACGTTATTGTAGTAGTTAACAGGACATTTACTTCATGTCTAAATATCGTACAGTTGTAAATTTCAATAAATTGTTATTAATAAAAAAAAAAAAAAGAATTTGATTTTCAAGACGTAAATAAAAATATCTCCTTTAAAAAGATAAAATCCGCGAATTCCAAAATTTGAAATATTTTAAGATAAAATTTCTGTTTTAAACTGCGTTCAAATTTTATTAATGAATAATTGCCTTGAGATAAAAAAAAATAAAAGCATTATGGCAAAGCAGATGAATCCATGACATTTATAAAATTTGACACAGCTCCTGCTAAATTCCGTTGTAGATTCCGAGAGTTTTTTTTAATATACTTCTACATAGATATCAGTAAGCTTGGAGATTTATGCAACGATGCTTTAAAATTGAATGAATATTTTGAATGGTTTTATTGAATTTATGGTTATGTGAGCTCGGTTATGCATTGGTTATTTTTATAAAAAAATAGAATAGAAAAAGAACATTATTCTGGGGTGACATCCCTCAAGAATAACATATTAATAATAATAATTATAATCAGGTAATAGTAAACAAGAAACAGAGTATAAAAAAACAACAACTAAAAAGCAATCATTATAAGTATAAATATGGTATACAAGATTAAAAGAACGAATGATTTTTGTAAAGTGGATGCAGTAAATATGAAAATGACAATAAAATAGAAAATCAAAAATTATCTATAAAAATTTTATAAAAAAAAGATTGTATTACAGTCTAATTGTTTATTTCCGATATACTAGAATAACATTCACTGTGAATCATCCATGTAGTTAAAATCATCCATGTAGTTTGTTAGGAGAGAGAGGTATTGGAAGAGGCATTGTAAATGTAAGGAGTGACATGGAAGGGGAAAGTTAACTTAACTCAGCATAAAGATGGGAAATATGAGAACGTTTTGAGATTCCGAGAACAATCATATATGCCTAGTTATATATGCTTGTGCAGTTTACATGAAACATTTAAAACTATTTACCGAATTTGTAAGTTCTGGATGTATCAAAGAAACCGTCTAACTTTTCACTATAATATTCATAATGAGTGTTCCTTGTATAATTAAAAGAAAACTTGTATAATTAAAAAAAAAGGATTAAATGATGATAAGCAATTCTAAAAATAAATTTTGTCAAATTTCTGACATGATAATGCATTTATTAACAATTTTTATTCTTTATCTGTTTCTGCAAACATATAAACTTGAATGAATTAGATGAACAATATATAAAACATTGCATATATTATTTTATTAATTCATATTATTGGTGTCCACAGACTTAAATATCACGTACATCCGCTGCAAACTCACTCGAAAACAATATATAGAGTGTTTCATGAAAAATATGATTAAGAGCATTTTAAGAGACATATTCAAGAAAAGGATGCATCAAACTTTTATAGAAACTCATTCTGAAGGCAAAAAGAAGTCGTGAATGTGAAGAGGTACCATTGGGTATCAGACGATGCCTCAGGTGTAGGAATTTGAAAATCGCACCAACCGTCAATAGGTCATTCCTATCAATAGATAAGAAATCCGATCATATATCGGTGGTTGTCGCGAAGAAGTGGGTAAGTCTAATAATTCTTAAAACTAGTTAACTATTAACCTTCAAAGTAATATTAGTTGTGTTTTTTAAGGCCTTCAGTTATTTATGATATTTTGGCGAAAATCTTATTTTTACATTAATTAGAGGATTTTGGAAAACGATCAAAAGTTCACTTTTGATTTTTTTTTTTTTTCATATTTTTTTGGGTGAAATATAATTTGAATCTATGATTCAACAGTTCACGCAATATGATTGTGTTAATAAATTCATGGCTCAAGTACTATAAAAAATAATCATCATAAGATTACATAATTTTAAGAGTTCTTTTTGTGATAATTATTAAAAAAATTATTAATTTTCAAATTTTAATTAAATTTATTATCTGTATTTTATTTGCCTGCTGATTTCCTTATTACTGATATTATTGACTTTTCTCACTGTCTTACCAGAGATCATTATTTCTACTTCCAAACTTGATAAAATTCAGATGATAAAATTGAGCCATTCTATTTATCAAACGTATTTAATCTTCTTTGCTTAAAGGAAAGTGATAGCTGAATCTAAGGTTTAGAATAGTCAATCGCATCAAAATAATATAAACATCATGGATATGATCAGGGAAAGAAGATTATCATAGTATAAGTTCTAAACAAATACAGATAGGATGCAGAAGATGATTGTGGAACGAAGAAGTGAAGATTGAAGGAGTTCTGGTACGGAATAGAGAAATAAAATAGAAAATAACATGGATTGACGGAAGTAGAGGCGCTAAACAAGTAGTGGAAAATGAGGCTTGAAGAGGAATGTGGTTGAGAAAAAATCCAAGGTGAAGAACTACTGATAAAAGAAAAGTAACGAAACAATCTACTTTATTATTGATTATACATTTTTTAATTAATAATATTACGATTACACTGGTCAACAACAAATTTACCACGAAGGTTCTGCTGAAAAAAAGTTATAAGTTTAAGTAAACATCCTTAAAAGTTAGCTCTAGTTTTCGAGATCAATTTCTTTTCTTTTCTTTCTTTTTTTTTTTTCCTTTGATTCTGTTATAATTTGTCTACTGCTCAAATTCAACAGTATTTTTTTCACGCAGCTGAATTTGAAGTGATTTCTGATAAGCTCAGAAAAAATAAGCTGAATTCTTTTTGTTATTGATTTTTTTAAATAATGCCAGTGCCTTCTTTTTTGATAGTGCCTTCCTAAGCTGCTTAATTTTGAAATATTTTTACCTAAATAATGTTAAAATCTATTTGCAATTAATATCTTGAAGACAGCGCAGAAATGATCCAGATACTTTTTGTTGTTTGTCATGAGATCACACGCACTAATGTGAAATAAAAATTGGGCTTTTTATATATTTTTCTTATCTTGTGTAACGAATCTAATCTGAACCAATTGGGTCATCTATGCCTTTTGGTATTCTGGTGATTTTGGAAGGGCAGTCGGCCCATTTGAACGATTGCTATTTTGTCAATTCCTAGATGTATTTTTAAAAAGATCTTAAACTCTGTCAAATTGAGACGCTATAAGAGATTTTTCAAGGGATCGTCATAACAAAGCTTTGAAGAAAGATAAGTTCATTTAAATATTATAGTTGTTAATATTTTTAATCTTATTGTTAAATATCGTTTTAAGTATAAGTTTTATCGTGGCTTAAATATGGATATTTATTATAACAATAATAAAAACCTTCGTTTAATTATAATATGGCAGAAGCGTTGCTTTTCTACAGTAATCTACTAGCGTGAGTTTTAAACCTTTTTTTTTTTTTTATTTAACCTTAAGAAATGACTTTTTGATAAAAGTGTTGTCTGCTATCGCTGTTAATATATTTATGAAGTCCAATAAATTCCACATCCTTTCACGATAAAAGCCACGATGTCCACATTATATTTTTCAATTTCTTTCACTAGCTTGCAGTAGACTACTAATATTCCGAATTAAATATCGTAGCAATATAGTTTGGAAAATATAACCTAATAGAATGTTTAATTTATTTATTAACAGTTTTATCTGTTATTACGTTTGTAGAAAATAAACATTTTAATTTTTTTGGCCTGAGGGTTCATTACATGCCTTTATACAATTTTAAGGTGTAGAATCAGAAAATATGAATTCAATAAAACAATACATACATATAAAGCAATTTTAACAAAAATGTATTTCTAGGCCCATGTTTCTTTAGGATTTTTTTTTTTTTTTTTTAGGAAATCGTTATAATAATGGTTAGATTGCATAAGATGGAGAGAGCATATGGAATTACCAAAGATCTTTACAATAAAAAATGCCTATCCAAAAATGTAAAAATAAGGCATTACAACACAGTAGTGAAGCCAGAATGCCCATATGCAAGTGAATATCTGGCATTAAACTATAATTTAGATAAATTAGAAATACTAGAAAGGCGAATCATGAGGAAAATATTAGGCCCACAAAACACAACAGAAGGTTGGAAGCTACGAAGTAATGCTGAAATATATCAAAATGAAGAAAATATATCAGATGCAATGAGAAAAAGAAGATTGGTGTTTTTTTGGTCACTTATATCGAATGCCTAATAGTAGATTGACAGGTAAGATTTTCAGATATCTGTGGGGTAAGAAATCAACAACAAGCTGGGTCAATGAAGTAAAAAGGGATTTAGAAAAAACAAAACAAAAAAACAATATAAAAATACAAGAAATAAATAATAGAGAAGATTTTCGGCAAAAAGTATTGAAAATGGAGGGATTCCAATGCAGGAAAGTGAAAAGGACTGGTATAAAATAGTCTGAAGACAGAAAGAAGAAAAATGATGAACAGGTGAAAGCATACTGGAAGGAAAGAAAATAACAAGGGAGAAAATCGTTGACATGAGGAAAGAAATTCCAAACGCTCTTTTATTCCAGGATAATTTATAAATACCACATTTATTTGTCATGACTTGGCAAGAAATTTCCATCAATCGAGTCACATTTTCCTGGATCAATTCTATGAATGCCTGACCTTTACGTTAGTTATGACCAACTGCCTATCCGCGCACTTCTACCATTATCGTCAACAATAATCAGTGACGAATCTGTGATAGCAATAACATTCCATGGATTTTTATTCCGTGATGGATTATAACCGAGGACTGATTACAGAAGATTATTCTGACACGTTCAGAAGTAATATAGCTATGCAAAATATATGTGAACATTTATCCATACAAATGTTCGAACTTACATGAAGCCCAGACTATAAAAAATTTCCATTTTAGTTAAATGTTGATTCGTTATGTACATTTGACCTTTAAGGTATTTTAAAAATAGAATAAACGTTTCGAAGAATATGTCACGATTTGTCTTTTATACGCCAGCCTGAATGTCTTCCTCTGATGTCTTATCGTGTTCAGTCGTGGTATGTCAGAGTTTATCCTGGTTTTCATTATTTTATTTTCTAAGTTCACTATCATTAGACCTAAAATCTAGAGACTGGTTTTTAAATTTGCTACTTTTCTCTTTCTTATATCAGATATCTTATTCTTTTTCATACCTCAGAATTGATTTAGTAAATTTATGCTCGTTGCTAATAATTGTATTTCAGTACTGATCTGACGAAATATTTTTATAAAATGTTTTGAAACGATCAGTTTCATTTATTTTCTAAAATATTTGATAAGATAACGATTATAACAACGGTTTATATTAGAAGGTCCGGAGGGAACATTATTTTCTGACGTTTGTTGGTTTTCGGGAACTAGTTGACAGACTAATGGGTTCGGGTGGTTATAGACTTAACTGTGAAAGACCCTCCTGGGAGAACTATTATTTTTAAACTATTATATTATTAAACAGGCAGTTTAGTAGGATTCTGTGTATTTCTTACTTTCTTGCGCAGCCGTTGGCCAAGAACAGCTTAGACCTACCAAGTACTGAACCCGGGTTGTAATGATACACGTTTTAATTTTTAATAATTTTTATTTATTTAACAAACACAACCAACAAATGAATATATCTACATCAAATAAATGTTACTATAGTAATAATATCGTCATCCCAGAATTATCTTGTTCTATATCAATTTAAATAACAGTATTATCTTAGCCCTTAATCGAGTATTCAGTAAATAAATGTTCTATAACCCAAGTTTTGTGTCTACTTTTAAGAATTGTCTTGTTCTGTTGATAGCTTGAGGAATTATAATGTTCTAATGTTCGTTCATTTTGTTGACGGTTCATCCATAAAATAAATCAGAAACAACTCTAAAGTCAAGGAAGGCAAAACCGAAAGAGATAAAATAAATTATATATACTTACACTTTATTTACATTTGCATATTTTTTTTACTTCTTTATTACTTTTTTTGTAATTATGAAATTTATATAAAATAAAAGCGCTTCATAGAGGAAATAAATAATAGACAAGACTTTCGGCGAAAAGTTTTGAAAGCATTGAAAATGGAGGGATTCCAGGGCAGGAAAGTGAAAAGAACTGGTGTAAAATGGTCTGAGGACAGAAAGAGGAAACATGGTGAACAGATGAAAGCATACTGGAAGAAAAGAAAGGAATAAGGGAGAAAGAATTGAAATTGACACGTGGTCCTCTGTTGGCCCATTCGGGGAGGGGGGGGGGGAGAGCTTTTATTACAATACACTGTCCCAATTATTGAAAAGAAATTAGTTCAATGGGATATAGAACAATTTATTGATTTAAAAATGTTCTATATCCCGTATTTCTTTAAAGGTTATGCAAAAATAGCCATATTTGTTCTATATCCAAATGAATAAAATCGTTTTAGTTTTAAATCAATGCAATCAGGATGTAAGTTTGATATAGTAAAATATTATCTAATATACTGGAAATATTTAACTGGAAATGCATTTACATATTATCCCAAAATAAAAAAGTACTTAAAGAAATAAACATCAAATCTCATTTCCCAAAACAAGGGTTTTGGGATATAGCACAACATAATTCTGGGTTGACGATATGTTAATGAAATCATAGAAGCTCAGTGAGACAGCATCACAAACAATATTTCACGTCCCACCAATGATAAAACGACTAATGAAAGGACGTCCGATGAACTAATAAAAGAAATAACCGAACCCTACATGTCGGACAATACAATGAGAGTGTAACGAAGCTAAATGAGGGAGCCATTAAATAAAAGACATGTTTTAACCTTCAAAGAGCAGTCTTCAGAACTCTTTTCCTATTGTGAAGTTTCAAATCATCATATTCGATGGTAACCAGTAATCATTGACGTTCCAAATCGCTCCATCAAGAGAAAGAAAGTGCGTAGATTTAACATATTACATAGGTACACAAAAAGAGAAAACAATTAATGGTCATAGCAAAATTACTTTGATCTCTATTCATAATACAGGATATAGCAGTTTCAGAGAAAATCCAAGATATCTTCATTACAACGCTGACCTTTCCAGCAGGTCTCATCGTCAAGTTCTGATGAGGCTGTTAATAACCATCAACGCACGACCCAACAGCCTTCAAGGAACTGCAGGAAGGAGAGGTGCGTGCCGTACCTTCATCTGTCCGAGCCTACATCACGCATTCCTCTCAAGCGGGGAAGGAACTAGGCATATTAACTCGCACGGAAGAGCTAAATACCGTACTATCTTAGGGCACCGTCTTTATTAGTTGCTCTCATTACAGCATATGTGGATGAGCTTGAAATATTTACAAATTTTCCGGTAGAATATAGAAATGTTAGAAGGATCAAGAATAGGCTGATGTTACAAACTTTTGTATCCCAATCAGAAAAGAAATATATACAGGATGAGTATCTCTTAGTGTAAAATAAACTAGTGAAACTAGATCAAAAATGGAGAAAAATGCCCTAGACCTTACCTTTCTAATCCAATCCGTTGCTGAGATATATGATAATTCAAAGACATTTTTAAGGAAACCACGTTTTTATGCCATAAAAGCTGTAATATCTCCACTTTAAACATTTTTCAAAGTTTGAGCACTTTTTCGAATCTAGCATTAATTTTGCTATAAGAACAGAGTACATGTAACCTTGAATTTTACAAACTTGGGCCCTAAAGAACTGCTTGATCTTCACCTTATTTGGGGAAGTTACAAAGGTAAAGATCAAGCTGTTCTTTAGGTCCCGAGTTTGTAAAATTCAAGGTTACATGTAAGTGGTCAAACTTTGAAAAATGTATAAACAAAGTGGAGATATTTCAGCTTTTATGGCAAAAAACTTGCAAATTTAACCAGATTTCATAGAAGCATTTACTTTTACCGGAAAAATGGAATAAAAAGCCCCCAAAAAAACTTTATTGTTTAATAGAAAATAACGGGAAACTTTCAGTGCTTTAGGTCCTAAGTTTGTAGAATTCAAGGCTACATATACTCTGCTCTTTTAGGAAATTTAATGCCGAATCCGAATGTGATCGAAATTTAAAAAAATGTTTTAACAAAGTGGAGATATTACAGTTTTTATAGCAAAAAACGTGGTTTCCTCGAAAAATTCTTTGAATTATCATATATCTGCAACGGATTGGAATAGAAAGGCAAGGTCAGCTTTTTCTCCATTTTCGATCTAGTTTCACCCATTTTTTTTTTTACACTAACTCGGGATCGGCCAAGAGGGTAAATGGAATTTCTTAACCAAACTTGGATAGTAGATTAAGCTGCTCGAGAAAAGCTTAACTTCCAAATTTCACGACCAACCAAGCACCGGGGCGCCCTCCAGCGAACTTTGAACTTTACATAGGAGTCTATGGGAAAACGAGTTTTTTCAAGCGAGAGAGCATAGAAAGCAGTGAGAAAGCAGGAAAGCGGTCAGTCGCGCTTCGGCCGTCAAGGAGAGCAGTCACGCTACTTTTTTTCGAGACATTTTTCAGCAAAAGTGCTCAGCGCCCCTATCGGCAGTCTGCAGCATACTATTTAGTAGAGTAGAAGCGTATAGCGAGGTACCCCTCCTGCTAAGACCTGGACCCCCTCATGAGACGCCCTGGTGACTCGCAGCAGAGAATTACGCTGAATTGTTGCCAGCCTACTCATCTGTCTGCGTGAGAGATTTTGGTACCAGGCGAGAGATGCATACCGTAGGATACCAAGTATCACTCTTTTATATATCGCCATCGTAGCTGGGTATCTGAGGCCCCACAAGGCGCCCCCTAACCTACTGAGACAGTTCAATGATAAGGCCGTCCTATTGGCAAGGTATTCCAAATGAGGCGTTACATCAAAATTTCTTCTTATTTTTACACCCAGGTAGGTGACAGTCTCAGTTGGACGTATTCTTTCTCCTTCAATTCTAATAATAGGGTAGGCCTACACTTATTTCCTTTCAGAAGAATGGCCTGTGTTTTTTCAGCCGCCATTTTCATCTTCTGTTTACTGCATCATCTACTAACTAGGCCAGCACATCTTTCAGCTTCTTGCTTTAATTGGACTGTACTGTTAGCAGACACCACGACAGCCAGATCGTCGACATAGGCAATCGCGGGGAACCGTTCTTCTTCGAGTATAGCCAACATATCATTGAAGACTAACTTCCACAGGGCCGGACCAAGGACAGAGCCCTGAGGACAGCCCCTCTCGACTACATCTTCATACTCATAAAAGTTTCCACGTATTTTAACACGTCGGTCCTGGAGGTAGCTCATTACCAGCGCATACAAATTGCTAGGTGTATCGTATCTCTGGAGCTGGTAAAGTACGCTTGGCCACCACACACTATCAAAGGCAGAGGATATGTCAAAGAGGAGTAACATGACGTACCGATCTGCCCTCTCAGCTACGTCATGACGTACCCTCAACAAAGCATCAGCGGTTCCCCTGCCTTTAGTGGATCCGTATTGCCGTGGATGGCTTGCTCTTGTCAGAACTGGCTGCAAGCTCTTAAGCAGCAAGTTTTCCAACACTTTACTCATAACAGGGAGGAGGCAAATAGGTCTATATGACTTCGCTAGTCGCTTGTCTTTGCCTACTCCCTTATAGAGAAGTCTAATATCAGCAGTTTTCCATAGTTTCGGGAAGTATCCCTTATCTAAGCAATCATTGAAAACCGCTAATAGCCTATCTTCTATGTAGGGAATACTGTTCTTGAGTATAGCCGTGTCTATACAATCCAATCCTGGTGCTCTTCCCACTTTCTGACTGTCCACGCTATTCCGAAGATCCCATATGTCCCATGATGGGCACATATCAGTACCAGATGGATACGTAGTAGTACGTCTCATAAATGCTTCTTCTTCATTGTCTTCGGATGGGTTGTCTCTGGGGTATGTCGCCTGGATGAATATCCTTGCCGATTCTTCTGGTGTTACTGCCTGTTCGTCTCCTTGCTTCAATGATGCAATCACCTGTAGTGGAGTAAGCTTGCCAAAGGCAGTCCTATAAGGAATACCCCAGGGATTCTTTGCCGACTCTTCCTCAATAAAATTGTCCCAAGACTTTCGCTTTTGTGAGCGCACCTGGTTTCGATATAATCGGGCCTTAGACCTGTACTCTTCACGGAAGACAGTACGCCTCTCGTCGCAACTACATCTCTGATACAACCGCCGAGCCTTATACACCTCTCTCTTTAAGGTGGTTAATCCCGGTGTCCACCATGGGACTGTTCGAGCTCTCGCCCTCCGGTGCTGGAGAGAATCCTCTGCAGCATCGAGGATGACATTTGTGAGCCTAGACACTCTATAGTCCAGTTCCCTCTGATCTGGTGTCGTTTTATTGACAATTTTCCTTTATTTTCAATTAAGCAATAATTTTTTTCCTTGCTTTTTATTTCAATGAAGAGTTAATTATGTTTAAAATTCAATTTTCCATTAACGGATTGTCATAATGTTTTATTTACCCAAGTAACTGATTTGTATACAAAATGAGAACACCATGTTTTTTCGGTTTCAAAAGTAAATATCTGAAATTGAAACAAAATCATTACGTTTAACATATCATTCGAAAGCTGATTAAATTTGCAAGTTTTTGTGAGATTTGACGTTTTGTCGATAGTTTTTACGAAAAACGGTGAGCGTTGAAGTAAATAAGATATTGTGACTTCCCCAAATAAGGTGAAGATCAAGCTGTTCTTTAGATACCAAGTTTGTAAAATTCAAGGTTACGTGTACTCTGTTCTTATAGGAAATTTAATGCTAAATCTGAAAATGTGGCCAAAATTTGAAAAATATTTAGACAAAATGGAGATATTACAGTTTTTATGGGAAAAAACGTGATTTCCTCAAAAAAGTCTTTGATTTATCGTATATCTGCAACGGATTGGAATAGAAAGGTGAGATTTGCGGCATTTAGCTACATTTTTGATCTTGTTTAACCCAATTTTTTTGTTTAGACTAAGAGATACTCACCCTGTATATTACAATACACCGATCTACAATGAAAATGACCACTTGAGGATCTGTATGTCTCTTTAGCGAGTGCAGTGCCAATTTATAAGGACTAATCATAAGATAATTGGTGTAATAAAGTGACACATAATGTATGACGAAAACGTCGTAAATTGCAGGCTGAAATCGATAAATGGATATTTATAAGAGATTGGCCGACAAGTCAACTACTTTAATAGTCGTTGATTTAAGGGCAAAAAGCGGCATTTTTATTCATTTATATTTCTACGCTTAAAAATAGGTTGATTAAAATGAAAACGTTATCGATTATAATTTTTATTTTAGGTTCATCTTAAATTTTTTTTTTTTTTTTCAATAGTACAATTATTATATATCTACTATCGAATTTTAAGAACGATCATGATATTAACAAAAAATAAATTCGATAAATTTTATAATACTGAACAAAGAACTTTTTTTTTTTTTTTTAATACAGTTTTGGTTTTGTGTCATAATTTAAAAATATTAATTCTGAGTTGAAATGTAATATAAAGATAGGAACAATTTACATACAAGAATGTATGACAATTTATATTCATTGTAATAAATCAACCTTATAGTGTAAATTGTTTCATTACCAAAGCAAATATTGTTAAATTTCATCTGAATAAAACTGTTACATACGTATTTATGTAAAATTAAATGTTGTTGTGTTATGTATATTATAGATTCGTCAAATAAAGTTGATAAATATGATATATTTTTTTACGCAAGTGATTGAATTCTAAATGCGACTAATGGGGTGTATAATACAGTATGGAGTGTATACCAGTCTACAGGTCTTTTTCACCTTCCCCATTGCGAGAAGATGGCGACTAACAGAATCTTCCCACACCACACTCCCTGGCAAGTTCGCGAGTACTTGTGGACGGATTTGACTCAACGGCTTCCTTCAGAACCTCATCAATATCCATTATTGGCCGCCCGGAGCCCTTCTTCCTTTCCAACGTTGTATCTCCACTTCAAAATTTTTCAAACCAACGCCGCGCAATGCGCTCTTCAAGGACACCTTCATCTTCATATTTAATAATTTCACGATTTTTTTAATATAAAATATATATATTTTATATATTTTTTTTTTTTTAAATGTCTTAAAATTACTAAAATTTCGTAGGACACTGTCAAGTTTCTTCTTTGAAATAAATAACTGAACTGAGGCTTTTTTTGAATCCAGTGTTAGTAAACAAGCTTAGAGAATGCTCTAAAGGAATTATTAGGTATTGGTAAATAATAAATAGCATTAAGATATTTACAGACTTTTGAACTCAGGAGTTTGATAAAACGATCGTTTTTTTCTATACGCCCTATTATTACTCTCTTAGCTAAATAAAGAAAATTGCTGACTTCGCTTTATTTATCTGAAATGACTATTAGACACAGACTTATTTTTTGTAGAAAACAGAAGAAATAATAATAATAAGTAAGAAATACTAAAGTCTGTAGCTACATGAACATACGGCTATAAAGCTATAAACGAAGTTCCTCGAACATTGCTGATATCATCCAAATTTCAACGAAAACAATGATCGGCTTTAGCAAGCCGGCTGGTCAGTCCATCTGATCCTGGCAGATCTGAAACTAGTATCGTTCGGTTGCAAATAGGTTTGTTATTGTTTTATATATATATTTATATATATATATATATAATGTTTTGTAATTATCGAAAGTAAAGTCAAACCCCCTACGTCTCGAAGTTTGGCGCCAGCTGTAATTGTTGAAAGATAACAGCGATTATTTAGCGCCTATTGTTGAATTTATTTACTTTCTGATTACGAGAATCATTTTGTCATCATTGGCCGCTGAATTAGGTCAGTGGCTCAGTATCTATTAGTTTTATGGCTACGAATCGTACTAGCTTTGATTTACACATGTTGGGAGGAGCTTATAATTATCTTTCTTTAATTGATAGCATAACCATTAATCGTTTTTATACACTTTTTAATGTTACGAGATGGGATTCATAATTCGTAATACAGGAATAAAGAAATAAGACGAAACTTAGTTATTGGAGCTGAAAACACTGGCTAAAGATAAAAAAAAAAAAAAATTTTTTAGCTCCAATGCGGAGGAGACGACGTCCATCAGTAATGTTCGGAATCCAAAAATATTGATTTGTGTTTTCTTATGTCTCTAGCAAACTTCAAACTTTTCATTTATTTATTTCTTTTTTGTTTAAGGTTTATCTTTCTCACTAACTTATCAAAAGAAACAGTATCATTACCACAAACCGTTTGAATCCAAACTGATTTGTTACTTCTTAATTTTTAAAATAGATTTTAGTTCCCATGCTGTTGATCTTCATAGTTCTTGACTTCACCTATAAATAGTTGAGAGATATTTCTATAAAATCAATAAGTGTGAATTTAATGAGATCAATCGATTAATATTATGAGTGAGCTGATTTATTTAGGATTCCTGAAGTGTTTATTTCTCACTAAAGAGGATTGTTGACTTCATGTGAAATGAAAAATAAATGAACTAAGAAGCAGCATTACGTAAAATTACAACTATAATTTACTTTTTGATTTTTTTGTGTGTGTCCCTGTTATTCATTGACTAGATATAAAAAAAAAAAAATATTTACTTAGATGCAAAAAGAAATTCTCCTAGAATAACACTTCAAATGGCGTAGAATCACTAAATAGTTTAATAAACGTACAGGCTGTAAGATCCCCTAGTAAAACCCTTTACCAGGCCTATCAATATGGCATACACTTCCACCTACTTTACAAAATATCACATCGTACAAAAAAATTTTTACGACGACGAGCGTTACTATAAATTTATAGAAACATGCCTATGACAACCCGAATTTCTATAAAAAGGAGCTGGAGAAGGGATCTCTATAGATAAAAGTAAATCTGTAAAGAAAAAGAGTAAATCCAACCCAGGAAAAGATGTGGGGTGTCTGACATGTCAGTCATCTATTCATATTCTTATCTTTACGTGACAGATGTGAACATAAAATAAAAATTAAAAAAAGATAAATAATAAACCTTGCTGTCTGATATAACTGCACTATAGCCTTGTTTTTCTTTGAAAATTTTCTTGTGCCCCTCAACTCAGACAGCCAGATAACATGATAATTTCTCGACTTAAACTGTTACTTTGTTTATATAGATTAGGTTACCGAGATTTAGTTAGTTTTATTGTTGGTATAATAGGATCGAGAAATACACAATATACTTCTGTGCTATGTTGCGTGTGCCTACTGATTCAGTGATCCACGACTTTTATATTATTTGGTTTGGAGATTGTTACTTACTTTTGCAGGTTTTATCCCTCAATGGGTTGTCTGGTTAAGTCAGAGCGTCCATTTCTCTCTATTCCACCAGTCCTCCTCCTCAAGTCTCCTGTCAGCCAGTTCCTCCTCCACACAGTCCTTCCACCGGGTTCAGGGTCTTCCTCTCCTCCGTCTTCCTGGTTGTTCCCACAGCAGAATCCTCTTCGGCCACCTACGTTCTGGCATCCGATGGCAGTGTCCATACCATAGGCTGCTTCTTCCAATCCTCTCCGGTACTCCTTCGTTCACTCCCAGCCTGCCTCTGATCTCATCATTCCTGATTTGGTCTAGGCGGGTAAGCCTTAGGCATCTCCTCCAGAAATCCACCTCTGCCGCTTGTAGTTTAGAGTTGAGCGCTCGGTTAAGTGTCCAGGTTTCTGCGGCGTAGCTGAGGGATGGCTCAACAATACTTCTAAAAATGCGCCCTTTTGTTGTCCGTTGAGATGATCGTGTTCCAAAGGACTGGGTGTAACATTTTAGTCACGCTTCTTGCCAGGCCAATCCTCCTTCTAACCTCGGGTTCTGACGTACCATTCCTATCTATTGTTGACCCTAGGTATTTAAAGGAACCGACCTTCTTACATAACTTCCCTTTAATCTGTAGGTCCGCGGCCTCCTTGCAATTTATTAGCAGGTATTCGGTCTTATCAAAATTTATTCTTAGACCCCGCAGGCTGGATTCTTTTTCCTGGGCCTTTAACGCGTCTTCCAGGCCTTCTCGGTTATATGTGACCACCGCTTGGTCGTCGGCAAAGAAAAGGGAGAACAGCATATGTCTGTTAATGTCTATACCTTTTCTCCCCCATCGTGTGCTCCACTCCTTTACTGCCTGTTGTACATAAATTTTAAACAGCGTCGGTGACATACATCAACCCTGCTTAAGTCCTTTGGATGCAGTAAAAGGCTCAGATACACGAGAGCCAAACTTTACTCGATACTCGGCCTCCCTGTACATGCACATCACTGCATTTATCAGGGCATTGCTCATACCCGCATTCTTAATGGCTTTCCACATCTTTCGTCTCGGTACAGTGTCGTACACTTGCTCTAGGTCTATAAAAGCTATTATTATGATATACTGAAAAATAAATGAACAAAAAATATCTCTTTATAAAAAAATATAGTAGAAAAAATGTCTATCTTTCCGTACTTGGGCAACGTTTCTCAGCATTCCATATTTTAAAGCTCTGGAAACAACAATATTGATAACTAACTACAAAAAATGAGTCATGATATTATAAAAAAAAAAACAAAAAAAAAAACGATATTTTCTATTAACGTTCATATCACAATTTCAATTACCTGTTTTTAATAATTATATCGCCGGTTTGGAAGAAAACCGTCACAAATCATAAATGTTCAAATTCCAGGTTATTGCATTAAACATCATTATTATGTATAACTAAAATATAGAGACAACTGTTGTAAGTGCCTCTTCAAAAAAAGCGCTAGAGAGTACTTGTGACATTCCGCTATTTTTACATCTTATAATTTCCTTTTGGAGAAGTCAGTTACAAAACTTTTGTTAATCATTTATATTGATTATAGTTTTAGGAAGAGTGTTACATATTACATAGTGACACTGCCGAAATTTTAATGTTTCGAAAAGAAAACCCAGGGATATTATTCTATAAAACTTCATACAAGCTGGCGGAGTTTTTTTTTAGCTTCATAATCTAAACGCCAACCAACACCAGCTGTGATCACGTCAAAGCCATAGAAGCGTAAAGTGGGAATTACACCAAAAAAAAAAAAGGATTACTTTCACTGATAAAAAAAAAAGAAGAAAAGTTGTACCCCAGTATGGCAAACACTTTTACGACAATTTCTATGACTCTTATGACATTGATTTTGGTAACATCGAAATACGTAATGTTTATAGACATAATTTTATGTTATTTAACATAAGTAGTCATATTAAACATCCTACATATTAAATTATGCATATCATCGTTTATTACAATAATAAATTTATATTTATATATAATTTATTTAGTTTTATAAAGACGTGCCTTATTATAATACTCGTCATATTAAATTTTTAAAAGATTTTCAAAGTTCATTTTTTTCTTTTTGTATAAAAGGAGTAATAATACCCATATCCTTTAATCGTGGTTTTAAAAAAATAATATTAAAAATTATTATAAAGTTTTCAAAGTTCAAAAATAATTTCCATACAAAAAAAAATTTTTTTTTTGTTCTAAAAAGGTTGATTTATTTTTAGGTACAATTTTTTCATGTTATTTTATAAATTGTGTATTTACATTATTAATACATTTTATGAGTGCTATAAACAAATTCAATTACTAATATTTTTTCATAAATATATAATTAATGTGAAGATATATTTTCAATTAAAATTAATGCAAAACTTTAAACGTCTCTATTGAAAAGTAATGATTTCTGAGTTCTTCCAAACCGACGATATATCTTAAAACTAAATGCCCCTTCCTTTGTAACCAATAAACTTATCCATAAAGACCTTAATGTTCCATATGCTGCTGAGGTAGCCCAAACCAGATTCCTATCATTTCATAGTAAGCTCCATAACCACTCAAATCCATTAGTTTCTCAACTTGCTTCCCATTCCATTCCCAATAATCCTCCGAGGCGTCTGAAAAGAAGATGGCCTAGAGATCTAGTGTAGAATTTTTATTGAAGTGCTACTGCTGAACAGTTCTTTTAAAGTTTTGACATGTTATAGTAATCGTTATCAGCTCATTTACTTAATGTATATATTTGCACAGTTGTAAATTTCAATAAATTGATATATATATATATATTTTTTTTTTTGAAACGATAAAGTGAAGGTGCAAATATGTATTAAAATATCGTGTATTGCTATTTTTATAAATATCTTATTTATTTATAGATAGTTCATAGAAAAACTAAGAACTGATTGAAAGCTTGAATATAGGTTAATAATTAATTTAAAAATAAAAATCTTAATTTTTTCACTGTAGCTAAAATAGGTTGGTAACCTATTGGATGACACATTTTTCCTGCTACAGCTAGAGTAAATAGGGACCATAATCCCAAGCAACAATTTTATATATTTATAATCTTGAACCCGAAACATAATTTCTGAGTTACCATATTTTTATATTAAAATATTTCACTATGGAACAATTTCCATTTGTCTTTCAAAATGTCATTCTCTTGCCTCAGGTAACTGTATCCATTTATCACGCAAGATTGGTATTTCAGAAGAATCATTTCTATTTTAAGGTTGTTTTATTTAAAAACAATATTTACCTTTCTACGCCACGCAGACTGCAAACAATAATGTTAAGATATTAAATTATGTATTGCGAAATCGCAACTTAAAGAGGATAAGAAAAACTATCTTTAGAATGTTATCTTCATAGCTAATTTTCTTCCATAATGTACCAACATTTCGATCACATGTAATAATAGTCTTCGCGGAACCGTTTTGATGGTTTCCTTATTTGTTTAAATTATTTAAATTGCTGTATAAGAATCTTATAATGAAGAATCATGTGTTCTTGTTTCTTGGAAAAGAATGAGATTTTAACTTAATTGTTCCTTAAATATTGCTAACGCAATGTTTCGATATCAATATTATTTAAAATGACTTTACGTTGTATAAAATTTAATTAACAATTAAATTTGATTAAGCTGTCACGCCATTCATCGATAAAATGCATCCAAAGCTAATATAAACATTTTTAATAAATTTCTCTCATTTATAAATGCATTGATAAGTTTATAAATAAAACAGAGCATGACACTGTTGCATGCATTTACCTGAAAAATTACTCTCATTGACAGGTGTGAGTATAGATTCAAAATTAAACAAAAAAATAATGAGTTTATCTTTGTTTATTTATTGTTGGTATCAGAGTTTTTATATAGTAAGAAATATTTTATATTTTGCTGTATATCTCTGATTCTGGCTTGTGGTCCAAGAGCCTCTTATTCTTCGAACTATTTCGTCCCTCGGCTTTTTTAGTTTTTAAACAGATCCTCGAATCAAATCTTCTAGTTAGTACTTTAATGTTCTTTCCTTTTGTTCGAAGAGATGTCTCGTAGTTGTCCAGAGAGCAACGAAATGACGATTGACAAGACTAGCAGAAGTGGAGGAAATCTTAGAAGCTGGAAAAGACTGATAACGGTAACTCATTATTTATAAAAATATTCCTATTGATTGTTCGCCCTCTTCTTTCGAAGTTTGTAATACGGTTACAAAATTATTAGTTTGTCTTTTCTGTTTTATTATTGTTAGCCGTGTTTGGAATTCATATAAGATTGCTTAGATATGTACAGATTTCAGCCCCATCGTTTTTAAAAAAAATTAATATTAGATACAACGAGTTCCTAAATTCTTTTCGTGCTTTTCCACCCATTGCGATCCTTTGGTTGTATTTATTTAATATTTTGACATGGATATGTCTTTTGGTTAGGGGTCTATACATTTTGGTTTATTTATTTATTTATTTCACCCTCAAAAATGAATCATTTTGACTCACTCTAGCTCTTTTGGCGGTGTTCGGATCGAAAATTTGATTTCATTTGCCTAATCAGAAATTCAATCGAGAATGTTTTCTGTTATTTAACATTTTTTGCTATGACCTACCGTTTAGGAACTATATTGGTTTTCAACCGACTTCAAAAAAGAGGAGGTTCTCAACTCGTCGGTATTTTTTTTTGTGTGTGTGTATGTTATGCGATTACTCCGTCAATTCTGAATCAATTTTGATGATTCTTTTTTAGATCGGTAGGGCATACTTCAGAGGTGGTCCCATTAAAATTATTTTGAAACCAACGCAGCAAGAAAAATCAAAAAAACAGTTTTGAAAATCACTTATTAACGTTTTTTTTTAATTTTTCTTAAAAAGTGCTGCATTGATTTCAAAATATTTTTTATGGGACCACCTCTGAAGTATGCCCTACCGATCTAAAAAAGAATAATCAAAATTGATTCAGAATTGACAGAGTAATCGCGTAACATACAAAAAAAAATACAGATGAGTTGAGAACCTCCGTCAATTCTTAATCAATTTTGATGATTCTTTTTTAGACCTGTAGAGCATACTTCAGAGGTAGTCCCATAAAAAAATATTTTTAAATCAACGCAGCACTTTTTAAGAAAAATCACTGTTATATAACCTTAAATTTTAAACATATTTATGATTATGATTATTTAAAATCTCCATAGTAACTAAATCTCTGTCCTAAAGAATAAAGAAATATCGCCATTGTGTAAGGCGGTGTCTACTTTTAGGCACCCTCAGAAAAAAGCTCAATTCAGTTAAAAGTTATATGATAAATTGGTACCACATGTTTAATTTTCTTTATCAATGATTTTATATGTATGTATAAACAACATACACATACCCATTAATGAAAAATATACGTAATGATTTCAACTCCCATTTTGTGTTCAATTTTCCCAATTACATGAAGGTATGTGGAATGATAACCACGATAAGTCTTTGTTCAGTAACTCGAACTATTTTTCAGGGTAGCTTGAAGATCGAGAATTTACTATATAAACAAAAATACACTCACCACTAAAAAGTGAAAAATAAAAATAATTTTTAGAGAAAAAAAAACAAAACCGACTTCGAGATTAAACCTACTTACACGAACTTAACTAAAAAATAAAAAATAATATTTTAATTACTTCAAAACAAAAACCATTAAATGAAAATCAATGAAATTATTGATACTTATATATCTATTCACAATTTATGATCAGTTATTTTTGGAGTCGGTGCCAACCAAAACTAACAGAATTTGGAAAGAAATGGTAATTGTAAAGATCCTCCCACTGTTTCATCACCGCCACACCGCTGTCTCGGGCCATTCAAAAGTGTATTGCAGAGGCAGGATCAAACTGCCATTCTTGGCTGGCACCGACTCCAAAATAACTGATCATAAATTGTGAATAGGTATATAAGTATTGATAATTTCGTTGATTTTCATTTAACGGTTTTTGTTTTGAAGCAATTAAAATATTATTTTTTATTTTTTAGTTAAGTTCGTGTAAGTAGGTTTAATCTCGAAGTTGGTTTTGTTTTTTTCTCTAAAAATTATTTTTAGTGAAAAAAGTCACGTTTGAAACTTCTCAACTTTGTTTTGAATAATCGTTATTTGAGACCTTTAGTGCCAAGAGTCCGTATTTGTCCGTGTAGGCATGCGAAAGGCGAAATTTAGAGTGATGTTGCTTACGCACCATGGTGCTTTCGTGATAAACAGTCCTGAAAATATGACTTTTTAGACGTTCCGTATACCAGTTATGAGTATGTCCAGATAGGTTTTAGTAAGTAATTGTAATTACTCATGATAGATAATATTTGTGTTCATTTGCAGAAAGGATATATATATATATATATATATATATATATATATATATATATATATATATATATATATATATATATATATATTTTATCTTAAAATATTTCAAATTTTGGAATTCGCGGATTTTATCTTTTTAAAGGAGATATTTTTATTTACCTCTTGAAAATCAAATTCTTTTTTTTTTTTATTAATAACAATTTATTGAAATTTACAGATTTACAAAATTTATACATCAAGTAAATGTGCCGTTAACTATTACAATAACGTGACAAAACATGAAAAGTACTACCCATCAGTAGCATTTCAATAAAAATTCTACACTAGAAGGTCACCGGGCCATCTTCTTTTCAGACGCCACGGAGGATTATCAGGAATGATGTGGGAAGCAAGTTGAGAAATTAGGGGATTGAGTGGTTATGGAGCTTACTATGAAAGGATGGATATCTGGTTTGGGCTAAATCTGCAACATATGGAACATTAAGATCTTTATGGATAAGTTTATTGGTAAAAAGTAATGTGCATTGAGGATTTTTCGAAGGATTTTGGATTGTAAGGATTGAATACGAGATGAATTGGATGGTTTTGTGGAGCCCCAAAGCTCAACTCCCTACATCCAGATAGGTCTAATCACAGTCATGTATATTAGTCTTTTGTAATTAATTGGGAGCTTTGAACGTTTGTTTAATAAATGTTGAAGTAATCTGTAACGACGGGCAGTTTCTTATCTATTTAGTCTTGTATGTGGATTCCAAGTAAGACTTTTGCCCAATTGTAGTCCTAGTTAGCGGATCTGTTCAACAGGAATTAGAAAGGATATTACTTGTTACATATCAATATCAACAAAAATTTACATATATACATTCTTGTTTCATTTAATTATATGTTGCCCATTCACAGAACAGTGTATTTTTATTTCAAGATGTCCTTTGTTTAGATGAATAAATGTTCGATTAAATTACCTTCCGTTTGTATTCTTAACTGCGTGGTGATTGACGCAATGCAGTTTGGAGAAGAATTCAACGATCATTGACTTCCTCTCCGTTGAATGTTGATGGATTCCATTTGCGTTCTCCCTCCGTCGTAGTTTTTCTGTGGAGGGTCTATGACGTTAGTTAAAGAGAATGCATTCTATTATTGAACACTAGTTGCCTAAATGGACTTTTCAAACAGTCCACCTTACTTGGATAGGATGTTTTTATTGATTCACTGTCAGGGATCGCTTTGTCATTTGAGTGAAAATTTCTCTCATGATTGTGCAGGACGTTCCATTGAATTTATTAATCAGTATAATCGCAATTGTTTTTTTTTTTTTTTTTTATGAATTTCACTTTTTGATTATGAAAAAAGTCCAATTTTCTTGGAGGTGCACTATTCATGCATATACTTACAGTGGCATGCGAAAAATTATACTTATATAATTCTTTTTCTCTCAAATAAATGTTTCGTTATTTTTGGGGGCTTTACGTCTCCATATACTTTAACCAGGGCATATAGAATGTGTTAGGATTATTATATAAAAAAAAGAAAGTAGTATTTTTTAAAATTTAATTCCTGAGAAATTTTGATTTTACGAAATTTTCAATTAATAAGGTTTATATCCGCCCCTTGCGTTTATTAGGTCTTGCATTCGATGGGGTATAGGTCTAATGTGATTTTAAACATATTCTCGCCTCATCTAAAAGAGAAGTAAGCATAGATGCATAAATGCCATTCTAAAAAAAAAAAATAATAATAAATAAACCAAACAAACCAAAGTAGGCTCTTTGAGAATAAAACTGTTATTTGTAGATGTAATAAAAGTTCAGTTAAAGACATCTTTTAGCGGTAACACTCCTGACATTGACTAAAAATACTTACCAGTTTGAGGAAGCTAAATAAACATCTCTCTTTAAGGTTCTGAAAGGAAGTGGTTTAACAATCAGACGACGATGCAATACTTTTGGTGGATGTTTCCCCACGATTTTAGAGTCAGTTTCTTGGATATCAAGGTCAGAAAGAATAGTAACACTCCTGAACGAATTTTTTGTAAGACAATATGGAGAGAATTATATTTTTTTTTTTTGGCTGTCTGTTTGTTTTCATTGAAAAAAATACGCGGATATTTTATTTCATGGTGTGCACTTTTAATTTATATCAGTAAATATATATATATATATATATATATATATATATATATATATATATATATATATATATATATATATATATATTGTTTAAGTAAATAAATAAATAAAAAATGCTTATTTTTGTTGTCATACTGAGCTGGTGACAGTAACACTCCTGACATTTTTAGTAGTTTTCAAATCATTTTTTCATGTTTCTACTTTAGAAATACACTATGGAGTAAAAATTCCCTACAAATATTACGAAAGATGTCGTAGACTAGTCAAAAAAAAAAAAATTCAAAAACGAGATAACATGACCATCTGTCACTAAGTTAAGTACCCGTACAATATTTTTGAGAATGGCACTTAACTCATGTTATTTAAGGTGGTGCTTCAAGTTCTACTGCCTATACGGATCCGAAAATTAGACCATTCATGACAAACATGCCAGAAAGTTCACAGCAACCGGAATGAGTCGGTGGGTGGGTGGAGAGGAATGGTGTGAGTGAAGAAACCATAGTTGTAAAACCTGTCATGGATGTGCTTGAGGGACGCCAGCTGAAATATGTATGGTCACATTTGTAGACTTATGATGGATACATTGAAGTACTAGTAAACAATTGGGGTTTCGTTTGTTTTGGGCCTCAGTGGCAGAAAACAAAATAATGACTAGAGAGTGAAAGGAATAACAGATGATTATAGGAAATGGTTCGAGGCTTCTAAATGCTTAACGGCACGAACGAGTTGCAAAAGATACGTATGTATAATATGTATACCTCATATATGACGTATCGTTACTTGTGGTTTAATCCGTCATTTGTTTCAATGACAGTATTTAAAGATCTTACTTAAACAGCTCTATCGTCACGAGTTAATGATGCAGTGAATACATCAGTGTGAATATTAATATAATTAACCTGATGTTACCTAAAAGAGTAGTATGTAATTTCCTTTTGCCGTAAATTGTTCTTCTAAAATTTGCTTGTCATTACCATTTTCTTTATAATTTGAGTTTAATTAAGAACTAACGTTGGTCCGTCCTACGTACTTTAGCGGTTACGATTCACAATTTGGTTGCATAACTTCTTTCCCAACAACTTCATTAAAATTTCTTAAACAATCCACTCTTTAAAAATATAAAATAACACTTAGAGATATCATTTGCATAATGAAATGAACCATTGTATTTCATAATCTAAAATTGTTGCTCTGTATTTTTTTTCGTATTAAACACTTGATTTTAATATGTTCTAAGAATTTTTTTTTTCCACAAACCCTAAATAAATAAAGAATATACAAAGGAAAATAATAAATAAGCATATCACTCTAACTAATAAAGGATCTTTAGTCCAGATTTATGCATCGAATTTTCCTAGTGCTCATGTATATATTTGTTAATATGCTGTTTAGGACCCATAAACGGGAAGTTGATATACAATTTTGTAACCCTAAAATATATATATATATATATATATATATATATATATATATATATATATATATTATTTCCAGATCGGTAAGCCTTACATGTATGTTTTAACAATATTAATAATGATTTGACAATAGTAGAAGGATGGATACAGTATCGTGCAAGAGAAACCCGTAACAGATAATTTTATAATAATTTTGGAATAATCATAACTTTAGAGGAAGTATATAATAACAATAAATTAAAGGGGAAAGGAAAAAAAAGGGCAAAGAAGTAAAAATAACAAAAAAAAAAAAATAAATTAATAATAATAAATAAATATGAAAAAAAAAAATAATAGTAACATACAAGGTAAAAAAAAAAATAAAAAAAAATAAATTAAATAAAAAAAAATTAAATAAATAAAAAATAAATTAAAAAAAATTAAATAAATAAAAAATAACATAAAAGAAAGAAAGGGTTCTTTGATTATTGAGATTGGATTTGCTCTAGAAGGTTCTCGTCACAAGCAAAGAAATAATTATCTTTTTTAATTGGAATCGAAATTTAATTTAATTTAATTTGAGTCCGGATTTTAGGAGTACAGTGTCCTATCTACTTGGCTTTCCAATATATTTTATTTTCTTACTGTGCAGACAATTACATAAGGAATCTTCGTTAAACTCAGTTAACGAGTTAAAAAAAATATATAATTTAACTATAAAACTTTTTTTCTTTTTTTTTTTTAAGCCTAAGACTTCCATTGAAGTCCTATACTGGCCTGGGTGGGAAGGTGAAGATTCATTTTGTGGGTCCGCCACGAAATAAATTTTAACCCGCCCAGGTGGGATTCGAACCCACGACCTTCTGGTTACGAGCGCGCTGAGACCCTCGCCTCAACTCACTCGGCCATTGAAGGCCCCAACTATAAAACTTGTATATCAAACAATCAATAATGTCCATGACAAAGGTTCTTGGATATAAAGAAGTCTTCAACTGCTACAGAATATGATAAGGCCTGACATTTTTTGCCTGAGGTCATTCTTAATCATGCGGAGAAAAATGATAATTCCATTTTTTTTTTATCTTTGTTAATTAATATTCTTCCTCTGCCATATGCAGTTCAGGAAGTAAAGATCAAAATCTTCAATGACTATTTTTTTTTTAATTTCTTTTTTAATACTATTGTATTTAAAGTGATACGTAAGACCTTGACGTACATTGCGTCCTAATTGCATTGCGTTCGTAACCCCGGAAACCTGTATTTGTCCATGATAATATTGTAAACATGAACTGACATCATTTCCGAACCGAAATAGTATCATAAACCCACCAAGAATATAAAATGGTGGATTAATAAAAAGTTTAATCCTATCATTGAAATCCAGATAAATCTTATATCTAGCTTTTTCGATAATTCACATTCTGAACTCTCGAAATTCCCAAGTGTTTTCTGCAACCTACTGTTTTTCACTTATCTAATCATTTTATGACAAGAGCCTGGTGCTTATTGAAAGATAATTCATAATATTCTTTTGATATTAAATGACTAATTTTTATGTAACCAATTTTACTTAATTAGTTATCAGTGATTAAAGTTTTCCTTGAATGTGTGAAAGTATTTCTCATTTATTTGTACTACAGTAATTCTGTTATTTCACCATCGAATGAATTTATTATACTTTAATTATAATATTGTTAATAATACTTCATTTGTACACTGATGTGGTTTGCTGGTTTACTACCCCATGTGCCAACTGGAGGGATCGGTTTCAGAATACTAGCCTCTTTGTATGAGAGACCTTTTTGGGGCACACTCAGCCTCTTTTAAGTAGGTTCTCATAATTAAAGATAAAACCTGGTGGTTGAAATAATTGCAGATTATTTCAATATCCTCTTTGTATATCCGTTGTTCACAAACATTACTTTCTTACAAAGTAATGAACCCAAGAAACTTCATGCGGTTCAGGTTTTTATTCAGTTATTTTTTATTTTTAGTATGTCCTTCTCCGTATCCTTATCCTTCTAGTTTTTTTTCCATTCACACCTGTTTGCAACAAGAGCTTGGTTTTCAGGTTCAATTTAATCAAGACTTAGTTCGGTCTGACTCCTGAGGGGCCTTCAAAATTCAAAGAAACAATCATTCTATTCCAGTTCTTCATCCTCAAAGCGTATTTCAGTGTACATATCAATCCTTACACCCACTATTCTTCCGATATAAGAAAATTTAATAATTCATTAGATGTGAATGAGTCAATTTGGACTCTGTTTTGCCTAGTTATTAATTGATATAGTTCAGTTAAATGGTCTGAATTATAATTGGGCAAAGCTGCTTAATAATCTAGCATCTTTGTGTATAAGTTTATTGGTGAAAAAGTTAGGAGCATTGAAGGTTTTTCGAAGGATTATAGATTATAAGGTTTCGAAAAAGATAAAATGGATGGTTAAGTGGAGCCTTAAAACTCAACTTCATATGTCCAAATACCCTATCACTGTCCTCACCACGCATGCTAATGACATATGTGTGTTATCAGTAAATAATAATCCCTTCATTGCCTCACAAACACTCCAATCTCCTGTCATCAACCTCCAAGAATGGTGCCGAAATTGGAAAATTAAAATAAATTCAAGCAAATTCCATCAAATAACCTTTACTCTTCGTCGTAAACCTAAGACTTCCTGTCCAACAGTATCCTTTAATAATATCCCACTGATCCCTGTTGAACAGATCCGCTATCTAGGACTCCAACTGGACAAACCTTTAACTTGGAATCCACATGCAAGACTAAAACGATAGAAAACAGCTCGTTGTTTTCGACTTCTTCAACATTTACTAGACAAACTTTCAAAACTTTCGATTTACTATAAAAGACTCATTTAGATGACAGTTATCAGACCTATTTCTACCTATTAAGTTGAGCTTTTGGGCTAAACTAAACCTTCTAATTCTTCCCATACCTAATCCTTACAATCCAAAATCCTTCGAAAAATCCGTAATGCTCCATAATTTGTTACAAATAAACTTATCCATAAAGATTTTAATGTTCCATATGTTGCTGATTTAGCCCAAACCAGATACATATCCTTTCATAGCAAACTCCATAACCGCACTAATCCTCTTGTCAGCCAACTTCCTTATCGTTCCATTCCCGATAATTCTCCGAGTTGTCTAAAAAGAAGATGGCCTAGAGACCTTCTAGTGTAGAATTTTAGTTGAAGTGTTACTGATGTGTAGCTCATTTCAAGTTTTTACATATTATTGTAATTGTTTTGAACACATTTGCTCGATGTATATATATATATATATATATATATATATATATATATATATATATATATATATATATATATTATAATACATTGTATATATATATATATATATATATATATATTGTACAGTTGTAAATTTCAATACAAGAAAAAAGAAATGTCTAAATAGGTTTAATTATTATCATGGAAATGATTCTTTTGTAACTAATGGGAACCTTTAAACGTTTGTCTAGTAAAGAAGTCTAAAACGTCGTGCAATTTCTTGTCGTTTGAGTCTTGTTAAATTTCCTTTACGCAGAATATCCATTTGTCATAGATGAGTTTATATTTTAAGATTATTCGGAGAAGAAACCTTATGAATGGAATGAACAAAGCTAGAAGATTTAATTAGGATATTATCCATAGCATAACCAATCAACATCTTAACTTAATGACACTAATACAATATGGTACGCATCCTAAATGTCCAATGCCTGCAAGCCCCAAGACACACCGTTTTCAATTGCTAAATATTTGTGAATGAGAGGATAAGAGCGGCTCTATTTTTTTTAAAGAACTATAACAAAAGAAAAGACACGTAATTTATATAAATTTTTGACAGAAATAAAAGTCCCCATATGATAGAGGAAGGCAAGGGACCTTCAACAAGGCATATGATACAAATAATGAAGGCACTAATGATATCCATAATGGCATCCGACTTATTTTATATTTTGTTGCTCTGGTTTTCTCTTGCTAATGAATCTTCGTTATTACTTAATTATATATTGCTACACTGGCAATATAGGACTTCTGTTAACAATTCTTACCTAGGAGAGTTGAAGGAAGGAATATTGTCTTCTGTTGTTTTACATATTACAACAATTACGAATGTGATTTTTATTTGTTTAAATAAAACAACTTTGACGGTAGAGTTTAGTAAGATCTTGTTACCAACGACAATACAGTGTTAACAACTACGTGAAGGAAAGAAGAGTTAAAAAATAACCAAGTGTTAATTAACTAACTATTCTTGGCTGTAACCGTATTTATTTCAACACTGGTTGTTTGCATCTTGTACGGAATAGTCAAAAGTTTTTCCTACTGACTTCAACTTATTGATTTTATACTTTTAATATAACCTCCTCGTCATTTGCGTTTAATTTTTGCACGATGAAGGACACACATTTAGGGGTTAAGTGGTACGGGAAACCTGTTGGAGAGGTGATGGCATGATCGGGTTCCACTCAGGGTTTACAACTCATCGAACTTACACGATCGGTAAATACTTGACAGCCCGTTATCTTGTTTTTTCTGCCTTATCTCGGCCGGCGGAGGCACTCAGTCGCAGATTTCAGTCTCTTGTCGACCGGGCTTAGAATCGGTTCGTGTATAATTGGCTAACAATCGTGTCGGGTATAATGGTTCCAGAGTGTGATGGCGCCCAAACAGTCCTCCTTGAATTTGAGTTTGACCATCATGCACCCCTTCGAGGCTGCAAGAATATTCTTGAGGAATTTTCACAAGGTAAATGACTTATATCTCAGCTAATATCTTTATTGTTTAATTGGATTTAATCAATTATTTAAAAGACTAACTAAAATAAAACGATTTTAAGCTGTATTATCCCGATTAGTTTACTAAGATGTGGTTCACATTTGTTGTTTTTTTAGAAAAATTTAAAAGGCTACTATTAGAAATAATAATTCTGAAAATACTGAAGTATGATAATCCGTTACATTGAATTTTCCAATAACGTATTACTTTGCAAGTTGCTTTTGTTCTTCCATTGAAAACATTAGGTAAAAATACAGAACATTTTCAATAATTTGTTAAGCAGCTCCCCATTGGTAGCCTGTCCTTAAAACTGCTATATTAGATGGTCCCTTCGTTAACTTCTTTTCAAACGCCTCAGTGAATTATTGGGAATCAGGTGGGAAGGTAAGAGACAACTAGCTTTGGGAGAATATATAGCTTATGTAGACGGATAAGTATCTGGTTTTTATCCTTAGGATATGTTTACTTGTCACTTATCAAGGACCATTGAGGATTTTATGGAGCATTTAGATTGCAAGGATTGGATACGAGATGAATAGAATGGTTTAGTAATGACCTAAAGTTCCGTATACCCAAATAGGTTCAATAACTGACATATAACTGAGTCTTTTGTGACTAAATATAAGTTTAAAACGTTTTTCTAGTAAATGTTGAAAAATTCGAAACCTGCAAGCAGTTTTTTGTTGTATTCCTGTATATGGATTCAAAATAAGACTTTCTTCCAGATAGAATACCAGCTAGTCGATCTGTTCAATATGGATTAGTGGAGTAGTGTGTACGGATTATGTAGCTCTGGAAATATTGGTTTCATGACGAATACTATGGAAATTAATTCTATTAAACTCAGAAATGGACAGTGTTTCTAGTCTCGTTGAACGTGTATATATAAAAAAAAAATTCCACGTTGAAACATTGACTAGCAATGTATAATACATTCATATAAGTATTAGGAGTGCATAATTGAACCGTTTAATATTTTTATATATGATTTATTAGTTCATGTTTTTTTATTTTTTTGCGTGAGCCATATCCTACTCTTTTTAGTCACATTACGCTTAACTTGAATTATTATTCAGGGTTAGATTGTGCATAGAGAAACTATTAGACCGACTGGATATGATTGTGCTTGTATTCACTGTTCGACAATCGTTATGAAAATTGTATTACCCAACGTTTGGAAATCGTTGAAGCCATGTGTCGATTTAATGTTAAATCAATAAAATTCGATTTCAAAAGGGATTCTTTGATAATCTCTTTAGTATTTTTTAAATTTAAACAATGATAAAAATTTGTAATTTTTAGCTATGCAAAAAATCATAGCTAAACTTCTCATGTTTTCATGGTCAAACATTTCTTGGAATGTAATAAAATCTTCGATACGTATCTTCAATTTCTGTTTGTATGCTTTCTATGAGATGAGCTTCAAGTGCTTTCAGGAATTATTTCAAAGTAATAAATTAATTTTTTTAGAAATTTATAATTGTTTGCTTATCTTATCTTATCATGTACTCCAACTTAGGGGATCGCCCTACGGGTTACCGACCTATTCTTGCCAGGGTGAGAAGGTCAATCCATTGATCCGCCACAAAATAAATTCCAAAACACCTAGGTGGGAATCGAATCCACGACCTTCTGTACCGAGCACGCTGAGACCCTCGCCCCAAACTTCTCATCAATCGATGCTCCATTTTATTATTGTTCAGTGTGGATTAATTTTAAAATTATTGTTTCCTAGTAACTTATCTGTTATCAAAATGTCTGTCAAGTAGTTTTTTTTCCTTTTGATATAATATTAAATTAATCAATGTCTGAGAGCTTTTTTTATATTTGTTTTCACGCCCTCTTGTTTATTTGATCTAATTTATAGATTTAACTAGATATTCAATTTAACTAATTAATTAACTATTTTGGCTGGCCTGTAAATTAAATATCCTTGAGTTCTTATTGGTTTCTATAAATAAGTATAAATAAATCTATAAAGGAGATTTGTGATAATTTAATGTTTTGTTTTTTTTAATTTTCACTGTGGAAAATTTTTAATAATATGTTGAAGTATTTCACATTTATTTTTTTTGGTTTCGATTCCTTCAACATTTACTTGACGGACGCTCTAACCTTCCGATTAGTTACAAAAGACTTATTTACATGACAGTAATCAGACCTGTTTGGACGTATGGAGTTGAGCTTTGGGGCTCCGCTAAACTATCCAATTCATCTCGTATCCAATGCAAAGTCCTTGGAAAAATTCTCAATCCTTTGTCACAAACATACTTACCCAAAAAGATCTTAATATTCCTTATGTCTCTGACTTAACCCAAACCAGATACCTATCCTTTCATAGCAAACTTCATTATCATTCATATGCATTAGTATCACAACTCGCTACCCACTCTATCTCAGATAACCCTGCAAGGCGCCTGAAAAGAAGATGACCTCAAGACCTGCTAATATAATACTTTTTTATAGAACCTTTATAAGTATTAACAATGGATAGTTGCTTTTAAAGCAATTGACGTGTCATTTTTAGAATTATCATCACATTTACTTGTATTTTGTATATGTTGTAAACTGTTGTAAATTTTAAAAAAAATTATTCGGATTCGTCCAGTCATTTTTTACCAACAATATTTTTCCTCGCCATTTGTTTTTATTTGACCTTTTTCCTTCTTGCAGCCTTTCCTCCCTTCACATCTTTAATCCTCGTCTTCCTCAGGAGTTTCCCTTTGTTACTATTTTCTGATTTGTGTAAGTAACGGTTAGTAGGTCATCTTTATACATGCATATTCTATAAATATTCTTCTTATCAATTATCTTTTCCTATTCCATTATCTGTTTTTATAATAATACAAAGATTCGTTTAAAAAATCAAATAACGAATTATTTATTTATTTACTTTTCTTAATTAGAGAAAGTGAAGTTTTGAAAAGAAATACTCGTATTTTATAACAGGGAATTTTTAATTAATCTTTGTATCAATGAGTTTTGTTTTTGATAAAATTAGTGAAAAATATTTTTAAATATATTGGCTAATATAGAACTAAAATTCCCCAGAACTGCGATGCTATAGGGAAAACCAATATCCTTTAAAACGTGTTTATTTATATAATTGTTCATAACCCTTGGATTATATAATTGTTTACCTTTGACTTCTTAACGATATAACATTGTTAATATTCCAAAAGTTCATCAGTTTTGTCCTTTATATGTCCCTTTTATTGATAATAAAATAAATCAAATAAAATCATTTGAGATAAATTTTTTGGTTTATTTGGTTACTTAAAACCTTTCGTGTAGATGTAAAATAAATTGAGTACCATATTTATAAAAATAAAAGCATATTTTAAAAAATGATTTATTAAAACTCAATCGCCATTCACAACATTATTTCACACAAAAATTATATTTAATTTTAAAATAAATAATATTAAATATCTGAATTCTCTGAGTCTGATTGTGTTAAAATGTTGTTGGTCTAACATTTGACAGGATCTTCACATTAAGAAAAAAACATAATCAAAATATAAGGCTTTTTTACATAATTTTCTCAAAACATTTAAAGCTGCTAATTATAATAGTGACACTCATAATTAGTTACTGAAACCTGTTTAGATTTAATCATCTCAAATATATTAAACAACTGAAGATACGAATATTTACAAACACCAAATGTTTCATGCAAATACATTCATGTCTATCACGAAACCACCCTGAAACGTATGCGACATAACTCTACATCCTGACCTTTTCAAGCCAACTGTTAATGAAAAAATAGAAACTCTTAACAAACGATTTCACGAAACATTACATGGCCATCCCAACACACCTGCTTAAGTCCTGAACTGACGTTGCAAAAAATAGAAAAAACGAGTTAGGAGGATGTGCCTTGATTACATTTTGATTTAATCACTTTGATTGGCTGATGTGAATAAATATTCTAAGTAACAAAAATAATCATAATAATAATAAATAAATATTTAAAGTTGCAAAAAAAAGAGAAAAAAAAAGTTTTTTCCTTGTATAATATTTATTCATTAATTGAGTTTGCAATTAGGTGATATCTGCATTTTTTTATTAATGTTTAATGTTGTTGTTGTTTTTAAACAAAGTGTAATCTAAATTCATTTCAAAATTTATAATTCATCACTTAGTGTCTAAATTGTGTTTGAACAAGCCCTGTTGAAATGTAACACCCAACCAAGAATTATTTTTTGTTAGTTGTCTACTTAAGTAGAAGTTATTGTTATTTCCATTACATGTTCTAAATTTTGTTTTTTAAGCATTTATCGAAATTTATTAACAATTTTAACTTCTATTAAATCTAACTAACTTTTAATAAATTAGTGAAATGCGATCTATGGAATCTTTGAGCTCAGAGATCATGAATTAACTGCTCTTGCGCATGCGCAGTTCCCGACCTAAGAAACTTAAACCAAAATGGCGGTGATTTATATACCAGTAAAAACTATCGCTCATTGTTTAATGTTCTTTAATACTACTATCATAGTTTCTTGGATCAAAGTACCAATTAAAAGCAAAGTTGCAGTATTAAAAGTAAAAAATTAAAAATTAAGAGTATTTAAAAAGTTACTTAATTTTTCTTGATTTTAATTTCTTATCATATTTACAAAAATAAAAAAAAAAAGTATGTCTAGCACCAATGTTTGCTCAAGTTGATAATTAAACGTTATACTGTAACCACCGCTACTGTTAAGGTATCTTATCTGAAACTATATAGCTTAAATTCTGTATTTGTATTGTAACTTTTTTCTTGTAATAATATTTTTCTCTAAATATTATTAAAGAGGAGTCCATTCATTTAGAATAATAATGGAATCTGGTAACTTTATCTCTTACTTATATAAGAGATATGCTGAGTAAACTAGTGTATCCGGAATTCACGTATCATTCACATTAAAAGCAGCGATAGGTTTGTTTATTTTTATTTCATTTTATCTTAGTACGCAGTTTATTATCGTTGAGTAATATGATTTATTGGTAAAGTCAATTATAGTTTTAAATCTTTAGATTTGATTTTTCTAAACTTCTTTTGCAACTAATTTTTTTTTTTTTTTTTTTTTTTTTTTTTTTTTACACTCATTCTGCTGATTCACGTCTTAAGTGATGAAACAAAATACCCCAAATTAAAAAACAAAACAAAAAACCAGCATTGCTCGTCTTCATAATTCAATATATTAAAAAAACAGTTCAAATTTAAATATTAATAAATAAAATTAACTTATATAAATATGAAATTCCTGTGAAAAAACATATTAAAATAAAATAAAACGATATTTCACTGATCGCAGTTTAACAGTTCCTCTACCTTTGACTCAGTCTGGACAAACGACTTACTTTTTTTTTTTTTATTCTTTATTAAAAATAAATTACATAAAGCCAAACAAGGCTAATAAAAACATAGGTACATGTTTGGATACACATCCATCTCACATGAAACAATAAGTAATAATAATAGAGGAATCTATAAACAAATGAATAATGCAAACGAGATAAAACAGTAGGAAACCTTTAAAAAAAACCTACACAGCAAAATAAACAATACTAGTTAAATTAACCATTACTAGTTAAATTAACAATTTATGAATAATAATAAATAATAGTCAAATTATATATAATCCAGCCTGGAGTGATAAGGATAATAATATAAAACTTACGCAGTTACAAAAATCAATCTTTTTCTAATAACTTTATGGTGTAAAAAGATATTTACACTACTCTAATTTATGTAATATTTTGTAATTTATAGAAATTAGTACTTAGGTCTTCAAGTAAATGTGTTTTGTCAGTTTTTATTTGTATCTTTTTAGAGTTTTCTTGTTTGTATTACCTATTTCTTGGATATTTGGGTTGTTTGATTGTGGGTAGATTGAGATCAGTGAGCATGGTGGATATTCTTCTGTAATTTGTATTACAAGTATTACTCCAAACAGGTGCTGCGTTGGTTATCATAGGTCTGATTACAGTTTTATAGAATATTAATTTGTTTCTATTGGATAAATTTGAGTGCTTATTGAAGTAACGAACGACTTACTTATTATCCACATACGAGACTTAAAAGACGAGAAATTGCTCATAATTTTCAACATTTACTAGGCAAGCGTTCAAATCTCTCAATAAATTACAAAAGACTTATTTACTTGGCAGTAATTAGACCCATTTGTACATATGGAGTTGAGTTTTAGGACTCCATTAAATCTTACAATTCTTCTCGTGTCCGATCCTTACTATCCAACATCCTTCGTATAATCCTCAATTCTTCTAATGCCATACATAAAATTATCCATAACGATCTAAGTTTTCCATAAATTGTAGATTTGACCAAACTAAGATACCTATCCTTCCACGACAAGCTACATACCCACTCGAATCCACTAGTTTCACAACTTGCTTCCCATTCCATTCCCGATAACCTTTCGAGGCATCTGAAACGAAGATGGCCTAGAGACTTTCAAATATAGAACATTTATTGAAGTGCTACTAATGGGTAGTTCTTCTCAAGTTAATGACATGTCACTGTCATTTCACCTCACATTTACTTATTTTATATATTTTATACAGTTGTAAATATCAATAAAGTAAACTATAACAAAAATAGAAAACTAACATATGTCTGAAGTTTAACATAGTTTTAAAATCGGACAGTACCCTGTCTTAAATTATCCAAAAGTTAAATTTTGTTCACAAATCTTTCAAGCTAATATCTTAAGACTAGATCTTTCGAAGTTTATATGGATCCCAAGCCACGTGGGCATAATGGGAAACGAGCTGGCCGATCTAGGTGCAAGGGAAGCTCTCAAGCTGCCGGGACGGGGTAAGATTGCACTAACTCCATCTGATCTACAAAAAGTCCTAGAGAAAGAAATCAATGATTGATGGCAGTCTATGTGGGAGGAAAGCCCACCGAATAAACTGAGAACAATAAAAAAGAATGTCAAACCCTGGAATACATCCAGCCGCCAATGTCGTAGGGAGGAGGTGGTACTGACGAGACTCAGGATAGGCCACACCAGACTGACACACTCCTACCTATTCACTAAAGAAGCTCCGCCAAAGTGCCAATACTGCAATAATATACTGACGGTAACACATATATTTCAAGAATGCCCTTTTTTCTCGTCGCGCCTCAATAGCTTGGAACTGAGTACTGACCTTCAGTCTTGGGAGATGACAGTAAATCAACAAAATTAGTGTTCAAATTCCTAAAATTAAACGATTTATTTACAGAAACTTAGCACAAATTTTAAGTATGTTATAGAACAAAAGTCTATATAAAATATGTAAATTAAATCAAATAACGGAATATTTCGGTACAAAAACAAAATAAAAAGAAAAAAATTGGCGTTGATAACCGGTGTAGTTGTACGCCACAAAACTTAAACAAACAACAACTTGATCTTTCGGCATTTCATTTGTACATATTTCTACAACAATTTCGGGGTAAAAAAAACAATAATAAGAAAGGATCGGATATTGAAAAAAAAACACCTTTGATTTATTTTTCGATAAACGTAATAAAGTGACAAAGCCAAATATTGGATATTGTTTCCATGAACTTTTGCCAAAAAATCCGAAAAGGGTTTGACCCGTCATGGTAGGTTTAGTGTTAAATCTTCTTTTGAACTTAATTACTGCGAACTGTGGAAAATTAATGTTTTTATTTCAAATTAATGTTTAATATATATATATATATATATATATATATATATATATATATATATATATATATATATATGTATATATATGAGTCGTGAATAAACTGTTTAACACGATCATCTAAGTTATTTGTTTTAATTTGAATAAATTTATTATTAATTTATCAATACTAAAATGTTATATGTGTAGTGACAATGAATAGAAAATATTTTAATATAGATATTTTGAAACTATCAAGGAGTTTTAGTAAGCATTCAATGTATCCAAATTGGGGCACACTGACATCGCCTGACAAAATACACTCAATAATCCTAACACCGACCCAGACTGAACAGGTTGTGAAGAAAAATTTATTAGCTATGGCTTCCGAAGTGTTTTATATTTTTAATTAAATATTTTGCCTTCTTAATGGCTGTCGTTAATATTAAGTATCTTATTTTTGGAAAAACTTCAGCTGTGAGCAGTTAAGAAAAAATGCTTCCAATCCTCAATCTTCTGTCTACGAAAATGGAACTATGGAATGTTTTATATAAATTTTGTTTTAAGAAAAGGTTAAAAGATTTTTTTTTTTCTGTGAATTTATTTATAATTAAATATATTTTTTTGGATGAAATTGGTCTAGTAATTAATATTAACAAAATTATATACATGGTTAGTAATAGAAACGATTATTATTTCGGTGATACAGATATAATCAGGTGTAAGTTTGAATACGTGCAGTTTAAATATCTAGGGTCTACAATTCAAAATGAATTAATATTAATAATACAAGCCGGAAATGTTTGTTATTTTGTCCGTCGTATATCTGCTCAGTTCGCGCTTACTCTCTAGAAATTTAAAAATTAGGATATCCAAGACTATTAAACAAACAAAAGTTCTCTATTGGTGCGATACGTGGTCGCTTTGGTTAAGAAAAGAACAATGCATTAAAGTTTTGCGTAGAATATTTGGCCCAAATAAAGGTAAACATACAAGGGAATTTAGAAGGCACTACAATTTATGCAGTAAATATTGTTCAGATAATGGCAGCGAGACTGCGATTAGAGGATTTCGTCAGGACTGATCGTGAGAATTTGGATTTAGGAGGGATGGATTCGAGAGAGTTTTATGGTGGTATGGGAATCGAACCTTCATGTTCCCTAAGCCTTTTATTCATTGCTTATTTATATATTTTATCATATTTTTGGGATACCTATAAGCTTTATTTTTATTTTTTGTTAGTTTTTTTTTCAACTTAAAAAATTATCAGAAAATGGAAAATCAATCAGGGTGAATTTTTGGCCTGCCAATTTATGATATCTGTACATATAGTTATTTATTAATATGACCTTGAATAGAAATTAATTTATCAAAAACAATTATTTATTCTTTTTCATTCCTAGAGTCCTGCCACCTCTCTTACCCACTTCTAAACCTCACCACATGTTTCTACCATCTTTTTAACTAGACATTTTATGGTATAATAATTCGCATAATTTTATTTTCCAGGTAAGGATCACTTTTACTCTGCTATGCTGTAAGTTAAGGTAAGATTTAATTTAGTCATTAATTATTTATATATTAATAACACTTTGTTTTGGAATAATTAATAATTATTTCATAAACCTATACACCATAGTGACTCTTTTGGGAACCGAACTCATTCTGCTTCATTGATGTATATATACACTATATCGATGCTATTTTGTTTACAGTTATAAAATGAAAAAAATATAATAGTTTAAATTATTTATTTTTTGAGCAATCAAAAATTTGTACTAGTCCTGCATCTTGGTCATCTAGATTCTATAACGATTGCTATCTCGTTTGATCGAAACCTCAGAAGAATTTTCAAATTAATTTAATTTATATAATATAATTAAATTTATAATATTAATGAATTTTAATTATATTCCTTATATTAATAAATTTTCATAGGTCACTTCTTACTTAGTATTTTAGTTAACTTCTTACAGTTATCAGTAATTTATGAAACTATATTATGCTGCGTTTTGGCTTAGAAGAATCTAGTAATTCCGTTGCATCTTATCATTTAATCAAGTATCAGAGTTAATTCTATCTTCTTATTTTTTTAATTTTATAAAAATACGTTTTTTAAGTATTTATTTTGGCATAGCTCCTATTATATGTAATATTTGTAGCTGCATGCTTCGGAAACAATGCCCCATCATCAGGCTTCTAAATTTTTTTTTTAAAATACATTAATCTATATCTTTATACAAATAGTTTTAGAATTATATACGATACGTTATTTACCTAATTATCTGTGATTATTTTCACATTGTCTATTCTTTGTTCATGTTACCAGCCATTTTAGTAAACAATGTTCATTACTCGTCTATTTGATGGTTTTATTATTATTTACTGTTTAATATAGTGTTTTATATAAAAAATTCAATATTTTTATTTCTGTTGCATTGTTAATAAGTACGTTTTATTATTTTACTGATTCTTAAATCATGAGGTAATAACGTCATTCAGCTTACTAAAACAATCATGTATAAATAATGAGTCATATATGAAATTAAAGCTCCTTTACATTTGATTATTTTTTAAGTTTTTTTTCTTTTTAACTAATCGCCGTTATTATAGTTTAAATAATAATAATAAAAACTTTGTAGTATTCAAAAAGAGTGTGATAAATATTATTCATTCAAAATGAGTTTTAAAAAAATTATAATTATTTTTTTAAACTTTTTTTTCCCAAACATTAGTGATAATTAAAAATTCCTGAAGGGTTTTAAATAGAATTTGTAAAAGTAACATCCTAATTAAAATTTATCATTTTCATCGTATATTCTTTTTTATATACGTATCTATTGCTACATTATTTTTTTCTGAATTAGCTATATTACTAAATGTAAAAAATATACCCACAGTTAAGTGTTTATTAGCCATTCTATGTCCGTCTCCAAATCGTTTATTCTTGAGAATGGAACCTACTATAAATAAAATTTAAGATGCATAAAAATTAAATATATGTATCATTTTTACAACTTTAGATATCTTTCCATCATTTTTTTTTTTCGTATAATATGTTACAATTTAAGTTTCTAAAGAGTTTATTGATATTTAAAAAAAAAATTGATAGAACGGTCTGATATAAAAAAAATCAAGGTGAACACCTGGGCCCTTGAATTGTAAAGTAGTTTAAAACCGGTCCGGAATTTAAATTGACTTCTGCTTTGTAAATATTTACCGCTCCTACTTTACTCTTGATAAATTCTCATTATCTAATCAATAAGTTGGAATTGGCTTAGATGCCCTGAAATGTAAAGATTCTTTGTCTATTTTTACCATGTATGTATTTGTAGGTTGGAGAAATGATATTTTTTATATGACCCAATGGTCTATCACCACTACCACACATTACTAATACCATTATAATAATTTTGTTCTTGAAGTATTTTCATTCTTATAGTTGGTTTTCTTTCGTATGGCCATAAAATGAATTATTCTACCACATTTTTTATTTTATCATTTTTCCCAGAGTGTCTGCAATTGGACGACTTTTTTGTAATGTCTTGTTAACGTTCTCTTCAATCCTCTTCCAGTGTCAGACAACTTCTTTTGTGATTCCTCAGCAACGTTTTTAAGTAGTGTGAACTATGGAAAAATGACAGATTATATATATATATAATTATATATATATATATATGATATAAAATATTAATTATTCATTCGATAAAAAAAATATTTTATTTGATTCTTGATTTGATCGTCATGAAATCAAGAGCCCCACTTATTCCCCTTGTTTCTTTGTTTCTCAAAGGAAAGAAACCTCACAATATCCAGATACGCTCTCAAAATATAATTAATGAAATTTTTCAGGACTTAAAACAAGCTTTTGACTTGGTGAGGCACACCTGATTGCTTCTAAACCTATATACACATACCGAACATTAATGTGCATGAAAATTTGAGAATTTTAATTACCAATAAATAATGAGTGATCCAGATCAACAAATATGATCTTGTTAAAAAGAAATGTTTTGAAAATTTTGGAACCTACACTCTTCATGGCGCCATTGTTATCAGATTGTGCTTGAAATATGTAAGGCGTTTCGGGTTATGTCCTATACAATACACATTCCAACACTGGACACTTTTTTATTGTAAAAGTTACCGGCGATATTGTCACCGCTTGTTGTATTTTTTTATTTTATTCTTTGGATTTTATGAAACAAGAGCACCATATTTTCCCTTTCCCCTGTTTTTCTCTGTTTCGTAATTGAAAGTATACAACAGAATATTCACCTACATTGACAATACAGATCTGCTTACGAACCCTTGCGAAACACCGGCGGAATACTCTGTTTATTGTTACTGTTACAAAAAATGCCCTTGCTTCGTAACCTACAGTCCTTCGTTCCATGTATAGGCTCTTCTTCATCTCCTGAACCGCCTGTGGCTGCATTCCCCTGTAATTATTGTCCAATGGTACGTATGGTACTCGGGAGAAAGTTGGTTTCAGGGAATCCCTTTTCGACATAGCAGACCAGAAAAAAAAATCTAGAAACTTGTCAGGAATATTAAGGAGGCATTTTCATGACTGAATTATCCTACCTCCATCTGCTGCGGTGCAATTAGTTTCATTTAATGGGCCTGTGATTATAAAATAATTTCTGTAATAATTAATCCTTATAATCCACTTCTTTCGATATCTAGTCCAAGGAACTAATGTTAAAATAAATAGTCCTCAAAACAAATCTTTTCTTTTAATTCTACATATTATTTTTTTTTTTTATTCCTCTCTCAGTTTTCCTATCTCGCTTTGTTTATCTTTTTTTTTTTTTTTCTTCTTTCAACATTTAATGTATCCCAAACCAATTCATAAACATTCATAAATAAACATATAAGAATATATATATATCAAGCTCTATTAAAAAAAATATAAACTGACACGTCAAAAATTGCAATCTATAGATTTTTTTAATTTTTTCGGCTAAAAGAAACTAGTGGTTTATGTCCTCAAATACTTTACCTAGAGTATATAAAAGGTTTTAGAATTATAAATAATATAATTAAATAAGAACAAGCAGTATTTTAAAAAAATGCCTAGCAATTTTAAACTTACCAACTTTTGAATTAATAAAATTTATATTACCCCCCTCCTCTTGCGTTTATTACTTCTTGCATTCGATGGGTTGTAGGTCTTATGTGAATTATTTGAAATTTTTGAGGGATATAACTCACCTAATGCAAAACTTTAACAAATCTGTTTTATGTTCAATTTTGTAAATTTATTATTATTATTTTTTTTATCACTGCTTGCTTTTATTTAATTACTGTTTAAATATTTTTATTTACGCTTGATATATCTTTTTTATAGAATATGGGAACGTAAAATTCTAAAGAGAAATAAATCTTTTAGCCGAGCAAATGAAAAAAAAAAAAAAAAAAAATTCTCGGGTGAAATGTTTTACTTGTTAGTATAATTGAAGGAAAATCGTTTATTATTATTTTTTTTTTTAACGTGATTATTTATTTAATTACTTTATTTCCTATTATTTTAATTATTTATTTTTTATTTTTTATGATTAATTTTCGTTTTAATTACTTCATTATTATCCCGGAATTATTTCTATTTATTTTTATGTTTTTATGGAGCTGAATCTGTATTTTTACATGGTCATCTCAAAATTGTGCTACAAAGAAAAAAAAATTTACTAAATATTTAAGGACTAGTACCAAAATTTAGGAATAAATTTCAGTTTACTGGATGTTACATTTTCATCTATATATTTAACTTTCTTCTATGTACACTGGTGCTAAATAGTTTGAGAAAGAATTCCTATAAAAAATAGTTCTAGGAAATGGATTTTATATATTATTTTTTTTCTGTATTTACTTATTTATGTATTTATTTTGTATTCATTATTTTTTTAAAAGTATTTCAGTTAGTTTTCGGAATGGAATAGTTCATATTGGAATCATTACTCTAAAAAACCTAAAGTTAACCAAGAAAAAACTTTTATATAATTTTTGACGTTGAAATACTGTTACTGGAATTAAACAAATTATATGGGGCCTCGATGGGTGAGCGAGTTGGGGCCATAAGTTCGAATCCCATCTAGTTGGGTTAAAATTTATTTCGTAGTGGACCCGTGGTATAAATCTTAACCTACCAACCTTGGCTAGAATAGGTTTGTAACATGCAGGATAACTGCTCTAGTTCATAAGGACGTAAAGCCAAAAAAACAACAAAAAAACACGTTATGCAAAAAATGGCTTCTTGATGCACAATAAGAAAGTAACCAAATTAGTTTAAAAAGATAGCTAAGAAAAAATCTTTTCCCGATTTGCCGACAATGTCACATTAAACTATGTAGTCAATTTTTTTTTTATTACCGCAGTTGTATTTAATACACTGATGAAATCTAATCGCGATTCAATATTTCCGATACTCGCGAATTGAACTTTTCCTGCCAGACGTCCCTTTGTCGGTCTCCGTGCTGCAATGTCGACATGCAAATTGAATTAAGTAAAACCAATAATTATGTCCATATCTTGATTTAAATTTCTGCTTTCAAATATTAAACGACATTTGATATAATATGAATGTTTCTCTATAAGTAACCCCAATTAGGCTGATATGTATTAAGACGTTCTATAATTAAAGACGTCCCCTTATATGGATTTTCATTTTGTGATTCCAGTTTTAATAGGGCTAATTATAGCGTGGGGATCCTGTTAAAATCGATCGAAAATAAATAGGTCTTTAAGGGATTATAAAAAATATTATTAAAATTCGAGATAGAAGTTAAAAAAAAAAAAAAAAAAAAAAAATGTATTTGTGAAACATTCAATTTACGTTTCATCAAAAAAATTAATATTCGTGCCGTGATGCCGTTAAATAAATGAAGTGTGTTACGAATATGATTCTGTTAGCTCTGAAAATATATTTAATTAATCAATTTTGATTACTCTTTGCTTTGGTGTAGATTTCGTCAGGTATATGCGCTACTATCTTGATTAAACTATAGAACTCTCCTCAACAAGTTGGGGTAGAACACTTATTATCGAACATTATAAGACTGGAAATCGTATAGTTTTCTTTTCTTTCCTTAATGGCTTTTATGATATAAACATTAAAATCTGTCCTACCCAAGGCTTTTAAGGCAAAGAAAAACACACGTTTTTTTTTTTTTTTTTTTTCATTTTCTCGGCTAAACGTTAGATTCTTCTTTTGGGGCTTACGTACCCAAACACTTTTATGAGTCCATATAAAACTTATTAGGATTATTTAAAAATAATTATTACTTAATTAATAAGGTTTATATCCGTCTATTGTGATTTCAAATAAATTCTTGAGAGATATTCCCCGTCTAATGTAAAACATTAATAAATTAATTTTTCTTAAATACTACTTGTTTTATTAAATTAATTGTTTTTAGTTGATAAAATGGAAAAAATAAATTAAGTATATTCGCATGTCAGTATATAAAATTAAATATAATAAATGTAAAAAAAATATTTAAATAAAAAAAGAAAAGAATAAATCACTCTATATATTTCATGTGTCACTGGTTTATCCAGGGCATAAGCATTTTAGTCAGAGTATAGCAATTTATTTATTTTTTTTTTTTTATTCCTTAATAAATGAAAAAATACATTTATTTGGTTTGAGAATTTTCTCGATGATGTTCAAAATCAATGTCTTATCCATTTTGTGCAGTAGATTTTTTTTCTTATGTTTATTCTTTAATTCTTTAATTCTTTTGTTTAATATTTAATATGTTTTGGTTTTTTTATTTCCTCGGCTACTTTTTATTTCCAGATTAAAACTGAAAAATATTTTATTACAAATATCAGTGACGCAAGTCATAAAAATTATGAACTATAAATGTACAGTTGTGTATGCGTATGTATTTTTACGCTGTAACTGCAAAACAAATACATGATTATAATGTATATAGAATATATAGAAATATACAAACAAAAAAAGATTTTTATTATAATTTTTTTTTTTTGTATCTGATCTTGCTAACTCGGAATAAATTATGTTTTCTAAAAAAATGCTTAAATTTGTTTTGCTTTTTGCTTTGTCTTGACTTTTTCTATACATTCACAATTTTGTTTTCCTCCTAAACTGGATTTTTTTAAATGGATTCTAAATTATTTAATTATATTATAATAATCTATACCTGCTCAAGCTGATTAGGTGACTTTAGTATATACTATAATATGACAGAAAGTATTGCTATTTGATTTTTCTTGATTGTCTTTAAGTGCTTATGACATAGTAGATGGCATTTAGTGATTTGCTTTTGTGTCAGATTATGGTGTTTATGTCATTATAATCTGCTTATATATGTCCCAATAGCATGTTTCACTAATTAGTGCTTCCATGCCAGATTTTTAATAGTAGGTATCACAGCTCAAACCCACCTGACACATTCCTAGCTATTTTCTTATAAAAAAAAAAAATAAATAAAAAAAATTCGAACGGTCAAAATTTACATAACATATGTATTTTAAAAAATATTTAATAAAATCATGATATAATAATTAAATGATGTCTGAAATTAGAGGGAAAGGTGGAAATATGAGCACCATCTTTTGTTTTTGATTTTATGATTATATGATTTTGATTCTTTTGATAAATCTTTTATGAACCTATAATTATTATTAACGAGTATCAGACTTTTTTTTATGGAAAAAATCGAATCATTAGAGATCGTATCCATAAAAAGATGTAGGAAAATGTAATTGTTTACATAATATCCCAGTGCCAGTTATAAAATATGGCAGTGGTAATTTTCTTTTGATATATCTTATTTCAATTTCATAATCAGTAGAGATGTCCGGAAGAATAAATTTTGGGGTTCTATCATTTGATGAAATTTTCTTCAAGTAGCAAATGTTGAACGTGAACGAGTCTACTTTTTTTTTGGTCAAAGCTATAAAACGCTTTAAAACACAAAACATTGCTACCAACATATATTTCTTTATCTTAAATTTCATAATCATTCATCAATTCACCCAAAAAATTACAATCTTCGCTTGATGGATCAGCCAAGGTCACATTTGTGAAATCACCATCTTAACCAGTTGAATTGTTTGTTATAAATTGTGAGTGGCGAGTTTTCTCCTCTTAAAAAAAAAAGGTTATACGAATAGTAGCTAACCAAATTTAGGCATTTTATATCCCGCGGAATGTCTACAAACTTTTCCGTATAAACAAAGAGAAAAATCTATAGTGCCTGTGGACACTTTAAACATCTGTCAACAGGTTCTGCTGGCGATGGTGTCCACTGGAACAACTGAACGCCATGTTGTGCGAAAAGCTCTGTTTCACAAAACTCGAAAGTGATAACTGATATAAGAACATATGAAGATATTATATATTTATCGGACAGCCAAAAATTCTAAGTGTAGGTCTTAAAAAATTTAAAATCACTGGTTGGATTGGTCAGGATTCGGAAGAAAAAAACTTGAAAATAATAATTTCTAGTAAATCTTAAATTTGACAATCTTGAAAACACACGTACATCTGCAGGGAGATGCTTGCAGCACTACCAATCAAACAATTCCAATTTCCCTCCTCCCACCCTCAATTAGAAAAGCCCACTGGTACAACTGTGCTTTATGTACAAAACTACATCCTAAGATATTCTAAATTCCCTAATGACATTCTATGACTTCAAGTAGTCTCATAACATAGTTCAGCGGCTCCTGAAGTATTCCTCCGCCTAGTCTGGGAATAGACCCAGGATATAAATCTACCGTCCAGTTAGAGAGCTCGCTGGAATGTGTTAACTCCGCCGATAAAACAGTTTAAGAGACCGGTGTCAAAATCCTGTGAAAGTTAGTCGACTCAACACAATATAATTTAACAAGCCTTATTAATTCTTATGGCCTTGCCCGAGATCTAAAGTTTTATTCATCCGATTGTCATCTAGGATAATAAATCCCGTCTTAATTGTGACTGGATTCTCTTTCATTTCGTTCGCTAATTTACATTTATGCTATCATAAGAATCTTCAGGGACAATATTCGGGAAAATTTTATGTAGTATCTGATTCTCGCAACTGTATCTGGATCAGTGGGCAATGCAGCTGTTGACTGGCGAACCAATTGACCCAGAAATTAGAAATAATGGTCTAATTGCTCTATTTATTTCTTCTATTATAAGCGATGACAGTAGCTGTTGTACTCGTTTCGCAGTGCTATATGTGATTTTTGTTAATTAGACCAATAAAGAATATAGCAACAACAAAAACCCCTAATGTAGCACGCGGAGGCTAAGAACTGATTGAGAGATCACCTTGAGTAACTCTTATAAAGCAGTTCATTATCTGCAAGTTTTTTAATAGTCTCTGTCCATCAGGATTAGCAACTCATAAATTGAAATTAAAAATTAGATGCCTAATTATGATTTTAGGTAATATTGAACCACCTAATCAGTGAAATTTTTACCGGGTTAAAAATGTTTTTTGTGATAATATCATTCAGGAAATAATGCTTATTGGTTGCATGCTAGAATACAAGATTTTTATTGATAAAAAAATAATACTTCAGTTATTAGTTAAAATTATCTAAGTTCTTTAATTACACAGTTCTGCAGAAAAATTTTTACATCTTTATTTATGCTGAATTCGAATCAAGGCAAAATTCTTTCAAGCATCATTTTTAAGAAATTACGCGTTATTTTTGAAAAACCTAAAATTGCGTTTTTTTTTTGTTTTTTTTTCACTGCCATGAACATTTTTTTTTTTTTTAATTTTATGTCTAGAAGTTATTTATTGTTCAATTCGAATCGATAGTAAAAAAAAAAAAAAAGTTATCAAGCACTATTTTTAGAGATTGGCAGATTTTTTAAAAAATGACATTTTTTTAATAGATTTTTTGGTGAAAACTTTTTAGGTAAAAAATAATAATATTTAATACTGAACAAAATTGATGTATATATTTTTTCCTTTTGTACTCTACATCACGTGTCTCACGTTGTAGTGCCCAACAGTAGCACAGTACAGTAGTAAAGTTGTACTTTTTTTCAATTTGGGCTATTTCTTGATGAAATCGCTCTCCGTGTTCATCTTAAACCGCTCCGAAGTTGGTAGGGAATATATTTAAATGGTAATGCAAAATTTAAATTTTTGAGGATATGCTGCAACCCATATAGCCATATATGATAAAAGCAATTCATCAACGTTATTTATGGAATAAAGCCTAGTACTTATGCTCTTATAGCTTTTTAAATTTTTTTTTTAAAGCTTTCAATGATTAAAAACTGCTCTAAATGTAGAAAAGCTCCTCATTTTTCGACCTAAAACACAAATTTGACAAAAAAAATGGTGCCTGATTGAGATTTTCGACTTCGTATTCGTGTTCGGTACACATCAAAACATAATAAATCAACATTTTTGTTGAAGGGAGTATTTTAGTTTTTATATAAACCACTAACATAGAAAACACTTTTTTTTTCTTGTTGGTGAGAAGCCTCTATATATCTGAATACCACTACCTACATTCCTTGTTCCCAGTTACTTGGAGCATTATACTGTAATTTAACCTTTAAACACATTGTTGAGAACTTTGCTGATATTGTTGCATACAATTAAACTATTTCCATTTCGTTCTCATAAATAATTCATGTCCATGATCTCTCCCGTTTCCCATTACCTGTATTCTCAAGTAGCCTTTATGCGTTCCATTCTGCATTTCAACACTTCATTGCATATTTTAACTGTGAATTTTACATTGTCGTATTTTTTAAAATATTTTTTAAACATCTATTACTAATTTCATTTGACTAAACTTTGACTTTGGTAATTCTCTATTTGTTGCTTGTTTCATATAGTTGATTGTATCTGTTCTGGTTCCTGCTTGGTGAGAGGATCATAGCGATAATTACATCATTACAATAACAATTAATTATTTATTTATGATTTAAAAAATAAATCCCTTTGAAAAAAATATTTAAAATCAATATGACAGATATATATAATTTTAGATTTTTCAATAAAATGCACTTTTGTATAAAGTTAATAATGCATTATTTTTATAACAATATTTAAATTTTTATAGCAAATATTCATAAAATATTTATATCTTATGTTCAATTCATTGTATATTCAATAAAGTTGGATAGACAACATAGTTGTATATGAAAGTTGTGTTAAATATGTATAGAAATAGTTTCAGGTTGGCGATCATAAAATAGTTAATTTATAACAATATTTAAGGATACTTGAGTTCTTATAGTTTGTGTCACTGATGACGTTCATAATTGGAATAAAATAGTTATTAATATAAAGTTTTTCTTCTCAAATATTTTTTTTGTGTATACTTTAAATATAATTTTTATTTTTTGTAATTTATTTATTTTTTATTTTTTTAATATTTGTTCATATTGATTTCAAATATATGAATTTCATATATTTTATGGATGGATTAATGTTTATACGTAACAATTTTTCTTCTATGCATAAACATGATGTACAATCATTATATTTCGATTTTAAATGCCTTATTTTTGAACTTATCATTCACTTTTACTATTTAAAGATAGTTTAATGACAGTTCTTTACTAAACGACTTCGTAACTCTATTAATTAAGCACGTTCCTAGATCTTGTCAAGTTAAGATTTATTCAACCCGCAAGTTTTTTTAGTGGAAACTGTAATTTATTTCTGGGTTTATTGTTTTATATATGATTTATTTCTATTAGAAATAGAATATATAAATAATTATTTTAAATTTCCTGTAAGGTATCCAGACACATTTAAGGAAGGGTGGGAATTATTACCAAATCAAAATGTCGATTTGTTTAATTGATATTGTGTTTAAAAATCATGCACCTTTAGTTGTAAGAGATTTTTATCTATAAACAAATCAAACTTCAATTATTAGTGAAAATTATCTCATGTTCTTTACTTATGAGAGTGTTCGAAGTTGCGATTGGGGAGCAAGTATTACATAAGACAGTATTATACAAATTAATAATAAATATTAATAATAAAAAAAAATAGTTATATGGCAAGTAAGCCTAAAATAATTATAGTAATAAAATAAGTAGTGATTTTTGCTCTTTCTTATATTATTATTTTAGTTGGGTCCGCTATTTTTTAAAGTTTTTTAATAGCAATTATCAAAAATTCTAAAAATGCAAAAAAATATTAATTACAGAGGATATGTGGGAATAATAATTTCAATTAGGGACAAATGGGCATTATGAGAAGTTTTGTTGGGATAAGTAGGCAGCCTACATTATATACCATCTTACAGTATACTAAAAATATCTGGTTGCTGTTGAAATCATTTTTTTCTGAGCTAACCTATTTAATTGTTTCTATACAATAAACCGTCCCCTTTTACTAAACAAGATACTTCGAAAATCCAAATTTTCGGCAACATATACCTATGATGAAAGAGGTTCCTACATATGAACTCCGGAAGTAACAAAATTGACAAGATCTGCTCTACTTCATGCTTACTGTGCCATGCTTTAAATGATCATCATTAGTCCAGTCAAAATAGGAAAATCAGAGGAACTAGAAATACTAGTTCCAATTTTTACAGGAATGTGTTGGAGATTCAATTATGTAAAATACCCATTAAGCCCACTGTACATTTAAAATTTGTCGAAAACGTACACATTTAGCGTGCTGACGTGTGTAGTTTACGGTACTTAATCAAAACTTCATATATAGGTATATATAAATATAGGTCTAATAGTAAATTTAACCAGCTTTCAGATGGACAATAAAAAAAAAAGTTATAAATCGAACTAATTGTTTCGGAGTTAGAGGTGTTTTCGCATAGAAATAGTCGAAGTGTCTGAGCGCAGCAGTTTTGAAAATGCACCCGATTATCTGATTTTTTCGTTAATGTTTATGACCTACTGAGTGCTGTTTAGCTTTTATGTTTCGTCGAATAGAACCTTAAAATTAAATTGAGAAATCAAGATTTATCGTTAAAAACTTAGAAGTGCTGTAAGTTGCGACTTGTTCAATATAAATTAACATATGGATATAAATTCTTGTTGGAATTTTGTGCCGTACAAGTTTTGTTCTGACGTTTTTCCCCTAAAACGAATTAGTGAGGATGTAGAAGGCAATAATATACGAGAAACATGAGTGAAAAACAATTTTTTTGAAAATTACAACTACTCTAGAGCTGGTAGCACGAAAACAGTCGAGTTTTTTGTAAAAATGTATATAATCAAACTTGTAGAAAATTTAATAAGCTTTCGTTTTGTACTTAAAACTTTTTTAAATGCAACGCACCGTATTTGAGTTACAAGCGAAAAACTGAACAATGGAACATTTAAAGCCCCCTCCTTCCAGCGGTACAGGAATTTGGAGGGACTTAATTTTTTTTCTTCTTCAGGGGACACTCCCAACACATTCCTGAAAAAATTGGAACTAGTATTTTTATTTTCTCTTATTGCTCATTTTTGGTCTAGATTGACTGAACTATATCACTATTTGTCACTTTATTTTTCTTGTGAATATAAAAGAAAGGTTATAAAAATAAATTAGGTTATCGGAATATTTCATAATAAATAAGACACCGGAACTCGGTATATTTATTCGAGACTGGCAAATAGTTTTGTCATAACTTTACTCATGATTAAATATTTGTCTATCTCTGGTGGATTACATGGCTTTTATCATCATTGATAACATTCCAGCAACTTCAAGCCTCTGCCGAAATACTGCACACTCGTTCCCTTCTCCTTCGCCGTACCTCCGCAACTATGAATGAACAGATTCCTCACAGAGTAGTGACGTCCTCTCCCCACTACCTCGTGGAAGGAGCTCCTAACCTCAGTCCGTACCCGGCTATGGGACTGTGTGTTGGTTGTTTGTCGAGGTGACGATCGCATTCGGCGTCGCAAGGTTTGATAGCATTTTAATCTGTGATCTATCAGCAATAAGTGTCATGTGTCAGTGTCTATGTCTTGAAAATATACAACTAAATAGCTAAGTTACTTAATAAACTAGTTACCTCACATAATTTTGCGTTTAAAGGTAAGGATACGTTACGAATCCTGAAACTATAAGACACCTACAAGAATAAAGCTCTTTAATTTTTTAATTCAACGTCAGGAATGATTCTTACCATAATCACGTGATAACAGTGGGTTTAAACTAACTCATTTGGCCTTCTGTAATTTTCTCAACGAATTACTCTTCTGCAAGTATCTAACAAAACAACAAACATTCATCACATTTCCTTTAAAAACAGAAATAGGTTTGCTATAATTTATATATCACTACAGAGTTAATAATAAATTAAAAAAATGTATTTGCATAAACAATTTTTCATGTTATGCATAGCTATTTTTGATAATTAAACCTTGGCGAATATATTCAAAAAAAAAAAAAAAAATAATAAATAAAAAAAAAATAAGTATTTTGATTATATTGTATATTTTCAACACACTCTTGCATCTTAAAAAATAAAAGATAATAAAACTAACGATAAATCGAATATAAATTTAATTCTAGCAAATATGTGTATTTTTCATATACATCAATCAAACGTTTCTCTATGTTAATTTCTTTAACACTTAACCACCATGACAGGTCAAATGAAACTTTTTGGCAGTTCTTTGAAACAATATTCATTACTTTTTGACTTTACTATATTTATTATAAAATACCACATAATATCACAAATATATATATAAATGAAATTTCGGTGGTTTGTTGTTAAAGTTTCGTAGAAAATTACTAGTAAAATTTCACCATATATAATTAAAATTGCAGACTTTAGTGATACATGCGAGAACTGTATAGAAATGCTCTAGATATAATAAAAAAAAAATTGTTTTTACAATCAATAATGTTAAAAATATGTAACGACAAGAATTCTTAAAAAAACCTATAAATAAGATTAACTATTTTAATACTATAAGATTATTTTCAAACTAAAGAACCCTTTTAATTTTATACTCCAATAATCGCTTAATCATCCCGTTTCAATAATTTATAAAAATAATAAACAAATACCGGTATGTATTCAAATTGTAACAAAACCCTGCTGTTTCCTCATAAGAATTTCAGTTATTTGTCATCACAAAAATTCAAACATTCCGAAGTGTTTATGTTTTGTATTTTATAGTTTCTATTTATAGAATATTACATAATTTTCTTGCATCGTTGGATGAATACAGAAAGTTTAAAATTCCTAAAAAAAAATGTTATCTGTTTTCTTATCTTGGGCCGTATCTTGGCGTGTATTTGTGTTCCGTTTTTCCACTTACCTTGCTCGTGGCATACCTACTCGTCCTAGAGCTTCCCATTTGACCTATAAACAGAATATTTTGAGGGTTTTAAAACGTTTTATATTTTTCCTTATTGTATTAAAAAGGTCATAATGCTTAGAGAAATAAAAAAAAAAAAAAAAAAAAAAAAAGATATTTTAAAAATGTTATGAGTTATTTTTTAATGTCTAATATAAGAAATACTATTAAAGATATAAACTCATCATATAACAGATCAATTGATTGATATAATAAATATTTGTAATTTAATGATTAATTAAAATGATTAATTATAATTTAAATATTAATCTAGTGCCAATAAAAATAAAAATGATTTTTATGTTTTGAATACAATAAGTGTATTTTACTAGCTTAAATGAAATAAATTAAAAACAAAATTACTTTTCACATAAAAGTTTAAAACAATATTTAATTGTTACTGTTTGAATTTAAATTTGTTGATAAAGTTACTATTTTTTTTTTAAGTGCCGTCAATAGGTATTTACTTTAGAAGTCATCAGAATGTCATTAATTCATAGTTCAGATCTTTTATTTATTGTAATATTGTACAGTTATAAACATCTATAAATACATAAAAATATTATTTCTTTATTTTATACTCTAAAATTAATTATTCTCATTTTATTGGTAATTAGTCAAAATTTTCTAAAATGTTATTTAGATGAGCGAAAACAGTAGATACAGACCCTTTATGTACATTCAAATTCTTCATTTAATCTCATTGGACACTCCAATTTTTTATTTAATTAAAACAATAAATTTATCATGAATTGCATATTTTAAAGTATCCGAGCTATTAAAATATAATTTCGAGATCATTTTTATAATAATATCGTTTCTTCAGACCCGAAAGTTTGAATTACACCATAAAATGTTTCTTAAAATGAAAGAAAATAAAATGTAAACATAGAGTTTTAAGTTTATTGTCGGTTAATTTTTTAATATTTTTATGGTCGAATATTTACTGTCTATTTCTTTAAATCAATACTGGGACTATAGTTTTTTTTTTTAATTTTATTTTTTGTTTATGAAATAGTAACATAAAATTAACTTGATTACAGATAATAAAAAATTAGTGTTTCCTACAAAATATGCTGTTATTTTACGAATTCAAAACATTTTTTTTTTTTTATCTGTTCCGTTGTCCTTGTCGTGTTCCAGAAGTGTCGGTTGTTTCCGCATGTTTAATGCGTCGAAATACAATCGTCGGTACAAAGTATCCTTTGGGTGATTATAATTTATTTTGTAATATTTGAATTACATAATTAATTTAAAATAAATTTATAAAATAAAAGCTTATATTTTTTTTTTCCCCCAAACGAATTTTCATATTAATCGGAGATTTTCTCCTGAACATTTTTTCTGGACTTCATTGCACATAACAATGATTATTTAGAAAATGATTCATTGTCAACAGATGAAAATTATCATAATTATAATTTCATTGAAATAAACTAAGGGTAGAAATAAATGAAACAACAAAATAAAAATATAATCGAAAGATTTTGCATTTTCGGCTGTGATGGCCAGGTGAAATAACCTCGAAGAGTTTGTGATGGTTTTCTGACAGTTGCGTGTCTAAAGGTTATGTTAACTGTAGAAAAAATTCCAATTATTATAAAATATATAATTTTTCATACTTCCTGATTTTTTATTTTTTTTCTATTAATTAAAATTTAAACAAAAAACAATCTACAGAATGTGAAAGGCTTAACAAGAGCATATTTTTATACTTTTATACTAACTACTCATTTTTATTAAAGTGTTTTATTTGAAGTTAATAAGATGACGCTTTTGAGGGATTTGGAGAATTGAATGGAAGTTGAGAGACTAGCGGGTTTGAGTTGTCATAGACGCTGTACTTCATAGAATCTGGTTTGGACCGAATGACAGATTAAGTTCTTTTCAGTTAAGTTTATTTGCAACAAAGCTTGATAAAATTTATTGGCATATTAGAGCGTTTGTCTATTAAATGCTCAAGTAGTCGAACGTCAGCCAGGGTTGTGTATATTTCTTCCACTTTCGTTTGAAATACTTGGGTTTAGTTCTAATATATAGCGGGTAAAAATCATTGAAATATTCATGGGTACGTAATGCATGATGGGAATTATTAATATTTACTCCTAAACTTATGTTATTGTTGAAGTTAAGAACCCATTTAGCTGATTTCATTGATTTTAAAAAATAAATTAATACAGCGCTAAAAAATTAATGAAATAAAAAAACTAATTAAGCTGAATCATAATAGAGATTTAATGTTGAGCTGTTTAAAAATTTTGTGCGCAAAATTCATCAATGTGTTTCTTCAAACTTTACATATATATTTTTTTTAATAATTATTTTCTTGACTTAATTGTAATCGTCGTAAGTGGTTCGGATGAACGTGAAGAAACTGCTTTTCGTTTTCGACTACTCAAACATTTACTAGACAAATGTTCAAAGATTTTGATCAATTGGAAAAGATTCGTTTACATGACAATTATTCTGTACCGTTTGGGAAAAACTAGGCAAGTACAAAATCACAGGTTTGCAGGGCAGAGCTTTGAAGTTTAAGTGAAAATCGAATTTTCTCGGTAAATTTTTTTCCAACTGCCATTATTCTACAAATTCTCTCTATTTTATAATGGAGCGCATATATCTTTTTTTTTTTTAATATATCATACATTTTTAGGACTTACCTAAAATTTAACTTATCTAGTTTATCACCCGAAATCAAAAGAATTGTCTATTAACACCTTTACTTACCTAGTTTTTCACGATATTATCAATAAAAATAATTGTACTTATCTACTTTTTTCCAATGAAAGACGTGTTCCAGAACTGTATAACCCTAATTATCTCTTCACCGCATCTGGACAAATATTTGTAAAAGAAAAATAAATACGTTTAACCAATTTTAGGGCACGAATCTGTAAATAAATTTCCGAGTTGTTTGAAAATGCCCAATGCGTTTTAAAGGACACCTATGATATTACAACTTGCCTACTTTTACTAGGGATTACTATGTGTAGGCACCAATATGGGTTGACTGGAGTATTTATCTCATTTTGGACAAAAATCGACTCATCTAGTTACTCTCCAATGGTACAGAATTAGACCCATTAGGACTTGCGTGGTTGAGCCTTGAGGCTTCACTCCCGATTTTTCTAGTATCCAATCCTTAAAATCCGGAATCCTTCCTAAAACCCTCTATGCTCCTTAAAATGTCCTGAACAAACTTATCTCTAAAGCCTAGTCCAGACTGTAAACAAATGTTTCGGAAAAGTTTCCAGGAACAATGTTCCCGATGTTTCTGAACAGCTCAAATTTGTTTATGCCTTGTTCCGGAACTGTTCAGAAATGTTGCGAATCAAAATCGCAAAAAAATTGCATTGCTGGTTTTAAAAGTAAGAGAATTGTATTAAGTATTGTATTGTATTGTATTGTATTAAGAGTAAGAGAATTGGCAGGAATCTACCTGTTTCTTTTTCAATTTAAAAACATGCACAAGTATCTATTGCTGTATTTAAAAACATGTATTTTACGCTGGTATCCTTCGATGTATAAATCGTCTGGGCTATGATCTATTGTTTTTCCCTGTTTAGGAGAAATTAAGTTTTATCCTTCGGTCTCCCCCTTTCTTAAATCTTATATTTTATTTTGCCATTGTTTCAGGACTCTTTAGTCTCTCAAATACCACTTTTTTTTTAATGCGAGGCTACTTAATCTCCTGAGAGTCAGCTCTTATTATTTCTTTATCACATTATCTCATGTGTTAATAAAGTTTGCATAAGCTATATTTACGCCATGATCTATTTACTTTCAGACTGAACTAAGAGGAAAAATGAAGATAAGCTACGAAAATATCTTCTTGACTAATTAAATAGACGAAAAAAATTGTCGTATTTTCCCATTACAAATGCTACCGTAAAAAAAATATACTTAATATAGTCCAGTTCAATTCAAAATGTATAAAATTAGCTATCGAATTAAATTATATATTTATTAAATCGCTACTTGCTTACTTAACGTTATTTATTATCAAATTTAATAGTTCATTTTAGAACAGTTATTATTGATAATAATGATTACTGGGCTTCATGATTATTCGCTGTTGCTAAGCGAATTTGTGAATAAGCGATTCTCTCTGTTTCGGCTTGTGTTATGGGTAAACAAATTTCCTTTGATGTGGGTTAAAAACCGCCTCCTATAGCGATACACCCATAACACGAGCAGAAACAACTTGATAACACATAACACGAGCCGAGTGCCCGTCCAGACATTCGGCATCTTCAACGAGCATGTCTGTTTCGTGTTGCGTGTTACGACATAACACGAATGATTGGAGCCGGCTTAAAGCCGCGGTCAGACTAGGCTGTTTAACAGCCGCAACTAACTAGCCGCTGGTAAATATCGCCATCAAGCCGCGGTCACATTAGGCTGTTTAGCAGCCGCTACTATTCAGCCGCTGGTAAATATTTCCATCAACAAGCTCATCTGAAGGGTTCACATTATAGTACAGTTCCTGTTGATGACTTGAAAACATTGTGTGTATGCGTGTACATTCCTATATGTATCACGAAGACTTTTTTATTTTTCTCTTCGATGAGGCCAAACCTGATTTTAGTCCTCGTTCTTCAAGGCTTTTTAATAACTCATTATAAGCTGCGTCTTTGGCATTTCTATTAATGTATTCTGCAGATGAAGCGTCCCACAGGCAAGGATAATTTCGGAATAAATCCAGAAATGTTATAATGTCTTTGCCTGACCACTTGTTGCTGTCAACCATATTCATTATTATTTCAAATAACACTAAATAAAATCAACACGTCTTAATTCACCAGCTGCCTGTGAGCTACTTGGGGTTCACACAGGCTGGTTGGCGCTAGCGAGGAGACCACGTGACTGCCAGCGGAGGGTAGGCAGCGCTAAAAAGTTAAACATGTTCAACTTTTGATTGCGGCTTGTAAACACTAGCCTGCTGGCATTCTCCAGCCGCTGGTTCCCGGTCAGACAAGGCTGCTTACTAGCAATATTACCACCGGCTAGTTAGAAGCGGCTGCTAAACAGCCTAGTGTGACCGCGGCTTAAGACTCGTACAGGAATCGCCGCTGGCAAGAAACCGAAGTGTGACAGCTACATTGATTGTCTAAATGTAGTATTTTTTTGGGATATTTTCCCTCCAATCATAACTAACAATTCTTCAAAATCACTTGGGGACATCCTAAAATTTTTGAAACCTGCCCCATCTTCAAATTTTAGGTCCCTCATAAGAACATTGCCATAGTTGGTGCCTTCCATGCTTTTCGTATCCATCACTTTCTTTTATTTATTCTATCCCTTTGCCTGTTAAGTAAAATAAATAAATTATCAGCACAGATTCCTGCAATAGCCTTACTGGACATGTTCAAAGCTGAAGGAACACTGACTCAAGTCTGGACGCGGAACATTGTTTCGGAACTGTTTATAAACTATTTGGGAACATGTTCAACAATGTTCCGAAATATTTGTTTACAGTCTACACTAGGTTTCTGAAACGAAAATGATCTATGGGCCTTCTAATATAGTTTTTAATGAAGTGCTACTAATGAGTAGTTTCTTTACTATATAGTTATTGTAATGTCATCGTAATCATATTTACATAATCCTAAGTGTTCGATGTATTATTGTATACAGTTGTTAATTTCAATAAATACTTTTTTTTTATATATTGCCTTTTATATAATAATCAACGTCTCGAGGTATACACAAATAAAAAAATAAAATGGACGTTTAGAGACCATTAAAGGTCCCTAACGCTGAGAGATGTACACGTAGGTGTTTCCGAGGTCCCGTGATGAGGGACACGTGCGTAATAAATGATAATGGTCCCATTACAAGCTTAAAAAAAAAATTTCTAAACAGAGTCGTCTCCGTGTTTTCGTCCTAACTGCTGTTTTTACCTCCAGGAATTTTAACTGCCAACCTGAGTGACGTCGGACGTACTTCCTTTGTAGTACTCGCATTCACTGAGGCTGTTATGGAGGGATAAATTTAAAAAACTCGGGTATAAAATCCTAAATGGCGATAAATATTCATTCATGTCTTATCTCCCGTGTTGAAAAATAAAATAAAAAAAATTATGTGGGCGTATATTTGACGTTCTCTTTTTTGTCACGTCTGAAGAAAATGTCATGAAAGGGGCTTTCTTTCGTATTTGTTTTTATTTTTTCAGGTGATTTTCAGGCATAGTTTATTTAGCTTTATTAATATAAATTTATCTCCGAATACGTTTCTCTAGGTGTAACTATTCAGTAGTGGCCAGTAATGAATTGGTTACACAGCTGACATACCTAACTTTTTTAAATATGTTCGAATGGGGGGAGGGACTCCTGAAAAATTATTTTATTTTTTTTTATCTGCCAAACGTCCCTACATTATTTGACTAAAACAATTTTATATATTTGAATAAACATTTAACAACTGTTGTGACAAGAAAAATTAAGTAGACCTTGAGCTACTTATTTAACGTTATTATTTCATAATTTTATCTTATTTTTTTCCTTTTAGTATTAATAAAGTTTTCTTAATATTTATTACAATTACATTTTGTTAGATTCAGTGATTGTAAAGGCCATAATTTTATTCAGACATATAAGGAGTTGTCTGATTACTTATGAACATTTATCTATTATCAATTACGTCCTATATTACATTCAATTCATAGAATTAGATCATTGTTATGTACCTTCGCGCATGTATCACTGAAGACTACATTTTTTAATTATAATAAAATTTTACTTGTAATTTTCTATGAAGATTTAAAATTATACCTGATGAATTTAAAATCAGAGACATGATTAAATCTTTCAGTTCATTTTTTAGCCAGTTAATCATTCAGTTGACTGAAAAATCAACTGAAAATATCATTAAATTAGATAGTCAGTTCTAAGAAATTTGATGTAAAATAATTATTTATGATAAATTTATTCACGTTACATCTTAATTCTGAGCAAAAATAAGTCAGGTTTATATATATTTTATTTCTTATTAATGAAATGTCTTATTAGGATAATTATCAAAAGTGCTAACCCCTTGCTTATCATTACTTACCTTATATATTTTGGTGCAGTTTTGATATTCAAAAATTAACTTTAAAATAATGCTATTTTTCCATAATATCTCGAAACTCATTCATTATTTTTTTTTCTTGATTATTGTTCGGTACTACATTTTCTTTTATGTTTTGAATACATATCTTATCATCTTGTAAATATAAAGCCCGACCATTCGTTGACAATCTTTGTCCTATGATAAGTTTGCTCCGTTGTAAAAAGTAGGCGCTGGTTTTTACTGTATATTCTCCTTGATAACGAAAAAGGATAAGATACGGTGGAGTGTACAGTAAACAAACCTTGCGGTTAGTAATTTTACAAATACGCATAGTTGGGATTTTATGTGACTCACGGATTTGTGACAGAGCTCGGATGACCAACGAAGTGTCGACACCGGACCCGTGATAGGAATCGTCAAATATTTAAGTTGAGCCGACAAGTGGTGGAAGATTTCGAAACACGTGACCCGGTTCTTTTCAATTAATCATCCCATTGGCTGAGGGAACAATCGTCTCATTGTGCCAGCCAATGGCCGCCCCTCTTTGTTTGTTTAAGCCTGATCAATGTGATCCTTAATGAGCGGTGAAAGGATCTCGTGATTAAACAATCTTAATGATTACTTTAATCTTCGGTGTAGGATTCCGCTGGGTCAAGCTATGTAGTTAATGTACTACGATTGATCCCCGATTACCCGTCCTTGTCACGGGTAAAATACTGTTTATCGGAAGATCTGATTGTTACAAAAATTTTAAATATAGATAAGAGAAGTAGATTTTTTGTATGTTGTAAATAAATATAGCTACGTATATTACTGAGGGATGAGAAAAATGAGAGATTATTGACTAACGTGAAACTAACTTATCAAAAGAATTTTCTAGTTCTTTACTTAATGGGCAAGTAGAAATAATTGCTACGTAAATACAGGCTTAATATTTGCGAATGATTTTAGTTTCATAAATTCATGTTTATTCATTACATTTAATATGGATGTATAGATAACGGAAGGATCAGCCAATGAAAATAGAATAGAATAGAAAAATAATTTTATATTTTTTTTGTATTTTTTTTCTAATCCCCTTTTATTTTTATTGATTTATTATACAATCACAAAAATAGGAATTTACCCCTTTTTCTGAACTTCCTGCATTTGAAAGGAGTTCTGTGTAAAGTACAAAATCTTGATACAATGCAATAAACCTTGATCTAGTGATGGGGTTCAGTAGGTGTTTGGAAAAGGGGATGTATAAAGTTATCATAGTCAAGTCTAAGTGTCTTGACGTAGTTTTGCCACCTTTTTGGTTTTTCGGTTGGCGTTACTGTGTTAAATAGTGGGTTAGTCCTGTGTTTGAGGCTATCAAAGAATTTGATATGCCTCCTTGTAATGTATTCTGTCACTTTTAGTTTTAGTCCTTTGTAACGTTTTATTTCGAACGATTCGTCTCAATAGTCCGTTCTGATACTATTGGAGTCTTTTTGATGTTGATTGTGATATTTTTGCTAACATCGGAACTCCATAAAGGAGAGCTGGTCTCAGCAAACATTTATAAATCATTAATTTGAGAAGTTTGGTGAACTTAGCAGGTGATTTAGCCTGTATGACTGGTATAAAGTTCCTTAAGGAAAAAAATAATTAGTGGAAAAATACAATTACATGCGGTGGGAGACAGATAATTAATGAAATGATTGACATATTAAAATGAAAACAAAAATAATAATAAAGATAATATTTACATTAATACTAACTAAAGACCTAGTGAAAAAATAATACTGCACAAATGAAATAGAAAATAAATTCATATTGTACAATTCTTAGTGAAATCCGAAACATATAACCTTATCTATGTATCTTAGTGGAAACTATATTCAGCCACCTAGACAAGCAGCACCTAGACAGTATGTCTTAGCGACAAATGTTGTATAACAAAACGTATTCTCCATTAAATTTCTGATATGGAAACTGCCGCCAAAATTTTCAACCTGAGCAACATCAACAAGCGTGTCAAAATGTTAAATTTTTGAGTATGAAAAAAAGTTGCACATTTTAAGAGCGAATAAAACTTTACACAAGAAAACTTTAGACCCCCCGCCGAAAGATGTATCTATGTCAACAGATTAATAATATATTATTCTATGTATTATTTATTTATTATAATAGATATAATGAATTATTTCCAAGAGCTCTGAGTAATTCAAAAATTAAAATCTATTGCATATATTATGCATGTTCTTCAACTCGGTAGAACCCCAGAAGATGTCCAGATTATCTGTAATGAAGAAGTGATGGAGGTGGTAACTGAATTCACATACCTCGGTACAGTAATCAGTAGATCTGCTAAAGTGGATACAGAAATATCAAGCAGAATTTCTAAGGCAAATGCTGTATACTACCAGATCTGCAATTCTGTAATTGGGAAAAGAGAGGTAGGAAAAGATACAAAGCTCCACCTATTCAAGTCTGTTTTCTTACCAGTACTTCTCTACGGAGCGGAGAGCTGGGTTGTGAATGAGAGGCTGCAAAGCCGTGTTACTGCAGCTGAAATGAAATTTCTTAGGAGAATTGAAGGGAAGACACGGAAAGATTGTGTCCGGAACGACAGGATTAGGGAGGACCTGAAAATTTATCCGGTAAGGGAGACTCTGGAGAAAAGACAGTTGAGGTGGTACGGACATGTCTGCCGTATGGACACAGAGACCCCATAAAAACTATGGAAGTGAAGCCGATGGGAAAAAGACCAAGAGGAAGGCCAAGAACCTTCTATATCCACCATATAGAAGGAATAGGGAGGCGTAGAGGAGCGACTCTGGGAGAAATGAGAAATCTCGCCAGGGACAGGGAGGCATGGCATAGATGGTTGGAAGCACCCCCACGCTGAGAGGCAAATGGGTGGAAGATAAAGAAGAAGAATAAGCATATATTATATTATGTTATATTATATAATATTCATGTATTAAGTGGAATCTAAAATATAAAAAAAGTTATTAAGAGGGCTCCAGCAATGCAGGAACATAACATTGTTTAACCATGTTGGTAGCGGAGTTAAGCGAAATTTAATCATGATTAAGTAATTAACAATTTATTTCCATGAATCAATCATTTAATTAAATTAAGTCACCGACGTCAGGGGATTAGTTAATTAGCAATTTTTAATTTAATTAACAATTTATAATGATTCGAAATAAAGGTTTAGAGAAAGCACGTATACCTAGTAGTTACAACTTGACTTTTTTCATTCAAACCATTATAAATCCTAAACGGTTAGTCCTAGCGATAAATATTATTTATATATATATTTATTGTTCAATAAATTTCTGTTCCAGTAACTGTTGTCAAATTTTCAATACAAGGAACACCTACAGAGTTAGAGCGAGTCAAAAAGCACCAACACTTAAAAAATAAAGGCAAACGCGACTTTTTTTAATTCAAACCAATATGGCTCCTTAACGGTTAGTCTTAGCGAAAAATATTTTATGAGATAAAATATTCTTCATTAAATTTTTAAAGGAAAGTGACCGAAAAAGTTTCGTTCTGAGCAACACAAACAATATTATAAAAATTATGTATGCCCATATAAAAAAAATATATTTGTTTACAGCTATGTCCTGTTCCATTGAATGAGCGATATGCAGCAAACAACTGTGTACCTTTATTAATTCTTGCTGTACTTAATCGCGAATTTTCAACTTCCGTTTCTTTCAAGTATGAATTGTAATCTGTTATATCAATCATCTAACTAATCTTGATCATTAATCATTAATTAATAAGTCTATAGAACTATTAATTTTTTATTATATAGATAAACGTTTTCATTGCGAAGTATTGTAATAAGAGTATGGATCCCATAACTTTTAATGTGTTTCTATTTCAATAGAATGATCCAAGCAAATTATGCATGACATCTGCCTCAGCGTAAATGGTAAAATACGATTTAGAAGATGATTATTGTGCGTCAAAACAATAATTTCTAGCTGACAGGAGACTATTGATCAACTGCATTAATATTATCTTTGACGTCATTGATATATTTATAAACATTACGCCCGGGCGAGGCATTGACACATGACTACTTATTGCTTCTTTATTTAGCATCATTTATAAGTATTAGTATATTATTTATTATAGTGTATGTTATTATTTAGTGCATGAAATAATACTGTCGCTATTGTTTTGTTTGAATAGTGATGATGATTGATTTTTATTCAATTTAATTTATTCTATCAAAATCAATTTACAATAGATTGAATTCAGAATTAATATTAATTATTATACAAAAAAAAAAAAAAAATTTACGTACTTTTCTACATTGTATATACATATATCTGTGGTACCCGTGAATAGTTGGTTAAGTGCATTTTGTGTGTTAAGTGTTATTGTGGGTTATTAGTTAATTGTTTTATCTTTATTCGTGTCTATTGGACTTTGTTATATCGATGAATACAAATTTCTGAATCGTGCAAAATCTGCATCTTTCCTACATCACAAAATGCCCTTAACTCATTTAGGGCCAAGGCTAGAATTAGTTGAAAGTTTTAATTTTTCTCGAAAGAAATATGTTTAATGTAGTTTAATTTAAAGAATAATTAATTTTTTTTTCCCAGAGATAGATAAGGTGATATATTCATAAATGCTGTAATAGTACTGTTTCTCGAAAACTTTTATTTCAACTTATCGAATCATAAAGTCCTTCAAAGAAAAAAAAAAAATTTCAAACAAAAATCAAATTTTTATTTTTTATTTGTGGTATGCTTAGAACCAATCTGGGTGTAATAAAGGGTGTAACTTTACATCGCTCACACAATTTAATTGTAGCAACCCATATTTTACTGTAATTTGCGTTTAAATCCTACATCACTAGCGTTGAAAAATAATCAATTGTACTATTGTTTTTAATGGATTAAAAAAATAAAAAAAAATTTTTAATAATTCAATTCGATAAATCGACGCTTCATCTCATAGTTAGCCAAAGCCTCCTGATTTTTACAAGTACTATTGTCAAGTTCCACAGAAATTATGTATATACTATTTTTCATTGATTTTTATTTATTTATTGATAACTATTTCATATATTTGCGTAATATTAAAATTATTTTATAAGGATTTTTTTTCTAAAAATTAGTAAAAAAATGAAAATTATTACAGCATAATAAATCATTAATTATAATTTAAATATTAAATATTTAGAGGTTAAAATTTAGCATTGATTAAATTTAATAATAAAAATATGTATCATATATAAAATCTCTGATGTGCGGTCAAAAGGGCTTAAGTCTTGGGAAGTGATGTTTACAAGACGATTTTCCAAAGGTTTGGAAACTTCTTTTTAATCCTGCCTAAGTATTTCTTATTTCATGAATCTCTATATTTTATTGTAAAGGACTATTCATTTTAATAAAATAAAAACTTAAAACAAAATGTTATAAGTTTTTTAATTTTAGTTTTCATAAAATCATTTTCATAAAAATTATGACTTAAGCCCTTTTTTACCGAACATCAGAGAAATAGTACAGTTACAGAATTTAAATCATTCATTTCATGGAATAATCATTATAAAATGATAGATAGATTTTTTGGAAATTATTTTTTTAATATTATTCCATATATTATTTTAAAATAATTCATTCAATTAATTTCTAGGAAATTAATTAATTTACTATACTAGTTTTAATTAAATTTAGTTGTTTATAGTTGCTTTTATTACTTTTTGTAGGAACTGGATTTCGCTCTGCTTGGATATTTTTACTACATTTACAAATATTATATAATTTTATTAAAAATTATAATGTTTCTTAGCCGTAAAATAAATTTTATAAATTATAAAAAAAAGTTAGAAAATTAACTAATATTCTGCATACAATTTCTTAATGTTTATTTTGCCCTGATGATTCTTAATATGCATTAATTTCTGTTATATATGCGTACAAATATGTGTGTATCTACGTATATATGTATATATACAGTCTACAAGAGTGTCAAGGCAAACTAATTGATTTTGTCAATTGTTTTTGAGTTCTAATTAAATAGGTGTACACAGTAGTATCATGATTGGACTCAAACTGACTCACGACTCGAAATTGACTCCTCGATCATTGTATATTTTTAATAATAAAATTTGGTTTCGTAATTAATAAATTATGGAAAATCTTTATATTTCAAAGCGACGGAGTTGTATTTTCAAAAATTGATAAAACCGTTCTTTACTATGATTTATTTTTATTTTATTTTTCTCTGATATTTATTACCATTTGTCATTGTGCTGACATTCAGTGAGTTATGTAAATTCAGATACTGGGAGTTAAAAGCATGAGATTGGATCAAAACACCGCGATATCTCCTCCTGACTTGGAAGATAAAAATTAAAAGTTAAAATTGCCCTGATATATTTTTTTTTTTTGTTTTTTTAATATTTACGGCTGCAAAATAAGTACATTGATTTAAGAGTAGAATACTGACTAAATGGCTTGAATGGCTTGAGAGTAATGTCAATGGCTTGAAAAGCAACTGCCCATTGGTAGCACTATAATAAAAGTTCTATATTATGGGTAGAAGGTCCCGAAGCCATCTTCTTTTCAGAAACCTCGGATATCTAATAATGGATTTGCATTGTAGTAGAATATCAAATATAATTTCAGTTTATTAGGAAAGTATCTGGTTTAGTCAATATCGGTAACATAGAGAATAAACGGATCATTGTGGATAAGTTTATTTGTGACTTGGTGAGGAGCGTTAAGAATTTTGTGGAATACATTTAGGAATTTTAGAAATCTGACAATTAAAAAAAAAATCATTCACAGAAATATTAGGGCCATAAATGTACGATTTATATCCTTGTTAATAATTAAATTCATTTTTTAAATAAATCAACTAGGACCAAATATTTATTTTGTAATTAAATTAAATTACTTGAATAATGTTCTGTACTAGAAAGTCTCGATTTTATTTTAAGAGGTTCCTTAGGTTTATTTGTGACATATTAGCAAGATATAACGCATATAAGATCATTGTCGATATGTTTATTTGTTGCATTGTAAGGATAAATTTATATTTTATAGGGTTTTTAGATAGTATACGTGTTATATAAGAGGATCCTGATCTTTTAGAATAAATTATCTCATTTACTCAAATGTTTTGACCATCATCTTATAATGATATATTTATTTAGTAGTAATTTAATAACTAACTTTAACTATGGTATTAAAGCTCTTTTTTTAGTATTAAAAATACTTCAGTAATTTTTGAATACATGAGACATGGAACAAAGAGAATAGTGGATTAATAAGATTATGCAATGATAAGTCACTGGTTTGAGCCATATCAGCAAAATATGGAACATTAAGGTCTTTATACTTAAGTTTATTTCTGAAAATGTATCAAGAATTTTGAATTTTAAAGGATTTTTGAATTGTAAGGTTAAACGAGGATATTAATAATTTGAAATAAATATTTTATTTACCCAAATATTTTGGCTATAATTATATAACGATACATTACCTCAATATATATATTTTTTTTTTTAAATCAACTAAAGTATTTTTTTTCAACAAAAAAGAATTAAAAATACACTGAAAATATGATTTTACAAAAAGACACTGGGATTAATGCTCCTTGCATAGGCCGCAGATGGACAAATAGAAATTGCAAGTTAGGAGGATTTTAGTTTAGGGTTGGTATAACACTCCCTATGGCTCTGCACAACTTAGAAAGGATATCCAGTCCTGTCAACGGAATGGAGCTTAGGGTTTCAAAATGTGTAAGAATATAGGTAGTTCATTGAGGGAGTTGAGTTAAAAACCATAATATTTATAAGAGAGAAGAAATGAATCCATTTGAAAGGTTCCTAGTTACAGACTACTTCAACATTTACTAGATAAACGTTCAAAAGTTCTCAATTAATTACAAAACGCTCATAAACAATCCTTACAATCCAAAATCCTTCGAAAAATCCTCAATGCTCCTTACTTGCCACCAATAAACTTATCCATAATGACCTTAATGTTTCATATGTTGCTGAGTTAGCCCAAACCAGATACCCATCCTTTCATTTTAAACTCCATAACCACTCGAATCCATTAGTTTCACAACTTGCTTCCCACTTTATTCCCGATAACCCTCCTAGGCGTCTGAAAAGAAGATGGCCAAGATACTTTCTTTTGTAGAATTTTAATTTAAGTGCTACTGATGAGTTGTTCTTTTCAAGTTTTGACATGTTATTGTCACATTTACTTGATGTATATATTTCGTATGGTTGTAAATTTCAATAAATGAATATAAAAAAAAAGAATATAAATTCAATAAATGTAATATTGATGAAAAAATAAAAATTGATAGAGTGATAGTGGACTCGAACTTGTTCCAACCGTCACAGTAGCTTGGAGGCCCTTCCTACTCCGCCCACACTGGCCACTCGAGGAAGTGACAGCCGGTTTCCACCTGCGTCCTCACCCTCCTAGGACGTCCTTCCACCTACCGATGATGGGTTAATACCGGAGCAATTTGTTTAGATTAAAATATTAACGAGAAAATTAACAAATGAACGGGGGCGTTCCCGCCGCCTCGCCCCGTGTGAATTTAATATATTTTATTCCCATTGCCAATTAAGAGCGTTATAGTTTTATGCAAATGTCTCCTAAAAGGGAAGTGAACTCGGCCATTACTGCTAATTGTGGCTTGTGCTGTTGGAATAAAAAATGGCTATAGCTGTCTTTGAGTGAAGGTTTGCCTTAAATTAGCATAATTTAAGGTCAAGGCTCAGCTTCTTCGCGCTCCTAGTTTGAAAAGTTTTAATTCGAATAAACGTCAGAGATGAAAACTTAATCAACAGAAAGCTGTCAGATGTTGAGGATCTGTGTGTTTGTTCACGGCTTCTATCCAATCAGCTATATTTTTATTCCTTTTATTTATTTAAATAACAAACAACGTTTCATTTCATGATAATTAATATCTTTATCATAATTTTAATTTACAGTTTTATAAATGAAATTATTATAATTCCAGGTATTATTTAATTATTATATATATATATATATATATATATATATATATATATATATATATATATATATATATATATATATATATTATTCAAGCGAATAAGCCTCTGAGGACTACGCAAAGCATTCACTTCTTTTAAGCCTTTTTGATCTTTGATATCTCTTTCATTTTTTTACTGTGTGCTTTCTTCCTATCTTCCGACCATTTGGTTTCTGTTTTCATTTTCCTTACTACCGGACAGACTTCCCATTTGCCTACCTTATATCTGAATTGTGTTCTTATTTTTTTATATCTTTCTCTGTTATTCCATCTGCCCTAAGATCCTTCTTTACTTCAGTTACCCCAGCCCATATTCTTGATCTTTTCTGTATATTCATAATCGGCTCAGTTAGACGTGAGAATCTCAACCTTCTCTTCTTCATGTCGTGAAATATGTTTGATATTCCTTTATACTCTTTTCTGCTTCTGAGCCTATATACTTTGTCCGTCTTATTCGACCCCAGTATCTTTCTGATTATTTCTCTCAGTCTTCTTCATTTCCTCCATTTCTCCTTTCTTATTCATAGTCAATGTCTCTGCCACATAAAGGCTTTCCGGCTTCACCACAGTGTTGTAATGTCTAATTATTTATTTTATATAATTATTAAATTATTTCCATCGAAGAATTGATTACTTTAAATATTAGTTGGAAAAGGAAAAACATCGGTTAATTAATTAATAATTTATTAAACATAATTGAAGGGTTCGGTGGATTAAGTGGTTATGTAACAAAACACAATTTTGAGTAATTTATGTTTAATTTTTTTTTTTTTTTTTTTTTTTTTTACATTTTCTTTTAGCAGGAAAGCACCTAGCCCCTTTATATTATTCATATATTTTTTTATAGTTGCTTTGAAATATTCAGATTTTGGTAATAAATTCTCCTAACACTTCAATAAATTCTTCATCCAATGAACTGTGACATAACCCCTTCATCCATCAATCCCTTCAACTGATATTCTAATGCTTTTAGTAGTTTCTAACATGTTTAAACCGTGTTACTAACGTTAGCGTGCAATACGAACTAGAAGCGAATTTCTTGATGAAAAATACCTGCTTAAGCCAATAATTAATGCCTCACCATCTGATCTAATCCCTTATTTAATCTGATTGGCTGTCATTAATATCCCTGCCAATAGAACTTCCCTTTACCACAGAATTTTTATTCACATTTATTTTTCCTTTACTATAACATTTTATTGCTGTTTTGAGTTCCAAACATTATATACATAATAGATTCGATTGCAAGGTTTTATTCTTTTCAGATACTCTTTTAAATATCTGAATATTATTGACATGAACTGTGATGAATAAATTTAGGCAGGCAATGAAATGAATTGCTAACCTTGCGATACGATCTACTGATACTGTCCAAGGTTTCTAACCATAGTTCCCACGAAAATATTTATTATATTCTATTATGAATTTCTAGCTATTATTTTATTTATAATAATCATTAATTTAAATTATTATACTACTTAAGTTATACGGCTGCATGTACAAATTATTTCTTAATTATATTGAATAGATACAGTTTGCATCTAGTAATAGTCCAGTCAATGAGTGCTGAAATGAGGGGTGTAGAGTGCATGGAATATGCGATAATTTTTGACTTCATAGCTTCGTTAGGAATAGTTAGAAGGTAAACATACTAAAATCCCCGCCTTCCGTAAAAAGATACCATTATTAGATTTTTCGATTATATCTCAAAAACAGTGGACTCCAGAAAAATATGTTTCAAATCAAAATTAAAGCTCATTAAATTTTCATAACATTGATTCTATACACATTTGTCGAACTTTCAACTGTTTTCGAGAAATACGTCAATGAAAATCAATAATTTTTTTTTCATAAAAAAATGTCTGGATCAAAGTTTTAGAGCTTTAAATTTACTTTAATTTCATACATAAGTTTCTGGCACTTGAAGCAAACCTTAAACAAAAAGTGAGGTGTGAATCATTTTTGTTTCGAAAATTATCGATTTTCAATAACGTATATCTCGAAAACTATTGAAAATTGGACAAATATGTATAAATAAATTTTATGGAAAATTTAGATAGCTTCAATTTTGAATTGAAACACATTTTTTCTAGAGTTTTGCCAATGTTTATGATTTTTTTAACTTTTTTTAATTTACTATCTTCAAAGTAAAGTAACAATTTTTTTTTATCTGGAAAATTATGGACTTCTTTTTTTTTTTTTTTTTTTTATTTATATAAAACGTTATAAATCTATATAAATAAAAATGAATCGCCAAATGTGTTGCTAAGTGTAAAACGGCTCGACCAATTCGGCTAATTTTTTTTTTAACGTTATGTTTAGGCTCAAGGAAGGTTTTTATCTATCTATATAAATAAAAATGAATCGCCAAATGTGTTGCTAAGTGTAAAACTCGAGAACGGCTCGACCAAATCGGCTATTTTTTTTTATTAACGTTATGTTTAGGAACAAGGAAGGTTTCTATATATATATATATATATATATTAATAAAAATGAAATGCCAAATGTGTTGCTAAACGTAAAATTCGAGAACGGCTCGACCAATTCGGCTAATTTTTTTTTTTAACGTTTTTGTTTAGGCACAGGGTCAGTCGTTGAGTGTTTGTGGCGTCAATCTGCAAAACCCATGCTTCTCTCATGGACAGTTGTATGTTGCCTGCTCTCGCGTCGGAAAACTTACAGCTTTATTTATTTATGCGCCAAGTAATCAAACAAAAAGTATCGTGTACCATAAGGCATTACAATGAAAATACCAGATTACACTACTAAAGTCTTGCAATGTACAAAATAGAAAACATATTTGTAAGCAATCGTTGTTTATTATGGAGACATAAATCTATAAATAAAGTGATCACTCTGAAATATTTTATTACTGCGAAGGGACAATAACTTTTGACAGAACAAAGTCTGTCGGGGAGGAACTATTTACATAAAAAATCAATGTTGTTTTGTTTTAGAGAAAATAGGGCAGAACTACGTCTGCCGGGGCAGCTAGTATATAATAATAATGTATTTATACGACAACTGCACAATGTATAACATCATCATAAAATACATTTTGTTCTATTTAGCATTATTTTATAATTCGTTTTACTATTCCCAAAGAACTTGAATATAAATAGAAAGAAGAAAGAAAGGAAAAACGAATTTAAAAAATAGAAATTCTTAATTAATATTACAAATCCTACCGTTTTTGTATCTTCTGTAATTTTGTTTGAGGAGTTACGATTTTTTTTTTTATTCTGTGTTACAATATTCGAGTATATACAGTTTTTATTATGTCTCTTTTTTTTATTTTTAATAGTTCCAAAAAGCTTTGATATAAATATGAAAAAAGGTAAAAAAAAAAACAAAAAACAAAACTGAAATATTTATTTATTATTTTAAAAAGTATACAGTTTCCTTTTCTTATTTTCTGTGATTTTTTTTTTATAAGGCGTTACGAGGTTTTCTAATCATAGCGATGTACAAGTATATACTGTGTCTCTTTAATTTTTATTTTTTATTTAAAATTATGTGTCTAATGTATAGTTTTTCAATAACAAGAAGAAACATTGTAAATTGTTTACATACCATTTTTTTAATTTTTTTATTTCATCTTTAATAGTTAGGATCTGCTTTAAGATTCTTTCACTTCCAGTATATTACCTATTACAATAGTTGGAGCACTAATTATACCAAAAACTTTTTCTACTTTACAGATTTTTGGATTATATTCACATAATCTGTGTATATTAAATTTAGGTGATGTAAAAACCCATGACGACATATACTCGTAATGTTATACAGAGGATAATGCAAACAATATGTCGTCATGAATTACATTGAAAAACCCTATTAAACAATACTCTGATTAGATTTGCATTAATAAATTAATTCACAGGTGAAAAGCTGTTGTATATTTTTTGTAGGATTTGAATAGTAATTTTTAATCTTGTTTACACCTTTGTGAATAGGATCAAGACGTCTACAAGTTTAGTTGATATATTCCGTAAAATGGCGTATTGCTTATCCCATTTTTATTGCTAATTATTTATTTTTTTATTCAGTGCTATCTGTATTCTTTGTAATCTTAGTATTAGGTGAATATTTATTGGATTGATGGTTTTGTACAATAAAAAGTACAGTTTGAATGCATGTTTCGCTCACGCCATTGTTCTGGTTCAACAACTAATTTGTTAGATTCCTCCTATCTATCCTTGTAAACCTTGCAAAGACTTTTAGCTTCCAGCTCCAGTGAAGACCATGCCCGGACTGGAAGACGTGTCGCCAGATGTGGAGATACCATCTCACCCACATTCCTGCGTGTGTTCACAGCAAACATCAGCCCCTATGCAGGTGCCTGCCATTGGTATCTCTGACCTCCTTCTCTGTTCTAGATCTCTTATAGTCATTGTGTAATTTTTTTTTTTTTAATTTCAGGCGGTTTTTAAACAGAGCGTTATTTAGTACATTATAACTGGTTAATTTTATTAGACTCAGTCTATAAATTGAGACTAAATCAAATACAATATAACTTTTCATACATTAGTAATATACAATGAAGTAGATCTTTGTGGTGTGTAAAGAAATCATAATGTCATTCTATTAATATACAGCCTTGGCCAAAAGTATCAGGCACCATGAAAAATTCTCTTTTGAATTTTAATAAGTAATTATTCAATCATTGTTACACCCAAAACTCATTTTGTTGACAAAAATACTTCCTTTAAATAGATTATTTTCAACCATTGCCCCCTACTTCATACGATACACCAGGGGAAACAATAATGTAATGCAAACTAAAGGACTGAGTACAGTCGCTGCTCTCTTTACTACAACTTAAGAAATTTTATGTTGTATTTAATTGTGAATATTACAAAAAAATTACATTTTGGGATTTTTTGAATTCAAAGAACTGAGTAAGATTGAACGTGCAAAGATTTTATGTCGTCAGAAGGGTATAATCAATCTGAGATTGCTAAAACTATGAAGTGCACCCGATGTGCTGTTTAATATACACTTATGAGACAGCGGACCTTTAACACATTTTCCTCGCTAACTAGAGCAGGAAGAAAATAAATAAGAGGTGCACATGAGGAGAGATTTTTTGTGAGAACAACTCTTAAAAATCGCAAGAAAACATCAAAAGAACTTGCTGAAGAGATTAAAACCTTGTGTTCTGTCGATATTTCTGCTCGGACTGTAAGAAGAAGAGTAAGAGAGAAAGGTCTGAAGGGATGTAAAGCCTGGAAGAAACCGTGGCTTAGTGAAGCCAATCGCAAAAGAGGCTTACCTTGGCAAAACTTCACCAAAACTGGACTGCTGAAGATGGGGCAAAGGTAATTTTGTCAGATGTAAGCAACTTGAGATAATTAAATTATTGTAAATTGAAATTAAAAATTACAAAAAAATCCCTAAAATAAGTTTCAATTGCAAGAATATAATCATTTTTACGAATTCATTAAAATGTCTAATTTTGTGCAGATTTCTGGAACTCCTCGAGCAGTTTTTGTACGGAGGGAAGGCGAAGATTGTGTTGTCTCTACTGTAAAACATGGTGGAGGAAACATAATGATTTGGGGTTGTATGGGGCATCGGGAGTTGGATAAATGTTTTTGTGCGAAGGGAGGATGACTAGAGATATCCTACATATCTAGGAGTGATAAAGCCTTTCATTGTGAGCAGATTAATTGAAACAAAATTTTTTTGTACCTACGTTATGTTTACGTGAAGCACAAGTAGGTTGACAACATACTTTAGTTCAATGGTTCTTTCCCCCCCCCCCCTTCTTGTTTACACAGCCATTTCTGTTTCTTGTTCTACTCAACTGAATTATCAATATCCTTGCCTTTAAAAAATTGCAATGTCATTCATAGTAGTGCGATAAGAAAATTTGCTCATTCGTGACATGTAGCTTCTCTTTTTTTTTTTTTTTTTTTTTTTTTTTTTTTTTTTTTTTTTTTTTTTTTTTTTTTTTTTATGTATATAAACATTACGTTTTGCCATTCTAAAGGGCAAAAGTAATTTATATAATGTTCACATACAATTTATTGTTTACAAAAAAATTATTAGAAACAATCAAAAATATTAATCGTCGGTTGCAAATATGAAGATTGCCAATTCTTCATGCGTGTGTGCATTTTAGCACCTTCTGATCCAAGCTTAATTTGCTTATTCGGGTTTCTACATTAGACAAGAAATTTTATTTTAATACGAAACCCTAAAAAAAACCTGAATCGATAAAATTCTCACTACGCAATTGGCAATTTCACTGACTATATATAATGAAGGAAATAAAATAAATGATAATATTAAAAACAAAACAGTGGAATAGGGCTAAAAATAAATGATAAGAAGACCAAGATAATGGTCCTCAGAAAGAAGAATCATTCCCACCCCCAAAAATATTACATAATAGGAAACCACAGTCTCGAAGTGGTGAACAGCTTCCAGTACCATAGATCCACAATAAATGATCGATTGGATGAGGAGGAAGAATTAAAGAAAAGGATTGTGATGGGAAATAGAGCATATTTTGGCTTGCCTAAGGTTCTGAGGAGTTGACTGACCAGTAATACCACTAAGTTCAGGATGTATAAAACACTGTTTAAATCTGTGGTAAGTCTATGCCAGCGAAACCTGGGACATGAACAAAAAGACAAGAGATCTACTGGACCGGTTTGAGAGAAGAATACTAGGAATATTCTGGGACCTGTACGTCAAAATGGAATATGGCAGAGAAGGGCATAAGGGCCTGTACAGCAAATACAAAGACCTTAATACCTAGGCGAGCATCAGAATCCTGAGATTGAAATGGTTTGGTCACCTAAGGAGAATGGAGGACAGTAGGTTGCCGAAGAAAATCTATGAAGGCACGTCAGGTGGAAAGAGAAGTAGAGAAGTAGGGGGAGAACCTAGGGCCGCTGGAGAGACAGTGTACTCCAAGACATACGGAAAATGAGAATAAATAGGTTGTATGCAATGGACGGGGAGAAATGGAAAGCAGAAGTTAAAAAAGCCAGGGGCAACTGTTAATTTTGAAGAAAAAGAAAAAAAACACAAAACTAACAAATTTATAAAATAAACTATTATTTTAAAATAAATTTGCACGTAACTATTATTTTTTTTTTAGAAACTATTATTATTGACAAAATACTACATTCTTCTTCAAGGACAATAAGTAATAATGACGGTAATGAATTCATTCATAAGTTAAAAAACATAAAATATCTAATTAAAGAAAATATAAAACTATTAAATAAATTAAGTAATAAAAACAATAATTGTGTTATCATTTAGAAATGTTTATGTGTTATTTTTTTATTTTAATAGTTTAAAATGATTATATAGTTTTGATATATACGCACAGTATTAGGCACATGAAGATTAAAAGCTTTATATTACTATCCCTTAAGGTTATAATGTTTTCTTTATAGTTTTTAATTTATTTGTAATTATAGTTTTTAGAGAAAATCGATCCGAGAGCCAGACATCCTTTAATTGTATTTATGACAAAATACAGTGTCATTTCTTTATATTTGTTTTAATAAAAAAAATAATGCTTTGAAGTAATAAATAGAATTTTTTTTTGTTATTGTAACCGAAATTCGCCCCGAAATCGCACCTAGCAATATAACTTGAGCTACCAGAGCTGTTATGTAACTTCACAAAATAGCGTTGACACATTTATTCCGATCCTCGATCCATTACTTGGTTACAATGGGCGAATAATGAATAAATAATTGCGTGAATCATTCTTGACTATTCATCACCGATCCGTGAGCGACATGGCTATCCCTTTCTGTTTATTCGATTCATGAGGCCGATTGTTGTTTTAATATTTAGGACGTCCTACATCAGTCTTCATTTGCCTAATTTACTTGCTTCGAAATTTATTATATATTGAACCTTTTAGGAAGGTTTTTATGTAACACTTAAAATATCTCAACCATTAATAGTTTAATACAGGGATAAAATATTCTTAAAAATTTACTATAAAGATACTTTAATTTAGAAGCTATATGCTAAAGCAATTATTATTGGTCGTTATAGGCAATTATAATAAAGCCAACTTACTTTCAAGTAAGCTGTTCACCAGAATTTAAATGGTGAAATTTCAAGATAACTATATAGCTGGAGATTAAATAAAAATTTAACAATTTGAAGTTTGCTTAAAATCATATTTTGAGTGAATTTTAATTATGCAAAGATGTCACCGGTATCCCACTTTAGGGTGTCTTTGTCCTTTAAATGTCTAGTTCCCTATACTACATTCTATACTAAAATTTAAAAAAAAATATATATATATTCTTGTCCTCCATCAACTTCTTAAATGCAAAATCCATCGGAAAATCGTCGGTCATCAGTGCTCCGCCTCGTTTGGAATTCCTAACTGACCTCAATTTCTAACATTTCCTCACACAAGTCAATAAAAAATTACTTGCGTTTTCCGTTTTTATTTATCCAGTTTTAATATAACTGGTTTGTTTTATCTGCATCAAACTCAGCTAAACAACACCACCAACCATTTTGCTGCGAATTTATTTAATATTTCGGAAGCAAATGGTCCAAGAATGAATATGAGTTATAATCCAGTCAGCAGGTACTTTCTCCTAACAAAAGGTTTAAATTTTATTATGTTTTATATACATGTAAGTAATAAAAAATTTCAAGTTTTCGTTTTCAAAGACCCTTGAATTTTCCTTTTTTTTTTTAAATATAATTCACGATAAAATATTATAATCTTGTCGTATTTGTAAAATGTTAAATTATTGACAATTTTGATCCGGAAAACTTTTTTTTATTTTGAATAGTTATCGAAATTTTTTTTTATGGATTTTAAAGGATTTTTATTACTGACTATATGCTTACAAATGCTGAAGTTCGTTTAAGTTTCGATCTTTTATTTTTCACTATCTATATTTTTTTATTTTTTTTATTTTTTTTTTTTTTTTTTTTGATGTAGCATTCTTTGAGTTTTATTTATTTAATTTCACTATTATGGATTATAAAATATTTCCTTTTACAATTTGATTTCCCTTCTATTTTAATTCCATATTTTTTCCATACATTTTATCATTATCTGATGTTGCTATGATTATCTATGGTCCTTTTGTACCTTGACCTCCTCGGCAATTCCCTTGAACTTAGACCTGCCTTCAGCTGCCCTTCTCCATCCTCTTCCACCCTGAGTCTAAAAATCTTCCTCCTCATCTTCGAACCGATGAAGTGGAGGCCTACCTCTCCCTTTCTTTCCACTCGAGTTCTTCTCTAACACCACTTTAGGGAGCCTACTACCTTCCATCCTTTATACTCTAACCACCTTATTCGTCCTCTCTTTCTATTAGATTCAATATTCGGGGATGCATATATGTTCTTAACCTCTTCATTAATTGGGCTGTATAATTTGCAGAGGATTTTCCTATTCTCTTATGTTTCCTAGTCTTTCCACGCATATACATGTTACAAAATTAGATACATGAATGTTTTTCCCTGTAAATAACAAAAGATCGAATTTCAGGTTATTTTTTCAAAATTTCCTTCAGCCTATGTTTATCATTCGTTTCGTTATTTACAAGTATGTCAAGACTAGCGGAAGAAGTCATTCAAGCCAGATATTTAATATGTCTTATTAAATATAAATTAAGAAGTTAAAAGTTAAAATTGTAAAAAATGAAAATTATGAAAAGTAAGTTTTCTAACTTTTTTGTTAATTGGAAGAAATATTGTAATTTATTTTAATAAAAATTGTTTATATCTAGTTTAGGAATGTTTATTTTAGACTTCAGAACCTATCTTTATTATAAAAAAAAAAAAAATACGTTTTTATAAAATTCAAATATTTCAAAGTGTTGCGATACTTTTGACGTGGAGTTTAGTTGGAAACTTATTTTTAATCTGTGTGAGACTGATTTCAGATCAAATTATGGCGATTTATCATCACAGATACAATTGTTACGGATTTCGACATGACTATACTAAGTACTGCTCCCATGTGTGAGAATATAGTAGACGCGCCTTCAGAAGGCGAGATGGTGTATTACTGATTTCGAACTAAATCTTTGTATGGAAAAAAAATCAGGAAATTTAAAAAAAAAATCCCTGAGGCTTGTAATAAGTGTTGCTTAAACGTTTTTAGAACAGGGTTTTAGGTCATCTTTCGTAAAATGTTAGTAGCGTACCTGCTCACCGCCTCGCCTTCTCTAGCTGCGTCTTCTTTACAGGCAACTTTCCTTGGGTCTAATCATAACGGTTGGGTACTTACTTCGAATCACACTTAGATCTTAATCTCTTCGTGTTCTTCATAATTACTTCCAGACACACTTCTCCAGCTGGAAACTGCGAAGACAAGCGGAAAATCGATTTCCCTAACTAAATGTCAGTTCCATTTGCTACTTAGACTCAGGCGTGGATATTCCCTAGGCAGACTCCCCCCTGACAATTAGAAGCTAAAAGCATTCCAACCTCCAGTGAGGAGAGGAAGCAATTAAACAGCTATCTCTAACGTCACTGGGGAGGACATATTGAGATAATGTTTTCGGCTTTATTGCCGGCCAGCGTTTGCGCTCGTCACTGACGTCGTTGTCATCATTTCCTCCGCTCCTCTATCTATAGATATAGACCTCAATGGCATTATTACCGTCAGGTCGCCGTCTCGGTTGGTCCTCTACCGTCAGCTTTGCCGCATGTGGAGTTGTCATGTCCCGGAGGTAAAGGAATTTAACTTGGAATATTTTGCACACCATTCTCGAATTTATCACTGTAGATATAACTGCGACGTTATATCGCTCATCCGGTGAATTTACGAAGTAACCGCGAAACTTTTTGTAATAAGGAAACTAGGTCAAAGCTTAATGCATAGACTGGATTGTAGTCTTGCTCCAGTCCATATGGGACGAGGTTGATTGTTACGAATCAATTATCAATCAAGTTACAACCTGACTTTTTTTAAATTTAAATCAATATAGCTCCTCAACGGTATGTCCTAGCCACAAATGGTAAATAATATTCTTCATTAAATTTCTGACTAGGAACATGTCAAATTTTTGATCCGAGCAACACCAACTCTGCTAGAGCGTGTCAAAAAATACCCCACAATTATAAAATGTAAGCAAACCTGACTTTTTTCATTCAAATCTATACAGCTCATAAACAGTAGGTCCTAGTTACAAATGTTATGAGAATCTTCAAGAAGCCCTACCGTTATGCCTCCTTTGGTGAGAATCTACATTTTTGATTTTTTTAAATATATTTTATAAATAATACATATAATCAAAGTGCTGTTGTTTTGGATATTTTATAAACTAGTCTTTAAATGAAAATTATTTCGACCAACATTGTAGACATCAGTAATATTCATATGTACTTCTCGATTGGCCAACTGTTGGTCCTTACCAAAATCTTGTCAACGCATATCTTTTGACAGTATTTTGACAAGGATATGTCTTTTGGATGGGGATCTTTACTTTATTGGTGTTACGTTCCTTTCACCCTCAACAAAATGTAACATTTTGACACTCTCTAGCTCTGTTGGTAATGCTCGGATCGAAAAGTTTCCTTATCACAAAGTAAAGTGAATGTAGGTTTTGTTCTATAACATTAGTCGCTAGATCCTACCGTTTTGGAACTGTATTGGTTTGAAAGAAAAAAGTCACGTTTTGCCTACATCTTACTCTCTAGCTCGGTTGGTATTTCTCGGATCGAAAATTTGCCGACATCTTTCTTATTACTTATCAGAAGCATTAGATATGAATGCAGTAGGTTATAGATAGGCATATCCCCGGCAGGGAGAAATTGAGTTTATGGTTCTTTATTTTTTATTGAATATATGAAGGGTACAGGGAAAAAACAAGAATAGTCTATGATATTCCGATTTTTCGTTTTTCGGCGCATTCTGTTGGTCTTTATGAGTACTATCAGTTGATAACACTGTATTAGGCAGATTGAAAAACCAGGCTACAGGGAAGAAACAAAAATAGTCCAAGCGTCTCAGGGAAAAAACAAGGAGAGTCACAAATGTAACCTTGTCTAAAGTTACCTTTCTGTTAGGCATTTCACACCTTGTTTTCATTCTGTTTTCGACTTCCTTAGTCATTGGATTGTTTTGCGATAAAACAATGTTAAGTGAGAGTGATGATGAGTTATGAATGTCAAACATCTTCACGTCTTCTGTGACTCGGCTAGGGGTCAAAATAAAAATTATACTATTATTAGATTTCTTCATTACATTGTTCATACTGCCTAGATGACTAGATTAATCTAGATTTAATCGAAGTTACGTTTCCAATCAGAGGCCATTCATACTTAAAATGCGATAAAAATATGGGACTTATAAATCAGAAGACTAAAATAGAATTGTCTAAGGATTGGTACGATATACTTCGCCATTCAAGGAAGAAACCAGAGCCATTTAAAGTTGTCCCTGTTAGACAGAAAAATATAGAAAAGAAATGGTCGATGTTTCTTGAACGTAAATTTGCTCCCAAGTGCTCTTTTCCGATTTAAAAAGTGAGGGAATTGAGATTGTTTAAAGACAAACCAGGTCTCTTTTGCCATCGTAGCACATATGATGGTGCTTGGGAGAGCCACTCCATCATCGTAAGAAGAAAGAAAAATACATCCTTGATACCACAAGGAATATGCACATTAAAATCGGGAGAATTTGAGATACCAACAGCATCATGCAAACATCTCCTGCAGTTGCCTAAACCAAAATATGATGATCTGCAAGTGTTGAAAGAATTTTGTCAACCAGAAAACCAAGAATTTTACGAGAAGTTGCCTCATCAGTAATGTTTTCTTTACTCATAACAACAAATATTGTTTTGATTAGTGCATACCAACAATGAATTTTCTATCATAACAGGTAGCTAATCAGATTCTTTGCGAAAGATATTGTATATAATAGCATATATAATAGAATATATGTAATATTGTATGCAACAAAAATATTGTATCTTGACCAACGAAAATATTGTGACTTTCCTTATTTTATTTAAGTTTGTAGTTTTTTGTTAACGTTTACCTAAAGAAATAACGGTGGTTCTAACAAAATGTTATCAATTGAAAAATATGTTAGTTTACTATTTTCACAATATTTCAAACTTAAAAAGTAGCTTTTCTCAAAATGATCATATTGTGACTATCCTTGTTTTTTCCCTGTACCCTTCATATATATATTTGTTTTATAAATTTGATCTTGAGATTTTATGCTGACGTTCTTGATCTATCTTCTTTTTCCCTTCTGCATTCCGCAGATATATCAGAGAGAGGAAGCTCCAGGCTGCAGAGAACGTGTGAATTTATAATTATATGCAACGCCTTGTAGTGCACTAGCCACTGACGAGATATACTATTATATATACACTATATTATTTATTGATTATTACTATCTAGTACGGAGTAATATATTTTCGTGTTAAATTATAGTAAAATGTAATGTTAAGCGTTGTTTCTCACGGTGCTATAGATGACTCGCTCCAGGGCAACACGTCGTTCCGACAGATCCATAAATCAACTATCCCATTTAATGATAGTAATAAGCCTTCGGGATATTGAAAATCCGATGCCAAAGGGCTTTGCAATTTCTGTAATAATGTTTACAGACTGCGCTGTAATCGCTTGCTGGGAATTATTCTTTTTAGAAAGTAGCCTGTGTGTGTCGGCTAATGATAAAATTCTTCTGTCGCGCAATATCGTCTCTTATCTTGATAACCCCCACGGCCTCGAGCCTTTACGAAATATTGTGATCCTGTATCTCATTTGTTGTACTTTTAAATTGTTCTGTCTGACCCTTTACGTACGTCGTTATCGACTTTATGTTTTGCGTATATTCCTTGCAGAAACATCTTCGAATAATTAATGCAATCTTTTACGATCAGATGTGTCGGACAAAACTTACACCATTGCATTTACATCTCATGTCTCTATTAAGACATGGTCTTTTTATATGGGGAATCCTTTTCAAGAATGAAATAGTAAGGGTGACTTACGAAGCAGTCGCGAAGGGAAGGATTTTGAGAGGCGAGGAATGCAAGCGAGAGTGTTCGATATTCTTTAATTATCTAACAATCCTATATTATTTAGATTCTAGATCCGAATATCAACCTGCAAACAAGTTTAAAAATAACTGCTATTGTACTTTTGGCTTTGCTTTACACACTTCAGGTCTTTCAAAATGTTACAGGTTTTTCCAGGTGTGCAAAAATTTTAAAAATTAATAGAGTAATTTTAAATGTTTAAAGAAAGTATTTAATGCATTTGACCGTCAAAAAAAAATTCTTAAACTACCGAGCTGACGTTTGAATGGTTTTCTATATTATTCAAAAGGAAGAAACGTGGTGCATTACATGTATTCTTTAAATGCGTTCTTCTAGAGAACTTCCGAGATATTAAAAGGGGCATTTAAAGTTCACGATAATTTTTTCTATTAAAATTAGTTTTTTCGATTAATACCTTAGTTTTGCTGCAAGGATATCTTAAATGTTATTTGAGTTAAACAATAAAAGAAAAGTAATGGAGTTCAAATTTAAATTAAAAAAAAATCTATTATGTTCTTGAGTGGAATGTTCTTGGATCATGTATAGTTGGAGTTTTGGCCATTAGATTGAAAAACTGATTCAGAGTCGCCCTGCTATCGATAAAGGGAATTCACCCTATTTGGAAAGAGATTAATCCCTAAATTGACTGGCCAATGTTGCTGGAATGGAAAAGGACTAATGGGCGAGAAAACAGGAAGAATGCTTAGCTGAAGGAGGTTGGGGGGAATGTGGAAGGCTATTTTGAGGCATGTTACTTTGGGGAATGTGCAGCTAAAATATACCGTATAATACGCTAACCGGCAAAAATTCCACCTAATTGATTTTTTAATTTTCTCGGCTAAAAGTTTCATTATTTTTAAGGGGATTACGTCCACATGAACTTTGACAAAGATAAAACGTATGAGTTTTAAAAAAAATAAATAAAAGCATTCAGTATTTTAAAAAAATACCTAGCATTTAAAATTTGTATGTAAATAAGGTTTGTATACCGCTTGCGTTCATTTCTTCTTGCACTTCATGCATGAAGGTCTAATGTGTTTTTTAATAAATTCTTGATGGATATGCCCCATCTAAAACAAAACTGTAATAAATCATATTTATTTAAAAACTTTTAGATACTGCTTGCTGTTTTTTGATTAATGTTTTTAATATCGATAATACGTTTCACTTGAAGAAAAACAAAAATTTTAGCTCTTACAAAGGGTAGACATTTTGCTTGTCAGTATGTAACATACATCGCTCATTTGCTGCAACAACGACATAACCCAAAAAACAAGCTTTTCAGTTATGCCGAGCTTTTGACTGTATAATGAAGCATTCACCAATGTAGTTTTAGTCGGTAGAATGTTATATTTGAGCTTCAACTATTCACTATACACTATATATGTTACAGATCGTCCTGTACTTTATTCATAAGACTGTCCTGAAAAATTGAAGTTTTCGAGTTATGTCGTTGCTGCAGCAAATGAGCGATATGTTGCACAGTATAATATTTAATATTTCAATCATAATTGTAAATCATTTTCGATTTTTAAAACTTTTTCCTAATATATAATGTTAATGATATATATTTTTTGTTTGACTAATGCTGAAAACACGTGAAGACTAAAAGAAATTTTGTAGTTTTCGTATTTATTTGTTTCAGTCTTTTTTGGCATAACTCCTATTATATTTGAATATATGTTGTAACATGTTTCGGAACATTGTCCCATCTTCAGGCCTCTGTCTGTAGAATTATCAGAATGCTTCTCAATTTTCTCAATGCTCATGTTAGCTGAATTTATCCTCAAATAATGAGGATTGTGGTTTTTGAATGTCATCCACTAATTATTTAATAACATTGTTATTAAAAAAAATATTTTAAATGTTATTAAAAAAAATATTTTAAATGTTATTTAAAAAAGTATTTATTAGTATAATTTTTGGAGTTTTGTCTTTTTCGGGGCTGGGAATATAGCCCAATATAGTATGTTTATTTGGTTTATTTATTAAGTTCTAAATTTGTTGTTTTAGTTTTTGAGAAATGATCGTGGTTAAAAAAATATTATGTTAAGTTATCAGCTACCGCATTCTACTTCTTTGATTCAACCGAGTGTACGATGGAATGATGTGGTTAGTAACGACTAAGAGGATAGCCTTGGGGAACGCCGCGCTGTCCGCCGAGAACTCGGCTACACTAACTAGTTCTGTAAGATTTGATATTAGCGCAGTGGACTGATAACAAATTAAATTGCCTTCACCCGGGGCTATATTACTGGAAATATCCTCGCCGGATTTGGATTGTAAATCAGATGTTGGCGTAGCTGTGTCTATTTTCCGTCAGTGGATTCATATTTAAATTGAGCTGTAGCAGAGGTCTTTAAAATTTTCAACGGCGAGGCTCAAAGGCGGCTTGTAAATGAATTTATTTTTCACAGTACGTAGCCATCTTGAGTGTCTCGTGTAGCAGTACCAATCAGTTATTTAATTATTTTCATGGTACGTCAGTAGCTATTAGCGTATCATTTATAATGCATGAAGCGTGAAAATGTAATTTTTTTTTCTTAGACATACTGTTTTTTTTTATTTTAAAGAAGTGAACTACAAACTTTATGTTCAAGTCCACATTTTGAATTCATATAAAATAATTTAACGATGACAAACTAGGCGTCGCACATAGGGGTATTTTACAAATTTAGGCGGCCAAAATTATTTGATGCCAGTTTTATGTCGAAAATATATTTATTAATCATATTACCTAAGAAAAGTTATTTTCAGGCTTTTTATAAAAAAAAAAAAAAAAAGTTTATTCAATATACTTAAAAATGCCTTCCTGGAAAATTTTCGGGTAAAATTCTGACTGTATAGCTTGAAATCGCTACCATATTTCTTCAGGAAGCTAGAATCAGAGATGCAACATGCTTCTGAACATACAAATCCTGGCGTGCAATATAGATAAACTAAAAGAAAGAGCATCGGCATCAACGTAATTTTTATTTTTTTTATCAAATCATTGAATTCCACAGATGTAGAACCTCATGGTTGATGTTAATGTGACGGCATTACACACATTTGCGTCAATCAGAGTATGTGACACGATATGTTTCACAGTATAGCAATTGTTTTCCAGTGTGAATAAGGTGCTTTTTAATAAATTTAATTAATTAAAGTAAGTATTTCAAATGTTTTTAGCAACCAATCGTCTTCTTTAAAGGATATTATTTTTTCATTTGATCAGCTTTCTTCCATCTCTGATTAAATTTAGATTTTAAACAGGAAATTGGTACTTATTGTCCTTTAACTGGTCCACTAAAATAGTTCCCAATAGTTAAAATATGTCTTAATTGTATCTAATTTTAGCTCGAAATTGGGAGGTTTTGCTCCTGTATATTATCTTTCAGTGATTTACGGGACACTCTTCTTACTCCTGAACCAATGGACACTTACAAAAAAAATTGATGATCCCGTTAAAAGAATTTTAATATTTAATTTAGTTTTTTGTAATTTTCTCATTATCATGTTTGGTGCCGCTTATTTGCCGCTAGGTGCGGCTGATTTGAACATTATTAATTTACAAAAGGTCCAAACTTTCTAAGAAATTAAAAATGACAGCCGGGACGCACCCAGAAGTACAACAAAAACACTAAAATATGCTAAAATGTGGTTGAAAACAAACGACAAAGACAGATTTTTTCAAACAGTCGAAATGGCACTGATACATTAATTGATAAAATAATAAACACTTCAAAAGCATGTGTCCTCACCTGCAGCTTCAAGATCAATAACTCTATTTATGAAAAATATCTCTAAACATAAGAAAACCCATTTTAACTGAAGCGATTACACTTAGAAAGCAGAGAGAGATTTGTTGCCCTGACGCGTTGGGGCAGTTTCGATTAATCGTACGACTTACGTATTGCAGGGAAGGAAGGGACAAAGGTCCCATAATGTCCTCTGTTTATCTAACTTTATGAATAGCTTGGTTTTATTAACCTTCTTTGGATTTTATAAAATCGACTTTTGGCCGCCTAAATTAGCCAAATACTCCTATGTGCGTTGTTTTAGACTTCTTCAGCACTTACTTGTCAAAAGTTCTAAAGTACCGATTAATTACAAAGGACTCATTTACATAACAGTGGTAAGACCCATTTGGACGCACGGAATTGAGGTTTTGGGCTTCACTAAACCATCCAACGTATTCAACCTTAACCTTCGAAAAATCCTTAATGCGCCTTTCTTAATCGAAACTTATCTATGAAGATCTTAATGTTCCATACGTTGCTGATTTAGCCCAAACTATATACCTATGTTTTTTTTTGGTTAAAACCATAATCTCTCTAATCCATTAACACGATTTCTTCCCACGCGATTCCTGATAACTCTCCAAGGCAACTGATAACAAGATTGTCTAGAGACCTAATCTTTTACTGAAGTGCTACAAATAGGTAGTTCTTTACATGTTATTGACAGACATATTAGACATACTCGGCATACAGCCATAAATAAGTAATAAAATTTTTAAAAAAATACATTAAAAAACAAAAATGATAGAACAAATTTTATGTCCACCCCAGCTAACTTACGCTGGAAATGGATGCACCGAATATTCAAATCCTTTCCTACTATTTTTTTAGCAAAAGCAGAAAAGAAGTTGGATTAGAGATCTCCTAGCCTCTACACCATGTAACGCTGCTTCATTTCACGTACTCAGCGCGTTTTCTGGAGGTCGAGATTTTATTTTCTTCACAAGGCTAAGTTTAAATTACAAGATTTTCAATACTAAGTCTTTTTTATTTATTTTATTTAAAATTTACTTGCTTTAAGACTTAGATATTAGTATAAAATGGCTAGAGATTGACTTGAAAAGACTTGTGGTTGCTAGGTGAATCATCAATGTACTTTCAATAACGCGTGAATGTTTTTTTGTTTTTTTTATTAATTATTCATTTATTCTTCATATAAAAAATAGTGGAATGTTTATCTGTAAATCGTCAGCATTTTTTTATTGATACATATTCCAACGCATTTTAGAAAATTGTAAGTATTATTTAAGCTCCCTTGTTTCCGTCACAATATTTTTCCTCAGAGCACCGAACTATCTGCTTCCTAAACCTGTACCAACAGGGAACTATTAGACCTATATTGAGATGTCGATAATTTTCGACTAATTATTCTACTTTACCTCTATCTTAGGAAGTCAGCGATTTTAAATTATTAGTCTGGTACTCAAAACAGAAATGATAAAGAAAAATTCTAATAATTTATCATTGCCCGGCTCTCACTTCACTTCAGGCCTTTTCCCTACATGGGATGCGGTGCCACTGATTCCAACGCTGGATTATAGTATTTTATTTTAATTTGTGATTTGCACTTTTAAAACCAGTAGCGATAATGAACTGTAATTTTGAATAATTGTATTACTTTATTAAATATCGCTGCGGTCGCAATATTTGTAAACTATTCATTGAAGCTACTAATGATACGATTTTAATGACCTATTTCAATACAATTATTAGCTATATAATTGTGAACTTTCTATCGTAAACCTATTTTTTAGAACTGATTTAAAATAATTTTCATTAATTGTTAGTTATTAAATAAATACTCATTTAAGTAATGTCTCTACTAATCGTAGTTTAAGACCGGATCCTGTAAATATTATTTCTCGTCTTTCAGTACACAAGCATATATTTTTCATTCCATGATATTCATCACCATAATCTTTCCCTCTCTACCGCTGAGCAGTGTGGGGATTCCCTCTGTAGAGCTTGACTCAAGTGTCCCTTTCTTGAACCAATTCTCTCCTCCTGCTCCAGTCCAGCCCTCGCTTCCTGAACGCCTCCCGCACGCCTTCCTCCCAGGTGATCCGTGGTCTTCCTCTTAACCTTTTTTTCTTCTACTCTCGTCTCATACGATATTTTCTTCAAGAGTGGTTTCTACCGCCTGCACCTCGAGGTTCGATCTTATTGTATGGATCCTATCTCTCCTGATCCTTCCTTCAACCTTTCTTAGGTATCTCATTTCCATTGTCTGGATCTGCCCTTTGTGTTTTGAGGTAAGGGTCCATGATTCGATACCTCTCCATCGATATAATCGCTTTCGTTGATCCAGGCCCCTATATATTTGAAGTCCTGCACCGTCTCCGGAATCGCTTTCGTTGATCCAGGCCCCTTCAGTCTCACCGTCTCCGGAACAGATCCCTTCAGTCTCAATATTATCATAAAACGGGGAGGACGTCTTCCTATTCTTATACATTTGATCTTTTCTGGAGTAGTATCCATGTTAATGCTCGACAACTCTTCTTGTATGATATTTACGTTGTGTTGTAGGTCCCTGTCATCCGCAGCGTACATGACGAGACCAACAGTAAAAGCAAGGACTGTAGGCAAAGTAGGCTGAAAGTTCCTATGCCATAGTTGAGCCTTCTGGCTCGATGATCTCTTCAGCACCTTATCCAGCACCAATATGAAAAGCAGGGGGCTTAGGCTGCACCCCTGACGTATTCCCTGCGTCGTCTCAAATTCCTTGGAGGTGTGGTTGCCAGTCCTTATAATATTTCTTGTTTTCGCTAGAGACTCCTGACTGCCAGAATCGTCCCAATATCCACTTGCTTTTCCGACAAAGCTCGTTCTATATCCTCCTTTTTGACTCTGTCGAATGCCTTTTCGACCTTTTCAAAAACAATATTTTACTATCTGCTCTCGATAATTCGAAGTTAGATGAACACATAGTTCGAAATTTCAAGAGCGAAAGAAAGAAATCCTTGATATCATATCTAAATCCTTTTTCAATAAGTAAGTATAGTCCAGATAGAACCTAAAACTGTTCATAAGACGTTACATACATTTTTCTCCAGCGCATACGTTTTTTTGTTCATCGGAACCCTACTTCGTCCAGTGCGGAATAACAGTGTTACGTCCAGAAGATGAACGTACACACTGTTATTCCAAGAAAGATCTTTCTTCATTTCCATCAAGTGTCTATCGCAACTCAACCTTCCAAGTTTAAATGTAGTTTACAACATCTGCTTCTCCGAACAATGATTACAGTTCCTGGTTTTTCCAGCGGCGCCATTCGTTTCCTTTTATTGTTCTTTAAAAAATACTCCGTAGATTTTTTTTTTTTTTTTTTTTTTGATTAGTTGTCAAGCTCAAATTATGGGGTGTTGTGGGCTGTCCGGATTTTACTATTACTGTTACCAACATGTATAGTTATCCTTCGGAATATTCAGTTTTTCTAGGGAGCACCCATTAGTATACTTCGAATCGTCGAAAATAAATTAAAAAGGATTGAATGTACTTGACAGAGATCCGAAATAGAAATCTCTGACCACTTAAAGTACAGCCGATCAAGAACGTTTAAAATCCAGAGGAACGAACCCGTTATTACGACACTTACGCAGATATTTCTTGACGGTAACAGTATGATCAATAACATATATTTCAGAATTAAACTTTTACATGTTACCACTTAAAAAAAAAAAACTAAACTATTTAAAAAAATATACTATAGTTGTTAATCGGAGCTATGAAATTTTATGATTATCCTGGATTACAATGTTTGCTTCAGAAAAGCGATTTCTCCAGATATGAACATCATAAAAACAAACCCAATCAGAGTATAACCGTAAATGGGGCGTAAAGTTTTCTCTCGACTATATATTTCTCCCTCCTTTATTTTTTTTTTCCTTCCCGCCAGATAGTAAATATTTTCAGTAATCTGAATTATGACACCTGGATATTATCCAGCAAGAGGTACACGCCGCCTGGAGACTCCAGCCTGGAATTAATTACTCTAAGACCGGTCTCTTTAATGTCGACTAGACAGAGCTAGAGTCAATTTATCAGGAATGAGAGGCACAGCTAACTAAGAGAAGATTTATCCCACCAAGTGGAGAAGTGACCTAGGCTAGAGCAGAACAAGTAGTGGTGGGTGCTGGGTACAAGGCACTACATCTACCGGCTTCGGGTTACCGAGGTGTTTTACTCCTAAGTACCGCGGGTGAGAGTACACGGTACTTAGCGTACCGTAAATTAGTCGGTAGTTATTAATTAAGTAGCGCGTATAAAGGTTCATATGTTGAAATGGAAACTGCGTGGGGTGCGTTTAATTCATGGAATATATTTTATTAACTTAGTTTGATTGGGTTTTAGAATTCTTGAAATTATCTATTCGATAAAAAACATATCTGATAGATCTTATTTACTATTAAAATTTAGATTAATCTGGAAAATCATTAAAAGTCCCAACACATTTACTCTAAGACACGAGACATGCTCTCCTCTCCCGTCTACATCGACAATGTACCAATTCCACACGGACAAAATACAATACTTAAGACTTATATTCGAATAACATAGGGCCAACATATTAACAATAAACAGACATAATTAACTATATAGTCCAGTCGATAATTTTTGACTTCATAGCATCGTTTGAAATAGTTAGAAGCTAAACATGCTAAAAGTCCCCGCCCCTGAGGGGTGAGCTAACGGTGGGGGAGGGGAGAAATTTAATTTTTTTGGTCTTTCAATAATATCTCGAAAACAGTTGACTCTAGAAAAATATGTTTCAAATAAACATAAAAGCTAATTAAATTTACTATAAAGTTGACTATATATAAATTTGTCGTAATTTTAACCGCTTACGAGATATAAGTTATTGAAAATCGGTGATTTTCAGGGAAAAAACAAATGCCACCTCACTTTGTATCAACCTTTTGCTTCTATTACGTTCCACAATCGTTTCTCAGAAAAAAACGTCAGAATAAAAATTGTAGAGCATTAAATTTACTTTAATTTCATGTATACGTTTCTGGTATTTGCTTCAAATGTTTAACAAAAAAGGAGGTAAACCTTTTTTTTTCATTTTTAAAATTGTCGATTTTCAATAACGCATATCTCGCAAACGGTTAGAATTACGACAAATTTAGATATAATAAATTTTATGGTAAATTTAATTTGCTTTTATGTTTATTTGAAACATATTTTTCTAGAGTCAACAGTTTTCAAGATATTATCAAAAACCCTTGGTACGCTAACAATAAAACTATACAGACTGACCTACGCATACCAATGGTCATTGAACACATTCGGACACACTACATACTGTTTCATGAAAAATTAAAGGGACACCCAAAAAAACTCAGCAATAATATGGCCACATCTCTCATGCCGGAGAATACCAGGAGGCTAAAAAAGAAACTGGATGAGAGACCTACTTACATAAAAGTAAACCAAATACAAGGAAGGTGTGTCACTGGGCACTATCTCTCCTCATGCCTAACATGCTATTTTTTTTAATATTCTGATTTCAGCACATCCTATTATTATCAATTATGATTTTTGACAGGTATTTTTAAAAATAAAAATGAAAAAAAAAAAAAAAAAGAAGATTAATCTGGAAAGAAATGACTTTTAATTCGTGTCGTTTGCCTCTGGCTCATTTCAGGTACTCTTTGTTTGCACTGAAGGTGAGCAATACTATGCGCGTATATGATAAGAAGAGAGAAAGAAGAGCCTAATGAAACCTGAAGGTTCGATACCGCCAGCACGAAACTCTGACCACACATCCATCAAACATATCCCATCAAACCCAAATTCTCAAGATCTGACGCAAACCTCCCATCTACGCATCCATCCACCCCTCGGACTCTTATCTGATGGCTTAAAACAGACTACCATTTTTGTGATTCGCTCAATATTGAATCCAGCGTTTTTACATGCCAATCTTAAACGGTCGCGCAGCTATTACTAAAACCCTATTTATTTGACGAATCTCCAAAATTCCACTTTAGGGATCTTTCTGAATTCTCTTGTTGTATGTTCATTTTTTTTTTTTTTTTTTTTTGCAAAATATTCTACACAGTTTTTTACTTTCGAAAAGTTTAAAGCCTTGTTCTTCCTTTAACGTAAACGACCCGTTTTGTGTCCATGAAGGTTGGTAGTACTATAACCTTATGTATCTTAATTTATAAATTTCTGACCGTTAAAACTGTCATTGGTTCTGAATACGAGTAGGTCCAATAACCATTACATCAAATATCATATATCCATTTCGGTGATATAGACATTTTGGAAATTAAATTAGATTTAAGTAGAACAATTTAAACACTTAGGGTCCACACTATCTTAAAAAAATAAAATTAAAGAGGAAATAAACATAAGCCCAAATGCTGTTGAATTCTTTGCCGCAAAACTACTCGATTTACGCTTTATCTCCAGAAGTTTAAGAATTAGGATATGCAAGACCATGGACCTGGATGTGAATCATGACTGCTTACTTCAAGAAAAGAACAACGCCTGAAAGATTTCGAAAATAAAGTACTGTGTTTACTATTTGATCCAAAGAAGGATGAAAATACAGAGAACTTATGACTCCACAATACTGAATTACTGGAAATCAGGTAAGCAGCAGTACGCGTTACGTTCCTGAGGGCCTAATAAATTTAAAATTTGGTCATTTTATGTGTATTCATATATATGCCTGTTTTCCGTATGCTGTGGCTAAAGAATAGGGTCGTAAACACCTAAAGAAAAATTAAACATTTAGCCGAGAAATTTAAGAAAAAAAAAATGTGGTGGAATGTTTCACCTGTCAGTACATATTAGATGATTTCTTGCAGTGTATTTTTCATTTAATTTTTGTACAGCATTCTATAATTATTAACTGTCAATATTTTTCAGTTAAAAAAAAAAAAAACATGATTTGTATCGAACTCTTCTCTTAACTTTTCTGGAAAATGTTTTTTAAAGAATTATTATCTTATTAAAACTCCACTCATTATCGATTTGATTGACAGTCTGGGGCAGATAATTAGCGTAGTATCATCGTGTTTTTTTAGTCCATAATTGACGTCTGCAACATATCAGTGTCATCTGAATCAGTTTTATCTAAATTTATATATATTTAGATGCTCATAATTATTCTGCTTTCGATACGTTTTTGCTTGTATATTTATTGACATGGATTCCTTAAAAGGACTTTTAGAGAGGAATAAAACAAATGTCAAAGGAACAGTATTTTAAAATTATTTTTTTTAGCCGTCGCGAGCGTTGAAAGTTTATGGGGTTTCGGTTAGATGAATTTATCTGCCAGCTGGATCCTGACCTTTTATGGGTCGTTATGTTTAGATTTATTACTTAAATTTTCCATTTAATGTTTTATAGTTATTTTAGATGTGGAGAAGAAATAAACCTTTCGTAGGATAGTATTTATTTTAACTTAGCTTTCTAGTAAAAATCGAGCTATTATAATTAATAAAAAAATTTCTTTTAGGTGAATTTGCCGGATCTCAGTGCTGTTCCAGTATTGGTCGAATGAATTATTACATTGTGATAGTAAAGCAGCTAGACTTTGGATTAGTTTCTTTAGATAGGAATATCTTGTTTTTTGTTATTTGTTGGGGATTGCAAATCTCAAATTATCAACTACAAGTAAACCACTAAGCACAGGTTATCCTACAGGTTATCCCTAAAAAAAAAAAAAAAAAAAAAATTATTGTAACCATAGTTGAAAGTGGATATGTATATAACTCTACTATCTGCCACGATTCACCCTCACCCCCCGAAAAAAAAAAAAAAAAAATAAATATTAAAGCAGCGCCCAGACTTCCTTCTGGGATTTACTGTCCCCTAAGAATAACTTTAATGCACAATTACAGGTACAATTGTCTGGCTTTATTATTTACAAGTTCAATGCATCAGTAATCATGACATATATTGTCGACAGGGAAAACATAAAATAAACAATAATGATCATAATAACATAAAATACAATCGTATATAAAAAGATAAAATAATTCTAAATATTTACATAATTATTTACATATTTGCAGGTGTAAAAATAAATTATTTTTAGAGGAAGTAAGGGAAGCAGCTTTACGAATAGGAGTTGGTAGGGAATTCCAGTAGGAGGTAGGACGGATGATGAAAGATTTTTCAATGGAAGCAGTTTTATATAAGCAGTATACAGGTTAAATAGTTGGGATCTAGTGTTGAGAAGGTGGATAGAAGAATGCAGAGTTAATAGGCCAATAAAATAGAAAGGTTTTTAGGTTTTTAGAGATTGGAATAGGAAAGTACCCAGAAAGTATTGCTGTCGGAATTCAAGAAAAAGCCACTAAAGCTCAGAATAACGGCAAGTAACATGTGACCGCCTTGGGATCCTGAAGATAAATCAAATGAAACAGTTCATCAGTCTCCTCAGCTTAATCTCGAGACCACCAGACAGTCCCTCATAAACCATGCAAACGTAATCAAAGCAAGGGAAAATAAGAGAGGACACTAGAAGTTGACGGGTATTTTGGGGAAAGGGATCTCGAAATAAAGTAATAGTAAATGAAAATCATATTTGGAACTTTTCAGAAATGGGTACACATTTTAATGATTTTGGAGGACCATTTAATGGTGTAAAAATCATATTGAAATTATCGCTTAATAATTAGGAAAGAAAAAAGGAACAAAATAACAATAGTTAAATATTTATAACCATAAAATAAAATTAAATAATTAAATAATAAAAATAAATAATCACAACCACTTCTTTTACTCTTTTCTTTTCTCGTATTTTTATTCATATAAAAGCACAGATTATTCAAGATCTGGCTTTTTGTTAATTACGATTCCCACTGCTTTTTGGTTGCCATCCCAGAAACCTACATCCGACTTATAGGCTCTTTGTGTGTAAACTTCATCTGTTAAACATCGGTCAAAGAAACGATAAAACCTTTTAACAGCCTGATTCCTTTCTCATGGAACCTTTGATTAGTGACAGGGAGCATTACATTGAACAGAAGAAAAATCTTCGTCTGGATATATATGGCATACTTGGATGCACCTTTTTCCTAATTATTAATAAATAATTTTGGCTGTTAACCTTCCAACAAACCTTACAATCAATAAGTCTCCGGAAGCTGTCATTGCTTTCCAATTCATGAGGCATCCTTGACTTTGACATTTAATTCAGCGATTAATCGTTTTTTTGTTGTTGTTTTTTTTGTTTGTTTTCCTTCTTCCAAGTAGCTGTATTCGTTCCTAAGCCCTTCTTTCAGTTATCTTTTTTCGACTGTAAAAATTAATTTATTAGGTGTGCTTATGGAAAGCCATTCATGAGCCTTTGCTACGAGGCAATCGTGGTGCATTAAGAATAATGGATTTTATTTTATACTTTTTAACAAGACTAAAACGACAAGAAACTGCCTTTACAGACTACTTTAACATTTATTAGACAAACGTTCAAAACTCCCAATTAATTTCGAAAGACTTATTTACATGACTGTGATTAGACCTGTTTGGACGTACGGAGTTGAGCTTCGGAGCTCTACTAAACCATCCAATTCATCTCCTATCCAATCCTTACAATCCAAAATCTTTCGAATAATCCTCAATGCTCCTTACTTTGTCACCAATCAATTTATCCATAAAGATCTTAATGTACCATACTTTGCTGATTTAGCCACAACCGGATACCTATCCTTTAACAGTAATCTCTATAACCACTCAAATCCTCTGAGACGACTGAAACGGAGATGGCTTAGAGCACCTTCTATTGTAGAATTTTTACTGAAGTGCTACTGATGAGTAGTTCTTTTCAGGTTTTCACATGCTATTGTCAAATTATTAACACATTTACTTGATGATTATATTTTGTAACGTTTTAAATTTCAATAAATTGATTTTTTTTTTAAATTACTTTTCGTCCATTTCAAATTCAATTAAAAAAAATTTCTTTGTACAGTTTTAGAACTGACAGTTTAATTTAATGTTTATCTAGTTTTACTTCATGTTGCTTTCTCACCATGCGACGAACCACCTTCTTATACTTTGTTGTAGCAAGACGTCCTAACTTTTTCTTTTGCCTCTGCAAAATTTTTGCTGCAGTTATATGTGCTAGAGAATATTTTCGCCAAGCTCCTTTGTAGCTGAGGCCACGCTGGCCCAACTTATTTACTTTGGTAATTAAATCAATGGAACGAATATTTAGGATACAAACACCACTAAAACTAAGACATAAGTGGAGGAAAATTAAGTTTAGGTGGATTAAATGGTTTAAAATTTTTATTTGTCTCAGTTAGCATTATAGTTAATCATCTGTATAACGTCTCCTTCCACTTGTGTTTGTTTACATCAAACAAAGCATGTGAACATTATATTCAATAAGCGATTATTTAAAAATTATTATAAGAATTACTTTAAATTCAATTGAAAAAATGAATAAATCTACTGAACACTTTTATTTGTTCAGAACTGTATTGATGTTACAATGTTTGTCCTGGCTTTATAACATAGAATTATTAGTAACATCATTGAGGTTTTTTTATTATTAGATAGCATCCGCTATGGTTCCTTTTAACATCTCCGGAACATACGGTGTTTAACTCTATTTCATATGCAGGCTTCCCTTACCGTTGTAGATGTTAACGGTGTATTTCGCATATAAAGGAATTATTAATCAGGTAGGACCAGCAAGGAAATTCCACCTGCTCTGTTGGAGTATTGAAGTGTGCCGCTGGACAGATACAGCACCAACCTGACTCCAGGATTAAGGGCTTTAACTCTTCCGTCCTTGTATCATTTAATTTAGAAATAGCCTTCGATGCCGCCGTCCCTTCAATAATAATTTCGTCTGAGCCCTCTTAAGCAATCCCTTTCGACTGCTAATCCCGATATATGTTCTTAATCCCCCGCAGGATCAGTCGGATTCTGTATGTAGTCTTAGCATTTTTGGACAAGGGTGCCTTGTCGTAAGAGATATGAATAGAGAGTGTCTACTAGTTCTCTGTATACTTATGAAATACATAAATTTGACCAAGTTCATGTAATATTTAACTTAATAAAAATGATTTAAATCTTAATCTATTTTTCTTCTGAGATAAATCAGATAGAAATATCGTGCTCACATGAGTTACGCGAAAAAAATATAATATTGCTTCCTAACATTTCTTATTAGCTCACAGCTAATTATTTGAAAATAGCTATTTGCATATTACGATTTTTCGCTATTACTACATTTCTATTCAAAGCTGAACAGGTCGTCTAAGCTGTTTTTACCGATGTTTTGTGATGATTTCACGGTCTCTTGGAACAAGAAAGATGAGAATTCCTCTGCGAGCTTATGGGCAGGAAGAACGAATTGGTCGGGCGTGATTTGAATGTCTTAGTCTTAGCACTTGCCAAACTAATTATTCACATTGGGTCAATATATAATTAACATTTTTATTTTTTGTTTTTTTTTTGTTCATGTGAATGTAGCATATTACTATAACCGTTGGAAAACAGTTGAATCTGCACAAAAAATATCGGATTTTTTTTTAGTCGATTGATGTACGCCATTATCAATTTATCTAAAAACAATGAAAAAAATCTTCTAATTTTTATTGTTGTTTTTATTATTCAATATACATTTTTTTTATAAAAAAAAAAAAAAATAAGAGATTCAAATGTATATTTCTATTGAGTTTTTGCTGTTTAATAAAATGTATTTCTTATCGTAACCTCTGGTCCTATTTAAAAAGTCATCTTCTTCGACACGTCATCAGCTTCAGCGATGATCGACGATTGGATGATTGAAACGAGGATCGACATTCTCTTTTTTAAGGTCTTAATAGTTATACTCCAAGTTTAATGTAAAATTAAATTAATTCTAGATTTACCGACCGGCAAAATCCTGAAAAAAAAAAAAAAAATGTTTTTATAATTTCATGTTGCTGCATTTTCTTTGTGAATTGAAGGGTTTAGTAGATGAAGGGGTTATGTCTAACGTTATGAATAAACGTTTCATCCTCATAGTAATGACTTTGACTATTAATCCACACATTACAACACATATTTATAGGTTTTTTTTTAGTAATAATATAATTAAATGAAGCTAATTTTATTATCAATTTTTGGCTCTTCATAAAACCATATATTTGTTACCTCTTTGGAATGGCGCTCGCCACATATCGGTCAATTTTCAAACCTCACTGCGCACCAAATATTTATCGTTTTTTAATAGAAAACGTACATAATAATGTATATTAATATAAATTTTATACTAAACCTTTCTTGAACTAAGAAGATGATGTAGTTAAAAATTGGAACAGAATAGTTTAGTAGTTTTTGCGGTTAGTGATCACAAACGAAAAATAGCTTGTCCATTTATATAATAGTATAGATTATAAATTAAATATAGGTCTTTTTATATTGGTAACGATGAAATGGATATTGAACTAACTTGCGCTGTTCCATTAAAGCTAACTCAATAATGTTATGGAATCATACTCATACCACAAACTAACATTTTTACTGGTTCTTATCTTGGCCGAAAGTTATTGCGTTGCTTAGATGAACAATTAAACCAGTTTGTAGCTGCGGAATAACGAACAAACAAGCGATAATAATCTCTGCCTTATGTGTAGAGTACATTCTCCCCGTACTGGGGCATGGTGGTCGGGCCTGTATCGCGTTGTATAGAATGGCTGATCATATCTTTCTACATCTTACAACTCTATAGTGAAGATGTACATCGGCTGTTCGATAAAATCCGGTTTATACTTTACAATATTTTTATATTTACACGAACATAAATAAAATTAAAATTAAAATAAAACTCAAGAGGTTTACATTAATAACAATAGTGTTATTAAGACAAATTTACACGGTTTAATATTTAGGACTTATGTTTTACGATCAATTACGTAACTTAAAAAAACACTATGGACCTTCACCTCAGAAATTTACGGAACAGCTGAAAAAACACTCTTCAAATAATACAGACTTTCCTATTAAAAACATTAGGACATCAAGCAATCACCATTTTGCGTCAGTAAAATAATATACACTTACGCGAACTCATGGTACAAGATCACATCCAGACTTTATACAGAAAAATTAATTACAAACTCTACGAACATATCAACTATCTTAAACAAATCTAAAAATTAATAGGTTGAGGGATCTACTCTGATGCAATTTCTTAAAGATGGTTTTAGTACCGCTGGGTTCTGACCTCCCTTATGCTTTAATGTTTTGCTCTAAGCTTATTCATTTGATGCTCAAAATTCTAATTCGTGATAGTTTTTGAGATGTAAGTAAAAGAAAAAAAAAGTTTTTTTTTTTTTTTTTTTTTTTTTTTTTTTTTTTTTTTTTTTTTTTTTTTTTTTTTTTTTGTGAAGTCGAACCTCTTCATGTCAGCAAATTCAAAATTCAGAGCTATCATCTTAAAGAAACATATGAAACTAAAAATAAAAAATTACCCGCTTTCAGATTTCATATCCAATTTTGTTAGTTTGTTTGGGTTTAACTTACTCATATATTCCAACGTGATCCATTTTCGTGATTCAGTATCAAAATTTTCGAATTTCTTTGTGAAGTCCTCTTTCTTCCTAGCAGCTTACTAGAAATTAGACTCTACCCCCTCCCCCCTTCTCCATAAAACAATTACAGTCCTGTAAACCGTTGAAATAGAAATTACGCAACGCTGGTTCCAAAAAATTACCTTCTGACTGGGCTGTCGATACAACAGGTCGTCACTCTGTCTATTTACTAAATAATATATAACTTTCATTACTTAGCAATGGCTCGAATTAATTATTGTTTGCATACATTATATTCTGGGATAAACACACAATACTCTCAGTCATAAGTCCCTTTATAAAAAATTAACATTCATTTTCACTGATATTACTTAACACTCGGAATATAGGTTGCCTAAAGGTCTGCAACCGTCTCTCGGTCCCGAGTCAATTTTTTCGAAACCGTTAAAAATTCCTCGACTGGACGTGAACTTTAAATGGTCGTTATCTGTTTTTGTCGAAACATTTCGGGAATCCGCCCCCTCCCGTGTGTTCCTCGTAAAGATGACTTGTTTTATTGATTGTTCCTTGCCTTACTCCGGGTTACCTTTTGGGTCTCTTCGATAAAACGTGAATTAATAAACAGACAAGATGTAATTTTTCATGATTTTTATGAGCCTTGGCTAACATTTTTGTAGCGTTTCAGCTTTGTCTTTCGTTGGTCTGATGCTCACATCTGAAATAATATGTAAATAACAAGAATTGTAGCGTTTGTTTTCCGTAGTAGGGGATTCAATTTAAAAAAATTAACTTAAGAAATTCTGTTGTGGGTGTGAAGGGTGTTACTTTGACAAATAATAGGGCGTATAAAAAAAAAAATTACAGTTTTATCAAATTCCAGAGTTCAAAAGTCTGTAAATATCTTAATGCTATTTATTATTTACCAATACTTAATAATCCCTTTAAAGCATTCCCCAAGCTTGTTTCTAACACTGGATTTCTTAAAAAAAAAAAGCCTCAGTTCCGTTATTTATTTCAAAGAAGAAACATGACAGTGTCCTACCTTCTCCTAATGTTAACAAATTGCTGGAAATTTTTTTTTTACTGCCGCTGAAGCAACTCGTCTTTGAAGAGCGCACGGCGTAGCGTTGGTTTGAAAAATTTAGTGGATAAACGACGTTGGAAAGGAAGAAGGGCCCCGGGCGGCCATTAATGATATTGATGAGGTTCTGAAGGAAGCTGTTGAGTCAAATCCGTCCACAAGTCCTCGCGAACTTGCCAGGAAGTGTGGTGTGTCGAAAGATACTGTTAGTCGCCATCTTATCTCCATGGGGAAGGTGAAAAAGACCTGGTCCCTCACGAACCAATTTATTTATTACGAACCCTTTCAATTGCCCCAGCCCGTATGGAATGCAAGTCGCCAGTTGGGCATTGTGGACGTGGCCGGTTAGTGTTTTGGTCTCGCCCCTCACGGAACATTGTACGGGAAGGGCCTCTCCATAGTACCATAACTCCATGCTTATAGTTGAAAACAAACAAAAATACGATCGTTGTCGAAACCTTATAATATGGTACTTTCTGTGAACTCATGGTGGCTGCAGAGGTGGACCCTTACAAGTTTGAGTTGTTTCGTGACGAGAAGATATTAAAAGACTTATGTTAAAGAGGAGGTTAAAAGACTTATGTTCTCTGGTGGTGACATTTAAGGCCACTTCGATGTACATATTCCTTACGACCAACTCACCAACATTACTTCACAAGTAGCTTCGTCCCCAACTCCTCTTCCTTCGGTTTTCCGGTAACAAGATAATCGGCTTTTCTCAACCAGGCCCAAGTTGTATTTTACGAATTGTACCTAGCATTTATGAATTTCATTCCTTGAACCTAGAATATACCTTTTTCTCAGTTCAGATGAGTATATTGCAACATTGAAGTAAACCCATCAATCTAAAAGTAAACAACACGTATGTAGGAAATGATTCACTGATTCAGTTCGATTTGCACAAACCACTAAGGGACTCGGCTGCTAGAAAAAATATATTCAAGCACATGTAGAGGTCAACAGGGAAGCTGTTAAGAAATACAGGGAAGCTGTTAAGAAATACATAACAAATCATCCTGAAATTAGCAGAAAAGTGGTTAACAAACATAAAGAAAGCTAACCTGAAGTTAAAGGATATGCTGTATACACATATTCTGAGAATCACCCAACTACTGTACTTAGAGGAACTATACAGAAGTATAAGAAAACCCATCCTGAAATCCATAGAAAGTCTTAAAAAAAAATTATCAAATTTACTTATTGAAATTATTCTAAGAATGGAATTCTTTATGTTTATTTAAGTAATAATAATTATCAACGTTAAGCTTAACATTTACTAATTTAAGTTGTCCTTAATCCTAATGATATTAAACCATAGCGGAGCAGGGTACTTTCAGCTTGTTCAATATAAAGAAAAACAAATGTTTAAGTAGAATAGTATTTTAAGAAATTAATTTTATCGAAATTACTTCCAATATAACATTCACATTATTTCTTGTTAACTATATCAATTTCTACCCAAAAAGTCAAAAATAAATCCATTTTATTTTTATTTATAATTGAAAAAATTATTTAATTTTGTTTTTATATTTAGGACAAGCATTAATACTTTCTTGTAGGAAATAAGATTTCTTCAGTAATGCCACCTCATTTCTTAATGCGCAAAGTTAATATATTGCTTGTCTTGTTAAACGGTTTTGCTTTGAAATGAGCTTTCTCTTTGTGTAATGTTTTATGACAAGTTTCTGTCATGAGCATCACGTGCTATTTATACTGAATTCGCGTACGCTACGCGAACGATGAAGATACGATCTGTATTACGTTCCATGGAGTACTCTTACCTTCCTACCTGTTTTAATAATTTTTATAAAAAGCAAATAAAAAGTGATAAAAGAAATACTCAACTTAATTACTTGAAACTCTCTTATCAGTGAGCACGGAATCTTAAAAAAAGACTGCTCAGCCTGGAAGTGTCAGAGACTCCAGTGTGTTTCTTTTGAAATACCTCTGCTCCAGCACCTTGTTACCACCTGTTAAATAACAATTAGAAGAAGGCATCGTATAATCTATGTAGTTGTGAACGTTTTGTTTTTATTTTATTTTATTTTTTGTTGGCTATCGTATCTGAATTTTTAGTCTCTTCAAAGGACGATTGTGGTGCCTTAGAGGAACTGTATAAAAATTTCCTCCATGTATTATTTATAAGGATAGATTACAATTTAAGATTACCTCTCCTGGAAGTAGGGTTGGGTCATCACTCACACCTGGTGCTTACAATTTTTTTATTTTTTTTTTTTTTTTTTTTTTTTGTTTAAATTTATTTTGAATTTTATTGTGTTTTTTTAGCTCATTGATACAACGTTTCCTCTAAATCTTTTATGGATCGTATTTGGGTGTAAAATAATAATTTTCTGTCATTTCAAATAAATTTTTGGGATATATAAATGACAATTATTAGTTATTAATTGTCAGTATCTTCATAAATATAGTTATAATTCTTAAATAAATATCAATTTATTTAAGATTATGTTCCAAACAAATAATGTGCTCAAAACAATACTTGATAGTATAGTGGACGTACTGTAAAGAGTTTAGCATTTTCTCATTTTCATTTTTGAAATAAATATATACAGCAATTTTTAAATAGCAAAAAAAAAAAAAAAATCATTGAAATTCATTTCTACCAGTTTATTTTATTTTATTTTTTTTTTTTTTGTGGGATGTAATAGTTAATTAAGTTTAGTTTTACAATAAATATTTAATCTTTTTTACTCTTCAGTGATTATTCTTCTTAGGCGTTATGCATTAGGGGTTTGAAAAAAACATAAAAAATAAATTATAGAAACAATGAATACAATAAAAAAAAGAAAAATAGAATACACTACTACTACCAATCAATATATAAATATATATATATATATATATATATATATATATATATATATATATATATATATATATATATATATATAAATATATAAATGGTACTAAGCTTGTTTCCCACTTATAGTGAGTAAATTCGGATTCCAATTAATCAGAACGCCCTGCAACTTCAACTGCGTCAATTAATCCAGTGAAAACTGAAGGAGGCCGATATAACCTTTCATGATTGGAAGATTTCAATTCATTTGTTTTAAAACTGAACATAAGAATTAAGAAAATGGATTCTATTTTTAAATTAATATTACTATTTTTCATACTTCACTTTTGTTGGAAGATATATTTATAGTCCAAACTTTTCATTGTTTTAAATATCTTGTCAAATAGGAAAAACATTTTACATTCTAAATAAATTATAGATATACATACACATTCATCGCTATTTTTTTTCTCTTTAATGTTTTTTTTCAAATCCACACCTGTCATAACAAGTTTTCTCGTCACAATATACACGTTTGTTTATTTCGTTTAACGTGACTTTATGCTGCTATGGCTAATTGGACGATGCTACGGTGGGAGTCCTAAATTTTGCCTATCCAGGTATAATTAGGATAGGGATCTTTAACGAGTACCTGACATCGCACAGGCTCGTGACCCTCATTTTACGTCCCTTCCGAAGGACGGCATAGCTAAGGATTTTTCACTCCCTTTAAAAAATCTTAAGGTCATCTGCCGGGCTGCGAACCCGCGATCTTGGGTTTAGTAGGTTGCTATGCTAACCACTACACCAGCGGTACTTACTCCTAACCTGATATTTACTATACTTTAACGGAGTAGATCTCTGAATCAACTCCTTTTTAGCCTTCGAGTATTCTCTGACATGCTTCTCCAGACCATTGTTTGTATTAAGTTGTTGATATGTCCGTAGAGTTTGTCGTGAAATCTTTGGTATGAAGTCTAGATGCGATTGTCATATCATTCCATATAAATGCATCCAAAAAATGTGAAATAATTTTTAATCTAGAATATATCTCGAGATTTCAAAATACCACTCGTCAGATGAACTTTTTCTAAATTTAATTTATAATTGAGAACGTTTAGGTTGGTTTAGGAATGTATTTAAAGCTGTAAAGGAGAATTCGCGGATGAAAATTCCTACGAAATTCCATGAGGAGATAATACGAATAATTAAGATTTCATCGAAGGACGCAGTTAAATGAAGGATGTGTAAGAATTGCTAGGTTGGATCCTGTATTCAGTGAGCGGGGGGAAAAAACGACAAGTGTTGCGGTTCTTCGGAAGATGAAAGATACTTTTTTTCATTTAAACATTTCATGAGCACTGTCGTTTTAATATATTTATTTTTAAAAAGTTCGTAATATTCTGATTACGTGTAAGATTTTTAATATTATTTATTTTTCATTATGCTAATTGTATCAATTACCGCAATAATAACATGTCATCAGATTCATCTTTAATCAAGCGCTTAAGATATTTCCCAGATAATTACAAAATAAAATAAAAAATACCTGTGATTTTCCTTCGTTAAAATTCTCACTACCTTTAACTGCGCAACTATCCAACGTGAACAAACTAGCAAATGCTGCCCCTTCCCCTTTCAGTTGCGGTATCTGACTGTAGATATATTTGCGAAATAGCTCTCGGTTTAACCTTTTAAATGAAAAAAAAAAAATTATTTTTTTATAGGGTAGTTTAAAATCCTAATTCTGTCGGATATATAATAAACAGATAAAGGTCAGGCTGGTTGGAGTTAGTTGAAGGGAAAACTTGTTGCAGTATATTTATGACGTGATCAGGAGCTGAGGAACTACTCCAATTTGTTATAAAAATTTATATGAAGGATTAACCCTTATCTTAGTTTTTATTTTATTTTTTTTATTGATAAATATTACAAGCACAGTTAAAAGCAATGAGTTATACTTTAAGTACGAATTCATACCTCACTTACAAATAAATTATAGAAATAACAAAATAGACAGATATATAAAATAAAATAGAATAGTGGGTACCCTTTATTTGGGGAAAATAGTTTGCAATTATTTCGGACTTATCTCATTTTGCAATCGTTTCCATGGTAACAGTAAATCCTAAGGTCAGTACTAAACACAAGACTCTTAATGGGTTATAGCAATTTTTTTGACATAGATATGCTATTCGGTGGGGGTTCTATATTTTTCTTATGTAACGTATTTTTCACGCTCAAAAACGCTTTTGCTTTTTTGACATTATGTTGGTGATGCTCAAATCGAAAATTTGACAATAGTTTCCCGATTCGGAATTTAATGGAGAATAGTTATTGTTATATAACATTTTTCGTTGGGATCTACCATTTAGGTGCTATATTGGTCTGATTTTGCCTACATTTTTTAAGTGTTGGAACTTTTTACACATCCTAGCTCAGTTGGCGTTACTCAGATCGAAAATTTGACGAAAGTTTTTGATCAGATATTTAATGAAGAATATTTTTTGTTATATAAGATTAGTAGCTAGGACCTAAGTTTAGGAGCTATATTAGTTTGAATAAAAAAAATTAAGTTTTGGGTATTTTTTGATACATTCCAGTTTTGTCGGTGTAGCTTGATTTGAACTATGAAAGATTTGACAACTGTTTCCTTTGAATATAAAAACAGTAAATATAAAAAAAGTAGATTATAGATGGACATATCTATGATCTATTCTTTTTTCTAGTCAAGGATAAATATTTTTTTTTTTTTTTTTAGAATGTTAGTAATAAAGTAAAATTGATAAATGGCTATGTATTAAACTGAAGGTTTTGGTCAATTATTTCGAAGTTGGGATCAGTTACTTAAAAATCTCAGAGCTATTTACTGGGTTTATATCCTAAAAATTTTCTCTTATAATTTTTCAATAATTTTAAAGGATGTTTGATCTATTTTCATGTTTTCATGGAAAAAACAAAAAAAAAATCGAAAATCATAATACTTGTAATTTAAGTTTGGATTTCAATTAATGTTTAATCCAATGTTAGAATTCTTAGCGACTACTGATTACATTTTATGAAAACTTTACATGTGCTAGATATCTATTAATTATATAAAGGAAAAATATATGATCTATATTTTTTTTGTAATGATATTACAATACAAGGTGGACAAAGATCATAATAAAAATAAAACATAACTAGAAATAGATGATTTGAAAAGTGAAGTATACCCTCTTCTACATTTGACCCTTAAGTGATAATGGTCTATATATCAGAGTTGGAAAAAAATTAATCATACCTAATTATAGCTGTTTGACAACTGAGATCTGTATTTTCATACTTAACAATATTTAAACTGAGACTATTTATTTTTCGTTTTCTGAGATTTATTCTCAGCGTCCCCAGAGATTTCTATATTTTACTTTTTTTTATTTTATTTTTTTACTACGGTCTCAATGTATATCATTTTTCCATAATATTTGGTCGTTTCGTATAATATATTTTCACAGGAATGTTTATTTAGTATAATAGTTGTATGTAATCAAAAAAATTGTATTCAAAATATTTAAACTGATTTTCTATTCAGCTATTCTTTATTGAAAATAATTAAATGAATCGATTTATCAATAAATTATCCCGATTTTTTATTTTAGTATAGATTGTCAGTGTCAATCAATTCAGCTATATATTTACTAAAATATATGTCTAGAACATACTAAGCGTGGAATGTTCGTTAATTTAGCAATTTTGTATTAAAAATTCCTTATAAAGTAGATATTTTTCTTTTGCGCCTTCGACACAATAATAAGGTTGGTTCAATTACCAATAAATTCCAGATTTTTTTTTTCTAATCAGTATTATGAGTTATGGCTCATTTTATTTCGATTTATTTATTACGCATTCCTAGTCTTTATATCCACTTTTGAGTTTTCTAAATAATTAGGGCTTATTTAAAAACTATTTTTCTTCTTAATTACAAGCAATCATCATTATAGTGTTTTCATAAAAGTTAAAAGGTTTATTTTATTATTACTGTTTGTTATAAATAAAAAGTAAATTATAAACTTTAATTGCCACACTTATTCTCTTTTACAACTACTTTTTTCTTCAGTACTAAAGAGATAAAAGAGTTATTGTGCTTTAATATAAGAACCTTTCGATTTATTTCGCTTGTTTTTTTATTTATAAATTAATTATTGTTAAATTTTAAATATTTTATTAAACATTTACTCAAATATTTAATTACATTACATCATTTATTTTTTCTGTCACATGACTAGTAATAATTTTTTATTCAAATTTCTAATGTCTTTTTCCATAATACCATTAATTTTTGAAATTGAAAATATTTATGAATTAAAAATTAGTATTTTATTTTTTTTATTACGATTTTGTTTTTATTTATAATTTTTCATTCAAGTACAATTTTTTTCGGTCAGTACAAAATTATATATTTTTAAGTTTTTTGTAAATTAAAAATGCGTGTAATATAATGCTATTTTATAATAATAACACCAATTCCGTGTTACAAAATATTTCGTTTGTATTTCTTAAAGATTGAAATAAGCTTCTGTTTTTTGTTGTTTTTTTTTCTTATATTTATTGTTATAAACAAAATAGGGATTCTTTTTTTGCTAACACTCGTACCTAAACGTCGATGGCAACATAACATTCCAGATCTTAGTAGTCTAAGAAATTCTTTTTTTATTTAAATATCAATTTATTGAAATTTACAACTATACAAATATGTACATTAAGTAAATGAGCTGATAACGATTACAATGACTATAACAACTTGAAAAGAACTGTTCATCAGGAGAACTTCAATAAAATTTTACACTAGAAGATCTCTAGGCCATCTTCTTTTCATACGCCTCGGAGGATTATCGGGAATGGAGTGGGAAGCAAGTTGAGAAACTAATGAATTTGAGTGGTTATGGAGCTTGTTATGAAAGGATAGGTAGGTATCTGGTGAAGGCTAAATCAGCAACATATGGAACATTAAGGTCTTTATGGATAAGCTTATTGGTGACAAAGTAAGGGGCATTTAGGATTTTTTGAAGGATTTTGGATTGTAAGAAATGGATACGAGATGAATTTGGATGGTTTAGTAGAGCCCCAAAGCTCAACTCCGTACGTCCAAATAGGTATAATAACAGTCATGTAAACAAGTCTTTTGTTATGAATTGGGAGGTTTGATTGTTTATCTAGTAAATGTTGAAGTATTCTGTAACGACGAGCAGTTTCTTGTCGCTTTAGTCTTAAGAAATTCTAAACTAAAGTTTATGTTGTTTAGAATTTCTTAACTCGATAACTGGCATGTCCTAAAGATTAATGTATTAAATTTTTATAAACATTCTATAAAAATTAAATTTTATTTTTACTGTATGAATTTGGTACCGATTGTATACAGGTAATTTCAAAGATTTAAAAGACAAGAAACTGCTCATCGTTTCTGACTACTCCAACATTTACTAGACAATCTCCCAATAAATTACAAAAGAGTTATTTACATGACAGTAATTAGACCCATTTGGATACGGGGTAGAGCTTTGGGGTTCCAAAAAATCTTTCAATTCTTCTCGTATCCGATCCTTACAATCCAAAATTCTTCGTAAAATCCTCAATGCTTCTTATTATGTCGCCAATAAACTTTTATAAAGATCTTAATGTTCCATAAGTGAGACCTTAATGTAGCCATGAGACCTTCTAATGTAGAACTATTGAAGTGCTACTAGTGAGTAGTTCTTTGCATGTTATTACCATGTCCTTGAAATCATTTTCCTCTAATTTATAATGTTGTAGTTCTAAATATCAGCTAATCTAAATATCACAAAGTTCTAAATATCAGTAAATAGTTTATATTCGTATATAAATTCGGATACTAGTTTAAAAATGGTTAATACACTTTCGTATTAATCCTTCAAGCCAAATATATTGTTAGACTCTTCACCCTTGTACTAATTTTCGTTTTCCCAAATTTGTTTTGCCGGCGTTAGAAGCGTAATCGTGGTTTCACAACCTTCTCAGTTGTTTTTTATTCGTGTCCAGAATTCATCATCGCCATTAGCACTTCTAATCTTATTCTGTTCTATTTTACGACAAACTAATTATACTTTTGATTTCGGGTGAATGAATCCTCTTGAAGGTATATTTTTGTTTATCTAAAGATACAATATTTTTCAAACTTTTAGTAAAAAAAAAATATACTAATAAAAATTAAATTAAATCTAATTATATTGATATATTATTTATGTTTTTGGAGATTTTTATTTCCCAATGTTAACGGCAACTTTCTTAATAGAGCAATATCGTGGAACCTAAATACCAATGGATATTAATATTTATTTCGTTCAGATCTTTCAAAAATTTGGACTAACCTGAGATTTTTATGAAAGGCAAGTTTTTCATAGTTGTAATTGTATTATTTTACATTAACATTTTTTAAAAAATTAAGGGAATAAAAACGTATATAGACTAACAGAATAATAGAATAGAAAATAAACTTTATTCTGGGTCGATGTTCCCTAAGAATAATATAATGTACAGAAATAAATATAATGAGTCTAGCTTTCATAAGATGAAATGAAATAAATTAACAATCCTGTTAACTATTTACAATTTTACAAATAGAGAACTAAAACAGACACAGATGAAATAAAAATTATAAAAATCCAATAATTGAAGGAGAAAAATAAAAACTTATGTACATTTACAGTTTTTCTTTTTTCTTTTTTTTTTAGTGAGGTTTTGCTAGTCAGTATCATTTTGGGGGGAAAGGAGGTATTGAAAGAGAAGGGATTTAAATGTGGACAGAGATGGAGCATTACGCATTACCATAAGTGTATTCCATAAGGAAGTAGCTCGGGAAATCAAGGAATGGTCAAGTGAAGTACTCTTATGGGAAGGAGTATACAGGTCTGAGGAGCGAGACCTTGTAGTGCGGGAGGAGACCGAGGATCTGAACTGGATGATGTTATAGATATAGGAGGGATTCCGAGAATTTATGGTTTGATAGAGGAAGGAGGCTAGGAAGTAATTTCTGCGGGATGAAGGATAAAGCCATTTTAACTCTGTATATAGATGTGATGTGTGGGAGGCTTTTGGAACCCTAAAGGTAAACCTAACGAAACAGTTCATTAGTCTTCTTAGCTTCAACCTTTTGCTCACCAAAATTTTACTAGACTATTGGGGATTTCGAAAAAATATTGTCATCCTACTCACCCTCCCCTGGATTATTCGGGTATTATATAGGGTTGATAATTCAAATTGAATTTTTAAAAAACCAAACACGGAACCATGCCTTCCATTTCTACTCCCGCCCAAAGCATCTTTTTCTCAATTTCAATTTATTTTAATGTTTTCACCGCTACTTTTTGATGAGGGAGATTATTCCCTTTTTTCCCTTACGAAACACTGCTAACATGTTGATACTAATGTTTTAAACTTATTTTACACGTTATAATATTAGATAAGTAAAAACAAGAATGTATCAAAGTAGAAAACATTAAATCCATGTTTAAAGTTCTGTTAGACCTTCTTAGATTGGAGAAGAGGGAAAAAGAAAATACCAGTGTTACACGATGATCAATACAATAAATCTTGAAACTAAATAAATTATTATAAAGTTATTGTAATTATTAATGTGCTATTGTTAAGTTTATGATTTATGGGGTATTCATAATGTACCTTTGTGCATATTAAATATTCTTTGGAAAATAATAAACCTTTTCTATTATTATATTCCCAGCTTTCTTTGTTTCTTTATCGTGTTCTATTTTTAATATCTAACAAATATAAGTGTTGGCGTGGTAAAATCCCGATCAAGGAATTTTATGGGAACGAATTCAAATCCATGAATAACTTCATGCTTAGCTTGGCATATTTATCGCCCCCTATTATTTGCGGTGTAAGCAATGAAGGATAAAGCAGAGAATAGATTGCGTCATAATATTTCTTACTTGGAATGGCGATTGCAACGTTACTGCTAGATAATTACGATCAGAGATTTCCTTTCGGATTATTTCTTGTGATGCAGGTAACTAGGCTGTGACAATAGCTGTTTTCTTTTCGCTGGGTGTCTATTCTTTTTCGGTTTAACGTTTTTTTTTTACCTCAAAAATGTAAAATTTTTACACGCTTTAGCTCTGTTGGTGTTGCTCGAAAATTTGCTGTCGGATCGAAAATTTGCCTAGAGCTTCTTGATCAGAAATTTAATAGAGAATATTTATTGTTCTATAACGTTTATCGTTAGAACCTAGCGTTTAGGAGCTATATTCGTTTGAACAAGAAAAGTCACGTTTGAAATCGCTATCTTCTCTCAACTTTGTTTTGTTCTATATAGTCATTGATTGTTTATTTTTTTTTTCTTGTTTTCCCTCTTACAGTAACCCTGTAAGATCGCGCATTTAAATATCTGTACACCATTCATGCAATTAGCATATTACATGTATCTAACATGTTTAGTATTTTATAAAATCTGTGAAATTTAGAATTCAAGTTTTTATGATGAATTTTTAATAGGTACGATAAACAATGTAAAAAAAGAAACAAAACAAAATTAAATGAAAATTTCATAGCTAACATAAAACATAAGTGAATAAACACAAAACAAATAAAAACAAAATTAAAAACATCAACGAGTTCGGTTCCGCGTCGTTGCTCATCTTCTTCACTTCTTTGAGGAGTTCTAAATCACATTCAGTGATAAACTTTTTCGTTTCCTTGAGATATTTAAAAAAAATATCCTTCTCTGGAAGCGGCCAATCGTCTAATTGTTTATTTTATTTGATTAATTATTGAGGTAATTTGACCATTTTAGTTGTAAAATGTAAATTGGTAAAATCAGAAAAATCTATAGGTTTTTGACAGACCTATTCATGAATTCAGTCTTCACTCAAAAGTATGCGATTTTCCCTACTCATGCTTCGAAAAAATTGGAAAAAGGGACCAAAGTTCCAGCCAGAAACATTGACAATAGCGTATTTACCCATTCGAAAGTTTTTTTAAGGAACATTTTGAGAGAGAAACTTGAAGACAATGTGGTTCGTTGCAGGACTTCACCCATGGATTGATATTCTGCTCGCTTTGATTGAACAATGCTGTTCGAAAACTTCTGTTTAATATGCTAACTGATTGAGAAAATAATAGTAAGCACATTGAACGACGCTGACCACATCAAGAGCTCAAGTAAAGAACTTAAAAAAAAAAAATCATGCGTTCTTCCTCAACCCTTCTCAAGTAACGAAATCGTATTTACATATAAATCAAAGTTTTACTATGTGTTGTCATTGGATGTTAGAACAAAATTGGTTATTGGTAACAAGAACTCCTAATTTTCTTTCACTCTTTTTCATTTTTTAAACAGACGAAAATTACCTACTGATATGAAAAGTACCGACTTCGTAATGGGAAAATTGTGTTCATAACAATGCCCTCGACTCCGGTGTGAAATGCCAATTCAGCTTGGCATTTGAAAGTTTTTGACATCACTTCTCTCTTCCAAGTATTATTTGTTAGCAATTTCTCATTTTTCCGACACACTAAACTATCATTCTCAAGGTTGTTCCGATTTCTAGTCACGAATTATATTTTTACATTAGAAAGAAAAGGTTTTTTTCGTGATCTGTTATACGAAATTCTGTAAACGTTCTTTTCATATATATCTGCTTATTTATCTCAGACGATTCGCGATTATTTATAAAATGCTATAACTTAAATATTCTGTTTCTTAAGACTACAAAAGAGTTATTTTAAATTTAATGGAAGGGATATGACATTCTAGGTATCCATCTTCATTCCTAACATATCATTTTTTTATTTTATTTTATCATTTCTTGATTTCTACTAACGACGAAGTTGACAGTCACATATATCTGAATGAATTTGTAGGCATTTTTAAAGCCTTTCATATCTCTGTTATCACCTTCAATAAACTTTACTTGATCATCAAAAGTATTAAAGTTTGTCGGTGCTTTACCTCCCTGTGTACTCCACTCAGGGAAGAGAGGACGGGTTATCAGCCTATTCTAACCAGAGTGGGATGATCACAAATAGGTGATATTCGAAACCACGACTTTCTGTTCGGCCATCGAGGACTCACGTCATAACATTATTACTGTTCTTAAGGGTAAACACAAGTTACTAACCTATATGACAGATCTCCAACAACAAATACCTATGCTGGAACCGGAGTTACGTTAAAGACTCCCTGATTTTTTTTTCTTTATAATTCATAATATTTAGTATAGTCTGCACTGCGCTCCACACGTCTAATACTCGTATTATGCTGCCCCGTTTTATAAACCCGGTACGTGTCATTCAGTTACAATTTTTCCCGTTCATTATTAGAGGCCTCGATGTTAAATTCTTAAACGCATGATCCCCTTTCAACTTTATTCGATTTGTAAAGGTATTTAATAGCCTTTGACCGCATAATTGCGTGGAATTTCCATTCGCATATTCAAATGGCTTCGGTACCGTTGCCGGTAAAGTGCAGTCAGAGATCCTAGATAAAAATGTTTCCCATATAAGGGCAACCTTCGGCAGAACAGAAGATCTAATAAACCGACGATGATCGGGATCGGAGGTAAATCTAGGCTAAAATAGACGAGTGTAGGAGAGATAGTAACTAGTTCGTTAGGCACGCTCGGACTAGTTTATAGTAAATATTAGACTTAAGGAGTAGTAAACTGTACAGGGAACTAGGGACAGGGTTGCGTGTTCTAGGAGTATTTCCATAAAGGGTTTCCTTATATTGTTCATACTGTTCTCTATTCGTGAAAATCTATTATTCTCCTGGATCTGGTAGAAAGATTAGATGGATACTGGTAGTTTTAAATGTGAAAAAAAATCCTTTGTAAGTGGATTATTTTTCAAAGGAGAGGAAAAAAGAGGAGGCTTATGGTTTTGCCGCATACAAAGTCGCTTAATGCTAGAACTCATGGTGAATAACCAAGAAACTTTCTTAAATAACCAAGAAAATTTCAGGAACATACCTAAACTTAACCAAAATTTGTTGTATATGTACGTTTACTTTATTTTTTTATAGCATCCTTTTTCTTTTCATGTTAATTTAATATGAAGTCTTGCTCATTTTCCTCTTACTGCTTCTTGGAATATTAAATTATTTATCATAATTGTATCTATTAATAGATTTTAATTAGTAATGAGGTGGTGGGCCTCACTATTTGTTTGTTTATGCGCTTGCACAATAAAATAACCAAAGTCTATAATTTCATATTTAAAATAATGTTTGCCACCGTTTTGGTTGTCCTGCCGGTGAAATTTAGCTACAGGAATGATTTGATATATTCTTTAAGGTGTCGAAAAATTGTTCTGTTCTTTTTTCAAAAATTTCTTTTTTTCAACCCCTCATATATCTTAGATGTTTTAACTTACCGCACTGCAGTACTTTTAACTATTTTTCTCTTTATTGGATCTTGGAATAATTGCAGTCGGTTATTTATCTTTTTCCTTATGTTCGAAAACAATAGTGCTCCATATGTTTAAACAAAAAGTTTAGTTTGAAGACTCTTTATTCTATTACCAAAACAATTCTATTTTTGAGTACATATAGCAATAAATTTTAACATTAAAAAATCATTTCTTCTGACATTGGAAGTCCTACATGTTTCAGGAATGAGGTCATCAGCAAAAAAAAAAAAAGGTATTATTTTTTTAGAAATATCACAGAACTTTCAAGGTGACACAATGCTTATTTATGTGATTGAAAAAAAAAATCCCTTAAGAAATGGATAAATAAAAATCTAGAAATATTCATATTGGATTAACTTAACACGAGATTCAGAGCTTCACAATGGAACTTTTAAAATTTATTTTTACATTTATCACTTAATATAATCTAAAATCGAAAAGTTTCAAAGAAAATATTATGTAGGTGTCATTTTTCAAATTCTACTCATGAATCATTGTGTAAAATAATAGTTTCACTACGTTTAAGAAAATATACGTATCGATTTTATTTTTGTGCTGAATCGTACAAAAAACTGCTCAGAATCTGTATAAATATCTAATTACTTCCAAGCTGCTTGTGAGTACTCTTCTGACAATTTAACATCTTTGACAAAATATTTATATTACCTTCATTTGTTGAAGAATATACCAAAGTCAATATAAGACAGTAATTTATCAGGCAATATATTTTTTAATAATAATACGTTCAGCATTATTTATTTCTTAAATACTTCATGTATTATTAATACTTAAAAAAAAAAAAATAAATAAATAACATAACTCTTTTAATAAATCCACCTTTCCTCAAAATCTCGCTTAACTATTATGAAATATAAGTACTGACATATATTACTTATTTTTTAATATTATGCAAATTGTACTTTAGAATCATATACGTTATATATATGTATATATATATATATATAATCAATTCCTAGATAGAGCTATAATCAATTCATAGATAGATTTATATATATTTTAATTATTTTTAATGACTCATGTAAATATAATATAATTTGTTAAAAAAGGTCAACCAAAGATAAGTTGTAACTGTAATATGCTTGCTACTGTAACCATTATCCATGTTCATCTACCCCTTCCCCGTATAATTATCTTGACAATTATTACTATAATAATAATAATTTTCTTTCGTAAGCCTATTTTAATGAACTGCAAGTTGAAATATCCCAAGCCTCTTTCTTTAGTATTTTGAGGAGAGAAACAACAGATATTATTGTAACAAATCAGAATCAGATATTCTTCTTCAATTTTGACAAGGAATCTTTCAAGAAATATTTATTTATGTAACCTGAAGCTGTCGGATGTGGTTCCCGTCTTCAGGACTCAAAATCAATCTTCAAGTCAAACATATCACCAATTATCTTCTTTTTTTTTTAATGTGTATGTTCCTATTCCTCGTATCCTTACAGTCCAAAATCCTTCGTGATGCCCCATATATTGCTGAGTTTGCCATACCCACTCAAATCCACTAGCCTTCCAACTTGATTCCCAAGAACCCTCCGAGATGTCAGAAATGATGTTGGCCTAGCGACTTTCTACTGTAGATTGTATTAAAGTACTGCTAATTGGTAGTTTTTAACATTCATTGGCATGTTAATGTTACCCTTTTCTGTTCATTTGATTCATATATTGTATACAATTTTAAATATCAATTGATAAAAAATAAAAGTATTATTTCATTATCGAACTTTTTAAATTCATTTGAATTACTTATGTTGCGACAAACAGATAGAACTTCAATTATTAGATAAAATGGTATATATTCTTTATTTATGAGAGCGGGCGTAGCCACGACGGGTGTCGCTGGTTGATTTATAAGTCATTACTTAAAAATATGTTAAATAATCTTTTGGTATTCGAATCACAGTTACAGTGGTGATTAATTAAGGGAATGAAGTAGGAAGCAGGTTCTGAAACTAGTGAATTTGAGTGGTTATGGAGCTTACTATGAAAGGATAGTTATCTTGTTTTGGCTAAATCAGCAACATATGAAACATTAAGATCATTACGGTTATTTATTGGTGACAAAGTAAGGAGCATTGAGGATTTTTCAAAGGATTTTGGATTGTAAGGATGGGATACGAGATGAATTATATGGTTTATTGGAGCCCCAAAGCTCAACTTAATGTGTCCAAGTAGGTCTAATCACAGCCATGTATATGAGTCTTTTGTAATTAAGTGGGCGCTTTGAACGTTTGTCTTGTAAATGTTAAAGTAGTCTGTAACGACGAGGAGTTTTTTGTCGTTCTAGTTTTGTGATAAGCTTTTTTAGTATATAAAATGATATTAAGTTTTTAAAAGGAGTCTTTACTAAAATAAATAAGTTCATATCGAACGGTGTGCTTTGAGACGCTTAACATCCACACATTTACTTCACACTGTGTTCATTACTGTAGACCCTACAGCGAACGGGCTAATGGCTGAAACACTTAAGGCTTCTATCAACAGCTCCAAACGGCGACGAGAAAAGAAGCCAAGAGTGAAAGTGCTTCGGACATTTCGGGCTCGGTTCGAAGACCGTTATCAGGTGAAAATGGGAACCTCGACAGTGGCCCGGCCGATGACCCGTTTCTCCCCTGCTTCGTCTTGTCGTGCTATACCCTACTTCCATTTCTTCTTCTGGAGCTTCTTCTTCTCGTGTTTCCGTTTCTTCCAGGTCTCCTCTGACCCCGAAGTACTCCGGTACCAATGAACCAGGTTCGTCTCCGAAGTTGACCCGGTTATTGACCTCACCTGGTGGGCCTGATGGAGCACAACTGGCAATTAAAACATGTTTCGGAGAGCTAGGGTCCGGTTGTGTTTGTGTATAGATTTCTTTTCTCTCCTCAGCCCTTAATTTTATTCCCATCCTAGGCAGATATCGCTGGGAGTAGATGAGACTAGGAGATAAAGATTCTAGAGCTAGTTGATCTTAAAAGACGAAAAATACGATATTTTCCTGATGGACCTATTTTACTGCTAAATGGCCGTGACATTTATTGTTAATGAGATTTTTTTTACTGTGTTGTTTATCTGAAGGTGACGCTTAGTTTTGTTCTAAAAGAGTTCTGGCTGTGAAATAGTCCTTAGTTCAAAAATAGTCCTTGATTCTTATTATTCTTCATTTTAATATATGATATCAGAGATTAATTATTAAAAATTATTTATTGATATTTAAAACTGTAAACAATGCATACATCAAGTAAATGTGTGAAGAATTATTAAAATTACTCGTAAAGAACGACCCTTTAGTTGTACTTCAAGTTTTACATTAGATCTTTAGGCTACCTTATTTTCTGACACTTTGGAGGATAATCGGGAATCGAGTGTTAAGCAGTTTGAGGGACTTTTGGCTTGGAGTGTTTGTGGATATTATTTTTGTTTTTTAAAAACTATTTATTGATATTTATAACTGTATAAATTATATACCACAAATAAATTTGAAAAAAAATATTACAATGACATGTCCATAAAGTATAAAGAACTACTCACTTGTAGCACCTCAATCAAAGTTCTACATTAGAAGGTCTCTTCACCATATTTTTTTCAGACGCCTCGGAGGATTATCAGAAATTGAGTGTGAGGCAAGTTGGGAGACTAGTGGATTCGAGTGGGTGAGGAGTTTGTTATGAAAGGATAGGTATCTGGTTTGGGCTAACTCAGCAACATATGGAACATTAAGGTCTTTATGGATAAGCTTATTGGTGACAAAGTAAGGGGCATTTAGGATTTTTCGAAGGATTTTGGATTGTGAGGATTGGATACGAGATGAATTGGGTGGTTTGGTAGAGCCCCAAAGCTCAATTCCATATGTCCAAATAGATCTGATAACTGCCATGTAATTGAGTCTTTTGTAGTAAAGCGGAAGGTTTGAGCGTTTGTCTAGTAAATGTTGAAAAAGTCGAAAACGACGAGCTTTAGTTTCCTGTCGTTTTAGTCTTGTATGTGGATTCCAAGTTAAACGTTTGTCCAAGTAGAATCCTAGGTAGCGGATCTGTTCAACAGGTATTAGGATACAGGATACTGTTGGACAGGAGGTCGTAGGTTTACGACGAAGGGTAAAGGTTATTTGGTGAGATTTATTAGGATTTATTTTGATTCTCCATTTTTGACACCATTCTTGAAGGTTTAGGATATAGGATTGGAATGTTTGGGAGGCAATGAAGAGGTCATTGTTTACTGATAACACACATGTGTCATTAGCGTGAGTGGTGTGGACAGTGGTAGGATGAGTTGGGATGTCAGCTGTATACGCCGTATAGAGGATAGGGCCTAGGATACGGGATGAAATTTAAAATAAAATATAAAACCCCTGGTGAATTAAGCCAAATAGTTATTTAAGAAAGATATTAAATGTTATTATGGTTGTGTAATAAGAAAAGCCCTATAAATAAAATAAAACCAAGAGCAAATAATAAAAACTGTAATAAAAAAGTCGTATGTACTTATATATAATGTATATATGTACTCAATCTTGAGCCCCCTTAACAGAAAAAATAACTTCTTCAAAGGATTAACAATTGTTTATGATATTTATGATTCAAATGAATTATTTTTCAATTACTTATGAACATTAATATTTATTTATTTTATTGAAAATATGACTGTTTACTGATTCAAAATGGATTAATAGTTTATTCCTAGTTGGATCTATAAATTGATCGAAGATGAAATTTTAGAATAGTTTCCCCTAAAACTTAAAGACAATAACAGTTGTATTTAGAAAGCAATAACTTCTTAGATCATGAATTTGCTTCTATGGTTCCGAAGAGGATTGGCCTAGTTAACCATTTTGGTCCGCATTTTTTTTTTTTTTTTTTTTTTTTAATATATCAAATAAATTCGGTCTCTTTTGTTAAGAATTATAGAGTGCCTTCTGTATAGTTGTTCCGGAACCGACGTTTATGAACGCGGAGCTGTGTTGGCCTTGGTCAGCTCTGATTACTATCCTTATAAAATTCCTCGATTGGCTTTTAATGGTCCTTGATGTGATAGTCTTCGCTGCCTCTTATTTACTTAGGAATATATATGTTCTGTTATTTGTACTTTATATATTAGGTTAATAGATAAATGAATACCAAAATCTTTAGTGATTTTTTTTTTAATTCATATTTAGCGTGGTTTATTTAATTGATATGATCATTATGTAAAGATTTCATAATGTATGCATACATTCAAAATATATATATAATTAAAATAAAGTCCAAATTAAAAACAACTACTAAAGATGAATTTATGATATTTACCTTAGTCATTCTTTACGTATGGTATGTCTGTCACTTATCACCTAATTAGTCAAGTAATTTTATTTATTTCATGAAAAAATAAAAAGTATGGTATTGTGTTAGATAGATCCTTGAGGTACTCCTAAATTTATGTGAGCTGTCAAATCGATGAATACTTTTCTGCTTTAGTAAATAAATGTATGGACAATTTTTAGGATAATGGTAGGGCTGTGAATAAGTGTTTGGATGTACAGTCCTTAGTTAACTGAAAAGTTTTTGGTTCTAAAAGATGTTATAAGGATTACTGATTATTGATTAAAAGAGTGACTTTGTAAAATAATCTTAGTATTATTAGATCACAACTGTATTCGAACTCTAGATACAACAAAACAGCAAAAAAATGTTATATTTTATTTTTACGTGTAAAATAATTAATTATCGAACTGTATGAAATTTGAAATAGTATCAATCCACACATTGTTATTTATTTTTAAACGTTTGTTGAAAATTTATTTTTTATTATTTTAATATATTTTTTTAAATTTTAATTTATTTATTTATTTTTAATTCTTTATTCAAAATAAATTACATGAACCCGAACTAGGCTAATAATAACATAAGCACATGTCTGGATACACATCCATCTTACATGAAACAATAAGTAATAAGGTGGGAATCCATAAACCAATGAAGAATACAAACGAGAAAAAAATTTAAAAAAAAAAAAAAAAAAAAAAAAAAAAAAAAAAAAAAAAAACTACACAAAAAATAAACCATACCAGTTAAATTACAATAATAAATAATAGTTATAAATGACAATATATAATAGTTAAATTTTAATCCAAGCCAGAGTAGTTTTAATATAAATATATTAAAATTTATTTTTAAATTTTAAATATATTTAAATATATAAATTATAAATTTAAATATATAAATTTAAATTTTAAATATATTACAGTTATTTTTATTTGACATAAAATAAGTTTTTCTTAAATGTGGGTGTGTGCCCCCCCCCTTAAAAAAAAAAATTAAATTTAAGAGCTAAGAAAAAACATATTATACCATTATGTATGAATATTACTGTCACTAACTGTTTGTCTACCTGAACTGAGTTCAGTGGTTGAAGCTCATTGAGTTCAGTTAATTACCAAAGCACCCTCAGAGTCATCGAAATTTACTGTTTCCTTTTCAGTTAGGAATTAGTTAAGAACAGGTGTTGATTGTAACACTGAGCAAAGTTTTATCATTTATTTATTATAACGTTTTATTATTTTTATTGGCCATTGAAGCACACCTGCATTGCCGACCCGGCCGACACGTGCTACTGCAATGTAGGCAGTTGGAACTTGTTCCTTTGACGGCTTGGCCTTGGTGCCACAAACGAGTTTCTTTCGCTCCCTCTACCAGCTTTAATAAGAACATATCTAATCCTGCCATTCTAGACTATTCTAATTCTATTTATAAATTATCTTATCTTTTATTGTTATTGTAATCGGAATATTTTTGCTGAAGGTGGTGTGATGCATTGGTAACATCCTGTCAGGATAAAAATGGAATCCTCTTGCACAAAAGATCATTGTATTACATGCCTCTGATATTATGAGTCATTGAACCTTTAATATGTCAAGCAGACAATTCTCATATCACCCTTGGGGTTCTTAAGGGGGTGTATTTTAAATTTGTATTTGGGCTCCCCAAAACTATCCAATTCGTCTCGTATCCAATCCTTACAATCCTTCGAAAAATCCTCTATGCTCGTTACTTTGTCGCTAAGGATCAAAGGACCAAACAGGATACCTATCCTTCCACGACAAGCTACTTACTTACTCGAATCCAATAGTCTTCCAACTCATTTCTCACTCAATTTCAGAAGTAATAGATGAAAAGAAGATGGTCTAGGGACATTCTTATGTAGAACATTTATTGAAGTGCTACTGAGCGGTTCTTTACAGGTTGTTGACATGTCATTTTAATGATTTTATCGTACATTTACTAATTGTGTATATTTCATACATTTGTAAATATCAATAAAGAATAAAATTCAAAAAGCATTTTTGAAATTAAAATCACTTATATAATGTAAAAAAGTTACGATTTTATGTTTATGCATTTTTTTTTTTTTTAAATTCTCTGTCTAAATGATGTATGTTTCCGTTAACTGAATGTTCTGCCTTCTAGTTAAAACTTTGTCCTCTGCTTATCTTGCTTTTACAGAGTTATATTTTGTAATATCCCTAATTGCTACTTTGTTATCCTCCTGGGGGAACACCCAGCCTCTATAAGATGGATACCCTTCATTGGGGAAAGATCCTAGCTGTTGAGCGAGTATTCTGCCCAAAATCCCTCCTTTCACAACCGTTAGCTTTGAAACACTAGAACCAGAAACAAGCCTTTTTTTTTTTTTCTTTTTTTTTTTTAATTGTTACTTTTATAGTAAGATTAGACTATACGGAATAGCACATTTCATTCCTGCCTAAGTCATGCTAGTAAGACGCTGTCGAGACATAGCTAATAATTATATTAGGTTAATGCAACAATAATGCAGGATTTTATTTCCGTTTCATTATTAATTCCAATTGCTTAAACAAAACTAATCCACAATGCTAAGTTATACACATCATTTTTAAGCCTTTTTATCTCGCTTACTTTCCTATATAATCATTTTTTTTTTTTTAACATTTAATTCAGTCCATTCAGTGCCTCTTGACAAAATGACATCTAGGAGCGATTTTCGGCAAGGTACCATTAATGAATCTACAGTGTAGCGATGGTTTCAAAAATTCCTTAGTGGAAATTTTGACCTTTCAAACAAAGAAGGTGGTAGCCGTTCCTCTGCTATTGACAACGACCAGTTAAAGGCAATAGTTGAAGCTGACCCTAGAAATAGCGGAGGAACTCGATGTGGATCAACAATCGTACGCCATCTCAAGGCAATTGGAAAAACAAAGAACTATAGAAAAATCTGTAGTCTTACATATCATAAATATACGACACTAAAACAAACATGACAATTTGGTTCAAATAATAAACAGATTGATTTTTTCATAGCAAATGTCAATGAACACATACATATATCCTTCAACCTGTTTCATATAAAAGCAAGTGGACATTTAAATCTATTTACAGACAATGAAAATCTCTCATGAGGGTTTTTTAAGAACGTGGATGAGAGACCTATTTAGTTAAAAAACTCATTATCTTAAAGCTAACGAAAGGGTGCTTCAGGTATCTTCGCTTTTTTACGCTGATTTCTTAAACTAGTTGTTCGTAATGACCATTTATCTATTTCACAGTTGAGAATTTAATAATCTATATAAATAAAAATGAATCGCCAAATGTGTTGCTAAGCGTAAAACTCGAGAACGGCTCGACCAATTCGGCTAATTTTTTTTTTTAACGTTATGTTTAGGCACAAGGAAGGTATTTTTATCTATCTATATAAATAAAAATGAATCGCCAAATGTGTTGCTAAGCGTAAAACTCGAGAACGGCTCGACCAATTTGGCTAATTTTTTTTTTTAACGTTATGTTTAGGCACAAGGAAGGTATTTATCTATCTATAAAAATAAAAATGAATTGCCAAATGTGTTGCTAAGCGTAAAACTCGAGAACGGCTCGACCAATTCGGCTAATTTTTTTTTTTAACGTTATGTTTAGGCACAAGGAAGGTATTTATCTATCTATATAAATAAAAATGAATCGCCAAATGTGTTGCTAAGCGTAAAACTCGAGAACGGCTCGACCAATTCGGCTAATTTTTTTTTTTTTATGTTTAGGCACCTATTATATAAATAAAAATGAATCGCCAAATGTGTTGCTAAGCGTAAAACTCGAGAACGGCTCGACCAATTCGGCTAATTTTTTTTTTTACCTTATGTTTAGGCACAAGGAAGATTTTTATCTATCTATATAAATAAAAATGAATCGCCAAATGTGTTGCTAAGCGTAAAACTCGAGAACGGCTCGACCAATTCGGCTAATTTTTTTTTTTTTAACGTTTTTGTTTAGGCACAGGGTCAGTCGTTGAGTGTTTGTGGCGTCAATTGCAAAACCCATGCTTCTCTCATGGACAGTTGTATGTTGCCTGCTCTCGCGTCGGAAAACTTACAGCTTTATTTATTTATGCTCCAAGTAATCAAACAAAAAATATCGTGTACCATAAGGCATTACAATGAAAATACCAGATTACACTACTAAAGTCTTGCAATGTACAAAATAGAAAACATATTTGTAAGCAATCGTTGTTTATTATGGAGACATAAATCTATAAATAAAGTGATCACTCTGAAATGTTTTATTACTGCGAAGGGACAATAACTTTTGACAGAACAAAGTCTGTCGGGGAGGAACTATTTATATAAAAAATCAATGTTGTGTTGTTTTAGAGAAAATAGGGCAGAACTACGTCTGCCGGGGCAGCTAGTAAAATTAAAATAAAACTGTTTATTTTTTGGATAAAACATAATTTAACTTGAATATTAATTTAAGCTTAGTTACCCTTTTGGTTGAAGCATTGTTAAATAAATTTTTAAATAACTAACTTAACAAGAGATTGCAAAAATGTATAAATAATCCGGATTTCGTTGTGACATCAGATAGTTTACAGTATTTTCTTCGCTGTCAACAAAACAATTAAGTATCTTATAATAGTATCGCAATTTTTTATATTTTAAGAAATCCAACTTGTGATTCTCCTGACATTTATTGACACGACATTTAACCCCAGGGTTATATAATGTTCCCAGGCTGGTTTTAAGTGTCGATTACTGAAGTCCTCAACGCCATTCCGTGCAGTTCTTCTCTGAATTACGGCCCGTTGGTAGCAATTTATGTGACGGGTATCCGGGCTCGAAGCATTCGGTCGATACGCATGGTTTAAATACCAAATCAAAATCAGGCTTACCTTCAATTATATAAAGTGGCATGATAAATCAGCCCGCTAATGCCTCACGGCTTTCACAATTAAGTTATAATTAATTACGATAGTGCTTTAATCCCATGGATTCGATATAGCAAAGCATCGTGCTGAACTCTTGAGGAATTTCTGGGTCACAGTGTATGGGTAATGCACTAGTATAATAATTTCAATGGGCTCTCGGATATTTTAATAATCAGTAAAATTATTTGAGGTTCATTCATTGAAGTTGCCGGAACATATATATTATAATTATTATATCTCTCTTATTCTCGGTTTTCACCGGAAAAATAGCACCTACCCGGATCGAAATCAAGTGTTAGGCACAGAATTTATTTATTTTTTTGTGTTTAAAAATTTTCTGATGATACTAGCTGTTCCCAGAAGGACTGCCTTCGGCGATTCTTGTAGAATTGTATTTGTAAGATCCAGTTCTTTGATTGGGTTGACCGTAATCTCCGGGGTCAAGCCATTACTAGAAATGATCAATGGAAACACCCTCACATTTTCAAGATGATACAGGTGTTTAAGTTCTTCGCCAAGATCCAAATATTTCCTGTCCTCAGCAGCCGTGCGATTGTCATCCGTTGGCACTTCTATTTCGATTGTAGCTGCTAATTTCATTTCTTTGTTAATAGATAAAATATCGAGTCCATTGTGAGGGATAGTGTGATTATTATTATTATTTTCGATTACTCTCCCTAAGGGAGCGTGAGAACGTAAACAAACGCAATTTGTTTTTTTGTCTTCTCAAAACCTTTTCATCAACTCACTGCGTTCTGTCCATTTATGTCCAGTTGTAATTTTTTCTACCTGTTTTACAATTTTAATTTTGTTGCGGAATTCTTGTCTATTAATATCTTCCTCTGAAATTTTGTACTTATCTAAGTCTTTACGAGTCTCTTCTAGCCACTTAGGTTTTGATTTTCTTTAGCTTATTATGTTAAAAATTATTTTTGTAAGACGATCTTCGTTCATTCTGTACAGGTGTCCATAGAATATTATGCGTATTTTTCTGAACAGTTCTGCTATTGTGTCTGAATTTGTGTAGTGTCGGTCGCTTAATCCAAATCCCATCACTAAAAACTGGACCATATATTTTTATGAGTGTTTTTCTTAATTGTTTTTCGATGGCATAAATCTTTATTCTCCCTTTTATTAAAGTTGTTTCAGCTGCTTATAAGGCCTCAGGTAAAATGACTATTTAAACATATTTATATTTAGAAAAGGGCTGATGTTATGAAAAGTGGCAAATGACTTATAAATCCTAATATTATGTATATGATTAAAATAGTCTGGAATACGGTCAGGAGGAAAAACAAACATCCAAGTTTAAAAAAAAAAATTATTGGGGTGGCGAAGTTCCGGCAATGCAAACTTTCTTCCGGGAAATTGTTGTAAGTCAGGATACGACGAACTTGTAAAAAACTGTATTGTTATATCGTCTCCCGACTTGATCCTAGACTATAACCTTCATAAAAATAGAAAGAAAAAGTTATTAAGATTTCACTGCAATCGTTTAATAATAAATTAACTGAGAAAATAATGTCAGGATATTACTGTACAAAAACAAAAAAAAAAAATAAATAATATGAAATATTTTTTCGAAGATCCTAAACACTTGGCTGAATTATTATGATTCAAACAGCTATTAAATCACTCCCCATTAAAGACTAAACTAGTGTGAACCAGCCTCATCAAGATTTGTCTTGCCTCAACATTAATGACTCTCTGAAGAAGAACGAGTTCTAGTTTTCAGTTTAGTGCGGCCATCTTCAAGGCGCTCCTGCTATCTAGTGATCCGAGACCTTGTTCAAGGCATAAAATCTTGTAAACAGCCCAATTACGAGGTAAATAGAGTCGGTGTTCCTGGGAGGGAAGACGTCCCTAGGAGCAGTTGTAGCGTTTCATTAAAGGACTCGAATGCACCGTTAGCACTGCTTCCTCGATTTGCATTTATAATTCTCGCCAAAAAAATTTCCATACTCCCCCCCCCCCACTGCCACAGCCGACCGAATCGCAATATTCCCCTGTCACTGTACAACTTGACGACTCTATTTATAGCCGGCGGGTCTTGTTCTATTTAGATATAAAAATCTTTATTTAGGCTCTAGGAAATTCAAAATGAGCGGAAATTCATTTAACGGGCATCGTGAGTGACTTTTATATATATTTTTAGTACTCAAGAAAATAAAATTTAATCTTTGTTTTTAGGAATGTATAAAGTTTAATAAATATACTGACATGCAAAAGAATTCCACCCTATTGATTTTTTTTTTCGTTTTCGCAAAAAAGGTATTTAGAGTATTAACAATATAAATTAAATAACAGCAAGTAGTGTTTAAAAAAAAAATGAGGATATGAATTTTTACACCTATTTATTAAAATTAACAACTGTATACAATAAAATAAAATACAATCTAGTAAATGTGAAGATAATGCTTACAATGACATGACTACTGCTTGTAAAGAATTAGCCATAAGTGCACTTCAATAAAAGTTCTACATTTGAATATCCCGAGGCCATCTTCTTTTCAGTCCGTTCGGGGAGGGGGAAGGTGTTCTGGAATAGAGTGGGAAGCAAGTTGAGATACAAGTGGATTTGCATCATTATGGAATTTACAATGATAGGATAGGTAACTGTTTTAGGCTAAATCAGCAACATATAGAGCATTAAGGTCTTAATTGACAAGTTTATTTGGGACCTAATAAGGAGCATAGAGGATTTGTTGAAGGATTGGATAAGAGACGATTTGGGTGGTTCAGCTGAGCCCTAAAGCTCAACTCCGTATCTCCAAACAGGCCTAATTTCCAAAAGTTAAAAAAATCGAAAACAATAAATTCTAAATTAATATGATTTATAGCTGTTTTGCATTAGGTGAGACATAACTTAAAATCTTATTAGACCTAAACAACTTCGAATTCTTGACGTAATGAACGCAGCGGGCAGATATAAAGCTTATCCGTTAAAAATTTCGTAAATTTAAAATTGCTTTTTATTTTTTTTTTCAATTATACTTTTTATTTATTTATTTTTTTTAATAATTCAGTTCATATGCTTAAAGGGTCGTAAACCCCTAAAAAATAATAAAACTTTTAGACGAGAAAATGAAAAACTCAATTGAGTGAAATTTTTCGTCTGTTGAGAAGTCTAAAAAAAATATAATATATATATATATATATATATATATATTTTTAAAATAAAAACCAATGCTATATCAACTTCATAAAGTGAGTACCTTACCTTTTATAGAAGAGGGTTCTAGCGTTTCAGCGTGATCCTGATAGGGCACTTATAGAAATAAACGTTCTTATTTCAGTAGAACTGAATCCAAAATGTTTTAGGTTTTACTTTTATTCCTTATTACTTTATAAATGACTTGTTAATATTTTTAGATACTGCTGTATTTTATTTAATTAATGTTCATAAAGATTCTAATACTCTTTAAATACGCTGGTTAAAGTGTACGGGAACTTAAGCATCTGAAAAAAAATGAAAAAATTAGTTGAGAAAATGAAAAAAATCAATGGTTTAGAATTTTTTCCTGCCAGTTTATTTCAGGTTTTAGTTCCTGAAAAAAAAAACGAAAAAAACAGTGTATAACTATTGATCGTTTTTGATTGATATGCGCTGATAAGATCAAAGTTTAATCATGATTAAATTAGGTAATTTATTCTAGGAAAATGGTTGTCAAATAATTGATTATAATTGAATTTCGCCTAAGTCTGGATTAAACTAATAGTTTTCCTCTTAAGTGCATAGTATCATGCCATACATACATGTTGCGTATATAATCCCATGCATGCTGTCATGAAATTTAACATGGAAGTTTATTAGTTGTAAACTTGAACACAAGTAAAGTTTAAAGTATCGAATCTGATCCCGTACGGAAAATACTGACTTTATAATAGGCCGTAAAATATCCTTGTCCCAGCAGTAAAATGGCTGGAAACTCATAAATTCAAATCGTATTGGCCTATCAACCGGTAAAGGACAGTTGTGGGTTGTGCTTCTATGATAAACGATTTTATCCTCCCACGCAGAAGCTTTTGTTTATTATGCGCTCTGTAAACACATGTCACATAAAACATGGAACGTATGAAAACTTTCTTGTAGTAGTAAAATGGAAACAATAAAGGTTGATATTAACTGAAACTATTGTTAGGGGGATAAAATTCATAATTTTATTATGATTTACAACTCTATTTAAAAAAAATCTCTTAAATGAAAAGATAATGTTATTAGTATGTCAATTACAGTTATAGCAACTAACTACAGATAAAGTTTAGTGTGAAGTTTCTGTCCTGCTGGGTCCTGTCTCTGGTGTTGGTGTACCTAGATCAAAGAATTATATTGTGAGTGACACTAGCTGAGGAACTTTGTTGTTTTGCTCGTTAATTCTGCTCAGTAAATCCTTCACTTTATCATTTTCTAGGTTCAGTTTATAATTGATTGATATATTTTGCTCTTAACCGTAGAAGTGGCTGATTTAAGAGACATCTATCTCAGACGCTTATATCATAGTTGAGTGTGTGCTAGGAAGAAGGACCTATGTCATGGTTTTCTAATTTTACAAGAGCTTCAGAGAACTATAACATCGCTACGTGTTACTTATATAAAGCAGCTATAATGATATAGGCCCGATTCTCCTGATCTCTAAGGGCTTCCTTTACTGCTAAAAACCATGGCATTATGTATAACACATGACATATATCTTTATTTTATGAAAAATGGGTTTCGAGAAAATTATGTTATAGGCATGATTCCGGGCACACATGTCTCCTGCCCGTATCATTAAAATTTAAAATGTAAAATTAATTTTACAAAGTTTTGTTACTTTTTTTTTTAACATGTATTCCGAAAGTGACACAACTCAAAAACATCGTTTAAAATAATGTGAAATTCTTATAGTCTAATTAAGAAAGTTTACCCGACTTATCTTAAAATCCCAACGCATGTGAAATGTATCTGGAGGGATTTGGAGTTAATTCTGTACATCGTTAATTGACGAACATTGAACTTGAAAATGGAGGTAAATTAAAAATACAGATTTTTGATTTGTGTCACATTAGAGTACACTTGTCAGTAATGTCATAATTGGACAGCGGAGTTGAGTTTTGAGGCTCCACTAAACCTTCCAATTCTTCTCGCTCCAATCCTTACAATCCAAAATAATTAAACAAATTCTCAATCCTCCTAACTTTGTCTCAAACAAACTAGTCAGTAAAGGTTTCAATGTTCCATATGTTGCTGATTTAGCCCAAACCAGATATCCTTTCATAATAGACTCCTTGACCGCTCAATATCACTAGTATCTCAACTTGCTTCGCATTCCTGATAACCCTCCGATGCGTCTGAAAAGAAGATGGCCTCGAGACCTTCTACTGTAGAACTTTTATATTTTTATAATTTTAAATGTGGACGAACTAGACGTCTGTAAAGTATTTACGTTGATTCTTGTCCTTCCTCCAGAAGCTATAACGATTATACGATGGGTCATTTAAGGACACTAATATTGCGGTACCTGCGGTCGTACTTCTCCGAAAATGATATTTATTTTCTTATATTGGGGTCTTTTAAGCCTTTCGGTTCATATATATGACCTGTTGACGTGTTTTATGTGTTTTTATCCTTTGATCCCTCTTTTGACGTTATTTACTGCCGAAAAACATTTTTATTAGACGACATATACATGCATTATATATCCATAGCTTCAGGTATTAACATTTTCGGACGATGGGATACCGGAGATAAATTTCAAAGATAATAAAATCCCGATAAAAGATTCACCTTCGCAGCGGCGACGAATAGCTCGGAGACAAGGACGTTAATCTTTTTTATAGTTCTTCATCCATAAAATTATCGTGTTTTTTTTTTCCTCCTCCTGTTTTATCTATTCCTAGATGAAATCTAGAAACATATTTCAAACTGGCTATTTACAAAACTAGAACCGAATATAATAATAAGAGCGGATATAAATCTTTTTAGATTCTGCTCCTAACGGTGGCGCGTCTGGCAGTCCCTGAACACCCTGCTCTGATTTACGGCTCACCTGTTGAAGGTAAATTGACAGCCCGCATCGAACCTCTGCACTTGTCCGATGCCCTCATGTTTATACTTATAATTTATTTTATTTAATTATAATTTATTGCTGTCCATTTTAGATTCTAATTCCTCCGTGGGAAAGTATATGGTTGTTGCTGTTTCCTCTTCGACATTTCATAACTGTCTTCTTGAGTGAAATATCATTTTAAAAAAAAGAATGTAGGCTATGGCTGTTTAAAAACTATATATCTGAACTACGTCACTATTCCGATAGTGCGATAAGAGTAGGCTTTGACCTCTAGTGCGTAATAACAGAGCGTCGTCCTCAATACATTGCCAGCAGGAAATTTTAGTAAAATATTTTCTACATTACTTTGTTCACATTCAGACTATATTAAACTAAATGTAAAATTAAAAAGTTCTTCATTTAAGGAAATAATGGAATTTAATCAATAAATTCATATGAACAGTGGCTATTTAATTTTGTGCAGAGGTTTCAGTCTAAAATGTTTCCATTCTTCAAGGCTACATAGTTTAATCATTATCATTAGTATTTTTTATTTAATAATTTATTGAACTTTAATTAATTTATGGTATTGAGTTGATATTCAAGAAGATTTTTTTTAATGAATTAAATAAAATGAAATTATCATGGGCTAATGTCGAGACATGGATTTTTTTTTAAATTCTCCAATCTTCTTCAGGAAATTCTTCTCGTATATATGTTCCTTTATATTTTAAGAAGTCATATTTCATCTTGCATAATAATATTCATTTATATTTCTATGCTTGAAAATAGGTTTAAAAAATGGCCTGTAATTTTTACATGACTGTGATTAGACCTATTTGGATGTACGGAGTTGAGCTTTAGGACTCCACTAAACCATCCAATTTATCTCGTGTCCAATCCTTACCATCGAAAATCCTCAATGCTCCTTACTTTGTCACCAATAAAGTTATCCATAAAGATCTGAATGTTCCATATGTTACTGACTTACCCCAAACCAGATACCTATCCTTTCATAGTAAGATCCATAACCATTCAAATCTACTAGTTTCTCAACTTGCTTTCTACTCCATTCCCGATGATCTTCCGAGGCGCCTAAAAAGAAGATGACCTAGAGATCTTCTTGTGTAGAATTCTTATTGAAGTGCTACTAATGAGTAGTTCTTTTCAAGTTTTGGCATGTTATTGTAAACGTTTTTAACACATTTACTTGATGTATATTTGTACAGTTCTGAATTTCAATAAATTGATTAAAAAGAAATAAATAATGATTTTTATTTTAGATTCATCTTTACGGTTTGTCCATACACACGATATCTTTTTTGGTGTAATTGAATTCCAAATTTCACAATCAACTATCTAATCTTTGTAAATTGCTTATTCTTCTTTAAAAAAAAATTAAATAAATAATAATAATAAAAAAATATATATAAGATAAACAAAAACCTTTAGCTAAATGTACTGACGGCTATAAAGCTATAAACGAAGCACCTCGAACATTGCCGATGTCACCCGAATTCAGAAGCAATAATAGTTCTGGCCGACTAATTGGCCTTTATGCCAGTTGAAAAGTCGGCCAAAGTCACAGTCGACTCATCTCTAAGATTTAAATATAAATATATTTATATATTTATTATATGTTAATCAAATACTAAAATAGAACTACGACTATACATCGATTTTGTTCAAAATGATTTCTGTTACTGTTTTGGTACTCCTTCAGGTAAAATTTTGCTTTTAAGAGGGTTTTATATATTTTTACATTCTCCTCTTTTTACTTTTAAACATTTTAAGGTGTCGTTTAAAAGATTGTTTAAAACAGTTTCTCTAATTGTTTTAAAAAATGAAACTATTTATTTAATATGAAATTATTATAATTTGTATTAGAAAAAAAAAATGTGAACCCTATCACCTAGGATTTAATATATTTTTCATAATGATACAAGTATAGTAGATTAAAAAAAACTTTTCTTTCCTCTAATACATCTCAACTGTTTGTTTTATACCTTAGAAGTTTTAAATGCGAGTAGTTGCTTAGTGCCTATTTTTTGCAAATGTCCAACATTATTTTTTTTTATTTTCTAAACGTGCCCCTGCACATTTTGGTCGAATTCTGATTGATAACCTCAAAAATAAATAAGAAAAGAAATCTATATTTTTAGGATTATTTTCTTGATCTTAAGTACGTTTTCTGTAATTTTAAAAGAAAGTCTAGTGTCATTCATACTCATAGACAAAAAATAATCGAATGTCTGTCATCTATTTCCTTCACTACATAAATTTGATCTACTAGTAATTAGAGACAGGGGAAGCTAAATCTATTTTACAGATATTAATGATACTTATATAAGGAATTAATATTATAATTACCTATTTAAAAAATTTCAGTGAAATGAAAGGAATTCAAAAAATTTTCAAAACCCATATTAACTTCATACTTGTTCCGTCCCAGGTTAGATTTCTATCACTGATTTACACGTCATTGTTTTGACGCCACGAATTGATTATTTTTTAATTGAATCTATTGTAAATTTGGGATTCATAAATCGCAGTTTTATTTTCAGATCTGTGCCTCATTCCTATAAAAATTCGCTTCACGATCCCTTTTGTTCTATTTTTAGAGACGTTGATTCGCATTCCTAGTTCCCCTAGGTTACGTAGTAGTTTTGGAATTATTGTTTTCATCGCAATAAACTTAAATATTTTTAATTTAAATTTAAATCGTCGTATAGTTGGAAATTTAATAATTATAGATCCAGATACAAGAATAAAACGACAAGAAACTGCCCGTCGTTACAAACTACTTCAACATTTACTAGACAAACGTTCAAAGCTCCCAATTAATTACAAAAGACTCATTTACATGACTGTGATTAGACCTATTTGGACGTACGGAGTTGAGCTTTGGGGCTCTACTAAACCATCCAACTCATCTCGTATCCAATCCTTACAATCCAAAATCCTTCGAAAAATCCTAAATGCTCCTTACTATGTGACCTATAAACTTATCTATAAAAACCTTAATGTTCCATATGTTGCTGATTTAGCCCAAACCAAATACCTATCCTTTCATAGTAAGCTCCATAACCACTCCAATCCACTAGTCTCCCTACTTGCTTCCTCCTCCATCCCTGATAATCCTCCGAGGCGTCTGAAAAGAAGGTGGCCTAGAGACCTTTTAGTGTAGATTTTATTGAAGTGCTACTAGTGAGTAGTTCTTCACAAGTTATTTACATGCCATTGTATTCATTGTCAACACATTTACTTGTTGTATATTATTTTGTACAGTTGTAAATATCAATAAATGGGAAAAAAAAAAAATCATATTTTGTTTTCAAAGCTGTGTTACTATGCTGTAAAATTTTGTTTTGTGTTTCGGTTTTTATCTTTGAAACCGTTAATTCATGTATTGTAATGGTGCAAATTACGTAAATACGTTAATAAAAGCAATATATAAAAAAAATATTTCAAAATTACTTATTATACAGGGTGTTCGGAAGATCGTTGGCCAAACAGGTATCTCGGGTAGGGAGGTTCGTTTTGAACCTATTTAAGGTCACTTACCTATTATTCAAAGTCTTAAAATTTTTTGTAAATGGCCATAACCAAACATTTATGCCTTATAACTCCGTCGTTTCCTGATCTATCAACGCTATTTTTTCAAAAAAAATCCATTAAAAAAAAAAAAAAAAAAAAAAAAAACCGTAAGACTTTGTATATAGGTAAGTCACCTTAAATAGGTTCAAAATGAACCTCCCTACCCAAGATACTTCTTTGGCCAACGATCTTCGGAACACTTATTTCATAATTACATGTAGGATATGTGCACACAGAATTTGGTATTAAACCAGTTAATCGATATCATTAAAATTATTTTACCATGTCACTGCGTTTACAAATAGTATTTGACAAATAAAAGTATTAATTTCAAAATTAAATTTAAATTTTCATTTCTTTAATTAAAAAAATGTAATGAATTGTTCCTCTTTTTAAAAAAAAAAAAATTACTTAATAAAATATTAAACACAAGAATTAAAATTATTAGATTTTTGAATTTTAATTTTAATTTATTTTTATTTTTAATACGATTTTATTGACTACACCTGTATGTGACGGAATCTTGCATCGTGATTTTCACCAATTTCCAGCTATCTGATTATCTTAAAAAATTGCTCACGTATCAAAGACCAAAGACAATACAATAATTTCTCAAATTTGTTTTAATGCTCTTTCTTAGTCCATTCGAAATACCCCCAAATAGAGGGGGTATTCCTTGCAAAATGTGGAGTAGTATGTTTTATGATTCAGTACGGTCTAGATGGGTCCTGAGAACAAAATATCGAAAATGTGACTACATTTGATAAGGGGAAAAATTTTGGGGGGCGAAGCCCCCATTTTTGCATTTTTTTTATTCGTTTTTGCAAAAAAACATAAAAACAAAAATGTGTTATTTATAAAATTAAAATTTATTAAATTTTGGGTCTAAAGATATCTCTTTAGCTGAATTTCGTAAACTTTCTCAAAAAGTTAGTTTTCGCCATGTTTAAGAGTCTATATTACAAAAATGGCTAATCCAATCAACAAATATTATATACTAATAGTTCTAGATCATTTGGTTTTGTGCAAGATAGGATTTTTAAAGAGATCTGTCAATAAAACTTTCTAGTTCGGTTTGCTATTAAAGCATGTTTTTAAACTATATATATTTTTTTAATAACAATTTATTGAAATTTACAACTGTACAAAATATATACATCAAGTAAATGTACTGTTAACTATTACAGTAACGTAAACAAAATTAAAAAGAACTACTCATCAGTAGCACTTTAATAAAAATTCTACACTAGAAGGTCTCTGGGCCATCTTCTTTTCAGACGCCTTGGAGGATTATTGGGAATGGTGTGGGAAGCAAGTTGAGAAATTTGGGGATTCGAGTGGTTATGGAGCTTACTATGAAAGGATAGATATCTGGTTTGGGCTAAATCAGCAACATATGGAACATTAAGATAGGTTTATTGGTGGCAAAGTAAGGAGCATTGAGGATTTTTCGAAGGATTTGATGCGAGATGAATTGGACGGTTTAGTGAAGCCCCAAAGCTTAACTCCGTACATCCGGATAGGTCTAATCACAGTTATTTATATTAGTATTTTGTAATTAATTGGGAGCTTTGAACGTTTGTCTAATAAATGTTAAAGTAATCTGTAACGACGGGCAGTTTCTTGTCTTTTTAGTCTTGTTTGCGGATTCCAAGTAAGACGTTTGTCCAAGTGGAGAATCTTTATTTTAATTTATATTTATTTATTTAAACATAAAACAACTGTTTTGATCAGTTACATATACCTTGGAAGTTAATTTTTTTTTTTTTTTTTTTTTTTTAAGACAATTATCCGGTTTTAAATTGAACACAAATTAAATCTAACCAATTATTTTGGTTGGTCACAGTATGTTGCTCCCCTTCATTATAGAGTGGGTTAGTTCGTTTAATTAATATAGAAAGAAATTGTATATTTAATCTCATTGATTCATAATGTAAAATATGAAAAATATTAGCCCTGCGTATTAATGCATAAGTTAAATGTTTTATTAGATTTATTTTTTACATGTATGTTACTCCAATAATGTATTTTATTTTTATCCATTCGGGATAGCTGATTTTAGTTTAGTATTAAAATTAGTTTAGAAGATCTCAAATGAATTGATCAAGACAGCACACTTCGGTAAGTGAAATAGTGTGGCGCTCTCTGCCATTTTAATGAAAATGAAATATCAGCAAAGTCCAACTGTCGTTCATTTTGAAAAGAGAAACGCTGGCGTATTTTTTCTGCTGACATGTTTCTGTCAGGGCCGTTTTAATAATTATATTTCTGGATATTTATAACCTCCTCTTTAGACGCTGCCATTTCCATACGGAGATAGTTCTCTCACGGCGGGGTTTTTTATATTCGTCGTAGATTAATTTAAAAAACATACAAATGTCTCGCCGCTCCCGTTGGAATGTATTTCGTTCGAGGAAATTTATTATGTATAAGAAAATATATGGGATATTCATTGAAATAAATCCCGGCTTTGTCAAAACGATCTGTTATCTCTTCCGATTTCAGATTGAAACAATTAAGTTGAAAATATAATACCTGTTTTAGTAGAATATTTGAATCGTATTTTTTTTCTAAAACGGTAGTATTTCCTATTTTATTGTTGTAGTAATTTTTTTATATCTGTAATAGTCATAACTTTTTATGAACATAATAAAAAATGTGATGAATTAGCCCTGGATGGATATGGAACAAAAACATAGAAACATGTCGCATAATTTTATAAAGGAAGGACTACAATATGCAATAAAGTATACCAAAAGTATAATAATATAAACTATAATATTTAATATTATTTTTAAAAAAAAATTATAAATAGATAAAAATATTACAATATTTTTACAATAAATTATATTATTCATGGCAATATTCATACATATATAAATGGCAATATTCGTTATTTGGATATTTCTTATTTACACTTTTTAAATAAATTACATTAACTACTTTAAATATATGGGTTTGAACTACCAGCAGAGCTATTTAAAGCAGGCGTTTTCTGGGCGTGTACCCAGCATTGATGGAATTTCAGAAAAAAAAAAATCTTGGTACTTTTCCATTCAAGATTAAAAAGTTCCGTAATAGTATTCATGTTACAGGACTTAACTTGTATAAACCGAATTTTACCTTATAAGCGGGGGTAAAAAAAAAAAAAAAAAATTTGGTGTCTAAAATATTTGTTAATGAAAAGTTTACCTATAGGATTAATGTCTTCGAAAGAAAGAACATTACTGTTTAAGGTTCATTAAAATACTGGCTTGATCAAGATGACATCTAAACCAGAGTACAAAAATGATATATTGTATTAGTTTATATTTCTTTGTTTTAATAACCTATATTTTTTTGTGTCTATATATATATATATATATATATATATATATATATATATATATATATATATAATTATAAATGAAACCCATATAGTTTATTGTTTAATGATTACAAGTAATGTGTGAAAATATTTATTAATTTTAGGAGAAATTACTTTTAATTTGAAATTATTTATGTAAAGGATAACTAAATAACTATTAAGAAAAAAAAATCATTTTTTAATAATTAAATTGAATATAAGTAAACGTTATTATCAATTTCGAGCTCTATATAGCACCGTACCTTTGTAACCTTTCATGTAGAATGAGGCTCGCCACCTATCGGTCAATTTTCACTTCACTGTTATCCACATATTATTGCTTTTTTAATAACAAATTTATTGAATATTAGTAGACTTTATTATTGTTAATCCTTCCTGGAACTAAATGAACGATGTGGTTAAACTTTTGGTTCAGTAGTTTTCGTGGTTAGTGATCACAAGCGGAAAATGGCTTGTCCTTTTATATAATAGTAAAGATAATTAATTAATTATATAAAATATATTATTATTTATTTGTTTACCAATTATATTTTAAAAAATCTACGTTTTCTTCTTTGGTTTCAATCTTACTTTCAATACAAGTTTATATATACAGTATATGCATAAAATTCGGTTTGCCGGTATAATCTGTTATGCCCCGGAATGAGTCCGAAGACATTCTGCTTAACGAATACAAAATAAGTCAGATATCGAGAAATCGAGTCGATGCCCTCCCAAGATATCGATAGTGGGAACAGATTGAAATAAATTGTAATTAAGAAGAAAAGGATACCGGAGCCAGGACCAATCTTTATTGGACAAAGTATTGGAGTAATGGACAGCTCCAATAAATCAGAACCGATAAGGACAAAGACCGGAACACTACCGAGCCGATAAATCTCGGCAGACAAATAGACTGGATCCAGAGATCGGTTATCTCCTCTATCGTGGTACATTGGCCTTCGTAGTCTGTCCGCTCCAGAGGAACCGCTCCAGCAATTACCGCTAACAGCGACGACCTTGCCACTGGATACTTGTCTCTGGAACCTTGGAATATATCAAGGACTACGGGGTATTGCCTGGAAAATTTATCATGTAACAGGATAATATTCGAATATTGAACTCTTTGTGAGAGATAATTTCTGTATCTACCTATCAGAAATGACAAATATCTAATCTAATTAATTATATTACTTTATTTTTTTATTTGTTTATATTGATAACAGAAAGTTGAGTTTTAAATCCAAGCTGTATTAAATCTGATAGGCTGCAATAAATCCTGTGAATATTACCTTTGCTTTTTAAAACATAAGTTAAAATCTTTGAGCAACAAATATTTTACTATTGATCAATCAATATTTTGGCTTCTATTGAATGATAATTAATTATTCAACTTACTAATAATATATTCAATTAGACTTTTAATTATAAATAATGTTAATATTTTATTTTATGTTCGAAAGGCTATATATTCTCTTGTAACCTAATAATGTTGTTTTCTACTTCTATTCCTTTCTAGGTAGATCATTATTTGTTATTCGTAACAATATCTATAAAAATTTTAGTAGTCCCTAATATTAAAATTTTCTGATTTCTTAAGAATATTTTGGCTATAAGACTAATTAATACAATTTTTTAAAGTATATTGAGGCATAGCATCTTAATACTGCCCATTTAAGAATCGTTTGAGTAATAGATTTTTTAATTGTCTTTAATGAAGAAATATATAACCAGCGATTTTTCTTTTGTGATCACTAACCATGAAAACTACTGAACCAATCTGTACCAATTTTTTAACACATCATGTTTATAGTTCTAGGAAGGTTTCGCAATAATAAAATCTACTGATTTTCTTATAATTTGTTATTTAAAAAGCGATAATATGTGAATAATCTCTTTATTTTCAAATATACTTTTTAAAGGATAAGAGAAATAAATTATTTACTCAAAGTAATGAAATATAAAGAAAGTACGTAGATCATTATCAACACGTACCAAGTTGAAAATAATAATAACGGGGAATGAATAATGAAATGGATGACAAATGAAATAATTCACTCATATAGCACAGTACTTTCAAGACATCCAATGTAATCATAACAAACTCTCATTCTATTAATTTTGCTTATGTAGACAAAGAAATACGTAACTAAAAATAAGTAATTGAAAGGTCAGGTGTAGGACAATTGTTAGCTAACCAAAACAATTACAGATCAGGAATATCAAATAGCAACTAACAGAGGTACTGAGACTATCCCCGTAGCCTCCCTTTGCAGACTCTAGGCTCGTCATATTCATCCATGCCAAAACAATTACACAGTAGCGATGTTAAGAGCAGTAGAGGACTATTGTCACGGTTTGAGTGACAGGTGTGGATAAAAGAAATTTAGTGAAAAAAAAAGTTTATTATTTAAGTCAAACCTCTCCATAATGGGCTTATTTATAGAATTCGAAGTATATTTTTACGTTTCTTATTCAAGGATCCAAATCAGATGTTACTCTTATGTTCTAGGTATATCAACTGAGCCAGTGAATACTTTTAACTTACGTCACATAAAAAAAAATTTCAGTTTGGAATGCCCTACTTCGGTTTCGATAAACCTTGGGTGTCGGGACCGATGGCACAGTACTGACCCTACTGTGATGCAAACAAGCAGCCCCAATAAATATTAACTAGTAGCATTGACGTCAGCAGTCCGCCATTGTGATGCATATCGTATCGCATCCCAGTTCATTGACCGTTGCATAAATCGTATTCCTTTTATACGATCGCGGTATCGGTCGATGACGATCACAAACTATTGAAGTGTGACAGTCTTCGTGACTGTTTACTTCAATATTGCAGGCGAAGCAAAAGTTGTATGACAATCGTTACTGAAGTTAATGATCGTACAGTTGAGAGAATGGATTTACGTAACTGTGAGGTCTTGGGGCGTAGCGTCTGAGTCAGGTTTTATTCTGAGATTTCGGCTGAATATTTCACACAATTCACTGTGACACTGAAACAAAAACAAATTTTGTTTCACATGTGCCTGTGCTGATTTTCAATGTCGCTCTGCGTCAAAATTTACGTAGTTTTGTTACAAGCCGATAATTTGCTTTTAAAAGTATCCTCTTTCAAATTTAAATGAGTTTATATATTACTAGCATACCCCGCCGCTGCTTCGCCAGCTCTCATAAATAAATAACTTTAATTATTTTAACTTAGAATTTCATTTGTATCGATAAAAACCTAGTATTGAAGTATAGACGTAAGCATTATTTATTCAATGATATTTTCACGCATGGCAGTAATTTTAACCTGGTCACATGTGCATTTATCAGGTGTTTAAAGAGTGCGTAAAAGCATAATTAGACATCCAATTTAGAAGAAATAATATTGTCGATCCATCTGGTTGTTTAATTTCTAACTATAAAAGTATATGACAGTTTGGCAAACCTCATTTCTGGCGCTCAAGACTATAATAATATTCTATAATATTTTAAATACTATTATAGTAAAATTTATTATTATAAGCCTTCCGAGAACTGTGAAGTTGTAGTTAAAATTTGCTAAAGTTGGGTTCAATAGTTTTATTATTGCAAACTAAGTTGCAGAATGGCCACATATTTTTCGATTTTTAAACTGCACTGGGATCCACATGTTGCTCCATATATTTATAGTTTTTTTTTTTTTTTAATAACAATTGAATTGAAAATAAGTAAATTTTATAATAAATGTCTAGATCTATATAGCACTCTATCTTTGTAACATCTTTCGAATGTTGCTTATCAATTTCCACTGCAAGCCACATATTTATCGCTTTTTTATTGCAATATAATTGGAAATCTTTTAAATTTTATTATTGCTGAACCTTCCTTGAACTATGAAGATGATGTGGTTAAAATTTGGTACATATTGTTACAATAGCTTTCGCAGTTAGTGATCACAAACGAAAAATGGCTTGTCCTTTTATATAATAGTGTAGATTAATTATTGCCATTAACTGTGCTAGATTGTAATATATTGTCAAAATATTTTTTTTTTTATTAACGATATAAAATATCAAATTATTTTATTTTATTATTACTTACATTAAAAAAATCATATTAGAAAATCAAAATATTTTGATCCATCATAACTCTGTAACTATATATTGTTTGTATTTAGTTAATTAACTTATTCACTTTTCTTGTTTTTAAAAAATTCATTTTTTTCTTTACCACACTCCTACCTTAATATCTACCTTTAGTATTGGAGATATAGAACATATTTTTTTTCCTCATTCGTATCGCATAGAATAGATGCATATGAGAATATGAAGTATACATATCGCATTCTTCGTATATATAGTAAGATGAATACTGAAAAGAACATATTTCAGGGTGTATAATTAAAAATGAATAGTTCACATGTTTTAAACATTTTTTGCATTGTGAATCTCATTTTTATCAGTAATGTTATAAGGTTTGATTTTTTTTATCTATCAACTATGAAATTTCAAAACATAAACAATCTTAAAATATATTAACAAAGTTTTTTGTTTACGTTAAGTAGTATCAAGTTATCCTTTTTTCGTTTGGAGTCTGCAAAATAATTATTAAGTTGTTCACTTTGAAAGTGGCCTAAGTACAGTTATACTTAAATTATCATACGAAGGAAATTTTAATTAATCTAGTATTTTATCAGTTAGCCTCAGTTCTATGACAATTGCATTAATTAAATAATCCGTATATTTAATTAATGCAGTTAATCAAATTAAATGTAAAAAATTAATATTAAATCCAAATAGATGGACTTATGCCACTTTCAAAATAAACAGCTCAAATATTCAAATTCTGAGCCTGGTATGTACCGCATACATTGCATTTATTTTTTGAGCATCAAATTACGATTAAAGAATTTATTGTTTGCGTACAGATTTCTCTAAGTTGAGTATATGGAATATTTTTTTCTTTTATTTCTTTATAGTTTTTTTACACTTCAATTTCTTAAATAAGATGATTATTATTTTTTTCTATTAAATTTGTTTTATATGGTTTACATCAAAGTAAAGAAAGAAAGAGACTCAAATTCTCCACATATAATTTACATTCTTCGCTTACTCTTTATAGTAAACTTGTAACATTTATAACTTTCACCTGAAATACCATCACTATTCTAAACTATATCTTCAATATCTGGACTTTAAAACTATGTTGTTCCCCTTACTTGTTTACTCATTATCGATTATCGTTTAAATATAAAATCGATCTTTTGATTATTTCAATATATTAAATCCTAATTAATCAATATCACGCCTTAATCACGCCGGATCATAATCATAATTTATAGCAATTAGAGCACAACTAATTATTTCAATTAGCTTATTTCTTAATCTCACTATAATCAGTCCGTTTGCGTCAATGTAAAAGAAGTTTCTTGAAAACAAAACGTAGGAATTGTAAGGTTATTCTTACAATTATTAATAATAAGGTGAACATATAATTAATTTTACTTTATTTTGTCCGGGCGCCGTAATATAATTAATGAAAAATGGTTTTTCATAAAATGATATAATTAAAAAAAAATACAATTTCAATCCAAAATTAGTTAAAGTAAAGTTTACACATAAAAATTCAATATTTAAATAAGCTATTTTTTATATAATTCAAATTTAATCAACTCCCTGTCCAAAGAATCTTAATACAAATTGTACAAACGTACCTCTTAAGCACAATAAAATTAATAATTATTAAATTGTCTTGTTAAATACATCACCAACTCTTCTTATAAAATAACTTTAAGTACATTTCAATCAACATAAAAAAAAAAACATTCATCTTATTATCACAAACATGTTTCACTATCACTGCTGCACACCATGTGGCCCTACACATCCTTTTCCCTCCAAAACACTGTCCCCCCACTCCCCTATTCTATGTATTGCCAACTAAATTTATTGTACAAATTAAATTTTAAACAAATTTTACAAATTACACTTTTTCTTTAGATGTTATCAATATAATTTACATTATTCTTACCCACAATTATAAATAAAATTAATTATAAACAAAAAAAAAATTATATAACAGTTAACTCAGTTATATGCAACCATTTTTCATTATTTAAACAAATTTAATTTACTAAATAATTTTCTTAAATTTATTTATTTTGAATTATTTAAAATTTCCATATGAAAATAGACAAAATTTTAGACCCTTTACAGAATTGTTTGATTCAATTTGTTCATTGCAAAACTATTTTTGTATCCTTTTTTTCACCCCCATCCTCGTTACATGCCCAATCCATTTCGGCCTTATATTAAAAAATACTTTAAAAAAAATAAAATTAAGTTGATTTCTTCACCTAAATTCAATACATATCTGATCTCTTCCCTTTTGTTTGACTTGGAATTTCTTTGTGAAACCCCAGTTTGACTATTCAAAGGTTCTGTTCATTTCCTAAATATCAGTTTAGTCATGATTTACTCCCTGCCGACCATAGCCTTTTGAGCTGCTGTGGAACTCCCAATAAATCTTAAAGTACGTTAGTTGAGGAAGTGCAGTCTGCCTCCCCTCGTTGGAAAACATGTTCTTTATTAATAATTTTCCGCCGCCTCTTCTTATTTAATTGGATCCGAGGTGTAATAAATTGTGGCACTGTGGCATTAATCAGTGCCCTAGGGAGCAACATACTCCTAATTAATTAGCCATCTTGTAGTTCTTCTTGTCCTGTTATGGGACCGTGTCCCGGAACTTGTGCGTGTACGGGTATTTGTATAAATTTTAATTTTGTTTTATTTCTATTTAAATAAACTTATCCCGCAACAGCATGCAGATGTAGTCATGTTATCCAAGACGACTGGCATGCCAGGCAAAAGGGGTCAGGTATAATGTAAAAGTGATGTATTGTCATTTATAGTTGTTGAGTGTAATTTTACATCGATATACGTATGTCTCGTAGGTCATAAAAAAAAATGCCGTTTTGGGTTTAGAGATAGACTAAAAAGATCGAAAAATGAACTCCATTTTACTTGAACAAGTATATTTGTATCATTTCTTAAGTATGTGTATTATTGTAAAAATACTTTGCAATCATGAGCTTTTTTAATTTTTATTAATGTTTTTATGTCAACAAAAGTGATTTTTATGTCATGAGTGTAACCTAAATTAAATAATTTCTTAAAGAGTATGATTTGTTTGAATTTTCTCTGGACTGCAATAAACTTATATTCATGGGACACCTAATTTTGCTTAGAATTGGTTATTGGGTTAATAAATAAACTATTTCTGAGGTCGGTAAAATATAACTTTATAAACCAGGCGTGTTACCTACTTTTCTATAATTTAATTTCAATTGTCAAATCATAAGGAAAATGCTTCAGTATTTAAGATAAAAATCTTCACCTCGCTGTAGAATTACGTATGTAAGGGAACACTACTGACCAGTAACACTGCTGACGTTCACCTCATTTTTCCATGCTGATTAACTTTTAGATAATATTTAACTAATAAAAAACTAAACAATGTATTCTTGTTTGAGAATATAATTGTTATTTGTAGATGTAATAAAAATTGAGTCATAGACATTCTATAGCGGTAACACTTCTGTCATTGAATAAAAATATTTACCAATCTTTTGGAGGCTAAATAACCTCTCTCCTCAAGTAGCCGGAAGAAACTGGTTTAACAATCAGAAGATGAACTAATTATTTTGGAAAAACTTCCCTTACCCCTGTGGAGCCAATTTCTTGGATTTCAAGGTCAGAAAGAACAGTAACACTTCTGACCAACATTTTAGTAAGACCATGTAGACAGCATTTGTTTTTGGCTGTCTGTATAGTCTATTTTTATTTTTAAAAATACGTGTATATTGTTCTTTAGGATGTGCAATTTTAATTTTTATCAAAAAAAAAAAAAATATTGTTTTTTGTAAACAGAAGTGCTTTTGTTTTGTTGTCATATTGAGCTGGTGACAGTAACACTACTGACTTTTTTAGTCAGTTTTAAGTTTTCAAAACATTTTTCTATTTTTCTACTTCAGAAATATACTCAGGAGAAGAAATTTTCTCTACAAAAATTACAAATGATGTAGAGAAGTAAAAAAATCGAATAAAAATAAGGCACCAATTGACAATTGTTTTGAGAATGACCCCAGTCAGAATTGTCGTTTAATTTTATTTATTTATTTACTTAGAAGAAGGACCAGAACTTAGTTGACAATAGTTGATCCCATTAGTTTTGAGATATGTAGATCGAACTTGTTTTCGATCTTTTGTAACCCTTCCAAAGTATGCGTTAACGTTAAAATAAACTAAAAAACTAAAAATAAAATAATGACTAAAAAGACCCACATCTCCCTGGTGACGTCCTCAGCCGGTTCAGTAGAGCGTACCGTATGTTTAGATAACACTTTTATGTCTATTGATAGCTCTAGATACGGCCTTTAACTGCTTGACGTTTATCGCTCCGTATCGTGATGTCCCATTGCTCTAATGTTCAGTGATGGCGGTATATTCTTGAGTGCGGGTATAAATTGTGATAAGTGCCGACACGTATATCCCAACAAATCGTGAAGAGGTGTTGTGCTGGCCTGTTGCATTCATAGGGTAATGTGCTCTAGGAATATATGATATTCGACGAAATAGGTTTTGATAGAAGAAATTTATAGGCTGTTACTTTACTTACTGGTCAATGATAAGGATAATCTCATCTGTAAAATATATTTCTAAACAAATTATTTTTATTACTATAATATTTTTTTCTTCTTTAGCTAGCTAGTTATGCAATTTAGCGTGGCGGAAGAGTCTGAACCCATATTGCCCACTGGTCTCCGTCATTCTCTGTCTTACTCATTGTTTGATCAATGATTGTAAAAATGTATGATGCGACTCAAAAGGAAGGGTAACCTCCTAAGAAATCGCAGCAGCCTCTGGGGAATGGACTGTATGTAAATTTATTGAAATTAATGCTCGCAATTTTGGGGAAACCTTTAATAGAAGATATCTAAACCAAGTATTAAAGTGAAAATCACTCACCCTTGTGCAGTTGCCGCTGTACCTCTGTGACTTCTCAGAGGCCTCTAAGAGAATCGCCGGTGGCTAAATTGTTCCTGTATGCTGATATAATCGGTTGAGAAACCCTCTGCTCAGATCACCACTCATTTGCATGGGAAAATAATGTCTTTGGTAAATATCATAAGAAAACACTTTTAAGGAAGACTTAGGAAGGCTAATCTTAGCCTTGGGCATAGAGAGACCAGGAAGACCATAGGGCCTTGGGCAAAATGTAAGTCGCTCGTTCAGCTTCAGAAGACAGATGGAGAGAGAGGTCTGGTCAAGCTGGGATTAGTGGACGCGATAAGAAGCCACATCTTTAAGTTTCGGAGAGTCAAAGTCAGTTATCAACTACCCTCTAGGTAGCTATTGTAAAACTAAAGGACCAATTGAATTAAGGAATTCGGTAGAGGGCGTGACTTTGTGAAATATAAATTTTCCTTTTCACAAGAGCGGCGATTGGCGCGAACACTCATCTCTGACATGGTGCTCCCTCTAACTCTCCCCGATGTCTATATACTCATTGTACATCTGGTCTTCCGATCATCACCAAGTGGAACTCGAGCCCATACCATTTCAACTGCCTTTCTTCATGATTTGCTTCAGAGACTATAAGGTATATAAAGTGCCTCTGTAATTCTTTCATTTCTAAAAGCATCTGTTTTCATACTGATGTGTTTTTATGAAATATTTTATTTCTGTGGCTGTCACTTTTCTGAAATGTTTGCTGTGGTGGAGGCTTACTTGATCTTTGCACCATATAAAAATCCGGTAAGTACAATTCCTTGAATATTGGTGTCCTTCCTTATTTCCGGCTTGCCTACTATTGTGAATCAAATTAAATAGGATACACTATTAGTTTTTCACACTTTATTATGAACTTCTAGATCTATCCTACTTGCTCTACTGAAAAACGTACCAATGGATGAGAATTTGCCTTATCTAGTTACTTGTCCATTACATGTGATGTAAGAGGCTCGTCTTCATTTTTTCTTTCAATGATCATAAACTCTGCATTTGTCCGGATTTGTGATGTGTCTTTACAATTTTCGATTCTCGATTCTCCGTATCGACTCCTAGGCTCAAAAATAAAGTTCTATCACAAATAATAAAAAATAATAATCTGTATCAGATATGATTATGCTAAGAATAAATTAGTAAGCAGAAAATGTTCAACGTTGTAGCATTTTTTTAAAAAAAATACACTGTGTAAGTTAATCATAGTTCTGCCAACATCTGAAAAAATCAATCCATTTTACAAAGTCTTATTTAAGAGGATAAACATTCCAATAATCATTTTATTTATTATTTTTTATAACGCTTCTCTTATTTTATTAACTAATTCATGAGTCCGTGTTATATAATGTATTACTTATGTTCTATAATGTATATTCTAAATAAACGTTTTCTATAAATATTGCTTGAAGCACCCATACAATCTGAATTTAAATTCCCACCAACAAGACTCAAGCGACAAGAAACTGCTCGTCGTTACAGACAACTTCAACATTTACTAGACAAACGATCAAACCTCCCAATTCATTACAAAACAGTTATTTACATGACTGTTATTAGACCTGTTTGGACGTACGGAGTCGAGCTTTGGGGCTCTACTAAACCATCCAATTCATCTCGTATCTAACTAATCTTTACAATCCAAAATCCTTTGAAAAATCCTAAATGCCCCTTACTTCGTCACTAATAAACTTATCCATAAAGACCTTAATGTTCCATATGTTGCTGAGTAGCCCAAACCAGATACCTACCCTTTCGTAGTAAGCTCCATAACCACTCATATCCATTAGTTTCTCAACTTGCTTCCCTCTCCATTCCCGAATAATCCTCCGAGGCGTCTGAAAAGAAGATGGCCTAGAGATCTTCTAGTATAGAATTTTATTGAAGTGCTACTGATGAGTAGTTATTATCAAGTTTTTTGCATGTCATTGTAATCTTTATCAGCTCATTTACTTGATGTACATATTCATATAGTTGTAAATTTCAATAAAATATAATATATATATATATATATATATATATATATATATATATATATATATATATATATATATATATATATAAAATTCCCAACAGAAATGTTTTTTCCTATTTCGTTCATATTATCTATTTTAGTGGTTTTATAAAGGAAATAAATAAATAAACTTCTTTTTTTTCCTTGAATTTAATCAAAAGGAAAACCCGGTGTTTTGGAATTCCCACCACCATTCCTTTTTCCCCTTTTAGATTGCATAGAAGATATAATTGCACTTAATAAGTGTGGCGGAAAACGTCTTGTGCATTGTAATTGAACTTAATGTTTGGTTGTGTTGGCTACTACTTTGATAAATTCTTCCAACCATTTATTACCCAACAATTTGATGGTCTCCCTATTTGTTTTCAAACAAATCTCACGAATTTCGAGACTAAAATTTTGAGTAAATCGATCTACCAGTTAACTGAAAATAATATAAATATCCGCTTGAAACGATAATGATAAAATAGTGTTGTATGTTTTTTTTTTCTTTGTTTCATCCAACTTTGGGGTACTTTAGATTAATTCTAAGTGCGCTGTGACTTTCTTTTAGAACAGTATTGTTTTATCCTTTCGTTTCTTGCTTTCCTTTTTTCATCAGAGATTTTTTGTCTTATTTTGTTATTGAACTGGAACTTGTTTTGTTTTTTTTATTGTTTTTGCAGCTCCATCTAAAAGCATGTTTTCTGTTATTTGAAGTTCCCTTAAGCCCTTCTGTATAATAAATATATTCTTTTTCTAATTGTGTCTGAGAGTTTATCAGTTATTTTGTAAAGGGTTTCCTTTCATTTGAAATGATCAATTCATTTGATTTGATTTCTATATCTGACGGATTAGTCTATTGTAAATAACTAACGTTGCAACGTTGATAAATTCTCCTAATCATTTATTACCTAACAATTTGATGTTCACCCCATTTATTTTTTTTTCTCACACAAATCTTACGAAGTTCGAGACTAAAATTTTCAGTAAATTAATATGCACATTAACTGAATATAAAAAAAATTTCCGCGTGAAACTAGAATGATACAAACGATCTTTTTACCCAACTTTGGGGTACGTTAGATCAGTCAATTCTAAGTGCACAGTGACTTTCTTTTAGCCCAGTATTGTTTCTTCCTGTCGGATCTTGCTTTCCTTTCTTCATCAGAGACTTGAATATCTCATTTCTATTATTCTAGTATTGAACTGGATTTTGTTTTTTAAATTTTATTTTATGATATTGTTTTTGCAGTTCCATCTATAAGCATGTTGTCTGTAATTTGGAGTTCTCTTCAGTGCGTCTCCCTTTCCTTAAACCAGCTTTGTTTGGTTTTCATTCCTGTCTTGTCCTTAACCTTACCTTGCTGCTTTGTATTATTATTGATTTATGTATCTGTTCTTTTCTATAGCCTTTTTTTAATATATTTTTTTAACTATATAATTCTGTTTTCCAATGGTCATCTGTGTATCGGACTGTTATTTTTGTCACGTCTAGTAGTTTGTTCATTTCATTTTAGTCGAAAAGTTGGCAGGCATTGAAGTATTTCTACTTAGACGTAGAAACGTCTTTGACTGCATCCGTGATTATCTTCTTCTCCATACGTTAATTATTATGTGTTAGTTACATCTAGGAATGTTAGATTCATTCCTCGACTTAAAAGCTGAGTTTTGCGGAGATAGTAAAAAATCTTTTGGTTAGTCTATTTGGGTTCATTCTAAGGATATGTCCATAAAAATCAATTATCCTTTTTATAGTTGTGTCTGAGAGTTTTCAGTTATTTTGTAAAGGGTTTTAATTTCTGATATTGATTAGTTTGCTGTTAATAAATATGGTGCCTGTATTTTATTATATTTTTATTTTTAAAAATTAAAAGATTTATTTATGCTCACTTGACGTACGCAAGATGGCATTGAAGTATCCTAATTTTATTTATGTTATCACTTTCTTGTATAGCTCCTACCTAATTACTTAGTCTGACTGTACGTATGTACATTTTAGTAATATTTATACAATTAATTATTGCCATAGTGTGTTATTATATTCGATACATAACAGTCACACCTGATGCAGGGCAACAGATGCATCCATCTCGTACTTTTCCAACTCTGGGCCAACGACCTCACGATGTCGAAATCCAACCGGCTAGTTTTGAATTGGGCACGAACCTATCATTACCGCCAGATGGAAAATACTCCCTAAAATGTGCTACGGAATATTCTATTATAATATATAATAGTCGGACGTGTTTGGAACATAAAACGGATTCTAAAAAAAATGAGGTGTTGATACTGCTTGAGCGTCGGATACCTTGACATAAGGCGTGACAAATCCCGTCTGTTTTGGTGCTGAATATTCAAACATGGCCACGGAGGTATTTAACTTTTATATTTAATTGACCATTCCATACGTCATCTAGTATCTAGGATTATTAATTAAAATAGGGTTCAAAACTGGAATAAAAACAGAAATTTAATGTTTAGGTTTCCTCCTAAATTATACTTTGTTTCTTCACTTGACACTAATGCATTATTTTTTTCTCTGTATATTTATTTACCTAATTATTTTTTAATTTATTTTTGTTATTTAAAACTGTATAATAATAAAAAAATACATCTAGTAAATGTTACAATAATGTTTACAGTAACATGTCAATTGCTTGTAAAGCAAGTATCCACTGGTAAGTCTTCAATTAAAGTTCTGTATGAGAAGGTCCAGAGGTCATATTCTTTTCAAGCGCTTTGGAGGGTTATTGGGAATAGAGTGAGAAGCAAGTTGAGAAACTACTGGATTTGAATGGTTATGGAGTTTACTATGAAAGGATAGGCATCTAGTTTGGACCAAATCAGCAACATATGAGACATTAAGATCATTATGGATAAGTTTATTTGTGACAAAGTAAGGAGTATTAAGGATTTTTTTTACAAGGAATTTGGATTGTAAATATTGTATACGAATTAGATGGTTTAGTATAGCCCCTTATTTCAACTCCGAATGTTTATATAGGTCTAATTACTGTCATGTAAGGCATCTTAGAGAAGTAGAAATCGAAGAGCAGTTTCTAGTTTTGGTCTTGTATGTGGATCCCAAGTTAAACGTTTCTCCAGTTAGAGCCTTAGGTAGTGGATTTGATAACCGGGATCAGTGAAGTATTATATTTTATTTGAGTAAACCAAACGGTAATTATTAAAAAAAAAATCCTAAAATTCCTTTCAAGTCCTACAACTCCACTGTGTAAAAGTATTTTCAATTCTGTTTGTATTTTAAAATATATCCATTGGTTGTCAATAATTGATTTTATATTATTTATTGTCACTATCTTGTAAAATAGATTCCAGGAATAATGTTTGGTGCGAACTTTATTGAACTATTCTTTCTATAATTTTAGTATAAATATTTCTGAATATTTCCTTAAGGGTGTCAATAACTGTCTTGTTTACCCGAGTAAAAACTATTCTAGAATAATAGAAAAAATATTAAAACTAATACAATTAATTAATTAAATTTAAACTAAGCTGATTCTCATATATATTTAACAGTAATACAAGCTAAACAATAAACAGTCAGTCCATTTTTTTTTCCAAAAATTTGTTATTCAATAATAAATCAGGATACTCATTGGACTCAACCATTTAATAATATTTTATTTATTTATATAAAAATTTTAGAAATTTCGTTTCTGTCTGAGTGGTAATTAAGAACGCCGTTGACGTATCGATTATAATAGTTTTAGTAGCAAGAGTCTTACTCAGGAAATTTAAAAGACTTTTATTTTATATACAGTAGTAAATTTCAATTTATCAGTAGTATAAAATACCGGTAGTCACTTGCAATATTTTAATATATTTTCCTATTGGTAAAATTAATGTTCTGTTCTGAGCATTGGAAATTTAGATGACGGTTTTATGAGACTCTTTAAAAGTACAGCATCACTCACGGCCAGAACCACTCAGACGTACACCAAGTTTAGCGAGCAGTTTATGACCTTCCAAAGTTATCTCTCGAGGATTTACGATGGACCGTGTACGATACTCTGTTCCGCCTAGCGGAACATTTCTGAGCCAAAGAATGATTTTCGAAATTAGCAGTACCAAGTCGTGTTCTCCCCAGTTCGTTAGCTCTTCAGATTAAGGACGGCATAAAATGTCTTGGTTTATGTGCCTTCAACATCCATGAAAATGGAATGGGGCCGTTTTGGAAGGTCAGATCCCAAATGTGATTACGCTGAGACCAGTCTTCAAGTTCAATTGTCCGTCTATAAATTTTATTATCATTTCATTAATTCTATTTGTTTACTCCTGTATCTCTGTGCTTTTGGAAATCGTAGCATTTCCTACTGTTAGTGTTAAAATACCATTAATACTTAAATTCGTTTCATACTTTAAGGAAACTTGAAACTATTACGTTTTATAATACGAAATACCACCTTTATTAGTATTATGATGTCACTTATATGTAAGAGGATATATAGGATCAATACCCATTAAATTTAAGAAAAAGGTTTTCACGACCAAGTAGTTATGGAGAAAAAATTGTTATATTTTTATGCTAAATCTACATTCATGCATATATAATAAAGAGCAATATAGATTCTATAACTAAGTTTATTGTGATAAATTCTAGACCAAATGGTCGGGGGGGGGGGGGGGGGCGGTTACCAAAAAAACATCAAAGAAATATCAATTTATTGACGTTTCGGCTTCTAAAATCTCTTACATATTTTGATTGCTATATATTTTTTTTATTATTATTGATTACAAGCTGCCTAACCAAAGAGAAGTGAATGACTGACAAAGAATTTATTCATGGAGTATATAAAATAAATTTAAAGAAAAAATAAAATAAAATAAAGTAGGAAGAACATTAAAATAGATCGCCTATAACTGTACAATAAATAGAATAAATAAAAAAAAAAATTAACCAATGATGATAAAAAATAAATTTTTAAAACAAATAAACTAAAATATCATTACTGTAAATATTTAACAAAATATTATTGATATTTTAAACTATATACAATAAAAACAATAAATATATGTGCGTTAAAATAATTACAATGATATGTCAATAAATTGTAAATAACTACCTATCAGTAGCACTTAAATAAATGTCCTAGGTTTAAAAGTCTCTTGTCCATCTTTTCTGAAGCCTCGGAGAATTATCGGGAAGCGAAAGATTATGTAATTTTATTTAGAAAATAGTGTGGAAATCAGCCAGGTTGTAAAAACCCAACTCAAAAAGTTCTAAAATGTTAAAATGTCTTAATATGAATTTGTTTGTTTTGTATGTGACTGCATCCTAGACCATAGGCTATTTTCTCGTTAAAAATGTCTTAATATGAATTTGTTTGTTTTGTATGTGACTGCATCCTAGACCATAGGCTATTTTCTCGTTAAAAACATATTTTTTACTTCTTTACATTCAGTTTTAAAAAGACTATTTTTAAAAGATAAAGCTAAAATTCCATAGAAAAATCACTCATTTGTCTTAAGTGGACTCCTTACAGAACAAGCGAATATGAAATTTATTGAATTCTGCTGAAGTAATAGACAATTGAAAGTTGCTAATAATATTTCCCGAATGCTCCTAGAACTTCCATTAGGAACAGTCTCGGACAAAAATAGGGAAATAAGACAGAAGAAAAGCAATGGTATACCCCTTTTTGAGGAATCCCCATGGATCGTTCAAGCGAAGAATCAGTAGCATTATTCCGAATGAGGACCTGACACGACTAATTCTAAAGCCATCTATGTAATCACTTGAGGTACGCATGATGGTATAGAAGGATCAATACAATTAGGATTGATAAATTAATTGCTACTTCTATAGAAATATTTTATTAGAATACTGGTTTGTAATGCTAAACATTCATCTTCAGTTCTAAAACATACAAAATTTTCAAAACATCAGTACTATGTTACATGGATTATATATACTAAAGTTTTTAAAAATGTAAGACAAGGAATCAAACATTGGTACTCACCTGAGAAGATCTAAGAGATATCTGAAATGTATACATCGTGGAAAGGGAAGGGGCAGGTAGGCTAAGTTTTTTTGGGGTTTATTATGGGATTTCCCTTATGGCTCATAGGATTTTTCCGTTCCTATTGGAAACAATTTGTATTGTTTCCAGACTCTGCGCTCCTCCATCCACCTTTTCAATACTAGAACCCAACCCATCAACTTGTACACTCCTGCACATCGAACTGCATGGAATTCATTGCCCATCTCAATTCAAAAAATCTCTCCTCTTACTTCCTTTAAACATCATCTATTTCTTTACATCCTTAATTTTCGATCTTCTGAGCGAATGTAAAACATGAATATTTATGTAATATACATTATAATAATTTACAAAAGATGCATCCTTTTACAAGATTTCTCATTTATTTTGTAACTCATAATCTTTTATTATTATTATTTATTATAATTAATTATCATAGCCAGACGATTGTCCTATGTACTGTAATTATATGTTATTCTTAGGGGACAATTATTCCCATAATAAAGTTCGTTTTCTTCTTCTTCTTAATTAATTCATCAATCCATGTATGTAGGATTAAGCTTAAAGTCGTTGAGAACCAGTATTTATTCGCCTGCCAAGCTCTTCTAAAAGTAAAACCTAGAACTTCTAAACGAATGTGACTTTTGCGCAGGTTTCTAGAAAAAAATATTCCTCAGCATATTTCAAAATATCTCAATCCTCATTGACCACGTTTCTGTATAGCACTATTTGTTGAAATATCCGTGTCCAAAGTAAATTCCATTTCTCTTTAAGGAACTGCTTTTATAGTATTTATACTTTCTAGTGACACTTTAATCTTAAGTTATTGCGTTACTTACGGAATTTTCTCTCGGGCGAGAACACACGCCTTTGATAGTAATTCTAAGTAATGGTCCACAGTTGCGCCTATGAACTACTCTTGCTGTGGACTTTCTAGCCCTTACTTTTGATGGTGCCCCTTATATCTCGCGTACGTGCTTCCTAGATGTTAAGTATTCACACATTTTATCGTAGCGTACCCTTTCTGGGACATAAATCTGCTGAAAGGGTCGGATCTAGTAGAGTTTCGAAGTTGCCTGAGGTGCTCTTCACACTTAACGATCCCCATCAGCGGGGCACAAATCACTGAAGTCGCTTGGTCCTCGAGTGTCAAATTAACCGACCATTATCCTATTTTCTTGAGGTAATGGGTCAATTTGTCTGCCGTAGCTCATCTCCTAGCCTGTCTCGTAACGTCTGACAGGAACTATATCTCGTCTAGGTAATATTTTCTATTTAAAATAGGCAATGAAAAGTCCGAGTTGTCCTTAAAAACACTAACGGTTATTTATTTTTTAAAAAATAATTTCTTTGAAAAATACGAACCTAAAATTCATTTATATGTATTGGACCTTAACTAAATTCCTACTAATCTAATACCAAAAATACGTAATAATCAAATGAATTTGAAGCAATTTTATTTATTGTTTTTTTCAAAGGATTTTTTTTTAACTGATTACTTGAAAGGTAATATATACTATATATAAAAGGACAAACCCTATTTGATTTGTTATCACTAACCGTGAAAACTATTGAACCAATGTGTACCAAATTTTAACCACATCATCTCCATATTTCAAGGATGGTTTAGCAAAAATAAAATTTGAAGATTTTCAATTATATTGTCTTAAAAAGCGGTAAATATGTGTGAAGTTTGGTAATCGACCGATTGGTGGCGAGCACCATTCAAGAGAGCTTACAAATGTACGGTGTTATATAGAGCTAGAAATTTATAATCAAATTTACTTATTTTCAATTCAATTGTTATTAAAAAATTCATAAATATATGGAGCGATGTGTGGCCATTCAGCAACAATTGTCAATGGTAAAACTATTAAACCCAACTATACCAATGTTTTACTACTACTACAAAAAAAAAAAAAACCTGTACCATTTACAACCCATGAAGGGTCTCGGGTTCAGTACTTAGGTAGGCTGTACTTCATGGTTCTAGGAAGGTTTATAATAATAAATTTTTGCCTTCAGTCGGACTCGAACTCGGGCCCGGGAGCATGGTAGTCAAGTGCCTTACCCACTGAGCTACCGCGCCTCCTTGATAGGAATATTAATAATAAAATGTATAGTCTCGAGTGCCGTAAACGAGGTTTGGCCACACTGTTATACTTTTGTAGTTAGAAATTTAAATCCGAACTGATGAAATCAATAAAATTATTTCTGCAGAATTGGGTATATAATTATACTATTACGTATTCTTCAAACGCATCAATGCAATTTTAACCAGGTTAAAAGTTACTGCCATGCGTGAAAATATCATTGAAAAAATAATGCTAAATTCTATATTTCAATACAATATTTTTATCGAAAAGACGAAGCCGCGGCGGGGTATGCTAGTAAAAATAGAAATGTTAATAGATAAAATCTTTCAATATTAATTAACAAAAATAAGTTAATAATTTCAAAATATCTAAATATTCAACTGATCAAAATAAAGAAGATGGTGAGGATGTGCAACCAATTTAAAACAATAAAAATATATTAATTTTTCCGACATTTTGGTTTACGTTTAAACCCTTCTTCAATGTTACAAAAAATTACTGCAAATAGGGAAGATGTAAAAAAAAAAAAAAAGAAACAGAAAAGTAGGAGATAGGAAAAATTAATATAAAATAATCTCAGTCTGGGGTCTACGAACTTAATCCTCCCCCTCCTTATATGTAGAACAAACCATGACAAGATCCTAGTCCACTCTTTCTACCCCATCGCCTTTGTTGAAAATCAGTTGAGGCTGTTTGTGAGCGTTAGAGCTGCCGGTGTTCAGGACCTAAGCAGAGAAATAGATTATTGTCATAACTCCCGTGGCACTACCGTTTAGCGGTGAATATGTAGAACTGTGATTTACCGGTTGTAAGGTTGAGAATGAAATGTTCATTTACAGGTCTCTTATGATTTGAATCCTCACAAGATTTTAGGATGGTCTTGTACAGGTGAAGTTTGTTATCATTCTAAATTGGGAAGGTTTCATTTAGTAAAGAATATTAAGTTCTTGCATTTTAAATCTAAAAAATATAGATATCTCGAAAGCAAACATCGGATTTCTAAATACGGGCCCCAAGCTGGATTTTTCCGCATATAATGATTTAGTGTGGTTGATACAATCAGAGCGATATTCCAGTTCCTAGCCTAAGTCCGATCACACTGATGTTTGATGATGCCCCAGGATGACAGGGCCGGAAGAGAGGAGTATTCCGCTGGCGCCGGGGTACGAGCAGTACTCCCGCTCCCTGCTGGAGGTACCCTACACTGCCACTGAGTACGGCGAGGCCTCCTCGGATGATCTGTCTTCGGAGTGGGATTCTGATGTTCCCGAGTCCAAGCTCAAGGTAAGTGAATTATTATTGAATCGTTTTATACCTTGTTTATGTAGGAACTCTCTGTATTTATTTACTAGTGTAAATACGTCATTTCCTCAATCATTAACCCACAAGAGTTACTTTCAAACCCTTATTTCTTAGCTCCATTGCGTTGCTAAGCATGGAGATGCTGCCTCTGACCATCTTGCCTAAAGTTCATTTTCCTGCTTAAACCTTCTCATTTCCGGCATGGTAGTACCTCTTGCAGAGCCTAGCTTTTCTATATAATTAAGATACATGAGTCTTGGTCTGCCTCAAAATCGTCTTCCTTCCGGTCTTGCTTCCAAAACCACTTGGCCTTCCGGTTATCTCCCATTCTACTAATGTATCCAGACCATTTCAGTTGCTTTTCATTAAGCATCTCCCGAACTGCTCCAAAACCCAACTCCTTCGTTACCCTATTATTCCTTATTTGATCTCTTCTTTCAAACCCTATTGTTTTTTTCTTTAATAGTTATTTATGGAATAGTTAGTTGTCCAATAGTTATCCAAGCCTTCGGATGTAGGCATTACACCTTGATTTTACTCGTAATACCCGTTTTTATCTTTTGCTGACTGAAGAATGAAATTAACACTATTCTTCTTCTTACGAGTTCGGCCATCTGTGGACTACGCTCAACAATTCATTTCTTGCTCTTCCGTTCCTTCCAATATCTCTTCATTACCTCTGCCTGATTCTTTCTTCTTTCATCTGACCACCGTCTATTAATTTGTGTTTTAACCATTTCCGGAATTTTGATCCTGCTGACTGCTGTTCGAAATTAGCCTCTATTCCACATTGAATTTCACTGTACATTTTCCACCTTCATATCCTCCTTTACCATTCGTATCCATGTATTCTTTCTCGTATTCCAAATCTTCTTCGTCAGTCTTCTTTCATCCTTTCTCATCAAATGCCCACAAAACGTCAATCTACGTTTCCTCATTGCATCACTTTAAATGTTTCGATATATCTCCATATTACTTTTTAATTTAAAGCCTTCTTCAGTCTCTCTTGGTCCCAATATTTTCTTTAATATTTTTCTCTCCTTCTTTTCCATATTTTCAATTTCTCCCTTATTGTTGAGAAACAAGTATTCAGAGGTATATAAGCTTTCAGGACGAACAACTGTTTTATAATGACGCAATTTAGCCTCAATAGAGAGATTTTTTTAATTATATATATCCTTAGTTTTTTGGAAGGCAAATTCCATTTTGTTGGCTCTTGCGAGATTTGCTGCTTTATCTAAACCATTATATTGAATTACTTCACCTTTATATTTAAACTTATATACCCTCCTAATGTTACCATATTTAGTCTTTAGTTCTTTGCCTGTCTTCACATGATCCGACATTTATACTGTATTTTCGAAAGAAATCTGTAAACCTGTTTTGGACGCAACTTCTTGTGATTTTTCAATATAAATTTTGGCGATCTCTCCATTTTCTGTGACTATTGTTAAATCATCCGCAAAGACCAATATTTCTCAAACAAGAGGAAAATTTGCTTCTAGGATTACTAAAATATACCATATATCAAGTCGTACACATTATTTAGTCCTCCTGTAGTTATATTATTAAAATCATTAGTATTTTTATTAAACGATTAGTGATTTTCTGAAATTAAAGCCTATTTTAAATAACATTATAAAAAATACAAAAAATAAAATAAAATAAAATAAATAAATAAAAAATTAAACAATGTTACATTCAGAAAAATCATGAAATACACTTTTGTATTATAGAACCAGTTGAGTCCTACCTTATAGAGATAATTGTAAAACTTGTCACAGTCTGAGGAAAATCTTTTTTTTTCTTGTATTTGCACCACATGTTAAGCTCATAGAAATAAACAGGTGTTGGTTTTGTAGGGGTTTAGAATACTAATAGAAATCTGTTGCTGGGCGATTTCAATAAATTTCAGCCTGGAGATGCCCTTCCTTTCACTACACTATTGTAACAACAGCAGTAGCACACAATCCCTTTGTATGTCTGTCGAGGGTTGCCGTATTTATCGTCGCCCCCGTCTCAGGTAATTCAGTTAAATATTCAGCATTCGAATGGCAGGAACTCGATACCCTGAGTACTGAATAACATCGTAAAATTCCAGCTGAGTAACGCGGTACCTAGTCGAATAAGCTTATCTCGATTTATATATCGATCTCAATATCGATAGGGCGAGGCTGTTGATATTCATTGCAATCTCTCGCCATTCTTATTTTCTTCACTTTCTCTCGAGATTGTCTGATAGCTACATTCTTGCACTTGCGTTTGATTGCATTCGTTATCACCTGTGTTCATCAGGACTGCCGCTGTGAGGTACGATCCTGGTTATAAAACTGTAGTGATCTGTTGCTGTACTAAACTATTTCATTTTTTTAGTAGCTATATTCCTTTTTATCTTTTGATCATCTTGAACGTTTCAGTTGTATTAATTTTCATGTAAGATTATTATTTGGGTATTTACTAACTGGTTAAATGTTATACCACTATGTTTTTTTTTTGTTTATTGGCATGAAACTGCTTTGGTCATCTATAATATTTATCAATATTTAAAAATTCTGAAACATTTAATTTGGAATCAGTTACAAATTATTATAACAAGTAATTCTATTTTCATTTTTCTTTTCCGTTCCACATACAAGACTAAAACGACAAGGAACTGCCCGTCGTTACATACTACTTCAACATTTACTAATCAAACGCTCAAAGCTTCCAATTAATTACACAATCCATATTTGGACGTACGGAGTTCAGCTTTGGGGCTCCATTGAACCACCCAAATCATCTCGCATCCAATCGTTACAATCCAAAATCCTTCGAAAAGTCCTCAAAATTTTCGTCAAGAAGTTGATAAATCAAAATAGTGCACTTTTCAGTCTTGCATTTTTTATCGTTTTCCAAAATCTTGTAATTACTCTAGAAATACCATTTGCGCCAAAATAGACACTTTAAGGCCTTAATAAAAAGAACAACTTAACAAATTTTTTATTACGTAGATATTAAAAATCTTGATTGGAAGTTTAATCTTTGAATTATTTTTAGAAAAATTTGACTTATTCACTTCTCCACAACCACCCATATATCACCCCCACTCCAGTTTTATTAATGAAGCTGAAATTTATGTCAATTTCAAAACATTCTTGAAAGCTGCACCTTGCATATATCACTAGCAGATCTCGAAGCGATGACAGACGTGAAGAACAGCTGGCAATTAGGGCTACGCGTTCTCGAACTAACGGTATCCAATAACAGATAAGGTTCCGCTGACATATCCTTTGGTATTCGCTGACACATCGGAGCAGTAGAGGCATGGTGCACATGGCTGCATAGCATTAAAGTATCATCGATGCTGCGGTGCAGAAATGCCATCAACAGCAGAATACGTCAGGATCTTGTTGAAACTTAAAATTAGTCATTTTAAGTAGTAAGTAATTTTCCGTACAAGAATTTATCTCGGATTGGGTTTTGAAGACCAGAACATTGAGCCTGAACGTTAGGCAGGAGTTAGAAGCTAGAGTAAACTTTTTTTTGGGAGGGATATTGAAGATTTAAGTGAAATTAATATTTGCACGGTGTTTCCGTAAAATGAAGGAAGTTTGCTTTATCTGGTGTAAAATTGCATCAAAAGATTAGAATATTTTTCAGCATATATAAATTGCTGACATCATCCGATTGCCTACAACATTGTTGATTCTTGTAGGATGATGTTTCTTTTAACAATAGGTGCTGTGAAGAGTGTAATCGGGAAGATTTCCAGGCTGGTTATACTATTATATTTTCGTAAGTGAATTGTAGAGTGATTTTAGTGTTTGTAAAATTGAATTCTTCGATGTTTAATTTAAATTAAAAAATAAAACCTCACCACTCACAACCCCCTTCACCCAAAGGTACCCACTTCGTAGAGGTGGGTGTGCCCCAGGAAGGTCCTCGAAGTCGAGCGACAACTAATAAATCAAAGAATAAATTTTCTGTCTTCAGTCGGACTCGAACCCTGGCCCGGAAGCTTGGTAGTCAAGTGCCTTACCCACTGAGATACTGCGGCTTAAATTTATTCTAGGTAAATCTTTTGAGTTTATACAAATATCATTTAGAAGCTAATTCTGATTCATTGTAATTAGAATTTACAATTTTTCTGGCATTTATTTTCGATAAACAACTTGAGTTGAACTTTGCTCCAAGAAATGGTGAAACTCTAAATTTAAAATGGATCAATGTTGCCGATTTAATTTTCGACTAAAAAAAAAATTTGTTTTTAAATGATACCGCTAATTTTAAGACAAGCCATTCATATGACAATTAATTGTCTATCTAATTTGATTAACTTCTGTGGATAAATAAATTTCATGTTATTGTGCAAATCTGGGTCTAAAACATGTCGAAATTGAATAAAATTAAAAATACAAGTTATATACTAAATTGGAGTATATTTACTCTTTCATACTGCTTATTTTCCAGCACAAGTTCGTTTCACTGTATTTTCTTTAAAAAATCAAAGTGGTGCAAAGTCTCTCAACCCCATGGTCATCATTACACAACATTATGACCGGAAGTAAGCCCTGAGATTCCACCTATGAGCCTCTTTTATGAATTCAAAGGAAGTTTAGTCTATTTGTGGCATTTGTAAATATTCATGAATATTTGATATAATGTTGAGTTTTTAATAATCCTCTATATTTACAATCATCTTAGCGGTATGAGATAAAATATTCTTTTAATAATAATTGATATCCTTGATTCCTATGGTGTTTTATTTTATTTTATTTTTTTTTCAAGAAATGAGGTAGTAGAGAAAAATAATATAACTGCTATATATAATAGGAAAGAGGTCCCATGTGAGAACGCAAAATCGTCTGACTTCAAAGTGAGCTATAATAATATCGACTTGAGTAAAATATTCCGAGTACTGCCTTGTACCTGGAACCGGATTGCCGTGCCTCCAAGTATCATTAAAGCCTATGAAGTTGTTAGAAACGTACCTTTGAGATAATTGTCCCATCGCTGTCCACCGCGGATAAGTTATTTCTCCTGTTATCCGCTGCATGAAAATGAGATGTGCCGCTGTTGACTGCATTACCGAAGCGATTGCACCCGACATCTGCATATAGAGGGCGTTTCCAACTCGGCGTCTCTTCGCTTTCTTGAACGTATGTCTTCATTCATATAAAAGACAATAATAGGCGACTTTGAATTGTGAAAATAGAACTGAAAGCATTTTATGATAATTTAGGTTCCTGGAAGTTAAGGTTATTGCTCTGGGTGTTGATTTTTATCACAAATACTTGTTTTTAAAGTGCTGTACACTATTTAAAACCAAAAATTTTTCCATCTGGCTGCGATACCTAGTTTTTTTACTATACCTATTCCTTAACTTGCAAAATAATTAATTTTTGGCTATTATATATTTTTTTTCAAATCAATCGATCGACTTCGAAGTTTCTAATAAAAGTTTTTTGTTTATAATTTTATTCTGTTATGATGTACCTATATAAATCATTGTTTCAAACTTCGTATAGGGAATTATAAATTTTCGCTCGGTTCTTCTTCAAAAAGGTCCAGAAAATCCAACATGTGATCATTGTCATAAGCAGCAAGCTTTTCCTCCTGTAATTTAAAAAAAGTTTTTACCAGAAAAAAAAATTATAAGTTAAATAAAGCCTGATGAGATCCTAGAGAATTAAAGCACGGTTTTGCCAACCTATTAATTTTTTTTTTTTTTTTTTAAATAGTATTTTAAAAGGGATTATGATGAAAAATAAATTTTAATATTTTTCTAAGCTTTATATCATGTGAGATTCCACTCATCTTCCAATTCTGTTCGCGGAAACCCTCCGAGATGTCTGAATAGAAGATGGTCTAGGGACCTTTTAATATAGTTTTTATTGAGTGCTAGTAATTTGTAGTTTCTCCACAAGTTTAGATTTTATTTAAATCACAATTAATCAGATTTAGTTGATTTATATATTATATACAGTTGTAATTATTAATAAATAAATTTTAAAAATATATGAATAAAATTTTTTACTATATAAATTTTCATGTATGTATAAATATGAATTATAGTTTTTTTATTGATATATTTTATAAAACAATGTATTAAATCATATTTTGACGTAACAAAGCTCTCTAATTAGTAGGTATGTATATGATCTCAGTAATTTAAAAATACATTGCTGCTATCGGTATATACTGGTATATGGTTTATACCGAGAATGGTATCAAACATTTATTCTTAATAATACTAGGCAATCAACTCCCCGTCAGAAGTATCGCAACCCTTTGAAATATTTGAATTTTATAATAATGTATTTTTTTTTCTTAATAAAAAATGGTTCTAATGTCTATAATAAACATTCCTAAAAAAGACATAAACAATTTTTATTAAAATAAATTACTATATTTCTTCCAATAATCAAAGAAGTTAGATAACTTACTTTTTAAAATTTTCATTTTTAACAGTTTTAACTTTAAATTTTTTAATAAGGCATATTGCTCCCTCTGGCTTAAATGACTGCTTCCACTAGTCTTGGCATTCTTATTAATAACGAAACGAATGATAAACATGGACTGAAGGATGAAAAAAACAATAAATTCCATCGTTTGTTATTAACAGGGGAAAACATTGATTTGTCTAATTCTTAATGACTCCCGTTTAATAAATAATAATAATATGAATATAAACCGAGTATGGATTAAGGTAAAAACCTGGAAAATCTTGAGAGTTATGTTGCAATACGTTTGACGGGGAGTTTATTTTTTTTAAAAAGTTAGTTCGAAGTGTTTTGGTATTGAGTAAATTATTACTATAACATTTCGGGTAGTTTACAACTATTTAGATCTTTCTTTTAATGGGTGGGACTTTTTTTAACCTTATACCCAGTAGGACGAATAAATACGTCAAACGTAAACAATATCGGGTGAAGATTTCAATATACCCTACTCGTACCCGATGTTTACGTTCTACATATGTATGCGCCCCGTTCAGTAAATAGGTTAATTTCTACAATGATAGCTTTTCTCTAAATTATTTTCATTTTTCAGATATTTTAATTAGTTAAAATAATAATTAATTACTGTTTATGATATTATTAAATGTTCTACGTTTAATTAATGTTCAATCCGAAAGCTGATAGAAAATTGGAAAATTAGGCGCGCTCAGCAAAACTTTTTTTCAAAACTTTTTTTGAGGTTGAATTTTTTTAATATAAATTCCATCTGCTGATTCAGCTTATACCTTCTGTTATCTATTTATGTGACAAATTACTTCATTTCACTTAAGAAATCTGATGAACGAAGTGGTTCATTCTTATTTAAATTAAGTTTAAAATAAAAAAATAAGAACTAAACGTTATCAAAATGAAAACCATGTGGTCTAGAGCACACACACTTTTTTTTTTTTAATAAAAATTGTCACATACCTGTTATCTAATACCTCCTTTCGTGCTTATAAAAGTTTAAAATCATTGTCACATATATGAATGTATGTATCAATGATGTTCAATTTTTTTTTTTATCTTTATAGACATTTTTTCAATTTATCAGATGATTCAATTTTTTTTTTTTTTTTTTTTTTTTATATTTGATCTTTATAGACATTTATTAAATATTCAATTATTCAGAAACTTTATATCCTCGTAATAAAAAGAAAAAAACTACCAATGCGGTCGGGCAACGGAAGGTGGTTGCAGCGTATGTAGAACCAGACTAGGGGAACAACTGTACCTCCAGTTGGAGCCTTGTTCTTTAGCTGTTTACTTGTTAGTACTTAGTTCAACAACACACTGTTTAACAGCATACATCCACTACCTTCCTTAACAGTCCTTTTAGTTTATGGCTACACATTTACGATGCTATTCATCTTCGGCTAAGAAGAAAATTGCCGATGGATTGCTTCTTTACTGCGTTCGGTTTTATAGCTGTAAGCGTTTAACGATTTGAGGTTGTTTCACATCTTCTCACCTTAATCCTTGGTAACCTTTAGGGGATTATGAACAGCTCATTAGGACCTTTTCGTATTTAAGAGTAGTATTCTTGTAAGAAGTTACTGGGAATGAAGGCGGTAAATCGGACTCTAGGGTTGGTTTACGACTGAACTCGGAACTACCCGAGAATTTCCACTGTTGAGGGCTGGAGGAATGTGATTTAGTTGTGGAGTTTGGAACCAAGCGGAGTAGTTATAAGCTGTGTGCACGCCATTCCTGGCTGAGGTACCCTAGAGCGACCTTTAGTAGTGATAGCTCAAAGTCCTCGCTTAATCTACTCTCTAAATAGTTGTATCATTTCCAGTTCCTCTTTGGCCTGCTCATTTATCAGCTCCCTCAAGTCGGTCGATAAAGTTTGCGAAGTAATGGCCTCTTATCTCTTTGTTTTATGTAATACAATACACCCTGCCGTTCAGAAAAGTTTATAACGAGAGAAGTGTATTTGTTGACTGATTTATGTTGTAGGTTCTTATAACGGGGTCAGACAAAGGAACAAAAGTAAGGATTTTTTTGCAGAATGCCGGATCTAATGAATTAGTTATTTCAACAATATAGCAGTGCTGCCGACTCCGTCATAAAAATTTTCCCCGTTTCCCTCCAACCATTTCAAAAATTCCGATTCCCCTCAAATGAAAAATAAGTAATGTTGCTTTTTAATACGCTTTTATTAACTTCACCTGTATTTAACGGAATCTTGCATCGTATGATTAACTTAAAAATTTGCACACGTTTCAAGAACCAATGAAAATACAAAGCTTGCACAACTTTGTTTTAATATTCTCACTTAGTCCAGTTAAATTAACCTCAAAATTGGGGTCTACCTTGCCAAAGTTGGAGTTGTAGGTTTTATGTTTTATATAAACCAGATGGGTCCTGAGAATAAAATATCAAAAATGAAACTAAATTTGATAAGGGGGAAATTGTTTGGGAGCAAAAAAAAACACTAACTTTTTTTAAAAAAATCAGATTTAAAAAAAAAACATGTAGAAAAATGCTTTCAATCGAAAAATGTTTTATTTGCAAAATTGAAGTTAATGAAATTGTGTTTCTAATGACATTCATTAATCTGAATTTGACTTAGACGTTTAGCTAAAAACGATTGTCAAAAATCGACGAATTTCGCTTACTTTTTCAAAATGTTAGTTTTGGTCATGTTTAAGAGTCCATAACACAGAAATGGCTAATCCAATCAAAAAATGGTAGTTAGGTTTGCTATAAAGTGTGTTTTTCTAGTTTTTTAAACTATAATTTTTAAATTTACTATTGATAAATTAAGTTTTTAAATGTCTTTATATTCCAATTAGAAAAAGTTAAAGTTAAATAAATAAACAAATAAAAATATATAATAAACAATTCGATTTAAAAACATATATAAACTGAATTTTCAACATCATTTAATTTGTTTTTTAAATATTTTATGCACATTTTTTTTTTTAAATCAATTTATTGAAATTTATAATGGTACAAGTATACATCAAGTAAATGTGTTGCGTTTACAATAGCATGCCAAAACTTGAGAAGAACTACTCATCAGTAGCACTTCGGTAAAAAATAAAAAAATCTACACAAGAAGATCTCTGGCCAATCTTCTTTTCAGACGCCTCGGAGGATTATCGGGAATTGAGTGGGAAGCAAGTTGAGAAACTAGGGGATTTGAGTGGTTATGGAACTTACGATGAAAGGATTGGTATCTGGTTTGGGCTAAATCAGCAACATATGGAACATTAAGATCTTTATGGATAAGTTTATTGCTGACAAAGTAAGGAGCATGAGGATTTTTCGAAGGATTTTTTATTGTAAGGATTGGATACGGGATGAATTGGATGGTTTAGTAGAGCCCCAAAGCTCAACTCCGTACCTCCATATAGGTCTAATCACAGTCAAGTAAATGAGTCTTTTGTAATTAATTGGGAGCTTTGAACGTTTGTCAAGTAAATGTTGAAGTAGTCTGTTACGACGAGCAGTTTCTTGTTGTTTTAGTCTTGTATGTGGATTCCAAGTAAGACGTTTGTCGAAATGGTAGCGGATCTGTTCAACAGGGATTAGTGGAATGTCATGAAAGGATATTGTTAATACACATTTGAAATCACATTTTCCCCTAACCTTTTACATACATTTCTTTCGGTGATTCAAAAAGTGCAGTCTTTTGAACCAGGTCTGTTACTCTGAGTAAGCTGTTTATAGTGTCAGTACCCAAGCAGTTTATATGGAAACTTTTTATATTGTTAAGGTCTGGAAAGAGTGATGCATTTAAAATCGGAAGACAGCAGAACAGATAAAACTGTTCTAGTTTAAGCTTCAAGTCAGTTTTCCTAATGTTTTTCTAGAGACATCTTTGATTTCCCTTTATGTAATTCGATATTGTTATAAAACAAAAATAAATACTTTATAGCCAAAATTTACTTTTATACCAAAATATTATTAAAGAAAGAATGTTCAATTGCTTCAATACAATATTTTTATCGATAAACATATATAACTTCAATTGTTTGTTAAAGCATTCCGGTCGGGACGTGAGATGCTAGTTTGATTTATATTGTAAATATGAATTGTATTTTATAATATGTTAAACATTAATCTATATCTATGCTTATCGCCTCTATAACAAAACCTTCTTTTTTTCAGGTAAGGATAGTGAGAGGTTCTCCATTTGTATGCTTTGCTTAAGGTAAGATTTCTACTTTATAAAATATTAGCTTACAGCAGATGTGTTAGGTGTAGAAAATAAAATTTTACAGTATTCGGCTTTGAAACTTAAAAGTTTCCGAACTATTAATTAAATCAAATTTGATTCTAGTGAATATGAGTTATTCGAATTATCTGAGTTTACATAGGCACTTCAAACGAGGTTTTGATGAATATGTGAACATCTGAATGCTCTGGTGAGGCATTTAAAACATTTTGCAAAATATGTGCACTTAACACATCTGTGAGGGATATAATAACTAAAAATATAATAATATCAAGCTATCACAATAATGAATAAGTTAATTATTTATTACGAAACTGATAATTTTCAATATAATTATTACTTTGGTGTTTCCTAAATATGTCTTCTATTTTTTAAATGTGAACCTATATTAAAGTTTATTATTTATTGAAAAATCGTTGTTTTTCTGAATATAATAGAATCTATGAATTTACTTCAGCGCTTATTTCTTAAAAAAAAAATACTTTATGAATTAAAAAAAAAAACGAAAATAATTAGTTATATAGTTAATTGTTCAATATAAATGTTTTGTTCAGAATTATCCATGATTAAAGTTCTAAAGAAGCACAGGTTTTAAGAATACATAATGTATGTAGTATGTATTTAAAAAGCATACCCTAAAATTATTATATTAATGCCAACGCTAATTGTTATATTTGAATATTATAATTCAACAATTTATAGTTGAATATAATAATGCAACAATCAGATGGCAACAGATTTTATATTCATCAGTATCATTTTTATTATATATCCCCTATGAGTTAATATAAATTACCAAATTATTAAAATGTGTTAATTTAATAAATTACAGTAGAGCTTCGATTATCCAAACGTCAGTTATTGGACTTTCAATTAACGGAACCGTTTTGGGGGGGGGATATAATTACTTATACGTATTGTTAAAATTATTTTTATTTTTATTTAAAATAAAATAAATAAATAAATGAAAAACAAAATTATTTTTTCCATGAATGTCTATAATTGAAGCTGAATTTATTTCACAGAAACTGAAGAAAATGAACTTCTATACATACCTACAATTTTGTTTACTGAGAACTGTATAATTAATTAGACCATTTCATTTGTTTCTCTCAAAATCGTAAAACTTTGAAAGCAGCGAAAAGTGGGTTTTTGGAAGATGCTGTTTACTCATAATATTTTTTTAAAAATGAATTTCGATTATCCGACCCATCCCTAAAAAAAATTCAAATATCAATACTTATGTTTTTCAAAAGATGTTTTTTTTTTTAATTTTACAAATATGTTTTTGACTGAACGAAAGAACATTATTTAGAGTTATATTACAAATACTTTTTATCGATCAGTTTGATTAAATTAATAAAAAACGAAAGCTCAACTTGTTGATTTAAAAAATTAAGATAATAATAAGCTTACATGCTAGTTTATCTTTGACATTATGTGAGATGAAAATTTTCCATATTTTTCCCCACCAGTTGGTCCAAACTGGCTATTATGATTGCAAATATACAGGGCTGAAAATAAAATAAATTTCTTCCTTCGGATATGTTTGTTTATTGAATCTAACACCTTTTAGTGCTTCACATTCTGACTAGGATCAAACTTCAAGTTTTACTAAACTAATCGGATTGAAGTCGGTATGGTAGCTTTAAAAGAAGTGTCTGTTAGATTTACTGTCGAAATAGGAGTCGAGAAGACCGGTTTGTTTGATCGCTTCCTGTTCTAGGATCTAGCCTCCTAGAATATAGCCCTAGATATATTAGTACTTCATCAGAATTATTTCGGGCTGCAGGTGTAGTATACTGTTGTGGATGGGACCACTCCGGCCTTAAGTGGTCACTCAGCCCGGTTTCCTGTTCTCTATGTGGGCTCTATCCCTTTGTATAACACTTCTCTAAATTTAAAATTATTTAAAAATTAAAACAGTTTAAAAGTTATTTATAATATCAGAATATTTTTAATTTATAATATAATGAAATGAAATGAAAATAAACTTTATTCTAGGGCCAATGCCCCTTAAGAATAATTATAATGAACAACAAATGGCGACCTAGCCGCTGAATATAATTAAGAACATAATGAAAGCAGGAAAAATACAGCTAAAATTAAATTAAGTTATTTAAAAGAAAATTAAATTGCTATATAAAAGTAATAAAAAGTAATATTACGTGTTATAAAATATCACTCAAAAATAAAAAAAAAAAACTCTATCTTAAGATTAAGGATTTAAAATAAGCTTCCAAAACAAAAATAAGGGGGAAAAAATTCAATGAAAAAATACAGTAAACAAAGCTAAAAAATATATATAAATTAACCGAAAAAATAATGTATGTTGTCTGATAAAATAATATAAATTATGCCAAAACCAATTATACAAATTTGGTGCAATAGTACCCAAATAATACTGTACATAATTCTGAATATTCATATTTCATTTTAAAAAATATTTTCTTCATCGATATGACCATTAGATTGAATATCTAACAAGTAAACGAGAAGTCGGGATTTAAAGCTACTGTGTCATATGCACAAGTGTTTGAAGACTAAGACATAGGAAAATTAAACATTTTTCCTAACCTTTTTTAATAGGCCATGAAGTCGTTGGTCAGGGATTAATTGCTAAATACCCTTCTTTAAAACAAAAAAAAAATACATACATTTGAACTACTAAATATTATAAACTCCCCGTCAAAAGTATTGCAACACCCATAATTCTCGAGATTTTCAAGTTTTTACCTAAACCTTCATTCAAGATTAAAAAGACAAGAAGCTGCAAGTCGATTTCGACTGCTACAACACTTACTCGACAAAAGTTCAAATCTCCCGATTCACTACAAAAACTCATCTATATGGCGATTATCAGACCTATTTGGATTTACAGGGATCCACCAAACTATCGAATTCCTCCCGCATCCAATCACTCCAATCCAAAATCCTTAATGCTCCTTACTTTGTCACAAATGAACTGATTCGCAATGACCTTAATATCCCATATGTCGCAGGTTTGGCACGAACCAGATACCTTTCTGTTCATAATAAACTTACTTCTGATCCCAGTCCACTTGTTGCACAACTTGCTTCCCATTCTATTCCTGGCAATCCTCCGAGGCGTCTGAAAAGAAGATGGTCCCGGAATCTTCTTCTTTTGTAGATATTTCCTTAGAAACATATTAATGGGTAGTTCCTCTACAAGTTTTAAGCATGTCATAACTTCTCATTGTAAACCACTTATTTACTAGATGTATTTTTTTTTTTTTTTTAATACAGTTGTAAATGTCTGTTAATACAAAAAAAAACTTATGGCCACTAAATAAATCATCAATGTAGATACAGAATACAACTGCATACCTTAATGTCTCTTTTATATATTATTAAATCGTAAATATATTTTGAATATCCTCATAATTATAACAAATTACTATGAATTACAAGTCATTTATGGAGCCACAACGCAGTCAATATGTCGTCTTTTATGTATGGTCTGGGAGAAAACCCGAATTTATTAAAAGTATTTCCACTAATTGGATCATTATTCTAAAACCATCTCATGGACGGGTTTTAAAAACTTTTATCATTTCTACACCGGCATGTAAACGCCCTACTTAAATACAAATAGCTTAACGGTACCCATGAAATTTTGCACATAGTTCTTGAGGCTGTTCTCAATACATTCATAATTATTTTTATTTATCTCATCTTATATATATATTGTAACATTTCAGTTTAATTTAAAATTTTAGCAACTTTGTTTTGTTTTTTTTGTGTTTTTTTTTTTGTTTTTTTTTCCTAATGCTGCTTTATTTTATTTACTTAATCTTCCAAATAATCTTAATTTAAATATGCCCTAGTTAAAGTAAAATTTGTATGTGTATGGAGACATGAATGATATTCTATAATTATTTAACTTTCAAATAGTTGATGGTAATGCAAAAAAAATAATAAATCATTATGACTGCCATTAATATACAATATTAATGTACTCTAAACTACCAATACAAAATAATCTTTTTATTTTTTAATTCTTAGTGACAGGAGGAAGAATATGATGGAATAGGAGAAAGGAATTCTAAATAGTGCTATAAATTTCAAGATAGATAGGTAAAACATGTGGTTACCTTGGAAAATTAAACCTCACCCTCTATTTCATTTATTTGCTAAAAAAAAAAATACTAAAACTATTTTGACGTGGATATGCCTTTAGGTTGGAGGTACACTTTTTTGCTATAAGGTTTTTTTTTCAGATTCAAAAATGTAGCATTTTTCCACTCTCTAGCTCTGTTGGTTTTGCTCTGATCAAAAATGTGACGACAGTTCCCTCGTAAGAAATTTAATCAAGAAAATGTTTAAGAATATTTGTTGACCCACCGTGTTTTGCATACATTTTTTTTTATGTTGTGGGGCTTTAATGACTCGCTGTTGCTCTTTTGGTGTTACACGGATCTAAAAATAGCCGACAGTTTCCTGATCAGACTCAGTAGATATAAAAGCGGTAGTTTATAGATAGACATATTCATGATCTTTTTTTTTTTTTCTTCCTCAATCAGGAAGGAATTAATTTTTTTTTTTTTTAAGAATACATTGAGTGCTTTAATTCTGTTTACCTTGGAAAATTAAAAATTAACTATATTTCATTTATTGCCTATAAAAGAAAAATTAATGAAACTTTTTTGGACATTGATATGTCTTTTAGTTGGGGTCTATATTTTTGTTGTTTTACCTTTTTTTCACTCTCAAAAATGTATCGTTTTGACACGCCTCTAGCTCTGTTGATGTTTGGATCTAAAATTGGACGACAATTTTCAGATCAGAAATTTAATATATATAATATAGCATGTGTCACTAGGACCTATCGTTGAGGAACTAAATAGGATTTAATAAAAAAAAAAGTCTCGTTTTGTCTACATTGGTTTAAGTGTATGGAGCTTTTTTTGACACGCTGTTGCTCGGATCAAAAATTTGCCTGCCGTTTCCTTATTGAAACAAAACCAGTAGATTATGGATAGGCATATCCATGGTCTATTGTTTTTTTCCCAGCTGGGGAGAAATTGAGTTTTTTTTTTTAGAAAAAATTGAGTGTTTTAATTCTGTGAGCAACCTAAGATTTCTTGAAGATCCCATGGAAACCTCTTTACATTCTAGTGTTTTAAGCATAGGTTTTGATTGAAGCGTTGAATTCTAAAACCAGCCAAGTCTAATTTCCAGATTTTTTAGTTTTTAGTTTTTCTACTAGATTGTCTATTTAGGGAGAGAGGAGAATAAAGACTAATGAGGATTTGGGAATCTTGTATGGCCAGTCGAATATTGTGAACTTTATAAAAAAGGGAAGATTGAGGTGGCTTACGGATAGGAAGTAACCTTCTCCCGAGGAAACTACTTTATAAAAAGCCTGGAGGAGCTTGTAGATGAGGTCGTTCGAGAATGAGATGGTTGGATGACATAGAGGAGGACTTGAAACAATTGGAAGTCAGAAGATGGAGGAACGTTGCTGCCGATAGAGCAATTTGGCAAGGCCCTTGTCCTTTGAGGGCAGTAGCGCCATAAATAAATAATCTAGATTACCTGTTGGTGAAAGGTTTTCTTTGAAAAATAGTTAAATCACATTAAAAACGGCCATACGAAACATATGTTTTATGCCTTTACGTTTATCGACCAGCTGTTTAAAATTAAAAAAAAAGAATTTTGGAATTCCACGCTTCAATTAAAATAATCATTTACCTTTCCGGTAGACATAAGCATTCCTGTGCCTTATGGATCTTTCCTCTTTCAAAACAATCCAAAGGCCCGAAAGCGAATTATATTGAGTTAGCATTTGCCCTAAGAGAGTGTGCGGATGGTGCCAGAGTGCCAGATATAGTAGAGTAAATTTATGAGTTAATTTATCTCATACAAACAAGATGGCAGATAAATAACGAGCGCAATAGATAATTTTCGACCTCACTGTCCGCACCGCTAAAGCTCCCCGTGACGTATGTTATCTCCCCCGGATTCCTTACCAAATCCAGAAGAGGGAACACACTGCACAAGGTGGCGCTGCGGCATTCCTATCATCTCCTCTTGCCTCTTTTACATAATTATTACCTCTATGGAGTGACCTGGCTTTACGTTGAGTAATGGCTTGTGTAGGGGTTACGATTTAAACACTTCGTAGCTTGTATCATCTCAAAATGGGCTGTTTTTCGGAAGGCTTGGTGCTTTCCCTTCATATTTTTATGTTTTCAAATCTTACGTCACTTTCAATTTGGATTAATAAATTAAATGTAAACATTCATCATCAGTTCTGAAACTTACAATGAATTCAAAACATCAGCACTGCACAGTTTATACAGGATGTTTCAGGGTTAAATTCTTCTCTCCACCTCCTAAACACTAGATCCCAAATTTTTAGCCTATAATATGCCTTCACATAAAATTGCTTCCTTTGACAAATCCTTCATCATTCTTGCAACCTCCTTCTGGAATTCCCCTACCCACTTCTATTAGTAAAGCAGCTTCCCTAACTTCCTTTTAAAAAAATTTATTTCTGTACCTTCTAGACAATCAATGTAAATTTTACAAATACGTACATAATTAAATAAATACTTAGAATTGCTTCTTTTTTTTCTTTTATATGTATACGATTGTATTTTATGTTATTATTATTTCATATATTTTTTTAACTTAATTCAATGTTTAATTTTTTTTTTCTGTCAAAAATGTATGCCGTAATTACTGAAGCATTTAATTTGTAAATAATACGACCAGACAATTGTACTTGTAACTGTGCATTATTATTATTTTTGTACTGTAAGTCCCAGAATAAAGTTTATTTTTTTATTTCATTTATTTAAGTAACCAAACTGAACATTTGAACTAAGAAATAAAAACATATCCTATGGATCCATATCAGCAAACGCCTTTGTTTAGGAGATATTCACGCCTAAGGATTTTCATTGTTAGAATTATTTAGGCATAGTAAATGAATACAACAAGCAAATTATTTTATTTGTTCCAACTACTTCATTTTTTAAATGTAAACATTAACATTCATATTAAATGTTGTTCAAAATGATTTCCTTGGGCAGTAAAACAGGACTCGGCATCATTCTTCAACAGCAGCATTGGCAGAACGGCACTGGATCTGTGTTATTGTTACAAGATTTAATTAGCCTTCTTCGTAAAGATTTAAGGTCATTGTTTAATCTAACCCCGAACAAAAAAAATCCATTAGTGTCAGGTCTGAAGAGCCATAATTCAAAATAGTATTATTCCTTAAGTCAATAGTTTATGTACAGGTCACATAAAGTCATATTAGTATTCTATCTAAATCCATCTCCTAAACAAATTGTTTGCGGACATACCTTCATACTTCATACTTAACCCTGAAAGACCCTGTATATATAAATTTTCAAAAATGTAAGGCATGAAATCGAAGTTGATACTCACATAAGAAAGCGAAGAAATCCTTGGGCTTATAAAATATATAAGGTCCTAGAATAGACTGTTAAGAATGTGCGAAATGGGGAGTTAAATTACTACATTCATTAGCCAGGTAAATGGGCAGTCTTTTTGATTTTCCGTATAACTTGTCGGTTTTTCTCTATTGGAAATATTTATCAGGTTATTTGGAAAAATTTATGGATGGGTTTTAAACGATTTATATGATATAGGGAAAACTTAAGGGACTTCACATTTCCTTGACTAATAAGTGTAGGCATCAAAATATGTTTAACTAAACTAGCCAACACTAGCAAGTTAAAAGTTATTATATAAATGTAATGGCTATAAAGCATACGATATTAGGACGTACGATAGTAAGACGCAGAATTTCAATTTTGCTATCCATTTAACAATGAACCTAACTATATGAGACAAATGACACTTTTCGGAATTTTTGGAAGAGGTTTTAGGAAACAACATTCATTACTTTGCTTTTTAACTTTGCTACTTATAACAAAAATATATCTAACGTGTTTTTTCTATATCCACTTTTCGCTTCTTTTTTTTTATCTAGAAATCGTGGTAGAAATCGGTAAAAAACCTTTATGAAAAATTCATTCTCTTAATAGTATTAGTTAAAATCTTATCAGTATATTTTCTTTTTTTACGATATTGTTAATTATATGCAATTATAAATAAATTATAATCAATTCAACAAAAAAATTGGAAGTGAAACTAAAACATTATGTAGAAAATAGTTTAAAATTAAATGTTTAGGAATTTTTAGAAATAATAAAATTGTTACAGATTTTTGTTTAAATGACGAGATATATATTTTCAATTGTCCCATTTTAAATTTGTTTCTAGTAGAAACAAAAAAACTGACCAGTCTTAGGAAAAACCTAAAGGACTGCCCATGTTCTTGATTAATGATTGAGTGGATCAAAATGTATTTAACTACCTGATGTTTTGAATTTTGGACTGATGAGTGTTTAACAATCGCAACTAGTCTTCGAGAAAAAAAAATTCAATAGAAGTGGCAATTAATTCATCAATCCTAATTGTATTGATCCTTCTATACCATCATAAATATCTATAGTGATTTTAAATTTGTTTCGAATCTCAGGTTATATACAATTTATGTGTTTATTTCGGATATATTTTGTGTATGTATACACATATGTACATATGGACCTCTACCTAACTCCCTTCAACACATCTTTCAAACGTTCTTTTATTTCCAGAGCATCCAATTTCTGGAACTCCCTCCCTTCCAACACTCGCCATTCCTCCACTCATAATAGTTTTAAATCCCGAATTTTCCTTTACTTGGTAGTTATAACATTTATTTCTCCTGGTGATATATTTTTTAGCTATGTCAACTGTATTTTTTTTTCTCCCTTATTTTTTGTTTTCTTACCTTATTTTAAATTCTTAACCTTAAGATATAATTTGTTTTTCGTGTAATATTTATAACATGTTATTACTTTTATACTTTACTTTTATTAATTTAGTTTTAATATTTTTCTTTATTGATAGTGATATGTCCTTAATTTTATGTACGGCAGCTAGGCACCCATTGCTCATTATAATTATTCTTAAAGGGCAATGGCCCCAGGATAAAATTTATTTTCATTTTCATTTTCATTCCTCATTTTCATATATACACATACTTTTGCAACAGCTGTCCCAAATACCTGTGCCGTCAGATATAGCTAGACAAATCGCCCACTAATTTGAAGCAGACGTCAGACTGACGCTAGCTTCTGACCTCCACAGCTCTCTCGGAGCTATATCTTCTTAGATACAATGTCTGTTTTCGCAGTACGTTCTCGGATCTATTACTGTGTGTGTTTCGGAATATATTCATCATACACCATATCAAGTGTGGTATGGGTAATCTAAGTCGGAGGGAATGCCCTATGGATTCGACAAACGATACCCAGCCCCTAGTCTCTAAGCGGGTAAATAGTTATTTCCTCCAGGGGATATTAAAACAGTAAGTTTAAAATTACTTATTTTTATTTAAAAATCATTAAATATTTTTTAAATAATTTATTTTTAATTTCTCATTTTTAACTTCAATATCATCCGATCCACTTTTTTTTCAAATTTTATAATTAAACTCAATTTATAACATTTATTTGAAATGAGGAGTCATCTTTCATAGCTGAACTTGTCTTCTTTTGCAGTACGTTCTCGGGTTTATTAGGTCTTTTACTGACACTCAGTCAGTGTTTATTTTTTCCGAAGAAGCATTGCTTTCTGCGCACACATTAGGTCCCTTTTTACTGAGAAATCGTTGTAGGAATAGATGTCCATTAAATGTCAGTGGATTTAATGTTAAACTTCTTTTGAAGAACCTAGGTGTCTAGGTCTATGCTAGAAACTGCGAATTTTTGTGAAATCCAATTTTTTTGGTACATTTTCCGCTCGAACTTCCCAAATATTTCTCCCATCCAAAATTTATTTTTTCCATCTGAAAGCTGGTAGAATTTACTATTAGATCATATGTATATAATGTATATTTAATTTATATTTTTATGTATATAATTTATATTTAATCCCGTGAAACAAACACACTAGCACGCTAAATGTGAATGTTTTGGTAAACTTTGACAATTATGACATGTTCAGTCGGCTCGCGTAGTTGTTTCACGGGTTGTATTTTAAATTACATATATAGGACCTAATATTAAATTTAGCCCGATTTTAAATGAAAAAAATAAATTTTTCATGGGACATAAATGTTTGGAGATATAAGGAAAAATAAATTTTAAAAAAACATGGAATTTACAACAATGCTGGTTGCTTAGCGTGCTGGTATTTGTATTTTAAGATACTTGAATAAAACTTCATAAATAGATTCATATATTTATATTGGCACAGGTTTAGATTAAAAACAAAGAGAAACATACATATATTGTTTTATTTTTGACACATAGTTTCTTTGATTAATTGTTTTGCTTTAACTTCATCCATAGTCCTGAATTTTAAGAAGTTAGACATTGCAGGCAGAATTTGATACAGCTTGTATATATATATATATATATATATATATATATATATATATATATATATATATATATATATATATGTGTGTGTATGCATGTATGTATCTATGTATGTATATATTCCAATTCAATCATTAATATTGTTTTATTATCATTAAATAGTTTTGTTTCGATTAAAACAATCCTTTTATGGCTGCCGTTAAGCATGGTCAACTTCAGCCTTGTCCATCTCACATATTTCATTGTACTCAATAAAAAGTTGAAGAAACAAGCTACTAACAATTATTAGTTCCATTAGCAATAATTTTAATGAATTGACAAAGGCCAAGACGTCTGAAATAGCCTCATGATTGAAGTTCTTACGTTGCATTACGCACTGCAAATAGATCCAATAATTTATAGCATGTAAACACAATTACCATTTCATGAATAGCAATGTAGTATTGACGTATATCCTACACCTACAGATCAGTCTAGAAATAGGGTCGTAAATAGTCACCTTGTTAAATAATTATTTCAAACATGTAAATTTATTTATTATTATTATTTTTTTTTTTTAAACAAAGTTCTTCTTTTATTCTCTCACCACTATATGTTAATTTCTAAGTAAATGCCTATAATTCATCAACTACACTGTGTAACAGATTTCATATCAATTTCACTTGAGGAAAGACTATATGCTACATGTGCATTTCTAGATGTATCTCGAGCATTTGACAGAGTTTGGCACGACGGACTTCTTTTTAAATTAAAAAATCTTCTTCCTTTTACCTATTATCTTATCATTCAATAATTTTTCTCTGAAATATTTTTCCCTGTCCGACAAGGCGCAGATATCTTTTAAAAAAAATAATTAACAATTAGTAATTCCTGGACTACAACAGTTAATAATAATTTATGAAAAACTAGAGAGAAACGTTATCACAGAAAAAAATAAATAAAAGATTGATAACTGTTAAAGGAGTAACTCTCTCGAACTAAACTCCTCGTCAAAAGTATCGCAACACTTTGAAATATTTGAATTTTATAAAAACGTATTTATATTTTTAAATAATAAAGAAAGGTTCTGAAGTTTTTGATAAACATTCCTGAACTAAACATAAACAATTTTTATTGAAATATATTGCAATAAACAAAATTCTTCCAATAAACAAAAAAGTTAGAAAACTTACTTTTTTAAATTTTCATTTTTTACAATTTTAACTTGCCTCCTCTGGCTGGAATCACTGCTTCCACTTGTCTTGGTATACTTGTAAATAATGAAACGAATGATAAACATGGACTAAAAGATATTTGAAAAAATAATCTAAAATTCCATCGTTTGTTATTAACAGAAAAAAACATCGGTGTGTCTAATTCTTAATGTCTCACGTTTAAAAAACAATTATTATATGGATATAAACCATGTATGGATTAAGGTAAAAACCAGGATAATCTCGAGAATCATGGGTGTTGCAAATACTTCTGACGGGTAGTGTTGTTCATACACATCTTAAATCCTATTAAATATTTTTCGTATCGTGGGATCAGTAGACGCTCCTATTAAACAGGACAATCTTTGCAAATGGTATGTATATTAAGAGAAAGGGGGGTTGATCAAATAGCCACAAAAAAAAGAAAATTGAACATAAATGATTCAGTGTACTTTACGAATCTCCTCTATGGATTACAATCTATGAATCCTTTTGATAAATGTAAAATAACAGCCACTCCAGAAGTGTTGCTTGACAAATCGAATCAGGAATGAACTTGGGAAAAGCAATACAGAATTCAGGATATAAATACTTATGAGGCTTGGATATGCAAGAAGGCTCAGAACCTGCAAGTTCCTCGAAGACCAATGGGCAAAGACCAAGAGGTCTGCTCTGGGATATCACAGATAGATGAAGCCTTAGAAAAAAGAGAAGAAAATAGATTAATATATAATGGTTGAATTTCATGAATCATGGCTTTTCTACTCTAAAACCGTTAAAGAAAAAAAAAGAAAAGAAAAAAATTACTAATATTGACTTAAGAGGCTTTTACTAGAAGTGTGTCAGTGATCGATCAGAATTAGTAAATAATAACGTCACGAGTTTAAAATGAGTTGTTGTTGTTTTTTTTTAGTACAGCTATATTCTTTTTTGAAACTAAAAAAAGGAAGTGCTTGTTATGGCTACTGAGGGATCTGAGCGGATTTTTCGACAAAGTAGGTTATATCGAAAAAAGCGCTCCGCACGGTGGTGGCATAATGAATGCGTTGTACCTACCTAACGTAACTTACCGTATGGGAAAATCCTCCCCGATATACTGCTTTCCGATCGGTTGTAAAACATTGTAATTCCGTTTGAACATAAACAACAAGGTTTTCACAAGAAATGGATTTTTATTATATTAAATGTTGTAGTTTAGGGAGTTGTTGGACTGAAAAGCAGACAAATCTTAGGAGATAATCTAATGACACCCAAGGCGAGTGGCATAAGCGAAAAAAACGTTACGCAAGAAAACTATAAACCCCCAGCCAGTATTATGCTTCATTCCTGAGTGAAGTCCTAAACCCTCTATGTGATTTAGGCATTGACAAATCTTTTATCTATGACATCATATTTATCATTGTATTGAAGGCATAATTAAACAACCTCTAACATTCCTTGCCTCAAGTCTATTTTCACTATAACATGATGGAAGATACAAAGCATTTGTAGGCTTTCATTTTGGTCGACATCGGCATTCATTCCTCTGTAATGTTATGTTTGTTTGTTTGGGCTTAACGTCTTATGTAACTAGGGCAGGAAGGACGAGTTATCCTACAGGTTATCAACCTATTCTAACCATGGTAGGAAGGTCAAGATTCATTTCGTGGGATTCGAACCCACGAACTTCAGTACCGAGCGCGCTGAGTCCCGCGCCCCAACTAGCTCGGTCATCAAATCCTAAGTCTGTTATGTTATGTATTTTATAGTTTAGCGACATCAGTGCTTGAAACTGAAATGTCAATGGTGGTGGAAAAGACATTTCGTTCTAATTATAGGTAAGTCTTTGATCTCACTAAATGCAAACTTCACTTTTTGTGGAAGCTTTAAAAATTCTGCTTGTTATCTCTTTAAATCCAATCCCTATTACGCTATGATCTGTTTTGATGTTAAGTTATGCCTCTTTTTATTTCTTTGTTTTTCGCTTTGTTTTGGTAACATCTGCGATCCTAATGTATTCCAAGCTGACGCTCATAGACTACGCTAGATACTACAGACAGGTGCTGCCGACGTCATCGGCTGTTTACGTTTTACAAATAGTTATCACCAAAATTAGATTCCGTCTCACTAACAAGCATTGCCTCCAACGCATGCTTTGTCCTTGGGAGCCCAACATGGATCTTGTCAACAACACTCCACTTTTCCGCACGACTATTAATAGCTGACCTTTAATCAGAGTACCAGAGGACCATTACAATAATCATTTCGTGTCATTATTGCCGATCGTCAGTTGCTTTTAGAAATGAATTAGCGTTTATCACGAAGCAATTTTCTCCGTTCTATTCAATGGCGACAGTATAGTAAGTAGTTACAACATTGCTGTATATTTTTAAACTCTGGAAGTAAAATGGGATTTAGTCCGTTATAAATCCATTGAAATATATGGTTATAAGTTTTTGACATATTTAATAGATATGTTTATTTCATCTTTTTTTTTTTTAATTATTATTGAAATAAGGATTGATCACTTATTTGCCACTTTTATTAAAATTTTTAGGCAAATCTAGTTTAGAATGTTGAACTGAGCAGTTCTAAAAACATACACTATAAAATCTTAGATTATCTTCCATATACAAATTAAACTTGCTTATATTAATGTAAATATTAACGTTCTATTGACAAGCACATGCAAACCTTTGTCTAATTTTGCAATGATGTTACAGAATTATAATATATATTTTTAAATAGGAATGATCATCCCAATGGTGTAATGATATAGAATTCAACAAAGTGTCCAACAATATTGCAGACAGCTCCAGGAAGAGAGTTTAAGCGTTGCGGCGGCTAGCGTAGCGTACTCCAGCCCGGTCGGTGACCTTCGCCCACGTCCGCCCTACCTGGGTCCTCTTTGATATTTTCAAGGTTACGTTTTGCTTTTTTTTTCAACGTAATCATGTATTTATTGGTGTCTGAGGATAGGCTTGAACATTCAAATTTTGTCTAGTTGGCACTCGATTAGTGATGTTATTGGTATATTGGCAGGTTGTAGTAAAAACATGAGATGGGTCAATGAGAATCCGTTTTTCACTTTTATTCTATTTATTACATTTATCCGACTCCTCCAACATTTACTATTCAAGCTTTCAAAGCTCCCAATTAATTAAATAAGAATTATTTACATGACAGTAATTATATCCGTTTGGACATGCGGAATTAAGTTTTGGGGCTCCATTAAACCTTCCAATCCTTCTCATATCTAATCGTTACAATCCAAAATCTTCGTATAATCCTCAATGCTGCTTATTATATCACAAATCAACTTATCCATAACGATCTTAATGTCCTATATGTAGCTGAATGGTACCAAACCAGATACCTGCCCTTCCATGACAAGCTACATACTCACTCGAATCCACTAGTCTCCCAACTTGCTTCTTACTTACCGCAGTAAGTACCTAAATGTATAAAATAAAATAAAAACCTCCATGGTTTAAGATTGTCCATTCTGACGCTCCTGATATTCGTGCTTATTACATCATGGTAAAATAGTTCGAATAGTATTTTGTGAAGTAACTTAAGTGTCACAATTAGCTTTAAATCCTATAAGCTGCATGGCATACTTCCATTGACTTGTGTCACTTTGTCTCTTGTGCAGAGCCGTGCACCTGTCGCCATATACAAATTTAAAATTTGCTTTATTTTAAGTTATTATTTGACAGTTGTCGAATTCGGTCTGCCTATACAGAAAAATTGAGATTTTATTTTACTGCCTGGGGTTCCCTTTTCAATTTGTTCGATTATAAAAGTTAAATGGAAGTTGCGTCTATTTTTACACCACTATACGACTTTATCGTGAATATCGTTGAACATTTGAGCTCATTGGTTTTCTTCCACCTTTTTGGGCTTCTAACTTGATAAGAACAGTATTCCAAAAAGTACAACGATTTAGTTATTGTTCTTACTTGAATGGCCAATAACATTGTTTAAAATAAGTAGTTTTTGTTTTGCCAAATTTTATATGACAAAAAAGTTTTACTTTTTTGTTCTCTTCTTCAGAACTTCTTTTTCCATATGAATATATTTTGCGTTGTTCTAAATTACCCGTATCACTAATCCTTCATAACTCAATCCATTTCGCTTAGGCTTTATTTATTAATCCACGCCTGTCAAATCATTCATTCACAATCAGAGAACTGTCTGGGCCGTGAATGTCATCGTAATAACGACATGTCAGAGGTGTGGAAGAACAATGCTCCACTCAAACTCTTTTGCTGACTTAATATTATTAGTTATTATTCTTGAAGTGATTACAAGAAAATGTAGCTCTTGCATCTCTTATTCAATTTGAGACTCATGTTTTAATCATTTAAGCTGAATGGATTTCAAATAAAGTGCATTCTTTTGGTAGATATTGTACTTTTTTTTAAAAAAAAAAAAAAAAAAAAAAAAATTGATTTGAAAATTCAGAAAAACGTTTCCTGAGGAGTATTTCTATTTGTAAAAAAAAAAAAAAAAAAAAAAAATTGATTTGAAAATTCAGAACGTTTCCTGGGAGTATTTCTATTTGAAAAAAGAAAAAAACTTAACTTTGGAATGAAATGTCAGTGTTTCTTCGATGTTAAAGGAAATTACCTAAGAATTGTCTTAAATATTCAATATTATATAAAAATACATTTATATACATCTTAAGTATTTTAACCCTTTCATATTTATTTTTATTTTTAGAAAAATGGGTATCAAAACCAGCTCAATCCATAAACTTTGAATATCAATGTTTTGTAGTTTTTTGATAGTTATTTGTCAATGCTATCACGCTACTCAGCGGTTTGGAACAAACCCAACTTAATCCAAGCTTTAGCAAACATAAATGGCTTGAATAATTTGCTCACCTAGCATTTCGGGGATCAGTTGATTAGAAATCTTATCTCTCAAATATAGTAAAAACGTTGTGAGGAACCAAATTCAACAAGAAAATAATGCAGAAGGGGAATTTGAACTCTCATGAAATTGGATTTATCTAAACTAATTAATATCTTCCATTTTTTCCTTTATAATAGTAATCTGTTTAGAATAAGTTTAATGTTTAATTTTTTCATTAACTACTGCCAATAGTGCCACACTTCAAAATTTATTCAAATATTTTCAATTTATTTGTACATTCAGGTAAAACAATTAATTATCAACATCAATATGATAAATTGATTTATCAACTCACCTTTTTGTTTTTACAGTAAAATACATGGCAAAAAATTGAGGAAAAAACATTAATTTAATTTAAACCTTAGAGGAAGGATGAAAAAAGAAAACTAAAAATCTTTAAATAAATTTTTATTTATTTATTTATTTTTTTATTGTCTCGACCTCTACTTACCACGCTATTTCCACTATCTCTTCCTTTTGCCCGGGCTTTAACGTTTGCCCAGTATTACCGCATTCGTTCCTATACTGTTCCTTTCTCGCTTCAGTCCATGCCTTGCCAGTTTCTAGCCTTGGTTTTTTTGGAAACCCTGGTTTTCTTGGAGTTTCTTCTTAAGCGGAACACGTTTCTCTGTTTCCTCCTATGTTATCCATACTTCTAGATCGTTTTCAACCTCTGCATTTTCATTCCTTGCATTTCTTATTAAGGAAGTAGCTAAAAATCCGTTTGCTCAATCTCAACCAAATTATAATTATTTATAAATAATTAGACAGTACTGATAATTTAAATAAGAATAACCATTTGAAATCGTACTCCAAAGGTTTTCAAAAGAAAAAAAATTTTTTTTCGGAATAATTGAATGGACAGAGCGTAATATGTTTTTTGTCTCTCCTATAAATTTTATAAAAATGGATCTAGCAGGTTTTGATACTAAAAGCCTCATATAGTAACAAAAATGAAGGAAAACTTCTTGTGCAGTTTAAAATAAATTTAAAAATATATCAAAGACCTGTTTATTAATCTTTAATTTTTTTTTTAATAGTTTTTATTTATTTCTTTTTTTTCGCAATATAGTTGATAAATTTCTGGCTTTTTATAGGAGTTCTAATCTTATCTCCATAAGAAGATGGGTTAAATACTGCCTCAGTTATTGATCTTTTCACGTAAAACGTTTAAACCTTTTTTCTTTGAACTTGGTCCCTTATAAGTCTAACTAATGATAGCTGTTGGATTGTGGACTACTTACTATTAATTGCTGTTCTAAGGTCGACTCTCCTAAATATGGGATGCGTTCTAAGCGCAACTTGAGCTCTGCAGATGTTATCTCTGAGTCAAGCAGCGTTCATTATCCGCTTCTATAATGTCAGTTGCCTCAGAAAACCTCAAAAATGATTCTATAATTCTAAAAAAAATTCCTTATTCAAAATATTATTTATCTGATTTATATAGTAGATTTTTAATTTCTTAGTTTAATGTCGCTTATGTCATATCCTTTTAACAGTAAATAAAATGCTGTTTATTCCTTTTCGGTTATTTTTCTTTCTTTTTTTTTGTGAGATAACGGTAAGTTCATTTCTCGATAATAATAACGATAAACAGTAAAATATTTAATAAAACTAGATTAATTTATATGATTTTATTTATCAATTTTCTTAGTGGAATAATAAATTAACAATATAGGTACCTTATATTAATTTTTTAAATTATTTATATATAGCTATTAAATAGAATGATTTACATATTATGTTATAGTAATTATTGGTTACGGAACCTCGCAGTTGGCTAAGAATTCCTATTATTATTATTGTTATATTATAAGTTTTTCGCTTCAGGAACTCAGGACCATGGATCACGCTTACCTTTCTACTGTTTTTCAAAACTGACATTTTGCTATGCAAAACCCCGTCATTATTTTCTAGCTGCAGGCCATTCGATATATTTACCGTAGAGGCATGATGAAACTGAATAGTCCATATCCTACCCGTTTATTTCCTTAACCCAAGCAGTGATTTCCTTACGTAATTTAATGTTTTTATATATATTTTTAAACAGACGAAGGACTACAAGGAAGAATTTCGTTTTGAATTTAAATACAAAATAATTTTAATTATTCACAGTTCAATCAGTGCTTCACATTTACCGTATAAATATGTCTAATTCTTCTTTAGGTTACTACCACGTTGTCAACTGCAAATTACTATGTCTGGCTTGGTGTTTGTTTTCGTCGAATATCAGACTTCTCTAAAAGAAAATTACAAAAAATTTTGGGGGATTAGTCGGAGTTTTAAAAAACATACAAAAGTATCCTTAAGTTTTACACATTTCTATTTGTGCACTATTAATGCAACTTTAAATGTTAGAAAAAAAATGGTAGATCATATATATATATATAAGTATATATATATATATAAACGTTGTTTTAAATAATATATATATATATATATATATATATATATATATATATATATATATATATGTATATATATAATTAACTGTTTTACAATAATCGGGTTTTTGGTCCTTTATATTTAACAATATTTTGTTCAAACAATATTATTATTTATCCATATACACATTTTCTTTCTTCCTTCTCCTCTCTCCTTTCTTTTTTACGTTTCGACCCTTATTTAATGGGATCCTCTTCAGAACAGGGTACCCTGGTGTCTGAGCTGGCAAGCTTACACTTGCTGCAGGAGTCGGTGGGCTTACTGCTGCCTGGAGTTTCCGGTTGTACCCAGTTTTTTAACCTATCCAGTTACCAGTTGTATATTAACCTATGTGTGCCACGTGGACGTCTAAGTGGTTTTTATAATAAATGAAAACCACTTAGCCTTTCGGTTATCGGCCGTTCTTCAAATGTGACCACTTAGCTGCCACTATTCTAGGGTGCTGCTTCCGACCTCACTCCTTAACTATTTTAAATTATCTCGAATTTGCCCGAACCTGAAGTTCCTACCGATTCCTATCACTTCTCAATAAGAAGTAAAAGTTTAAAAAAAACTGATGAGGGCCTTCCACATTCCTTTCAAATGCAACCACAGTCTCTCTTGGTCTAAATTTCTGTAAACATTCCTGTATAAACCTACCTCTGCTTCGTTGAAGTTAATTTTTGTAAATAATTACGTTATTAATATTAAACCTTCATTAATAAAACTTTTTCTATCGACTATTCCTCGGAGGAACCTCTAAGGCGATTCTATCTCGATCTTGTTTACATGTTTTTTGAGTGTTTTCTAGTTTTCCGATCCATACAGGAGCACTAGAAGGAACACCGATTTAAATAGCCTATTTTGTCTCTATACTTTCTTCCTGCTTGCTTAGGATTATAAATATCTAGGCTCCATATTGTCTCTCCCAACGCACTTAAACTTGCTTTTGGTCGGATTTATGTTAAGTCTGCTATGCTTCGTGCCATTCGACCAAATATGAAATTCAGCTATCAGGACTGTGTCATCTATTTATTGACCACTTAAACATATTTTTCGTATTTTGAAAAATGATTTCCCATCATATATTTTTTTCGAAATTGAGTATCTCTGATTCTGGCATTTTTGATAATATGGTTCCGTGTTGCGCTTTACAAAAATTGGCTTATTTCATTTCATCTATGTTTTTTTCATAGGCCGACCTCATTTTAGTTAATAATAAACCTGCCCATGAGAGAAATAATCAAAGACGATTTGGATAAGAACCCGTTAAGTCCACTTTTTTTTCTCGAAAAATATAGTATAAACCAGACTTTTATTGACACCCCAGACAGTTATCTTAAAAAACAGATGAAAAAATACATATATAGCCCAATAAAAGAAATCATAAAATTCCTTTTAAATCCTACAACTGAACTGTGTAAAAGTGCTTTCAGTTCTGTTCGTATTTTAAAAGATATCCATAGGGTGTCAATAACTGATTTTACATTGTTTATTGTCACTATCTTGTAAAATACATTCCAGGAATAATGTTTGGTGTAAACTTTCTTGCTTAGCTTAAAGTATAGTAATTAAGGAAAAACACTGCAAACATCTTATTAAACTATAATTTTACTATTAATATTTCGGGTCTTTTTCGGAAAAGGCATATATAGTAACCTGTTACTAATGCTACTCAATAAAATAATCATAACAGAACATGTGTTTATTCTTTTATAAATAACCAAATTCAAACATAATATGAATTAAATGACCGGCGAAAAATCAGCAATGTTTTCTAGGATCTTATTAAACAAACACTCTTTTTCGTGCCTTCTCCTCCACATAAACTCACATAAATAAGAGTCTAACATATTTCTACTCGTTCCACATTCTTTTTTATTTCTACGTTTAACTGAAGCCCAAAGTGATTCCACCCTCTGGGTATGAGCACCTTACTCTGTAAGAACATGAAAGCATCTTCTTCAGTCCTTATTTGTTTAATTAGCTGGAAAAAGTTCATTATATGTTTTAACTGTTGACCACTAATGAAACAATATACGAGGTAATATAGTCAGGTTAGATTTCCTAAACATTTGGTATTACCTCATATGTAAATAAGAGTGATCACCGAATAATAGTAACAGGTTACTATGCATGCCTTTTCCGAAAAAGACCCAATATTTCCTTAAGGGTATCAATAACCTTCTAGTTTACCATATATATATATATATATATATATATTTATTTATTTTAATGTAAGTTTATAAGCGCCTTTACCTATGGCTTAAAGGAAACAGATTTCCAATAAAAATTGAATCTTAATCGGTCTTTATCGCTTAGTTTGTTTACAAACTGTACTCGCTGTTTTCAGTTAATTCTATTTTGTGATTTCTTTATATTTGTCACTTGAGGTACGCATGATGGTACTGAAGGATCCATTCAATTAATACTAGTTGATGATGTAATTGCCACTTCTATTGGGATTATACTATTGGAATACTAGTTTCGAATGCTAAACATTTCAAAATTAATTAAACAATTTCAAATTTCAAAACATCAACACTGTTACATTTCATACATATAATCTATAATAATTAGAAGAGTTATGAAAACTCTATAAAGAGCAAAACATTACGGAACAATTAATTTTTTGGCCGACATTCAAAACAAAATCCGTCCAACACAAGAAATAACTTTTCTGCTTATGCTAGCATGTCCTTCTGTAAAATTTTAAAATATGGACATAACTGGTTTTAATTCTAAACGTAATGATGTTACACTAATCCCTGTTGAACAGATACCTAGGACTCCACTTGGACTAACGTCTAGCTTGGAATCCACATACAAGACTAAAACGACAAGAAACTGCCTGCCGTTACTGATTACTTCAACATTTACTAGACAAACGTTCAAAGCTCTAAATTAATAACAAAAGACTCATTTACATGACTGTGATTAGACCTATTTGGACGTACGGAGTTGAGCTTTGGGGCTCTACTAAACCATCCAATTCATCTCGTATCCAATCCTTACATTCCAAAAAAACCCTCAATTCTCCTTACTTTGTGACCAATAAACTTATCCATAAAGATCTTGATGTTTCATATATTTCTTATTTAGCCCAAATCAGATACCTATCCTTCCGTAGTAAGCTCCATAACCACTCCAATGCACTAGTCTCCCAATTCGCTTCCTCCTCCATCCCTGATTATCCTCCGAGGCGTCTGAAAAGAAGATGGCCTAGAGACCTTTTAGTGTAGATTTTATTGAAGTGGTACTAGTGAGTAGTTCTTCGCAAGTTATTAGCCATTGTATTCACTGTGAACACATTTATTTGTTGTATATTATTTTGTACAGTTGTAAATATTAATAAGTGAGAAATAAAATTCTAAATGACTCATCACATGTCTCAACACGCCGAGGTACCTATTTCATCAATGAAAGTTTGTGTTATTAGTTCCCAGTTGAAAAAAAAAAAATACAATTTAGGATTATCTCTGTTTTAAATATGTGTTACCTTATTTGTTTATGTTTACCTTTTAAACAATAATTGTTACTATCAATTAGTAGTTATTTGGCGAAAAATGTATTTATTCTTGAACCAAGTTTTGTGTATTTATTTCAAATAGCTGGGATCAAACTGAAAAAAAGACTGCTCCTTTAGGGAACAATAGAGAGCATTGAATATAAAAGGCACGAGTAGCCCTGAGCTCTCATAAATACCGATTAGGACCGATCCGGAGTGGAATAGATACTCTACAAGATGGACATGTACCATTTGGTGTAATTGGTGATGGTGGTGGTGCTATTGACTTGGAGAGGCAGCCCGGATAGGACTTCCGATAGGGGCCGACCGATTTGACTTGTTAATTCTGCCCTAGAGTGCTCACGTTGTCGGCTCGTTGCCTCCTGTCCGGCTACTTCTTCTTCGCATAGAGTTTTCTTTGTATGCCTACTGTGTTCTGGACTAGGGCTCGCAACATCTGGCTTCGCCATAACGAACTCATTTTTTCTCTTCTTGTCGAATATTGCTATCTTACTTATTTTCCAGATCATTCATTTGTATTTGTAGCTGTTCCTTTATTTGGATCAAGAAAATTTTATATTTTTTTAGACCTCACATTGTTTGTGTCAATACAAAGAGGTGTTGCTTTAAGCCTGTTTGTCGTCTCATATCAGAAATGATAGGAACGAATAACAAACTGTAGATACACTACACAGGCCAACGATGAAAACACTTTTTTATTTAAAACACCATATTATTCTGTTTTTTAAGGAGCTAAATCGAAATATGACACTTATTAAGCCGTATCACCTACCATTTTTTCACATTTGCACATCAATATATTAAATATTTTGATTTATTACAGAATTTAACAGCTTTTATATTCTACAAATAAAATTGTAAAATAATTTGTGCTAGATGTAGAAGAGTTGGCAGGACTGCTGAAACAGATATAGATATAGATGAGCAAGATGATGAAGAGTTCCAATGTGCTACAGCAAATATAGCCCCTAAACTGCTCACTCAGATTGGGCTTAACGACTTAGTTAGAGATCTTGGGTTAGCAAAAGAAAAAGCCTGGTTCTAGACTAAAAAAAAAATAAGTTGTTGGCAGTTGAAACTAGCATATATGTGTATAGGAAGAGAAAGCAGCAGTTTTTTGAAATTTTTTGAACAAGAAGGTGATTTAGTGTACTGCTCAGACATTCCAGGTCTGATCAAAGAGTTTGGTGTTGAATACAAAAAAGAAGCCTGGAGGCTGTTTATTGATTCTTCCAAAACTAGTTTAAAAGCTGTTTTATTACACAATATTAACACTTATGCCTCTACACCTGTTGGCCATTCTGTACATATGAAAGAGAGCTATGAATACCTAGAAATAGTGTTGTATAAAATTCGCTATTCGGCTCATGGTTGGATGATATGTGGTGACTTGAAAGTAATATGCATGCTTCTTTTAAGCAATGCGGTAATTACTTTGCACCTACTTGTTACAGTTGGGTTGCAAGAAATTCATAAAAACCACATCGCTTCATGACACAAATTCGTATGTAATGGTGATTGGCTATTCGGCTCATGTGGTGACTTGAAAGTAACATGCATGCTTCTTGGTAAGCAATGCGGTTTTTACCAAATTTCCCAGTAGAGAAGCACATCAGCTATTAAAGTAAAACAAAGTTTTTTGGTTATCGATGTGCCAAAATATAGAACCTGATTTCTCAACTCTAAGACACGGTAGCACTAACACTTCAATGCTCTGTACAAAGTCGACGGAGTCACCTCTATATATTACAACGGAAGATTATATCTTCTCTCAATCTAATGGAGAAATTATTTAACTTTCTCTTCTTACAAAAATTATTTTGAGATACATTGTCTCTTATCTTCTTAGCAGTGATCCAATTATCCAATGGATTCCCCGTTTGAAATCTTGTACTTCACCTTCTCTGGCTTTACTAGCTGCACCAGCTCTTTTTCGGTTCTAGGGGAACCGGAACGAACTAAACATTTTTCTTCCTTCCTTTGACGTCAAGCTTCTCGATAGTAATAATAATAATAATAATAATAATAGTATTAACTTTTGCGAAATATATATCAGACTATTACATAACACCTTATGCATTAATACGACCCTTAATGCCTAAAATAATAGTTCTTATAACAATATTTTTGTCCCTACTACTTATGTCTATGCTTGATTTAAGTAATCCATTGATTTCTTTTGACTTGAATTAGCTTTATGGAGTCATTTAAAATTTTAAAACGTACATTCATTATCAGAAGCAAAAGTCAGCCATTCAATATCATCGTTCTCCTTTGACCAAGGAAAATTAAACTAAATTGAACTGCTAGAATACTATGATTCATCCTGCATATAGGCCCGATATTGCACCATTAGATTATGGTTAGCTCAATGGCTCATTTTTCAAAATATCAGATCTTTGATAATTACGAGGATGTTTAAGATAGATACAAAGAGTTTATTACCTTAATACCTAAGGATTGGTACTGACATCAAATCCAATTTCTGGCAGAAAAATGGGAGAAAGTATTCAAATACAAAGGTATTTATTTTGAAGAGTTACTTATGCCCTGTAGCTGCCATATTTGTAGCATAGCACCGATATAAAGGAATTCCACCTCTGAGAGTGGCCCCGCGTTGTAAAATTTCTTTTGAGGTCTTCTACGTCTTCTAGAGCCTACAGGTTCCCAGTCCAATGCAGTCTTCTCAAAGACCCCGTCCTTCTTTCTACCCAACTCCTTATCATGGTTACTACTTGTTCGCTTAAAGATTTCGGTTTTGTAAGCTATCTCAGCTTTTCATTCAAGTCCGTTTCCTCCCATCCTATACAGGGTGAGTACCTCTAAATGTAAAAAACAAAAATGGGTGAAGAACAAAAATGAAGAAAAATGCCGCAGATCTTACCTTTCTAAAAAATTAAGTACTTTTTTAGTCTTCCGTTTCAAGCTGTTATCGCGCCATATTGATTATAACTGGGCAAATTCTGCATTGCCCATCTTTATTCGGGGTTTCACTTCTTCGTTAGTGTCTCATGATTTTTGTGTTAGATTTCTAAAATAAGTGAATAAAACATTGGGGAATGGTTTTTGAAAAAAATAAGAAAGGCATTAACATTTTTTCAAGTCAGAAAATTTTAAGCTAGAACATAACCTTGAATTTTACAAACTTAGGATTTAACTAGGCAAATTTAAGCAGTTTTCATATGGTATGATCAAATTAATAATCCGTATCGATTTCATAGAGAAATTAATTTTAAAACCGGAAACACATGTTTTTTTTATTTGGTATACTAATCATTATACTAGTATTTCTTAAAACAAAAATGTAAAAAATGTTATGGCCTACTTTCCTAGGAAATAGGCAAAGAAATTCATTTATATCGTATACTTAAAAACCAGATCAAAGGATTTTATGACAAACATGTAATTATTTATTATTATTTAGGATTTATTTATTAGAAGCATGTATCCCAATGATAATAAACATAGACCTCCATGTTAGCTTCTCAATGCAGATGATGTTGAAGAATTTTTTTGAGGTGAAACATGGATAGATAAGTATGCTTTTACAGGGGAAGGCATTTTAGGCATGAAGGGAAAGCATCTACCTTTCAATGTAGGGTATCGTAGGTTTTCCAGCTTGACCAAATTTGCCTATATCGCGCTTTGGATAGGAATATTCAATGATGTTAAAATTTTTTAATCTGAAATAAAGCTATGCTTATACCATGACTTTTGTAACAACCTATTACTATGAAAATGTAGTCCATTTGTATCAATGAAAAATACTGTTATCTGAATTTTGTCAATATATATTTGATATATGTTTACTAATTAATAAGATATAATCTAAATAACTGAAATTAAATTGTCCAAATGTAGAATGTAAAAAATGCGTAAGGTTCAAAAAGCCTGTTTGGACGGGATAGTTAGCCCGAACAACCTTGAAGAAGGCGGTTCCTTCCCGGTTCCCTCGGGGTATTTTCGGTAGGCCCTCCTGTCAATGGTTATTAAGGCGGCAAGTCCGCTCTTGAAATTTAAATAATTGTTTTCATATTTCATTTTAAATATTTAATGGGATATATATACCTATATTTTTTTAAAAAAATCTTTGCGATACCATAAATCATTATTAGGCATTCATCAAGTCTAAAAGGATATAAAACGCAACCTGTAATTATTGCTCGTTGTACATACACTGGCCGTTACCAGTTTTGTCCAGTTCTTACTGGTATTTCTCTTCACTCTTTTTTTTAAAACATAAAGAACTTAATTACAATTAGTGACAGTGATATTCAGACACCATTGGTATACTATTTTTTTCTCACCTCCACAATTTATGTTCCGATTATAGAGGAAAAAACACCTTTATTTAAGAAAAATATATTTTATATTAAATAGAAATAAATTTATATCAATATATTATATTAGGAACTTTCATTAAATAATTTTTTTTTTTCATTTATACGACTTTAATTTCTATACTGTTGTATGATGATCATATGATATCATTAAAATATAAAATATAAAAAATATCATTTAACATATCGAAATAAAATCTAATATTTTTAAGGTTATTCTCTCATTCTAATTACCTCATATGTTTGGCATTGATTCCTTAACTTTTGAAATACAGTTTACTGTTTTCTTGTTTTCCTCGGATTATATTACTAATCCGCTTCAATAAAGAAATTCTTTCGGTATTACTTGCAAAGAGGTGACTTGCCTCTTTTAACAGTTACTTTTCGGCAACCAGTTACTGTTTTACCGGCGCGCATTCTAGCGGTGCCCATTCGAAGTTAAGACTTCCATATTACCCTCCTTACATCAGATCTGCAGATTCTATTCATGAAGTAAATAGAAATCGCTCTATATGCTTTTGTAAATTCTTCTTCTTCAACGATTAAAATTTTATTTAATTTAATAAATATGAAATCCTTGTTACAATATTAAATAGACAAGGCATTCTAAAAGTAGGGAAAAAATAGCCTGTAAAAAAATGAATAAAATTGTTTAAATTTTATTATGCTTAAATAAGCCATAAATATTGTAAATTGACTAAAATTAAACAAACAATTTATAACAAAATGGCAATAGTAAAAAGCCTGAGAAGCCAAAAATAATGATTTAACTGAAAACTAATAATATTATGTTATTAACAGTAGAATAATATTGTATAAATAATGTATGTAGTATAAGGTATTTATTTTATGTTTAAAAGTCATATAGAATAAAGTTCGAAAACATAGGGGCTAAGTTAGTATGTGGTGATAAAGGGAAAATTGAGTTCTAATTTCGAATGGGTACCGCTAGAATGCGCGCCGGTAAAAAAGTAACTAGTTACGGAAAAAGTAACTGGAGCAAGTCACCTCTTCGCAAGTAATACCATTCTTTTTTTTATTCGACGATTAGCAATTCCTACTAGATTTTTTAATTCGTGTTTAACGTTATTATTTACACTGACTGCGAATAAATTCCTTCGAATTGATTTTTTTCATTTTCATGGCTCCTAAAATTCCATTCTTTTTTGGGGGTCTTGCGTTCCCATATACTTTATCTTGGACATATTAAATATATTAGGATTATTTAAAAAAAAGTATGTATAAAATCAAGAAATTTTTTATTTTCCAATATTTTTATTAATAAGGTTTATATCCACCCCTTGCGTTCATTACATCTGGTAATCGATGGAGTATAGGTTTGATGTGATTTTGAATGAATTTTTGAGGAATATATCCCATTTAATGCAAAACTGTAATTAATCGTATTAATTTAAAAAAAAGTTAAATGCTGTTTTTATCTAATTAATGTTTTTAATAATCCTAATACTATGTTCCATGTACTATAGTTAAAGGATATGGGTGCGCCAACTCCTGAATAAAAATTAAACCTCTGAAAAACTGCAATACATAGGTATGAATATTACTCATTACTTGCAACTAAATTTATCTATTAAAATAGCTTATACAGAAGCGGTTTAGCTTGCAAAAATACAGTCCTATGTTCAAGAAAAACAAAGATAATTTTATAATGAATCCTATAATCCCACGCTAAACATATTCAACAAATACCTATTTAAGACATTAAGAAAATGGAAGGAGGCGTGTACGTGACTGTACTTTACAAGACCTGAGTACTTGTGATAGCTTGAATATCCAAAGTAGAACAAGACATCATTAATACGCATGATATTCTAAAGAGGCTTTGTATTTTATCTGCCTATTTTCGCGCACTCGATTTTTTTTTTCTTGTTACGGTAGACATACAGGAGGTATTCGTTTGTATGTAATATATATTTAAAGATTCAAGAAGAGTCTGAACAGTAAAGTAAATTAAAATGGCGGTTGACGCTTTAAGACAGTACATATACGGTTTTCAGTTAAAAATGAGAAGGATATGATGGTTTATTGGCACCCGAAGGTTCATCTCCGTGTGAGTAATGAGGCATAATTACTGTAATTTAAAGAATTAGTTTATCCAGATTGAGTCTATAGGACTTAAATTTCTTCAATTAGTATGAGAGGAATATTAAAAAAATATAAAATAATGAACTATTTTTTAAATAATTTAAAGAATATTATTCTATTTTTCTTTTAGCACTTGACAAACGATCAAAGCTTCCAATAAATTACAAGAGACTAATTTACATGACAGTTATTAGACCTATATGGACATACGAAGTTGAGCTTTGGGGCTCCACTAAACCATCCTATTCTTCTCGACTCCAATCCTTACAATCCAAAATCCTTCGAAAAATCCTTAATGCTCCTTACTTTGTCACAAATAAATTTATCCATAAAGACCTCAATGTTCCATATGTTGCTGATTTAGCTCAAACCAGATACCAATCCTTTCATAGTAAACTGCACTCCCACACGAATCCATTAGTTTCTCAACTTGCTTCTAAGTCGATACCTGATAACCCACCGAGGTGTCTGAAAAGAAGATGGCCAAGAGACCTTCTAGTTTAGAACATATTTTGAAGTGCTACTAGTGAGTAGTTCTTCACAAGTGATTTACATGTTATTATACATCGACAATATACATCGATGTACAGTTGTAAATATCATTAAATAGTTTAAAACAAAAAAAATTTTTTAGCAAGTACATATTAGAAGTTATTAAATTTAGTGAACTTTTCCCATGCTTTGTCAATAATTGTTTGTTGAGTCTTCTTTATGTAACGTTCTTGTCGGAGTGCAACTAGGACATTCAACCAGCGTTTTTTCCATGCACTTATCCATACAAAATATGGGTTTTGTATAGTGAAATTGGCAAGACTGTTTTTATGAAGCAAAATACTTTCAGGATTCTTTTGAACTTTTTTTTGGAGGAACCTAAAAGGTTTTTGTTTCTTCCTGTTCTTCGGGCCATAAAGTTGATGGATAAGTGTTGTGAATCCAAGATTCTTCCTTTTTATGTTCCTCTCTCCTTCCTCTTTTCAGCATCAGTACTTCCTAAAGGAAAGCTCTTAACATCGGCACCGCCATCCGAAACCGTTACACTATTATCGGTTGAATTGGACCAAATTAAAGTAAAATATATGACAGACAGCCAACTTCTCACCCTAGCCGAATGGGAAACAGAGTTGGCATTCACATCTTATTATTTTTAATGAGCACGGTTTTGATCTGATGTGTCGCCTAACGGTAGCGCCTGCTAATTTTGTCTGGAAAAAATCGCCAAAAGGATATTTTTCTCACTTTTAATGAACGGGTGATTTTCGCTAATGCGGAAAAGGGAAAGAAAAAAAAAGTGGCGCTCATCGATATTCTTAAAAAAAATAAAATATCCGTTCGCCCTCAGCTGCGTCGCTGTAATAAGGATGTAAAAAGTATCCAATTCAATGGATAATTCGTATTAATCTAATCCTGACATTCACCTTCCACAGATAATTAACTGTATTGGCACCTTGTTAAAAAAATAAATATATATATAAAAAAAAAGAAAGAAAAAAAAAGGACTTCCAGCATTAATTCCCTAAGCTGTTAACTGACACCTCTGCAAAAGGAAATCAATCAATTAAAATAGAATAATTTAATATCATTTAAAAGAAATAGTTTGCGGAATTTATGTGCAAGCCTTGGTCTTGTCGAGAAATGATGACTTACTTGCCACTTACGCGTTATCTTGCCTACTAAAAATATAGTTTTGAATGGTATTAATATTTTTTTTAATTGTTTTCACAATTATTATACAGTTTTCTTTAAGAATTCGTGGAAGGTTTAGAGTGGATTGGTATCATACTTTCAACACTTTTGCATTGGGGGAGGTTCAAGACTTAAGAAGGAAAGGATACCCCTGTGGACTGACAGTAGCAGTAGTAAAGTAGTACTGTAGTAAACATGGTTTTGTTTCTTGTATACTAGATTTTCTTGTGCTTGTAGCCCACGTTTTGCAGTTTATTTTTAATACGAATAGTTTAGATTTAAAGTTCCTATGTGCCCATTTCTTTTCCCTCTCCTTTAAGAGCTGCTTCTATTATATTGGAGCTCCTATCTCCCATTTTTATTTTCTTTATACTTCATTGATTTTTACACTGTGTACAACAAATATAATAAGTAAATTAAAGTAAAATGTTTACAATGACATGTCATGAACATTTAAAGACCTACCCATTAGTAGCACTTCTATAAATGTTTTACATTAGAAAGTTCCTAGGCCATATTTACAGAAGCCTGGGAGGTTAAAGGGATTCGAGTGAGAAGCAAGTTAGGAGACTAGTGGATTCGAGTGGATGGTAGTATTAGCTTGTCATGGAAAGATATGTATCTTGTTTGGGCAAAATCTTCAACATACTCATATAGGAAATATAGATTTTTGTGGATTAGTTTGCAAATGGCTTAATAAGGAGCATTGATGATTTGGGATTATAAGGATTGAATCGAGAACAATTGGAAGGTTTAGTGGAGCCCTTTTGTATTTAAAGATTTTATTTCGGTTACTCTAATACCTCGGTTTTTCCAAGCCAAATTGGTAGCTCATCCGCTTTTTTATCACCCAAAATTCCTCAGTGAACTCGAACGCACTTAACTCGATTTTTATCTTTCGCCGTAGGTTTAGTTTTTCAGGTTTTAGGGAACTCATTGGTCAGCTTAGCATTTGGAAGTCAGAGGTCATGTATTTTCGAAATACAGTTTCTAAGCAAAAGTTAATATACCATAGGACAGTAAATACCCAATTTCACGTCTTGAACTTGATACATGATTGGCACATATTGATTTTGAAATTTTGTGGGCATTAGTCCTACGAAAAAAAAATTATAAAACTTTATGAAATACTGTGGAGCGTCGTCGAAGTCAATTATCGGAACGTTCAAAAATGGAAATTGATTGTCTAATTACATATTTGTATTGCTAAAATTATTTTTATTTAAAAATTAAATTAAATGGAATACAAAATGATTTTTTATATGAATGTCTATATGGGTAGCTCTATTTATTTCTCAGAAACAGCAAAAAATAAACTTCTATACATACCTACATTTTTGTTTACTGAGAACTTTATACTTAATTAGAGCATTTCATTGTTTCTCTTAATTTCTTCCTATTATTTGGTTGGTAATAGATCCCACCATAAGTTTTAAATCGTTCTTTGTGAGTTATCCATCGCCTTTGTGATCACTTTTTGTTTTAAAAATTACATGTCATCATCCATGCCAGTGAAAAGGAAACGATAGCTATTATAATTCAAAGACAAAATGGAAACCATTACGTGGCTAAAAAAAAAGTGAATCGGGTCAGAAATCAGCTATCGATTTCGGGGTTGGTAAATCAACAATAACGGGAATCAATAGTTCTAATTCAGTCATAAAGTACCCCATAATTTTTACAGTGAGATCACCTGGTTTTCGCTTTCGAAATTAATTTATTTATAATAACGATTGCTATCTTCAGTCGACGAACCATATTGATATAGATTTTCAAAAATATCATTATTTGACCAGGAATAGCAACCGTATTCGGGAAGCTCTCATCGGATCAAAACGAATTAAAATATTGAGGAAGAGAACCAGTTCCTACCGAATCTGGTCTTGGAAAGTTCCAATTAACCGAAGAAAAAAAAAAACAATATTTTAAATCCCATAAAGCTCAATGCTGGGCCCATTTAAAGGATTTAATTTCTAAATTATACGGAGGAAGAAGACCCGGGATTAAGGTCTTAACAACATTGATATTTAATCTATGGCTAATTTATCAGGAAGTTAACATCACTCTGCGCCATCATCTTATTTCTTCTTCCTACCAAACAACCTTTAAGTATTGGATCCACTTTTGTTTGTATATCATTAAACATGTTATTATTTTATTTAGATTTTGTAATATATCTTATTTTTTGGTGATCTAAAAATACTTATAATATTTAGGTTTAAGTGTATATTTTTAAATACAGGTTATTTGAGTCCTTTAGGATCGAAGCCCATTAAATCCATTTTTTCCGAAATATATACTTTTTTATGTATGTTTAAAAGCACCTTTACTTATAGTTTAAAGACAAAGATAAAAAATCTCTAGATCCCAACAAAAATTGAACCTTAATCTGTCATTATCGAATAGTTTGTATACAACTGTTCATTTTATGTACACACTCGCAGTTTTCAGTGAATTCAATTATGAGAGTTCTTGATGAATTGATTGCCAATCTATTGGAATTATTTTTATTTGAAAGCTAGTAATAAATGTTATTCATTGATAACATTTATAAAAACAAACAAAAACTTCAAAACACCAGTACTTTTTTACATAGATTATATTATAGAAAATGTTACATATTTCATGTATATAATCTATAATAAATAAAAGATATATGAAAACTTGATAAAGAGCACAAAATTATCGAAAAAAATTGGATTTAATTTTTGGACTGACTTTCCCGGTATGTCCAACACAAAGTAGAAATTTTCTGCTTGTACAAGCATGTATTGAAATTGTAAATTCACAAGCTTTAGACCACTCCAAGAATAAAATTGATTGCATTGATTGCCAATCTTATTAAATTATTGGTTTATTGGATCAGTAGGAATACTACTTGCCATCACAGTTTTGATCTTCCGATAGGCCTCTTACCATAGATCTGTTCAGCTAGAGTCATATATGGTATTTCCTCCGTACTCATTCTGGCAACATAACCTGCCCATCGTATCCGGAAGAGCTGGATGAATTGGCAGTTATCCATATCGTACAGGCTTTTTATTTCTGCATTGAATCTCCAAGTTCGTTCCGACTCTCCGGAGTACTTTTCTTTCAAACCTAAGGATCACCGGAAATCATCCATTTGTCCAAAAATCATCCAGCATTCTGAAACAAAATGCTGCTCCTCAAGTACTTCTGCTTAAAATTTGGTACATATTGGTTCAGTAGTTTCCGCGGTTAGTCATCACAAACGAAAAGTGGCATGTCCTTTTATACTGGTATAATAGTATAGATTTAACGTAAATAATTCTGAACTTAAATAATGTTTAACAATATTATATTAAACCATAAGGCTATGTACTCCTGGCTTTGTCATACCAAATATTGAACCTAAGACTCATAGTGTATGTATATTAATAAAACACTAATTCTCTTAGACAATTCTTTGTAAATCCATACATTTAATTTATTAACATTTTTCAACATTCTTGCTTTGTTGGTTTCTTCTAACTCTTTGAAATCATCCCACTATCAGTAGCTCTGCTATAACTTAATGTTAAGAGTTACGCTTCATTTATCTTCAAAATATTATTCTCTGGATATATACTTTTTTTTTATTCGACTGTTGAAAACATTTGTTGCACAACACATTTGTGGGAGGTGTATTACACCGTAAAAGCTATATATGTTGTAGTTTGCGACGTTTTAACTAGTTATATATTAGCATTTGATATCGTAAAATTAATGCAACACGTTGACGATTCTTATTTGTGTCGTGCTAAGGAATGGGTTGCCTGCGTAGGTTGATGTTTTCAGGGATAAGTGGATGTCATTATGTTGATTTGTGGAACCGTTTGTGGGGGGAAATTTCCTGTGTATAAAGCAACCTTGATGCCGTCTCTTACAAGGTTTATTTATACTTACTCAACAAATGTTAATCTTTTCGGCAAATATGCTGTCGTCATCAATTTAGCGATGGCCTGGAGTCTCCTCATGCTTAACGTTTGAAAGACTTTAAAGTTTACAAATGTAGAAATTTTCTTTGCGAAATTTCTTAATATTATTTTATTTTATTTTTTTATGTAAAATTTTCTATTGAAGTTCTGCTCTAAGATATTATTCTATTTTTCTTTCTAGCCATCTGGATGGAGAAAATTGAGAAACATTGTTCAGTGGACGCCCTTCTTCCAAACATACAAAAAGCAGCGCTACCCTTGGGTGCAACTTGCCGGGCATCAAGGTCAGTGTTTTAAGTTCATTTTAGCAATAATTTATTAATTTACTACCATATTTTATTATTAATAATGACTTCCGCTCTTAACAAACTGGCGTGATCATTCATCGTATATATCCTCTTATTTTTGTAGATCCTCACATTAGAGATCTGTATCGTAAAATAAATATTTGAAAAATATTCAAAGTCACAATCTTTATATACTGTGCCATATTTCGTAGGCCACAAATATCTGTATACCGATGTATATATATAACTTTTTTTTTCAATTAATTTTAACAAATTCCAGCTATGTTGGTGTTGCTCGAATCGAAAATTTGCGGAGAGTTTCCTGAAAATTTAATGGAAAATAATTTTTTTTATATAACATTTGTCAGTAAGACCTACCGTTTAGGAGCTGTATTGGTTTGAATAAAAATAGTTCTCGTTTAAAACCGCTATTTTGTTTAAAACTCTACTTTGTTTATTTCGAATGATTGATTGTTAATTTAAACGTTTAATTCTTAAACGTTTTATCCTATATCACAATTTATTGAAATTTAGAACTGTACAAATATATACATTAAGTAAATGAGCTGATAACGATTACAATAACATTTCAAAACTTGAAAAGAACTACTCATCAGTAGCACTTCAATAAAAATTCTACACTAGAAGATCTCTAGGCCATCTTCTTTTGAGACGCCTCGGAGGATTATCGGGAGTGGAAAGCAAGTTTAGAAACTAATGGATTTGAGTGGTTATGGAACATATTATGAAAGGATAGGTATCTGGTTTGGGCTAACTCAGCAACTTATGGAACATTAAGGTCTTTATAGATAAGTTTATTGGTGACAAAGTAAGGGGCATTAGGATTTTTCGAAGGATTTAGGTTTTCCAAAGGATTAGATACGAGATGAATTGGATGGTTTTGTAGAGCCCCAAAGCTCAACTCCGTACGTCCAAATAGGTCTAATCACAGTCATGTAAATAAGTCTTTTGTAATAAATTGGAAGCTTTGATCGTTTGTCTAGTAAATGTTAAAGTAACCTGTAACGACGAGCAGTTTCTTGCCGCTTTAGTCTTGTTCTTAAACGTAAATTGGAAAAGCATTATTGTTTTTCTCTGTCAGGGAGGAATTTATTTATTTTTTTAAATTTTTTCTACGTATAAAAACTTTAAATAGGGACCAAAATGAACACTTAATTTTCTTTGACTAATTTTCGGATCTCACCAGTCTTTATAAAAATCATGACGTCAAAAAAACTATATAATATCCGAAATAGCTCCCTTGAAATAATTTTTTAAAATTGAAAACTATCAACTTCATTGGAATTCCGAGCCATTTAGGTATGATATAGCTAGAGCAGATACTTTAATATTTTTATTAATTTGATACCTTTAATTCTAAAACGTAAATTGGGATAGTCTGTAGATTGTAGATAGACATATCCTTGATCTATTGTTTTCTCGATCAGAGAAAAATAGTGTTTTTGACATAGATTTGCCTTTTGGCTGGGAGCCTATAGTTTTGTAAATTTAAATAATATTTAAATAGTATATTGATCATAACTACCTGCCTCCATCAATAATAAAATTATTCTGATAACTGGGATTGAATTTACAAAACATTTTTTATTTTATTTATATATTATTATTATCTGGGTTTTTTTTTCGTTGCTATGATATTCCTGTTTATTTTATCGTTTTTGTTAGCTTATTTCACACAACTTAAATAGGAACAAAATAATTTCCTGTGTTTAAAATTTAAAAGTAGTTTATCATTTATTAAACATTAAGCAGTAGATACATATGCTTAAATATCAACATTCTGAGATCAAAAATGTAACTCCAACATATCGTCAGTGGATTGTAGGAAAAGTAACTTTCCCAAATTGTGTAATCTATTCCTTAAGGGTGAGATGGTTCGCCCTGCTTTGGAAAATAATTGGTTATATCGTTTTGTCACTTTTTCAAAAATATATATAGTTGTTTGTTTTATTTTAATAATATATAGAAAACGATGTATCGTAATGTACGTATCGATATTACAAATATTTGTAAGAAAAGTATCGTTCAGTAAAAAAAAATTACTCTGCATCTGTGTGTACGATTAGTTTCGAAGTAATATTCCACATTTCATTCTTGAAGAAAACTATGTAAATATAAATAGTCCATTCTGAATTTTCCATTGTATCGATTTCATTAATTTGCTTTCGCTTCTATAACAAGCCTCATGAAACAGAAGTATTTCGATTGTGTGCTTAAATACTTTTAATTATAAGTAAAGAATACTTAATTAATATTTATTTGTTACAATACCAAATATAAAGTATTCTTTATATTCCTAGTTAGATAAGAACAAACAACATATGTTGATAGTGTAATAACCATAACAACGTTGATTTAGTAGCTAAATTATCGTTACATAAAAAAATAATTTTATTTTTTAAGGTTATCCTTAGTGAAATATATCACTATGAGGATCTCATGATATGCACGGCTATTAAGATGTCACGCTTACGACCAGACCAGCAAGTTTCATCCCCTTACTAAGCAGGAAGTCATCATCAAATGGGTAAGTTAACGGGAAAGAAGTGCCGCTTGGTGTCTATGTTCGGGCTCACCGCCTTCTTCTTCGTAGTAGAGATCTCGGTCGGATACTTCACCAACTCGATGGCTCTCCTCGCAGACAGCTTCCACATGCTCAGTGACGTCGCAGCGCTTACCATTGCTTTTCTCTCCATCAGGATGTCACCGAAAAAGTGGTCCAAGAACACTTTCGGCTGGGCAAGGGCGGAAGTTTTGGGTGCACTCGTCAATGCAGTTTTCCTTTCTGCCATGTGCTTTTCCATCCTCATCGAAGCCTTGAAGAGATTCCTCCAAGTGGAACCAATCCGTAATCCGATGCTCATCGTTATTGTTGGTTCGATTGGCCTCTTGGTGAACGTTATCGGCCTATTTATGTTTCATCATCATGGTCATGCACGTTCGAAGGACTCTGGTTCTAATCAAAGGCTCAACAACTGCATAGCAATGGAAGGAGATGGCTGCTCTGATCGTGATAAATCTGCCAATGCAGATAAACTAGAAACGGTCAAATGTGTTCCGCAAACATCTGAACAACTGAACATGAAGGGGGTCTTCTTACATGTCCTTGCTGATGCGATGGGTTCAGTAGTAGTGGTCCTATCCGCCACGGTAATTTGGCTCACCGAATGGCAGTATCGGTTCTACATCGACCCTGCGCTCAGCATCATTATGGTCGTAATCATTTTACATTCAGTGTGGCCGCTATTGAGGGACTCCTCGCTCATCTTACTACAGACGGTGCCTACTCACATTGAAGTGGACAGGATCGAGAGGAAGCTCTTGGAGAAAGTGGATGGAGTACTTGGCATCCACGAATTTCACATATGGCAGCTAGCAGGGGACAGGATCATAGCTTCGGCGCACATCAGGTGCCGGAACCTATCGGAGTACATGATGCTGGCGGGGAAGGTGAAGGAGTTCTTCCACAACGAGGGCATCCACTCTACCACGATCCAGCCGGAGTTCACCGAAGTGGACGACGACTTGGTGGACTGCGTGCTGGACTGCCCGGACGCCTACTCCTGCTCCTTCTCGACTTGCTGCGGCCGCGGGAGGGACCGCTCTCAGACACCACCGCTCCTCTGCAGGCAGCGCAGCATCTCCAACATAGCCAAGTCTTAGTCTTCCCATCCAATAATGCTACCTGTTCTCGAAAACAGACGAGATAGATATACGTTTTACTATGTCCACTACATTTCCTAACAATTATTTGAATAAAACCAATTATTCCTGATCCTACAGTATCTTGTCTTTGATTATATTGTTATCTCACAGCTTTATTTTAATCAAATTTAATTCGGCTCGAGGTGTAATTTATAAAAAAGCAGAAAAGTGCCAAAATAGATAAATAATTAATTTAGCAAATATTTCATACATATATTTTGAACTGAACATATAGCCTTCTGAAAATGTAGAAATTAAACTGGAAGATGGGAATAAAATATCAAAACATTTAGTTATCCTGTAAACTTTAATTAATACAATGTAGATATTGGTCGTCTTTCTTTTTTTTCCATAAACACTTTAGTTTTTCATGTAATTCATATTTTTATTTTTTTTTCTTGTAATTATCTTATATAAAGTTTTGCACATTCTCCTTTTACGTTCTGGCATTTTAAGAAGTCATATTTTGTTTAGTATCATTATGTAATTAATTAATATTGTTAAATGAATAAGTTGGCGATGGGGCTCACATTTATGTGTATAGGCCTTACACGCTAAAATAACTTAAATCTATAATTTCATATTTCAGATAATTTTTGCCTTCGCTTTGGTTCTCCTGCGGGTGAAATTTTGCTGTTGAGAGGATTTGAAATATTTTGTGTTCTTTCGGCCAAAAACTCCTTAATTTTTTTAAACTTTTAATTCCTCTTATATCTTCTTAGTTTTGACTGTTTGCATTGTAGTACCTTTTACGATTTTTCTCAAATATTTCATATGATTTTTTTTTTTTTTTTTTTTTTTTTTTTTTTTTTTTTTATATATTTATAAAATCCTATAAAAAAATTATAGCGAAAGTGAACTGATTTTATCAGTCAACTTTTGCATAATGTAATCATTATTAGTGTAACTTATTTGGAAAAGCAAACTTGTTATAGTTATTAATTTGTCTAACCCCTTGCATAAATATCATTTTATATTTGCATAGTAATAAAATATCTGATTTATGATATTTATAAAATAAAAGAAGGGATTTCAATCTTTTAATGAGCAAAGGTTTAAGTTTTAGAGCTGTCGTAAAAAACTAGAAATGTTAGCCTGAGTATAACGAGCTTTTACAACTTCTTGAGGTGTTACAACTTCTGTGATTAGATTGTTATTTGAAAAGTGTTGAATACATTATTTTATTATTTTTTTTTTTTTTTTTTTGTCTTGCCTTAAATAGTTGTTTTCCTTCTAGGAAAAAAATATGTAGATGCTATTCTCTAGAGAGTTTTAGCAGTTAAAGTTTTTCAATTTGTAGAAAATAAAGCTGCCTGAAAAGCATACTTTAATCTATTGTATAAAAAGGACAAGCCATTTTTCGTTTGTGATCACTAACCACGACAACTAATGAACTAATCTCTACAAAATCTTAACCGTATCATCCTTATAGTTCCGGAAAGTTTAGCAATAATAAAATCTACTGATTTTCCTATTATTTGGTAATAAAAAAAGCGATAATATATGGATAACCGTGAGTTTTGAAAATGCATCAGCCACAATGCCGCATACATATTCTAATGTTGAATACGCTGATATGATTTTTGTGTATGGTTTCTGTAACGGTAATGCTTTAGAAGCGGTGCGGGAGTATGCGCGCCGATTTCCAAATAGAAGAGTGCCTAATCGACAAGTCTTTTCGTTAACTTTCAATAGACTACGAGAGACTGGGTCATTCTTAATACTTAATGAAGGCGACCAATTCCAGGCAGCAATAAGAGCAGATCATCGGAGAAGTTGTGTCCAACGCCACTTCGATAACAATCCTGAGACTAGCATCCGAAGAGCATCAAAATTCGCGATGATAATTTATTTCCATTAAAAATCATAAGGATCGATGAAGCTACCTTTACAAGAGGAGGAATTTTTATTCAAAGAAATTATCATGTATGGGCTCTTGAAAATCCTAGAGCTATTAGAGAGAATAGGTTTCAGCATGAATTTGTTATTAACGTTTGGTTTGGAATTTGGAACGGATTACTGGTGGGACCATATTTTTTACCTGGAAGAGTGAATGGTATCACATTTACACATTTTTTGGAGAACGACTTTTCTGATTATTTAGATGACATTCACTTACAGCAGCGGATTGAAATGTGGTTCCAACTCGATGGATGTCCAGCTCATTATAGCAGAGTTGCTCGAACTTGGCTGGATATAAATTATCCACAACGATGGATTGGACGTGGAGGAGTAGTACCTTGGCCTCCCAGATCACCTGATATGACACCAATGGATTTCTTCGTATTGGGAACCTTGAAGCAGAACGTTTATTCGGTGTCAATCAACTCAAGAGAGCAATTAAGAGAACGAATCATAGATGCAGTGCACCAAATATCGTGAGAACCATTTTTAGCTGCAATTTATCAAGTGACAATATTTACATTAAAAAGAACATAACATAAATATAAATGTAAATAAATAAGTATAAAAATGAAAACTTGTTTTGTTTCTTTTTTGACGATTTTCTCTTAAACTTAGCAAAAACGCGCAAATCTCTAAAGGACTTTTTGTCTTAGTTTTTCGGTCCCCTATAAGTTCCTGAAGTTTTGCCATTCAAATTCGGGACACCCTGTATAGTGTCTTCAGTTTCAATTATTTTTGTTTTCAATTATACAAGAAATAAGGAGTATAAATATGAACATCTTTGTTTGGGCTCCCTTTATTTATATCTAAACGCCTTTTCTAAAAAATAA